>CM057156.1:12819061-12996949 GCA_029962745.1 Echinometra lucunter
CCTGTCCTTTAAGTATCCTACACTTCTGTAACTTTTGTAAAAGGTCATTAGTAACATTGCTATCTAAATGCGAGCAAAGAAATACAGAAATATTTCAGTTATTCGACGAAATTCCCTCATGAATGAACTTGCGAGCACAAATATTAATACGAATGTTCTTTCTCCTTCCTTTGTAGACTAGCTTATGATAAAAGGGAGCCAAAATGGCTTAAGGCCCTATCTCACCAACGGAGACGTCTCCGCGACGTCTCAGAGACTTGCTTGCAGTCTCTGCAGTCGCGGAGACGTCTCCAAAATAAGCTCTCACCAAGGAGACGTCTCTGCGACAAGTTTCAAAATAATTATGATGGAGCGTTTGCAGGATCATGCACCTGACTAGGACCATGAGGAATGTCAGGACGCGTTCAGTCACGTGCAAAGTGGGTCAAACATCGTCAGGTAGAGTCGCGGAGACGTCTCCGCAACGTCTCACCAGTCTTTCTGGTCTCCTCCTGGGGAGCGTTTCATGAAGTGTTTTGTCGGTGATTTTCACTGACTAATTTGCTCTCAGCCAATCAGATGCAAGGATTTTCAGTAGCTTATAACATTTGTCGGTGATTTTCACCGACAAAACTCTTCATGAAACGCTCCCCTGGTCTCCGCGACGTCTCCGAGACGTCTCTGAGACGGCTCAGAGACCTCTCGGAGATATCGCGGAGATGTCTCAGCAGTCGCGGATATATTCGTCTCCGCAACTGATGGAGACGTCTCGGAGACGTCGCGGAGACTTCGCAGAGACTGTAAAAAGTCTCCAAAAATCGAGCATGTTCGAATTTCTTGCGACTCCTCGGAGACTCCATAATTTTCAGGAGATGTCTCAGAGACGTCGCGGAGACGTCTCTGCAACTAGCAAAATCTGGAGTCGCAAACTAGTCGCGAACTAGTTTCAAGCCCAGTGGGATACCCCCTTTAGGGGAGTATTGTTTGACATTGATCGTCTTGAATAGTATCAGAGTATAGAGTAAATACTCGGATTGTGTTTACTGATCGCAAATCACAAAATAAATGTGTATGCAGGAATGAAAAGCGTATTGACGTAGAAGAAGGGAATTAGGGAAGTAGTTAGGATGCCCCTCCCCCTCCCTTCACATCAAAATCATTTGCAAATTTGTATTTAGTAAAACCACAAAGTTTATTGTCAGGTTTGACAATGTAACAAAGTAGCACTCCTTCACTTCCCTCGTCAAGGCTACGATTATTTATTTGTAATTTTTGAACTAACTTCCGTATCCTATATATATTTCCCCTTTTCAAATGCCTTTCAGGTTACACCCCACAATCCCACATTACCATTGTATGCAGCTATGCCATGCATGTGAATGTCTGGCTGTTACCGATCCCCGTGGCCTGTACAGGGTTTACATGGTTGGCATATTCGGACTGTTAAAATATCCCAGGAGCGTTGTGATGATGTTCGTATGATTATTTGATTATTTATTATGATTATTATAAGGAGTTCTTAAAATAGCGATGGATATTTTTGGAGAAAATGCCAGTGCATTGCTCTGGAAGTATGGGGGAATGACTTCTGCTGCAATCGGCGCCATAACGACGTTGACCTTGGTGGTACTAAATGCTGTGAGTATACCCCAACTTTCCTCTGATCAATGTCCCCGTGGAGGTCACTAAGTTTAGCCTGACGAGAGGGGAAGAAACTTTGCTTGTAATGTGTATAGATATCAGCAAGAAGCTCTTTGCTCCTCTATGTCAGGACATGTACGTGTATTCAGAGTGGTATTGTAAAGAGAAGAATTTCCAATTGCTAAAAGTTTCAAACTGCATGGCGTAGCATGCATGCATGGATCAAGATATTTTCAGAGGGGCACTGGCTTGGGGTATTAATGGAATGCGATGTCAACAAGGACATCGAAAGGAGGAGGATATGGAAGGGAGTTCTGGGCTGCGTTTCACGAAGCCGTCACAAGTCTAACTTCTTGGACATCCCATTGAAACGCGTGTTGTAGAATTAACACGCGTTTCAATGGGATGTCCATGAACTTAGACTTCTGACGGTTTCGTGCAACGCAGCCTTGTTCTTTTCTGTACTTGATCCTTTCTCCTCTCTCCCTTTCTTGCCCTCTACGTTCCTACTTTTTCCATTTCGTGCATAGCTATACGCCTCTGGGGACTGGGGTGACTGTGTCAAGAGAATATTTTTTAAAAACCCGAAACAATTAAGACAAAACCAAACAACAACAACAACAACAACAACAACAAAGGAACAGGAAAAAAACACCACAAAAGCAATTAAAGTAACATAAAATGCGAGCTCGTATTCACAGAAGCATTTAATTGGACACTCATAATGTGGCTAAATTCCTTATCAAAGCATTTCAAAATAAGAAGGAAAAAAAAAGTACTGCAATATACAATGTAGAGGTTTTGTTGAACAGTGGATAATTCCCCCAAACTGTGAACCACGAGGTCTGGGGTTCAAATTCCAGCCAGGCACTAACGTCCTTTGGCAGGATACTAATCTACATTTGCTACTCTCCACCCAGGGTGCCGTTGCATAAAGACTTGCTATATTACAGTAACTTTGCCATCTATGGTAACTACCATGTTAACGTTGCTCAACAGCCAATCAAAAACCAGTATTCCATGAAAGTTACCAATGATGGCAAAGTTGCTCTAATAGCAAGTTTTATGCAACGGCACCCAGGTGTAAATGGGTACCGGCAGGAAGGAATTCCTTTAATGCTGCACTGAAAATTGGCAGAGTTACTCTAGCCTTGAGCACCTTGTTTGGTGGTTACGTGCGTGATGTAAATATCAGTTATCATTATTATCATTATCATACCAGGGCCGCGGCCGTTTCATAAAACTGTTGTTGTTGTTTTTTTTTAAATAAATCAATAACAAGTTGCAACAACTGTTATAAGCCACTGAAATCCTTGCATCTGATTGGCTGAGAGCAAATTTGTCATAGAAATGTAGTAGCTGTTACCGATAACAAGTTTTATGGAAGGGGGCCCCAGAAGGCTCATCTCAAGTTACTACAGTGTGAATGACTCAAATGGAATCCATGCTTCATAGGATAGAGATTATGATGACAAAACTATAGATCAGTGATAAAAACACTATATTGTATCTCATGCCATGTTCTTAATGCGCCAGCATTAAAATTGTTCCTGGGGAAGAATTCTTCATCATCCACCCCCTCCCCTCTTCCCAGGCATGTTCAGAGAGAGAGAGAGAGAGAGAGAGAGAGATTAAGGGCATGTGCAGAGAAAAACAGGGAAGAAAAGATGAGGGGTGGATGGGGGAGAGGGGGGAGAGAGAGAGAGAGAGAGAGAGCAATGAGATGGTGAGAGGTGGTGCAAGTGTGACGGGGGGGGGGTAAGGGAAGTAATTGGAAAATGGGGGAAGGGGGGTAGGGGAGCTAATAGGGAGAGGGGAAGTGAATAGTTTACTCATATCTTCCTGTCCACATGCAGTGCTTTCAAAACTTGTCTTTGCCTTTTGTGGCTGAAAAACACAACAAGGTCATAATTATAGGTTTATAAAGCGAACAAAGTATTTTTTCAAGTCAAAATATTGTTCTATCTTCATCTTTTATTATTCTTATTTTCTTCTTCTATCGTCTTCTTTCTTCTTCTTCTTCTTCTTCTTCTTCTTCTTCTTCTTCTTCTTCTTCTTCTTCTTCTTCTTCTTCTTCTTCTTCTTCTTCTTCTTCTTCTTTCTCTTCTTCTTCTTCTCTTTTTTCCTTCCCGAAAATCTATTATGCAAATTACCATTTGCGCATTAAATGCAGGTGCACTAAAACACCGGGATTACCATGATTACCACTCTTCAGTTTAGTTTACGTTTCAAATATAATTTCTGAATCTATAAATATAATTTCTATCATTATCAACGTTTTACTTTCAGTGACATTACTTCATTTTTACTGTAAGCCGAGAAAAGGAAACAACAGCAATTCGTTTGTCATTATATTTGTTGTATTTGTATTTATTCATTGACTTCATTGATATACATCAACATCCTGTTTTTCTTTCATAGACATAAAGATGAATATTGTTACGTTCTCTTTTTCTTATGGATGATTATTCAGCTATCTGACAGCGAATCTCGACGTCGTTACCAACATCGAAATGATGATGAGGACTCGAAAAGCCGGCACGGATCAGTAGGAAACGATCACCTTCCAACAAACCACACCAGTAACCAGTCGAACGGCATTCATGCTGATAAGAATGATGATGTCGGTGATGATGAGAGTAACGATGTCCATGAAGATGTCAATGATGAAGTCGACGATGATCAAGACATTAATAATGGGCATCATCACCCTCCTGAGAACGAATCCTCGGATCCATTGTCGAATCAGCTTAACAAAAGAAGTTCGAAGAAAAGATATTACACTAAATAATCTGTGGAAGAAGTATCATTCGAAATGACTCGCTTTTAGAAGAAAATAAGAAAATTGTGCCAAATGAATTAAGCTTTAGAAGAAATGCCATATTTTATGTTTGTTTATGTTTGACCTTAATGCTCAACAGGTCCAGCATTTATTGTTTGCGGTTTTTGTTGTTTTCGTTTTCTGTTGTTGTTGTTTTCTGTTGTTGTTGTTGTTGTTGTTTTTCAGTTTATTTTGAATCCTATTGAAACTTATCATGTGAAGTATGGTTGTTTGAAATCAACAGTCATTAAGTTGTTATCAGTGGAAAGTTTAGCATAATGACCTAAGAAGACAAGATTGTAAGCCTAAGGTTGATATATGATTTTATAAAATTCATCCTTGTCACAACCTACTCTACGAAGGATTATTGAATGTTGAATGAAAACTTCTCGCGTGAGATTGTCAGATTGAACTCATCGCCATTAGTTCTGTTTAATGAAATTAATAGATAATCGCAATTGAAATGTTATAATGAATGAATATGCAATAAACGGTATCTCATTGAAAACGGAGGGATTGTGCTGCCTATTTTATGTGACCTTGTTGATATGAGATTAGTAAAAAGGATTAGTGAATAAGTCACCGATTGTTTAATCTTATTTGGTAAAGGGGAGGCCCTGGGAAGAGAGTCTGAAGTGTGATTTAGAAAAAGGAAAGCTCATGAAGGCCTACAAGCCCTTCTAAAGGGGGGGGGGGGGGGTATTGCGCTTTGAATGCGGGTTGAATGTCACTTATGTAATGATAACTATTATGTAATCACGACTCGTGGTATTTACATATGCATGCATGGGTCATTTAAACTGCTAGAGTCATTCCCTTAGTTGGAGGGGTTGCGTGCACTACAACAACAGCAGAGCCTGAGAGTTTTTGGAGTTTTTTTTTTTCTTTCTAAAGACGGCTAATTAAAAGGAGGTGAAAAAGTACAGTGACGCAATGAGTGTGGTGGTTTTGACTTTTAATGTAGACGAAAATAAAACGAAGGATGTGGTCGTGAAACTGCAAACAATGTTGGAAGGTAAAAAATAAACGCCTTTTTTATATACCTGAATAATTACGCGTGCATTTTATATTACGTGTATTAACCATGCAAATCATGAACTTTGTTTTCCCCTTTTTTGTCATGCAATCTTCACATTTTCCAGCATTTTCTAGTTGTTCAGTTCCTTTTCCATTATGAATGTGATTCAAAACATAACATTTTCCTTTCAAAGTCACTTTCACGTAGCAACCCTGTCTATAATGAAAACGTGATAATGTTTCAGCTTTCGCATTCCTACGAAATTTTGATATCTTCTAAATGACTTTCAGTATATCTTGAGTGTTATTTAACGTTAATGGTAAGTCATTAAGGCGACAAAAAAAGCTTCACAGATGATAAGCATTTCTAAAAGAATTTTGTGTAAATAGACTCAAGTTCACGTCCTCTCAATTAACATGGAACATGAATGATGCTTACTCAACATGTAATTCAATCTTCACTTAATAACGGTTACTGTCTGGAAAGGAACGTGACGATAAAAGGCAATGATATCAATGTCATCTTTATTGTACACTAAACCGCATTTCGCTTACAGAGTGTTTTTATTTTAAGATCAGTTGCATTTCAATGATGATAAATTGCCCTTCAAACCTATCTCTTATAAGTTTAGCGCATGGTAAATAGTGATGAAATGAATGGATTATTGCATGGGGCAAACTCTGGTTTTTTTTTCTTTCTCATTGACTGACTTGGTCGGTTCAATGACACTGAGTCGAATTGGCACCTGCCCCATAGTCACAAAGTGCCCCTTTTAGCAAAGCCATAATTATTATGTCGTATTGCCATATGCGTGAGTCTCTGCGGGGGGGGGGGGGGGGGAGATATTAATTCCACTTATTTACTGTCGAGGTTTGTTAAAATGATAACTTCCTTTAACTGGTCTTTCTTGAATCCATGATTTTGAAATCTGAAGAAATTTCAATTTTAGAATTCATTTTTTTGTTTGTTTTTAAGAATCATATGTTTTCTGTAGAATTTAAAGTTTAGGGCCTTTTCGCTCTCAGACCAAAATTTTATCAGCCACAAATACCTCTCTCTAGAACATCTTATCAATCAATGTTACTCTATAAAAGAATTCATTAGTCGGGGCAAGAAATGCGTTTTTGTAGATCCATGGTATGGTGGGGAACTGGCGTATCAGGCACTATTATAGCAACGACCGCCCCTGCCTCATCACCATCTCGAAGGCTCAAATCGACAACCTATAGGAAACGAATCATAAACAGTTAGAAGAGAATGACTTCCGTATCTGTTGACAAAGCATCTCACCAATTAGAAATATTTAGTGAACATGGCTTTCTATGCAAATATTGCGACCCTCTTGCAAAGTTGCTAAAAGTTCCCGCTCCCGCTCTTCCCGTTCTCTTACCCCCTCAGTTTTTTGTTTTTTGTTTTTTTTCCTCGGAGCGAGAAATTCTCACTCACGCTTTTTTCCCCTTCTTCTTCTTCTTCTTCTTTTGCGCTTTTATTTGGTGGGGGGCCTCCCCCACTGTCCCCTGGCAACGCGGGTGTGTAAACGCAACTCAAACAATTAAACGCAAGTCCCAAATAAACTCTTTCCTGATTGGTTGAAAATCAAGTTGCGCTTAATCGCAGTCTGATGCAGGAGGACCTGGGTGCAAATGTTTATAAGTCATTTGAAACTGCATGACTGAAAAGGGTTTAGAGAAAGCACAGAGATGTTCAGATGCAGTACCCCCATCATGTGCAAAAAAAGAGGATGACCAGAGAGAGGGATGGAGGGGGAGAGAGAGAGAGAGAGAGAGAGAGAGAGAGAGAGAGAGAGAGAGAGAGAGAAAGAGAGAGAGAAAGAAAGAAAGAGAGAGAGGGAGATGCGGTTGGAAAGTTGGAGAGGCAACGTAAGGCGATGTCATCCTCAGACTCTAAATACCACACTCTATTCTTATAGATTTCCTGCACTTCATCCACCATCGCTGTGCTCCCCCAACGACGCAAGAGAAATGGCCATCAATGGCATGGACCCACTGCTTTCCAAGCATAACGTCCTCGCAGTCTGAGTAATCGCGATATTTTAACGAGTTAATCAAATTTAAGCATGCAAACTACATCAGATGCAAGATCTCATTTCATCATGGAACGGCAGAAAAAGTTTGCACCTAATTTCATCTTGATTATTTTGGGCCAATTTAGGCTATTCTGAAAGTGACCTTCATGCTCCTCGTCATTTTCGACCTTTAGAGTATTTGGGTCAAGATTATTACGAGGCCTAATCACTCAGGCACATAATAATCAAGACACAATCGTTTCCAAACATGTTGCATGACTTAAATTATAAGGGAACTAATTGTCTGAGGTTACAGTTCATTATTCCGAAAGTTCGTTATTCCAAAGGTTCGTTTATTCCGAAGGTTCGTTATTCTGAAGGTTCGTTGTTCCGAAGGTTTGTTAGTCCGAAAATGAAAAAAAGGGTTGGTTGGTTCGTTGGTTGGTTGGTTGGTTGGTTTTATTTTCCATATATAAAGCAATACAAACAAAAAATACATGCAAATCAATATATTAAATGGCTGGAAGCTCTATTCAGAGCCATTATTCAAATGGCTCTGTTCTTCCTAGAGGTCCAGAATTATTATTCCGAAGGTTCGTTAGTCCGAAAACGAAATAAGGTTAGTTCGTTAGTTATTTTCGGACAGATGACCTTATTTCACTTTCGGACTAACGAACCTTCGGAATAACGAACATCACCCCTTGATTGATCGGTGGCTTAGAGAGAAGGCCTGAATTAGATATCGGCATCTTGTCCACATTCCCTCTTAACTTGGGTTTAGATATCATAATCGTGTTCATCAGTGGCGTAGACAGGTTCTCACACCTGGGGGGGATGATTTGCCGTTCACGAGAATTCGAAGATAATTTCGTATACAGATACACACGCACACACCCGCACCCCCCCCCACAACTCACACCCACACGCACACACCCACACACACGCACACATACACACCCACACCCGAATGCACAGACATAAACAGACAGGGCGGCGGAGCGTCTTTCAAAGTGGGGGGGGGGGCACTAGCGAAAAAGGACACTTTTGGGGGGGGGAAAGGGGGCCCTTACAAAAGCTGAACACGAGAAGGAAAATATACCCTTACATTCTATTTAATACACTTTTAAAGTGCATACTTTTATAAGTCATGATAATAACTACTTTGCACTATTATTGTATACTGCTCTGTCTTACTCAATTGTGAGCGAGCGAAGCGAGCGAGCAAAAAATTCTAGGTATTTTTGCCGAAGGACATTGTATTTGCAGTATATTTCGAGTGGCCTATAATGATAAAGGCTCCCGGAAATTCATTTTATTCGTGTTCCATTACCATTGTAAATTTCTTCCATTTATTCTGTATATAGTTTTCCTCACAGTGACCAAGCTATAATGTTTAAATGCATTAGTGAGGTCTCATATCAGAGAAAATTATTCAAATTGAATGGGGTTTTGAGCACAATACCATCGGGAACTTAGGAGAACATATAAGACTTTATGGTTACAACACACTTGACCTGCCTTGAGTGTGATATCATAAGTACGAGCGAGCTTTAGAAAGAAAAAGTAGAAAAATACCCCCCAATAAAGGGCACCGTTCCTTCTAATTACAGTTGCGGGAAGCACTTGCCCGAATGGAAAAGGGACACTATCAGAAAACAAAAATGGGCTAAGTGCCCTTATTTTACATGAACAGATGGAGAAATTGGACATACTAGAAAGGAAATGGGCACTTATCAGAAGTAAATGAGGGCAGGTATCAGATTTCAAATGGGGCACTTATCAGGGGTGAAAAGGGGCAATCTGCAGAAGAGAAATTGCACTTTGAAAAACGAAAAGAGGTAGTCAAAGGGGATAATAATCACATTAATTTTAAAAGGGACATTCATTTGAAGTGTAAGAGGCGCACTTCTCAGAAGGGAACAGAGCGCTATTAAAAGGGAAAGGCATAAAAGAGCGCAATTCTGTAGATTTTAAGAAGGGTAACTTAACTTAAACGAAAAGGGGCACTTATTACAAAGCGAAAGGGCATTTGATCAACAAAGAAAAAGGGCCCTTCTAAGATAAAAGAAGGGCACTGAACAGGTTTGAAAGGCGGCATTTTTGTTGGGTAAAAAGGGGCACTTTTTAGATGCTTCGAAAAGTGGGGGGGGGGGGGGACACTGAGCACCCCCCCCCCCGGAGCGCCGCCTCTGTAAATTGAAGATCTACGCACCGTGACAAACGTATATAGAATATGGACTGTCACACACATTATTGCATATTTACATCACGCTATTTATCTTTTTTTTAAAATTATGTTATTACACCACTTCAGAAAAATGGGACGGCGCCGAAATTACCCAAAACTAATATGAATTACCCAAAATGGCGCCGAAATTACCCCAAAGTAATATAAATAACTACATAAATCAGAATAATGATCGATATAGTTATGATAGCAATCGCCATTTCAGTCATATTAACGATGATGATGATGATGATGATGATAACTATTATTGTTATCATAATTATGATAATAATAATAATAATAATAATAATAATAATAATAATAATAATAATAATAATAATAATAATAATAATAGTAATAATAATAATAATGATAATATTCAGTAAAGTATTATTATTATTATTATGTTTATTGTTATTGTTGTTTTTATAATGATAATGTAAGAAAACATCCTTCCCTAAAACCTGGGGGGGGGATGATTGTACATGTCATCCCCCCCACCTTGTGAGGTGGGGGGGGGGGGATGCATACCCCTCATCCCCCCCGCTGTCTACGCCCCTGGTGTTCATCTTCTGACTTTCATTCTACGAGTCAGACTGATCTTTCCATTATTACGGAAAATATCTCTGTACAATGACTAGGTACAACGTATGACCTATGATAGAAACAAATTAAGCAATCAAATGGGTATTCAAACAAGACAGAGCAATTATGAAAAATAAAAGATAAAATCAGTGTTAGCACCAAAATCTAAGACGGGGAAAGGAGAGGGGGGGGGAGGCGGGTGTTTCACAACGGCTGTTTTAACAAAGTTTTACACTTTGTTAAAAGGAGGAAAAAGAGGAAAAACATTGGCCCATTTGGCTGTTCATAATAAGCCACGCGTAACTCATTTCATGCACAGCTTTGTGAAACACCATTCTCACGAGAATGATCAGGTTCCTGAGATTTTTTTTTTTCTGGAGTTTTGTTAGAATTGGCCCCAAACCAGAAAATCGTATGAAAAAGTCATGTTAACCAGCTTGACTCTGTATCAGATTTTTGTGGAAGTGTTGGTTTAAAAAGGGGGCTGCATTTGGGTGCACACAAGTCAATGTCACGTTTAAAGGGTCAGATTGCAAAAAGATTTAAAATACTAAAATATTCTTTCTGCCTTATAACAGCATTCTCAATAAGATTTTAGTGGAAGCTATGCAGAAAGTAGTGGAGAAGGCGGAACTCCTTTTCTTTAGCGGAGTCATCTATAAAAAACGAATAATGTCGCACTTGCAGGGCCTTCTTCCTTGAGGCTGCAACAATAATTGTGAGTTGAATTTATTGGAAAAAAATAAAAAAAGATATATATATATATATATATATATATATATATATATATATATATATATATATTTGTTGAGGGAAGACCGTACCTAGGCCCTATAGGGAAACAGGACAGGCAGGCAGACAGACAAACAGACATACTTACAAACTAACCACCTAACGAACAAACAAACAGACAAACAAATAGACAGACAGACAAACAAACAAACAAACAAACAATGAAACAAACAAACAAACAAACAAACAAACGGAAAATTATAAATTAATTTCTCTTTGTCTAAAGGCCTGGGTGAAAATCAATCATGATTGCAAAGGTCGTTGGAAAACCCCATTAAACATGTACATTGTAGATTATAAGAAGGGAAACCCCGTGATGACGTCAGAACTCCTCTGCGAATTCTGTATTGCGTCTCACCCTACTAGGTTTCAAGTTCATCCAAAGAATTTTATTTGTTACTCATTTACATCTAAATAGTTATTTTAAGACATAAAGTTAGATGAAGTATCTCATATCATTAAGAGATAAATATGTGAATTTTCGTATTTTCTTATATACTATTAATGAAATTCAGAAAGAATTTAATGAGACAAATGAAATTCTTTTTTCATGTCTAAAGATGAAATTGCCTGGAATTGAGAATAGTTCCACAAGCAAGCAGCATGCAGTGCATGCAGTCAAAGAATATTATATTTACGAAGAACTTTAGTACCGAAATAAAGCACGCGTACGTATTGTAGTACGTGGAATAGCCACATATCGTGCGTCATCGATAACAACAAACGATTTCACGTGTAGTACTAGTATTACAAACATTAACAAATTGTTCAAAAGCATGCATATTCCCGGGGATTTATGGGGGTCACTTGGACTAATCGAGGTTCAATTATATGTTTTCAGAGTTTGAAATTTTATGTGAATCGCCTTTTCCATATATTTAGATGAATTCTAGGGGAATTAACTTAATTTGAAATTCTCTGTTTCTGTGTATTAACCTATAATAGCAGTTAGAGAGTCAAAAGCATGCATAGCAGGCCCTACCCGAAATTTATGGGGAGTCTTTGAATTTTTTTGAGCCTTTAGTAATCTTTTCCAAAGTCTCAAATTACATATAAATTACATTTGAAATAAATTCAAAGTAGTAATAGAGGAACTATTATCATTCAAAAATTGCTTGTTTTCACGTGTAAACCTATGGCGGGCAAGATTTTTCAAAGCAAAAAACATATGCATACTCCCGGGGATTTATGGGGGGTCTATTTGACTCATGGAGCCTTGATTATATATTTTCAGAGTTTGAAATTTTATGTGAATTACTACTTCCGTAAATTCAAATAAACGTTAGGGAATTAAAATCATTTCAAAAATATCTGGTTTTGCGTGTTAGCCTACGGGCAGCTCTTAGGACAAAAGCATGCATAGTACCCGAAATTTATGAGGAGTCTCTGAATTTTTTGGAGCCTTTAATAATCTTTTCCAAAGTCTCAAATTACATATAAATCCCATTTGAAATAAATTCAAACCAGTGTTAGGGGAACTATAATCAATCTTAAAATCCCTGTTTTTACGTGTTATCCCTATGGCAGGTGACTCTGTCAAAAAGCAGGCATGATCCCCATGATCCTGAAGATTTACAGTGCCATTTATTGAAAATAAAGTTTTATGAAATGTTCTTTTAACATGTTCGTGAAAAAATCATACTTTAAAAACAAAATTTTAGATATCAAATATCAAGAATAGATTAGACATCTTTTCACACGTTATACCTATGGCGGACGCAATTTTCCGAGTCTGGCCAAAATGTACTACGGAAGTAGGCGACAGTAATTTGTATTGTAATCCAATGTCTTTGATGTAGTGCATGCATGCAGAGCTAGAGTGCGGTGTGACTGTGCATGTCGAGCCCGAGAGAAAATTTGAAGTTGAATTTGTCTATATTTTACCGTGAATACCAGCAATTCAATAGGACTAAAATCGAGGCGAGTCTTCAAAATGTCAGGTAAGTACAGAAAGAAGAAAAATAAGCAGCACTGATAAGTTTTTCTGTTCATATGAAAGTACGGATTTCGCTGCACACACACTGGCAAAAAACAAAGTGGCATGACCCTGATGACTGGAATTTGGAAAGTGTGACAAGGGATGCTGGCAAATTATTCCAAGACTCGATGACACGTTTACTGAAGAAACAACTTCTGACATTTAGCTTGCAGTGGGTATTGTCAATGACACTGCTGAATGTCAATCATATGATATGATGAGGGCATTATCATGAAATAGGAAACCACCGTTCACTTTGTACAGCAGCGCTTTATTCAGTCACACGCATTGGTTTCCTATTTCCACCTCCATTCTCTTCGTACACAAGTGCGTGCGTCAAATGAATGAGTGGTTTCCTAAACCACGATATGCCCATGATGAGTATGACCATTTACCACTGATGTGGTTGTGTTTGAGATAAGCTAATAATTTGCGTGCACTGTATGAGTGAGTGAATGGAGGACCCCAGCCCGCGGAGGGCACTCGGTATAATGCGTGGTGGGTATGTGCCGCGGAGAAAGCCCCCATTTTTACACTCAAATTTCCGTTCCAAAGCATAGCATTTTTATCTTATTGAGAAAAAGAACAAAGAAAACTGTTCCAAAGCATAGCATTTTCTTCTTTGCGAGAAAAAAGAAGAAAGAAATCCATTCCAAAGCTCTGCATGTTTTCCGTTCAGGCCGGCCGCATTGATCTTTTTCAATGAGCTGAATTTTTGGTGAAAAGCAGCCGCAGAGCCCATGCCGCCGGGCTAGCTGCATGCACGTGTGCCCGTTCCATAGGGATACGCATTCACGCGCAGGCGTGCCATTCCGAAGCTAAGACCCCCGTACAGTGTACAGTGTGGGGTCGAGTGCCCCCCCCCCCGTTGGAGGCCCAAGAAAATGGTGCTGATTTAGTGATTATTGTGCATCTGACGTGTCTGATTTACTTACTGCGCTGCAGCCCCGAACATGCCGAGTGTGTAACACTTACAAGTACATGTACAGTAAGCATTCGGCTGCGAAGCTATTGCTAAGCCTAGATCTAAGTCTAGACAAAGACTAGAGTCTGAAGCTAAGGTGAGGTGTCTCATAATTTTCATATATCCCACCCCATCAGGCATCAATATCAGCGGAAATTACACCGTGAATCGGCACTTTAATTGGTGTGATTGAGTTCAGTTAAGAAAAAAGCTTTTCGGATTACTGAATGGAAGATAACTATCTGATATGTCATGATATCGTTTTTTAACCATGTTTAATCATCTTTGTCTCAACTTTGAACATGATTTTCCAGCTCTTTAAGAGCATTTCATGCACTTTTTCAGGATTCGATTTCGTGTGCCACGATCACTTGAAAAAAATTCTGATAGGAGTATAAGTAAAAAATGGACTAAATAGGTATTGAAAGCAGATAAAGAAAACCAAATATTGAAATAAAGAGGGAAACAAACAAACAAAAAAAAAGGAGGGGAAGCAAAAAGCAATGAATTGGACCAGGCCTTTTCACCACTGACGATGAGAATTCCCTCCCCTTTTTGGGGAGGTGGGGGTTGCTTTTCAGAGAATTGTAAAGTTTGCATGACAGCATGTAATCCCCCCCCCCTTTTTTGCAACCTTTTTATATGACCATGGTTTTCAAAAATTATTTTAATCTTATATATTCTGCTCAGCAGCAAGCATAGACCTGATCAAGTTTGTATTCCTTGCTATCATCAAGCAATACCAAGCAACATCTACATGTAGTTTGATTTCCATGTCATACCCTAGGCTCGCCCTCGAGATCTCTCCTACTTTCTCTCGATTGCTCTATCCCATTCTGCCTCTCCTCTCCCCTCTCTTTTTTTTTTTTTCCTCTCTCTCCTGCTCCTCCCTCCCTCTCCACTATTTGACATTTCTTGTTATTTATTATTATCAATCTATTTCTAAGCATGCAAGTTACTACATAATAGAATCTATGATTTCCATGTCTTTTCAGGTAATGTGAAAAATTGTTTGATTTATTTGTGAACTCTTGCAGCATGAATTTTCATAAATATTCTGCTATGGCACTACTTCACTACAGGCAAGAAACTGCTTGTATAATTTTCATTTAATTGATAAGGCTAGTACATGTGTACATAGCTTGGTTCGCAGTGATCATTTATTCATTACACATGTCTACATACAAAAATTTGTTGCATACTTGACAATTTTTTTCCTCCTCCTTCTTCTTCTTCTTCTTCTTCTTCTTCACCTTCTCTTTTTTTTTGCAAGAAACACATATAACTGAAGAAGAAGAAGAAGAAGAAGAAGAAGAAAAGAAAAAAACTATTACAGATGGTACATACCACAAGTACAGCATTACAGTACGTAAACATAATATTTTTAGCTAAGTTACATTAACAGGTCTACCCTGCAGTATGAAATAAATATAAACAAAAACATTGTGTGCCTCAAGTGCCTGCATAAAATCATTAAGACAAGTATGCATGGTAGGCTTCTCAGATGTATTTAGTTACCTATCCCAAATTTCAGACCATTTTTTTTAATGTAGGGTACATGTAGGTTAATTAAAGCAAATGCTGAATATCACGCAGAATAATATAATAAATAAATAATGTTCTTTTCCAAGCCATAAGGAGAGATCTGTAAAGTAAGATCATTGTACATGTACAGTACATTATAGTCTTTTACATAGGAAAACAGGAGGCATAATGTGAAGGATTGGGAAGGGAAAAATGACATGAAATAGTGAACAAAATAATGTTCCTTTTCACAGCCTTTATAATAAAATCGCATTTCTATTTGTAAAATGGGTCATAATTCGGCCACTGGCTGTGAGAATCTTTTAAATAAATGTTGAAAACAAGTGTAATGTACATACGGATACCTCTGCTTTCAAGTTTCAATACAGAGAAGGGAAATTTCTTTCCTTCTCCATTCACAAAACAAAGAAATTCCTTTACTTAATAACTTTTTTTGTGTCACATATTAAAAAATATACTATTTCTCTCGCATGGAGTAGACAAGATACAGCATTTACCGGTATATGGTAGGAAATAATGATTCATATAATCATATTGCAATGATAATGAAAGAGTCAATATACATGAGCATACAAATGTTTATATTGGAGTTGTACCGTAGTCCGGGGGGAAGGGGGCACTGCCATTACAAGGTTGACACCATGCTCCTACACAAAAACGTGTATAAAGGGTTGTTTTTCACAGACGGGCGATGTACGGGCATACAGTGAAAAGGGTATCAACAGTGCAAAAATCAGGGGAAAAGGGTATACTCGTACAACATTACAACAGCTTGATTTGAAAATACTTGTTTAGAGTGGGGAAAACATGACAAAATACTTGTTCAGGGTATTCTGAGGTCGAAGGATTATTACTTGTTTAGGGTCCATTTTGAAAGTCCCTGTACGAGCATAGTGTCCACCTTGTAATGACACTGGCCACAAAGGGAGTTGTAGGCATGGCAGGCAGAGATGGTTTGCGTGATGTACCAGCCATGCAATGTGGTGATAGTGAAGTTGGTGATGAACTTGGAAGTTCAGTGGACATGTCTTGGCTGCTTCTTGGATGCAGAGGTTTGCCTTGCTTCACAGTCTACAAGGGACAGAAATGAAAAAATTTATAAAAGAAATGGTTCATTCTCCTGAAACAGGCATTATGATGGCATTTCCATGGTCATGCTACATTTGCATTTCAAATAGATCTTTACACAAATAAAGGCGTTCTTTTAAGTGCAGGTGAGATGGAAAATTATTCTGTTTATTTATTTTCTTCTTTCCATTCTTTGCTATTCATGCACCTCGGAAAGGTTTTACAAGTGTATTAGCCTATATTATTATGGAATATGGTCGTGAAACTTTGAAGGGGAATGAAAATACAAATGCGTGTAGACTATGGAAGGGGAATGAAGGCACAAATGCATGTGACAAATGATAAATGTTACGACCCTAGAAAATTCGATATTCGTGTGGATTCAGATTGTTTTGATGCTTTCACCCAGTTAACCCATGATATGCATATAATTCACACCCATGAAAACCATTGCAAGCGAGAAAACTGGCATGTAGTTTGCATGTCTTTAAACTCTATATTTTCTTTATAATATGAAATAAAATTACCACTTACTTGTGAAATATTTCCCCCAAACCTCTCACAAGTCGATTGGTACAGTTAATTACTACTCAATAAGGCATTTTGCTGACAGATGTTGAACATTTGCATGACTATGTATGCTTTTCAGCTAGTAAGCACGAATGTTTTGCTCTATCCAAGATGGCGGACGGCACGGAGGGACCACTCAGCGGCCCGTATAATCCTTCTACCTATGTTTTAGTTCGTTGGTGTGGACCCTATTCTCTGGGTTTGCCAAAATTTGACAACATGTAGGCCTAGTTATATTTATTTTCCCAGATCCTCAATTACTTGGCTACCGTCAAAGTTATTGTCCAGTACGCATGCGTCAGCAGCCCTGCTGTGGTGCAATATGTAACATTTTCTCACCCCATAGTCAAAGTATGTTTTGTAAAAAGCAACATACATTGACTATGGGGGTTAGAAAATGTGTAACTTCCAAGAAAATTGAGAAAATGTGAAATTTCATGTACAAAGTTAATGTAGAGCTGCTCGCATATGATGTCATCAGTGTTGCCAGTTTGCAGAGCCGAGAGTTATTTAGTAGAAAATGTAAATGAGTGTAATTTTCTTATTCTTTGACCGCTTTTGCTCATTTCTTTTTCAAAATGCTGTTCAAATTCATCTCCTTCTATTGAAACAGTGAAACTTCTGGGGTGGACTTTCCCTTTAACCCATTCGTGACAGGAATTATTTAAAGCCTAATTTGATCAACTTTTATTCTTCAAATTGGCAACACCAACATTCGTATTTTATTGCTACATTTTTCTTATAAAACGTCATGTATCTGAAATGAATATAAACTGACAGAAATTATGATGAGAAGTCAAAAAGTTGCCAATTTGCAGGGAAAATGGTGATTTTAAACCTTCTATCACATTGCCAATTTAAGGATTTTAATGCTTATTTTCCTTTTAAAAAATTTCAGCATCAAACAACAAGTATTGATGCAACCAAAATGGGCGCAGTTTGTGTAGAATTTTTTGCTCTTTCTGCTCATGTATTTGGTATGATTTTTAGGGCTTTGCATCAAAAGTTATTAAACCAAACCACATAATGTGGACCCTCTGTCACGAATGGGTTAAAGGGGTTACTAGTACATGTACATGTAGTATGAAGACAGAATACAACCACCAAAATTTTCATTCTAGAATGTCTGTATACAGTGTATTAGTCACATGATCAATGTTGTTAGGTTTTTTTTTTCCATGAATGAACAGTATGTCTTTTAAAGAATATATTCCTGTGGTTGGTGGTTGTGATGTGGCCGTTTTGCTTATTTACATATACCAGTATATTTCATGGATGGAATCGTTAATGCTTACAGTGCAGGTTTCTTCACAAATCTTTGAATAAACGAGAAAATGGATTTTCAAATGAAAAAAAAAAGGTGTTTTTAAAGGGAAAAGGGATTAGTCTGCCTCATTGCCAGGACCGATAATAACCCATTTTTATTTTGTGCTCTAAGCTTTCAAAGTAGCTAGTTGAAGGATATTAAATGTGTGCCCTATTTTTCTTGACAAATAGTTTTGGAGTTTCATATTGGAAATGAGACAGAGTGGCATTTTTACATCATTATTACCATCCTCACAGTACAAGAAATTCTGATTGTGTAGCTATTGACTCTGACCGTATTTCCCCTCACCCAATGTCATTGAGCTGTTCTTTACCAAACAAACAACAGGTCAATAGTACACTGTTTTATGACTAATCTGCTGTGCTGAAAGTCACCTCAAGGACAGACTTATTGCAGCAGAATTTCCCAGAACACTAAACACGATGTGCAGCGGGGCACGTCTTGTGGGTAGGTAGCGTGTGCACACATGATGATCTAGTGTACAGTGGATGGGGATTGCATTGTTGCACTTGAAAGAGGATATTGATCTTGTAGCTTTCATCATTTCGTCTGCTTGTCTTTGAAGCGATAGGAAGGACAACATCTCAGTGCATGGTTTAGTGGTATTTTTTTTGCTTTCTTTGAATTATTGATTTCTGTAACTCTACATATTGATCAGCGGGCAGCCCAGGCTATATAAAGTGTTCGTCTCAGAGAAATTTCATCATTGCAATTGAGCTAAACTTTGTTTGGATCACATCTGCCCACATTGTCTGCCTTCAGTACTCAATTTGATTTGGATTTTCTACAATTTTAATCTAGTTAGTATTTTCACTTAGTATTCACATTGTGTATTTTGCATTTTTTGCTCAGCATCAACAGTTTTGTAGTTTAATCATTGCCTCACTTGCTTTATTCATTATATTCCAATGTATGTATTTATGTTTTTGCATTTTTGAAGTTTGTTCTTTTTAAAATGTTAGTTTTTTCACTTAAACTTGATATTTAGAATATTGTATTTTTGTAGTTTTTTTTACAATGTATATTTTTTGTGTTATCAAAATTTTTAAATCCATTTTTTTTTTTTGATTTTAATGTTTTGTTTGTTTTTTAAAGATACCAGTATATTACATGTTCATTTATTTGTGCTGGCATCTCTGCTCAATGAGAAAGATGACTTGTTAAAGCTGCATTACTGAGTAGAACTATAGTGGTCAGATTTGTAACATTTGAAATATATAATGTACTTGTCTTTTACAGTCTGATCAACATATTTGATGAGGTTATTGAGTTTATATAGTTATCATTACCTTGTACAATAACCAACAATGTTTTAGATCTCATTTGCATTCTGTAGAAATGTTGTTTTGGCAGAATTGGAGAAGCCTTTTACTTAATTTTCTGTGCCAAGGATATTTGACAAAGAAATTTGAATGCATTTTATTCCTACGGAAATGAAGCAAAGTTGACCAGATTGATGTTTATCATTCTGGTATATAGTACCTCCTTGAACAAACATATATCTACCACTTTGGTGTATATTGATTGTTGATGATGATGATGATAATGGATGTACATGTTAAAAAAAAAAAAAATCTTTTTAATGTACATATTCATCTCTCAAACTGACTCTTTATTCTCCTTTGTTTTCCCACTCACAGAAGCTCAGCAAGCACCCAGCATGAAGCCGGAAATCGAGAACCAACCCGCTGGAGACAGAGAGGGCGAGGGCGAGTGTGGTACCCAAGTCAACGTCATCAACCGAGTGGCTGCACTCCCCATGGTCAGCTCAACCTTGAACCAGGTGACCAATGCCTATAACTGGACCAAGGACAAGAACAGCCTGGTCAAGTACACCCTGGAGATGGCCGAGAGTACAGTGTCCATGGCTGCTAGCACCGCTCAGCCGGTGGTCAACAGACTGGAAGGACCAAGTATGATAATAATCCCTCTCTTTCCCTCGTTCTGTCTCTCTCTGTCTCTCTGTCTCTCTCCTTTCATTTTTACCATTCTGTCTCCACTTTACCTCTTTCTTTCAATTCTCTTTATCTCAATTCTTTATATCTCTCTTCGTCTTTCTCTTTCTTTTTCATTCTTTCTTTCTTTCTTTTTCTTTCTTTCTTTTTCTCTCTTTCTATTTCTCATTCTCTTTCTATTTCTCATGAACTCTTTCTCTTTTTCTTTCTCTTTCTCTTTCTTTCTCTTTCTTTCTCTTTCTCTTTCTTTCTCTTTCTCATTCTTTTTAACTTTCTCTTTCACTCAGACAGATAATCTCTCTTCCTCTTTTGCTCTTTTCCCTGTTCCACTATCATTTGAATACTGTACTTAGAGAAAGTAATTGATTTTCATTTGAAAATAGGTAATTTGCTGTTTTAGAATATAGTATGACAGTGCTTTAGCAGAAGCATTATTGAGCTTCATTTGATAATGAGTCTCTCTGTTGCTAGCAGTGACTTAAAAAAAATGTCCGTATACCTTTTATTTCCAAGTAAAACAATGTCATTTTGCTTCAGCATTTTCTTTTTTATCAACTGCACTATATGTGAACTTGATTCTTAACTATGTAACTTCCATTTTGTATTTCAGTTTCGGCTGCCAATGATTATGCCAACCAGCAGATGGACAAACTGGAAGAGAAGGTTCCAATCATCACTGATACTCCTGAAAAGGTAGGCCAAATACTTTCAATCAAGGCTTCTTGGCGAAAATTTCTTCACCCTGGATCCATAATGAGTGAACCTTGGTCTCTTAGCAGTTCGGCAGTTATTGCAATATATGCACTCTAAAGCACTTCATTTTCTTTGAATTGTAGAAGAGTTGCTTCCCAGACTTTTGAAATACAGATTATTTTTCTAAAAAGAATATAATGTAATTAGCAATTTTTGTGAACCATAGTACAACAATTTACCAAATCCACTACCTAACCTGGCTGTTGAACATTATACCCGAGATAACTCAGGCTAGGGTGAGTGTCTATGAGAAATGTATTGTATAGTGAAATCAAATTGCGTCCAGTGGGAAAATTACTTTTGAGTTTTAGTGAAAGTAATTTCATCAAGGTTAATTTGACATGCCCACTTGTGTAATATTCCGAGACTATGGAAGATTTGCTAGAAGGGACAGCTACCTTTGCATTATCTTGGTAGCAATAAAGATCTGAAAACAAGAGAAGTCAGTGGGATTTTTTAGCAAAATTAATCAAAGAATAGAAAGTTAGAATAGTTGTGAATGACCTCACACAAATTGGCAACAAATTGGCAACTCATTGATTTTTTTTGTCCCTTATGTTTTGTCTTTTTACGATCAGGTGATGACGGACCTCCAGGACGGCACCAAGAAGATGATTGAGAGCACCAAGAAGGCCGGCTCAGACAGGATCAACAATCTTCTGCTGACCAGACTGGGCAAGGTACTGACCACCGGTGTGGACACTGCCCTTCTTCTCTCTGAGTTTGCCGTGGACTACTACCTTCCTGCAGAAAATAGTAAGTAGGAGAATTCGATTGATGCTTCAGCACCTGAATACTCTAGACTTAACACTTCATTGCTTTTTTTTTCTTTTTTTAGGTTCCCTGTGTACTAAATACCTTTCTGTTGAGTTCTTTTCTAGTACTTAATAAAATGCATTCTTCATGAAAGGAAAGACATATTTAATCAGGAAGACAAAATTATGATCACACTTCCTTATCTTCACTTTTGTTTCCTTTCTGGTTTTTTTATTTTTTATTTTTTATAAGCATTGCTGAATTTCATATCAGTTTCACTTTTACTCTCATCTGTGAGATGAATAAAAATAAAGGTTTCCTGAAAATGGAATAAGTTTCAGTATAATTTGGGGGTATTTTTTGTGAGAGGGGAAAGTCCAGGGTATTGAAGGGTGTTCCCCCCCCCTTGTATTATTAATTATCTTTAAAATACTGAGTAACATTACCATAGTACATCTAAGTTTCGTAGAGATTTTGTAGTTTCAGAAGTATGGTGTGGCTATCAACTTTTCTTATGGTCAGGTATATGTGTCTTGAAATTGATGATGTTATAAATAATTTATGTGACATAATACTTACTCTTAAATGTCTTAATTTTCTACTGACTATTGTAAACCATTTCTTCCCCTTTTCAGACTCTACCAGTAATGATGCCAAGGTCCAGGATCAGGCCCTGGCTGCTGCGGGAGTCGAAGAAGAAGAGCCGATTCCCCAGGATAAGCCCCTAGAGGCCACTGTCCAGCGTGCCAGCCGTGTCTCTAACAAGGTCCGTCGCCGTGTGGTTAACAAGGCCATGCGTAACGTCCGCTATGCTCAGAAACGCAGCCAGGAGACGCTGGAGAAGTTGCACTACACTGTAGATTTGGTGAGTAGTGAAAGATCAGTCATTTAACCCGTACAAAAACATTCACAGTGATAAAGGAATTAATTATTTCTTGCGTCCCAGTGTCTTACATGCTTGTGATATTAGATTATGTTATATTTTAGCCATTATTTCTTGATAAATTCTGAGAATTAGGTATAATTGAAGTCCCTTTTCTATTTCTTCTAATGCATTAGATCGAGTATGCACGTACCAACATTGACTCTGCTAACAAGGCTGTCCAGTCTCGTATCGAGTCCACCCATCAAACCCTGTCTAAGACCTGGGATGATTGGACGTTGGAAGAAGGAGAGGAGAACAAAGGAGAAGCCAAGGATGAGGTAGCAGCTGCTGTAAGTTCATAGTTCCTTCTTTTTCCCCCTTTTTTTTTTTTTTGTAATCAGATGGTCACAAGCACTCTGGTGCAAATTTGCATGGTTGTGACATGTGAAGATCTGATCATTCCTATATCTCTTCACTCCGTAATTCTTTTTTTTTTTTTTTTTGAAGAGCTATTCAAATTGAATGAATTGAATTGAACAAGGTTTTTAGAAATGGACAGAAGTATTTAAGGATATTATTTCTTACGTTTATCAAACGGAATGATTCGTAATGATTCATGTCAAATATGAAAGCATACCTTTAAAAGTTGGAATTTTGTAAAGGTAGCTATGTGATAAGGAAAAGGATGAAAAAGAAAAGAGTGTTGAGGAGGAAAGGGGGGGGGGTGGCATACAGTTTCTGAAATCATGATGGTATTTGAAATATTAATAAAGCATATGGAATTATCAGAAAACTGCCCAGGAAAGGGAAAATAGAAGCTCAGAAATGATTAAAGCATGATAATTCCTGCGCCGATAAGATACATGAATAAGATTATTTTTTCAGTAGACAATATTAATTTCCCAACTCCCATCACCCTTTCAGAACGGAGAACAGAAGACCCTGGCCATTGCCCGTAACCTTGCTGGTCGTCTTAGAGTCCTGAGCGGCAACATCGCTGGCTGCGTTCGTCTCCTACCCCAGAGCCTGAGAACTAAGGTGGAGGAAGGCCGTGAACTTGCTGACGCACTCTATAACTCACTTGAAGAGGTATGGCATGGGGAAATCAATTCCTACATTATGTAATTGAAAAAAAAAAATAGCTGGATGCATACCTTTGTGATTAGAATCATTCATTTTCATTGCAATTCCATACATGCAAGAGTGCATTATCAAGGAGAAATTTTGGACATGTAATTTTAACGAATATTTCCTTCGATACTTTTACGAAGACACTTTCTTTCCTTTCAGAATCGATATGCACATTTTCAAATTGTCGGATGCAGTGCTTCTTTCTTACTTGTACATTTCTTCCATTTCCCCTTGAAAGCATTTGAAAGTTGAGTGCAAAGATGGTCTTTTATACCTTGCCTTTCCAATGCACTCTTTTCTGTTGCACTCTATTTAAATATTTCTCATGATTTCTTTTTCATGCTGCCGATATTTCTAAATGGCCGATTCAAGTTTAGGAAGCAAGTTCTGTTTTCGTCCCTATCATTTTTCTTTTCCATGCTTGTCATTTCCTACTCCCCCCTTCCGCATTTAGATTCTGACCCATAAACTTTCCTTGCATTTCCATGTACATATCACCTTGTCTTTGTAGTTTCTTTGTCGTTCAGAAAGGTTGAAGGTGGGTTTAAATGCATTTGTGTGATTTCAGTTGTATTTATGAGAATTGCTTTTATAACCTATATTTCATCTTTCTGAAGCTGATTATTCACAAAATATTTATTTTCTAGTACATTATCAGTAAGCTGAAAAAACTCAGCTTATGTAACCTTTATTTTGTCTTTCTGAAGCTGACTTTTCACAAAATATCATTTATTTTCCAGTAGATTATTAGTAAGCTAAAAAACACAGTTGTACATTTTTACTTCTTGCTCAAAATAAAACTGTAAATAATTCAGCTTTTCCAAATTCATAGCATAGTACAAGTGTATCTTTACCTGACAAATAAGTGATATCATTCCATTTCATGACAGAGAAAAGTTAAATATGATCACAAAAGATTTTGATTTTCACTCAGTATTGTATTGGTTTAGTCAAGAAAAGGTTACGATTGATTTGTACAGGTCCAGACAATCCGAGATCTGCCGGCCAATGTCCTTGTCTCCGCCAAGCAACAGTTGAACAAGATGACCGACATCTCCATGTCTGTAGCTGACTTCTTGGTTTCCTCCACGCCTCTTTCGTGGCTGGTGAGTCTCGATTCCTTTTAACAGATGTTGGTGTTTTTAGTTGGCTTATATTATTTATCATTTTATGTTGGGCATGTTAAGTTATTGACTCTTCCAACCTCACCCCTCTCAGAAAAACCCCAAACCAAAACAAAATGGAGATGGAAAAAAAACAAGACCCTGAAACAAAGAATGTTGCTGCTCCAAAGTATACTGAAGACTTATTGTCTCATTCATTATATTGAATATATCATACATATCCTGTTTCTGAAGTCTTTTTTTTTATTGGAAAAAGAGGGACTGTTTCAATGAATGAGCAAATATTCTATCATCACTCTAATACCACTATTTACTTTTTCCAGTTCTCCCTTTCCTCTTTTCCAAAACAAACAAAGAGAACAACATTATAAAAAGTTTTATGTTTTGTAAACCTTCCAAAAGTTATGTTGATATTTTATGTTGTGTATTATATATTTTTCTATTTTCTAATGGGGAAAATGGGCCTATTTATTATTCATCATCATGCATGTTAAATAAATGTAGTTTGCATTCCATGTATATTCTTATTTGTATCTTATAAATAATTTTGTGTTAATTTTGTTATATCATAGTTAATTTTAGCTTCTCATAGCCTTTTTGCTTGCTTTTGGCTTCTTTGCACATTTGTTTTCGATGGTTATGTGAGCTTGTGTGTTTAAGTAGTTTTACTGCTTGATGTGTTTGTTTATGTGTGGAATAAATCATTCAAATTTTCCTTGAAAGCAAGGTTTTATCAACAATATTAGAGCCTAATAGTCTGACTTTATTATGTCAGGAATCCTTTTACCAAAGATATCAAAGTGACATCTCTGAAATATGAGTGCATTGGCATTGTCAAGCTCTTGTGCAAGACAATACCTGTTGTGTTTATTTTTTATCTGTCGTCCATGATAAGGTCCTGTTGTAACATGAAATGCCATTGCGATCAGCTGATAAAACCTGAATGAGAATTTCACATTATTTACTCATCTGCTGCAACACTGAGAGTCACTAGAAAGACACTTGTGTTTGGTCAAAGTTCACAAGAGATTAATCACAAGATTGCTGACGTTACTTGTCTGGCCATGGCTTTATCAGCAAGGTTGCGGCATTGACTCAAGACTGTTTGCTCTCTGGCAAGGAGAATTGATAACGTATCATTCTATCACATTGAATATTGATTTTACATTTCTTAATAGCGTTGTCAAGAGTTCCGCAAAAATTTGTGTAGTTGACCCATAATTTGTGAAGGTCAGATGATATAAATCTGTTTCCTTATATTTTGAAAAAAAAGGATAGGTAGATGCAATGTTCATTTTGAATTTAGGAAGATAGTAAAATCTGAGGAATACAATGCATGCAGAAATTTGAAAATTAAAACAGATATGTAGCCCCACAAAAAAACACATCAGAAAGTAAAACTACAAAACAATACAAAAAATAAGTAAATGACCTTTTGAGTGACTTGAATAGCTTGGGGTATATGATTTAAAAAAGATAATCATTCATTTCGTAGGCATCATAATTTCCAATAAATACTACATTAGTACTTAACTGTCTATCTAGATAGAGACATTGCCAAAACAACAACTAAACATTTAATGGCCAGACAACTTCAGATTATACATATTGTTCATATCATAGTCATAAACACTGAGAGTGGAAAAAAGATTTGAGTGTACTTGTGGATTTTGGTGATTGCTTGCTTAGTAGTGAATGAAGGCAAGGGTACGAGAGGGAGAGATGATTTTGGTGAGAGATGAAAGTGTATTCTTATGAAATGGATGAAATGGATTGGATAGTGAGAGAAAGGAAGGGAGGGGATAGAGGCAGAGAAAGAGGTCAAAGGGGACACCATGGTAGTTTGTGAGAGAATGATGGGATCGAACTAATGCTTGAAGCATATTAATAGTAACAGCTGATGTAGAGTATGACTCCCTATTGTTACAATCTGGTGATTGAAGCCAGCTTTGTAACTCCGTATCAACCCTTGCCATCCTTGATTTTTCAACCATTCGCAGGTTCCACAACAGGTGAGACAATACTTAGACACTTCTTCTTCTTCATCATCTTCCAAGCTCCCAACTAATGGGCGTGTCGCTGAAAGTACCCCATCACCATCCCCAGGCGACCACACCTACTCCACAAATGGCACCCGTTCCCAATGACTAGCCAATGTAGACCTACTGCGGGGCGTGGCACCAGGTATGGCACGAAGTCCCCCTCATGACCCCCTCCCGCCCCCTCTGAAGATGAAAGTGATGCCACACCCCTCTCATGCCACTTTGAACTCTGATAAGCTCATCCTGCACCCATACGATACAAGGCACGTCTGGAGACAAGCTGCCCTGGAGGCAGGGATGATGGGTGTGGGTCCGCTCAAGGAGCTCCAGCGCTCCCTCCGCATCCTGGTCCAGTCCATTCACATAACCACCTCCCTTCATATACGCATCAAGGTGACAGGGCCAGATCGCCAAACCAAGAGCCGCTCACACATTGGTTTCACCGCATCCTCATTGATATCTATCCCTCTCCCTGCCCCGCATCATTGCCGTCATCCTGCCATCACTACAAGAGCTATGTCTGCTGCAGACTGATGACTGAACCCACCATTATCATAGATATATTCTATTGTCATGAACTTGCAATACTTTTTATCTTGTTCCCATGGTAGTGGAAAATAAAATTCAACTTCAAGTTTGAAGAGAGTGTTACAAAACTGAAAATAAAAGAATTTTTCTGTATTTCGTTACATTTTGGCATTTTCATTATGTGAGCAAACTAGATTGGTGGTGATTTGATGTGAAGGAAATTTAAAATATCACGGCAAGTGGGAGATTTTCTGGAGATTATCAGTATTATTTTCAAATATCTGTTTGTTTCTGTTTTTGTTTTGTTGGAATTTTAATCCTTATTGCTTTTTTTCAGTGTTTTGCTTTTCTACTTGTCATTTTAGATTTTCAAATTAGAAATTATTAGCATTTAGTCACTTTGTGCATTCAAAATCATATCATACTGAAGTAGATTGATATTGATTTGTAGATGATATGATGTATTAATTAAGATGATTGAAAATGTGGACTTTAGAAAATAAATTTACTTTGCATTTGTGTTAACTAAAATAACAAAATGAAAAAAAAAGTTCATTCTGCACACATATGAATGGTAAACGCATGTAAAGGGATTTTTCCTTTCCCCCCTTTTTTTTTGTTGTTGAAATTTTGGATGTGGACTTTGCATGCTAATATGTTTGCAATAAAAGAAATAAAGAATAAGATATCAGTCACTCCCTTGACGACTTGCACGATAAATTTTTTTGCTGATGTTTAGGAATTGATGTAGGTAACATGGTAATACAAAGCCTGTTTGTGGTGAGATATTATATATCACTGCTTTGCAGGAGTGTACACGCAGAGTGAATGAATTTGAATTATGTGTACTAGTATACATGTATCTCTAATGAAGGGAAATGATTGAATGAAAGTAAATGCAGTTTTCTCTTATAATAATTCTTGCATAGAATAGCTGCATGAAGTCAAATAAGTAGAATAGAAAGATGGACAAATTTAGAAAATTTCATGATACGTAACTAGATGGAAAGCTACATTTTATTTACTACTACTTTTTTTTTTCTTTCAAGGGCTTTATTGATTTAATAAGAAAGATTGTAAATGATAAATACTCACTGATATCATTCATTTACGTTGCAATAATGAGGGATGGTGCTTAAAATCTCTAAATTCTAAATTCCAGCCATGAATCGATCATTGTTTCGGCTGTAAGGAGAAAATCAATCAATTCTCTGCAATTGTAAGAGATTTCAGCTTAGGCTCTAATTACTACTACTTTTTTGCTTCTGCAGATTAAATTTTCATCTAAGACTTACGCTTGATTGCATAGTGCTTATACCTTTCTTAGTCCTCTTGGCCTTAAATCACTAGTGTTATGCAATGAATCTCATTCAAATTACATCAAAAATATTTCATCAAGAGTACTGTTATTTCATTATTTCATCACTTATGAAGGTGTACTTAATTCATTTTTACTTCAGATGCAAAAACTAGTTCTAGTTTAATCAGCCATGAAGCTTTTGCTGCCATTATGATGTACCTGTATATTCATGCATTTGTCCATTTTCATGAGCTATTGTACAAAGTCTATTACATGCATAAATTTAGCACTTGCTCAAAAGCGTGTATTTTTTTATTAAATGTATACGTTGTTCATACCTTGGCCTAACTTCTTTAGAGAGTAAATGATTTAACAAGTTAGAAAGTTAATATATTCAAGAAAGATCTATTTCATGATTTACACCATGTTTGAGTAACAAACAGCTTCCTTTGTACTTCATGTAAATGCTGTCTTCCTGTTATTTTATGTTTCTAAAGAAAGAAGAAATTACGTTCAAGGTTTCGAACTAAATTCCTCATAATTAATACTTCTTTCCTTTTGAGAGAGTGCTTGATCATAGATGCAAAGTTCCATACCGTAGTTAAGTTATTTTTATTTTTTTATTTTTTTGCATGAGGTTGATAGTAAGTAGTATGGAGTAATTATTTTCTGGAATGTACATGTAAGTAGCAAGAGTTAATTAGGATACTTGGGTATTTCAATGCCCTTGCGGTGATTCTGAGTTTTGTTAGAAATAAATCAATATAATTTCTTAATAATTCTCATTTTTTTGCAACAGTTTCAATTTTTTTTTAATGTTAATTGAAATGAAGAGTAATAAAGACATCATTAAACAATGATTGACTCTGTTTAGTTCTTTATTTGTTGAACTACATAAATGGAATATTATTATTGAAAGATCTTGTCCTTCTTACAGGAAGACATAAAACTGGAAGGTTATAGGAATTAGATTATGATAAATTTGCCTAAAGTATGCACTAAATGTGTGGAAAAGAAGTCAGTGTAAAAAAAAATCAAAGAATAAATGAGCAAAAAAAAAAAGTAAAAATAAATAAATAAAATAATGGTAATAATGATAAAAATAATAATAAAGCAATTTTTATGACACTTGTTACTTGGTTCTTTTATTTAAGAAGTGGAATGATCAAAATATTGAATGAGAATGTTAAATTTATTCATTTACTTTAGAAGAAATAAACTTCAGAAAGAAACAGTGAAACCATGCTTATTAGAGAGCAAGAAAAAGAGTTCGGATCACATGAAAGAAACAGGCAAATATGCTAAAAATTATCTGCATATTTTATGTACACAACTTTTCAGTGTTCTTTGATTCAAATTTATTTATATAGTAGTATACATTTTTTTTGTGCTGAACTTGCCAATGGTTATCTGCATGTGGGCTCTTTCTTTTAAAGCCAGAAAATATGATAAGATCATATGGTGGTGTCGTCTGTTCTGATTCTGAAATGATGTGTGTTGAAATTGTGTGAATGTTGTATGTTGGATGAAGACATAAACAGATGATAGAATATGAATTGAATTCATATGCCATCTTGAATTTCAACCAGTGACTATCCAACAGGAATCATTTTAAACCCAGGAGAGAGCTATTAGTTGACTTTAAATGAGTTTGATGGTGTTATGGAATTTCTGAAATGTCATTTCAAAGTGGATCAGTGCACTAAATTTATAAAGATTAGGCAATACAGTACTGGGTGAATTGTAAGAGACATAATTTGGGACAAATTTGTTTACAGTCCTATTAAACTGGTTGAAATTAAGGATGGTCATATAAGACAAATGATGTACCATATTCATTTCCTGCCCATATTTTCTCCATCAAATTTTATTCAATACTGAAGCATAATGCATTTCTTAACATGATACATATACTGCAATACCAATTCACATGGCATACCGATAACTGTCTTCTGTCAATACTACAACGTAGATATCGTAAAAACACAACTCTATCATAATCACCCCTTGTATACCATCATCATGATAAGCAATTTTCCTGTATGCACCCACCAGTTGATTTTCTCATTCTAGAGAGTACTTGCTTGCTTTTAACACTGTACAGAGATAAGAAGAAAACTTCCAATAAACCCAAAGCAATACAAATTTGCCCACTACCTACCGGAAATATTAATATGATGTAGATATAGGAGGCTATTTCAAAGTTGTATAGATGGTGAAAATGATCCTCAATTATATGAAAAATAGCAATAAGAAAAAAATAATATGTGTCAGTTTGTTCTCAAATGAAATCTACCCCTTCACTCCCTCTTCCTCTCTCCCTCCTTCTTTCCCTATGTCTCAGGCTTTCTCACTGTCATTCTACATGTATGCTCTTCTCTCTCTCTCTCTCTCTCTCTTTCTCTTTCTCTCATTTTGTCTTTCCTTCTCTCTCCCACTTATGCCAAAATGTTCTACATGTATTTCATCATTTCACAGAAGTGCATGAGTGAGATGATTCGTTTTAAAAAGTCAGGCTTCTTTGCTAATGCAACTCCCGTTTTGTGCTGTCATTTGTATATTTACATATCTGCATGCAGGGATGATAGCATTTCTTCCAGGGATGCAGTGTATATCTCTTTACTTTCATCCCCCTCCTCCTCCAAAGCTTTATAGGTTTCCTTCATTAGACTTGGCCCATTTTTGTACTGTCCTTATGACCAACGGCATTTCTGTATCCTCTCCCCATCCCTTTCCTTCTGATTTTCGCCTGCAAGTTTTACATGTGCCATGACATTATTTCCACTTGTCATACATTATTCTGCATTCCTTTTCCCTTCATATGGCTCAATTTTGCTTGTCTTGTAGGCCACCGGTGGTCCCAGTATCCCTTGTAAAAAGTACCATAGTACCCTTAGCACAAACATGGTAATTCAATTCAATTCAATTTCGTTCAATTCCAATAAAATCCAAAAGACCGAATACAATCATGACAAATAAAACAATACAGATAAGTCAACAAGGTAAGAAGATAAAACACTAGAACGGAGAACATTACAAAAGCATTATTAGAATTGGGTGGTCATAAAAATCCATATGGACTTGCCGAGACGACCACCCCGAATTCAAACATGTACCATCAAATCACTTGGTAATTTGAACATATACCATGGAAGTTACCATGGTTGTACCATCAGTGCCATGGTATTTTTACAAAGGATATTACATAGCCTTGCTATATGCATGTTAACACCCAGTTTCGTGTGGGAAAGCATGACCCTCCCCCCCCCTAAAAAAAACAGTAGCCACGCATGATCACCAGCTCCTTTTCATACACTCTTACTCCTCTTTTACTTTCACCTGCAGGTTCCTGATGTCGACATCGATGCCATCGAGTTTGATTACATGGGAGGGTCCGATGAGTACGACTTTGACATCCGGAGCGATACCTCCAGTGATCTGTAAACAGGCAACTGGATGGCATCTAAATTTACTCTTGGGATTCCATGTTAATAATATATCTTTGATGAATATTCATATGTCTTTATCTAAAGTCTTGTATATCACTTTCTTTCCTTCTTTCTTTAAATAATTGAAAGTTATGATCTAAAAATTCAGTAAATTGTATTGGCTAAAACAGGGAAACTACATGTTGCTATGTGTGCACCCCTCCAATTTTACACCCATGTAACAGCTAGAGCAAAATCCAGCTTGTGTACATGTGATCATAAATCCTTAGAAAACACTTCAGAGGAATTCGTTGTAATGTCTTTTTCGCAACTAAGGTGCTATGTGCGTTATTACTATTAGACACTTACAGCATTAACATATAGGTATATGCTAGGGCCTGTAGTATGTACATTCACCCATCATTGAAAAATGTACCTATGCTTCACATTCAGAGGCCACATCTAGCCCTCGAGAGAATTAGATATGGCCTGCAAAAAGGATGAAAGGTAAAAAACAAAAAGAGAAATTCCTTTTTTATGCTATAAAAGGATATATTATGACTGAATAACAGTCTTAAAATTTTTGCTTCCTCCTTCTGCTCACTCATTAATAAAAATAGTGGTTATCTATTGTAATGTGCATGTATCAGTAGTCTCACTGTCTCAGGCATGATTGTGAAAGCATCCATGGTAACAGGAAGAATTTTTGTATGCGAAGGGAGGGGTAAGACCACTTCATTGTCAGGCAGTGGGGTGGTCTGTTCACATTTTATTTTCCTATCTAATCATTGTCAAATATACAGTGTATTTAGTGAATGAAAATAAAATAATTGTCCAAATTTGTGCTTGCTTGCTCGCTCTCACAATTTAGAAGGCCAAAGGTTGATAATTGGGCAAGAGATGTCATCCGAATAAGCTCATGTAAGAGGCCGTACTATCATTACTCAGTGGCAAGTAATTTCAGAAATATTTCCAGTCCGTGGGAGCATTTCATTAGAACCCAGGGTGGAGACATACCAGTACATGCACACAGGGTTTATGTCATCTTGTGATAACATGGATATCAAGGAAAAAGAATTGTGGAGCTTCACTACTTCTAGATCTATATATTCTATATATTCTATATTCTATATAGCATTTTTGCACCAATTAAGTTCTTAGATGTAACAGATATGCACTAATTATATGCAAATGTAAAGTTATAGCTACTGGTAGTGCCTGGTCATAAAGTCTATTGAGATGGATGAAAAGGGGGTAGTTTGTTGGAGATGTTTAATCCACAAGTTCACTTGTAAGAAATCACAATTTTTCAACTAAACAGGCTCTTTGTTTTTCTTATTTAAATCAACCTTGTATTCACTAATGTTGAATACATGTATTCCATACTGGTACTAAATCCATATTTAATTTATTTATTTTATCTGCTCATATTAAAGTATAATATTGGTACGTAGAAATAATTTGGAATATGGTTAAGATGTTGGGAGGAAAATGAAGATTGATTGTTCCAACATCAATCATCCTTTTCACCATTTGCTTTTACTGGGATTCTGTATAATGTGATACTGAACTATCACCGCCTTGATAGCTGGTCAAATTTGCTCTTTCAATCTTATCCTAAATTTTCTCTTTCATATGTGCATTTACTTGTAATGTTTTGGAGTTTTTACTTCAGAAGGCAGGTATCTATTTGTCAATTCTACATGTTTTCAGGATTACATTGTGATCAGCAGAGTACACTGTATGTTGAATATTGAATGAACTGAAGAACTCAGATGGGCAATTCCACATGGGAAGAACAATTGGCTAAATTCAGATTTACAGTAAAAACAATCACTTTGATAGTCCTGAATAACCAAATGCATGAATTCAAAGAGGAATTCCACCATCTTAGTATTGGTATAATGCATGTTTGATTTTACAAGACATTTTTATTTGAAAGTAGCACCATTTTCTGGTAACTCCCTTTAATGTATATAATCACAATATCAAGTACAAAATTGTTGGAATGAAAGAGTTCAGGTGAAAAAAATGAGCATATTTTCAGAGTATTAAATGGTAAGAAGGAAGGCAGGGTACAAAATAGACACACAAAGTCTAAAAATGTAACAGAATTACGAATTGTAATTCCGTTACCGTGGAATTGCCCAGCTGCCGTCAAGCTTGCTATATGTGTGTTTGCTATACAGAATCCTGAATAAGTTACAATGTTCAAGCTTTTGAAGTCTGAATTATAAGAAAGAAGATGTGAGATACTGATATTCTAGGCATCAGGGTATCCATGAGTGATAAACTGTTTTGAAATTCTTTAAAAGTATATTGGAAATAAAAGACGGTGATACGAACAGAAAAAATATAGAAGTACACTTAAACTAATATTGAAACTAATGTTTCCTTTCTTCTTGTGCTTCAATGTGATTTGCAATAAAGTAAATGTGTTAACAATATTTAGATGTCTGTAAGGTGTGTTGTGTACAATATGTAAAATTTGAAGTTGAATCTTTTTTTCTGTACATGGAAGGTGTATTGATCTGAGCAAGTACAACAAAGTTATGCCTAGCCCGTTTCAGGATTCCCCCTCTCTTAAAAATTTGAAAGTCAAAATCATCTTACATTCAGGCAATTATTATAGTTCTGACCAAGTGTGGGTAATCAGATATTCAATTTGGGTAATGTTTTGCCAAATTGGGATCACCTTTTACTACATACTGAGCAAAGACTTGCTAAATTTGGCATATAAGTGCCAAAAGGTTGGCCATTGTTGGGAATTTTTAAAGAAGTGTTCTTTGTACAAAATGTTATTTAAAGGTAGTGGCCCCCATTTGCAAGTGGCACCCAATCTGCACAAAAGTTTTACTTTAGATTGTTTTAAGCCACAGAAAAACATTCATAAAGTTTTAGATCCAAGACATTCCTGTTTCTTTTATTTTCTTTGTTTTGTAAAGGCCTCTTCCTGACGCTTTGAGAGTAAAACCATTCATTTTTCACTTATTCTTTGGAATATTCTTGTAAATTTGATAACATGATAGTTTTACATAAATATCCGTCACTTAAAATTGAAATTGGCTTATTTCTCTTCAAATTCTGAAACAATGTTGTGCAAATGTGGGCTACTACCTTCAAGTGTCTTGTAATAATAAGGGGAATAAAAGAAAGAGAGAGAGAGAGAGAAAGAGAGAGAGATCCAGAATAGAGAAATGGGAAAAAAGAGAGAGATGAAAGTAAACAGGTAGATTCAAGATAAAGTAGGGTGATTAACTGCATACATGTATATAATCATAAGAATGAGAAAAAAGTGGGAACCATTATCTAAACGTAACAAGTTTGTAAGACAGACCATGGGTCATCTTTCAGTACTCAATCTTCATAAATAAATTCTGGTGAATTAAGGCTTGTTCAGATATGACGTGCTAAACCCCCATGGCAAACCACTGTGGTTTTTGTGTAGCAAGTGAATGGAACATGAGGCGGCAAAAAAACCCCCCAAAACAAGGAGGCATAATTTTTGCTTCCCGGTGGCAAAAAGCTGTGGACCATTCAAATTCTTAAAAAGTTGGCGCAAAATATGATGTCATGAGGTTGTCTATGCAACTTTCGACAAAAATCTCTTATATGAGCACTGATGCGTTAATCCATGTTCATTAACATAAGTGGTGTGGTTTGCCGTGCCATATCTGAACACCAACCCGCAGGGGTTTGTCGAGTCATATCTGAACAAGCCTTTACTGCACAATCCAAAAATCAGAAAACTCAAATGACACATTTTTAAAATTTCAATATGTACAGAGTTTGTATTAGCAGCTTTTATATTTAAATGATCACAAAGTAAAGACAATTTATCTTGCTTGATAGTATGGTATTGAAACAGTTTAGATATATCAAACATGCAGGGGTTGTATTCTGACAACAATGTTATTGTTTACATTGGTAAAACGATAGTAATTGTAACAAATGAAAATTAAGGCAAGTCATTGGTTTATACCTGCGTGAAGCTGGCTGTGTTTGTGTGTAGTTAAAAGAGACATATCCACAAACACCAAATGATAAGAAGAGATTATTCTTTGCAATTTGAGTTTGATATGATATCTTTTCCCCCAACATAAACCATACCAACATTTTCAGAATACCATCCCAAATTTTCAGCTGTAGCTTGAAGCTATTCCATAAACAAAAAAAATAACATGACAATACAACTGACAAAAAAATCCATAAAAGGTACCATGTTGTTATTAGCAATACTTGATGAAAATCAGTTTGAGAGTAGAGTACTATTAAAGACACTGAACTTCCATTACTTTACACCATTTCACACGTTGAACCCATGACAGGCAAAGTGGGCCAATCCACAATATCCTAACTTAGAGAAAACATTTACCGGTAAAAGTTTTGTTGCTGTGTATCTAAACCTGTACAATTCCCAACAAAGAAGCTGTCAACAGATGGCAGCAGAGAACATTCCTAGAAATATCTTGTATCAGAAGATGCAATGACCCCCAAACTATTAAGCCTTGTTCATCCATCTTATTTTCGACATAAGTGTGGATTAGCACTTTGCCTCTAAGCAGCTAAGTTATAGGTTTTTTTACAGTATGATCACGAAACCATGAATAATATTTACAAAATTTTAAAACATACACATAAATTTCAAATCCATCTCATATCACATATTTGTAAAGATTACTTTGTTTAAAAAAAACAATCAAAGCAAAATAATCTACCTCTAACTCTCTGTTATAGGTAATTTCATTTTCACTAAAATGATTTTTTTTTAAATTTCAGCAGATTATAATTATAGGGTTTTTGCTGTTAAAAAGCTTAGATTAGAATAAGCTAATCTAACAGAGAAAAGTAACACTAGTTAAGGTTTGAACGTCATATGAATATGAGTACCACAATAATTTATAATACAGTAATTGTTTAATCACTGTATTATAAAGTCCGCCCCCGAGATCTCAGCCATCGACAATGCAATAGCGCAAAAAATTGGCACGCATGTCACCCACAATGTTATCTACAAAACTATGTAGTTAAGTGCTCCAAAATTATTTCAATCTATTTTTAAATTGATTATGCTAAATTATGCGTGAAATCAGAATTTTCTTCTGAAATCATTAAATCAAACTCCAAAACTTTCATCTAGACACCATTTGTAGTATTCTTAGCAAATGTACTTGAAAAAAAAATTGGTACATGTATCAAAATTGGTTTCTTATGTATTTCATTGTTTTTTAATTTCTTATGTATTTCTTTGTTTTTAATCTTTTGTTGTTATTGTTTTTTATGTATTCTATTGTTTTTAAATTTCTTATTTATTTGATTTTTAACCTTTTATTTTTATTTTTGTTAATAAAATTTGTTGGGTACACTTTTGCAATCCTAAACTGCATGAATTAATTTTAATCAGTAAAAGTAAAAATAATTGTACATTTATGAATTTGGGCTGAAAACACAATTTGTATTGAAATTGTACATATCATGTTGAGCAATTGGTCTGACATGCTAGTACAAAATGTTACATAACTTTGGAAATGCATGCCTGGACGTTACGAATTGGGTCTCAAAATTGGGTCTCAAAAAAATGAGATTTGAAAGAAAAAAGTCATGAAATGCAGCATAAACTGCTTTGCATGTTGCGGACATATCGCGCGAAACGTCTGGGGGGGGGGTGGGCTGATGACATCAACACAATTGAGGCAAGGGCACAAAATATCGTATGTATAACTTATAAACAAGGTACTGGTAGTGTCTGAACAATGATGATCACTAGGAAGGCCACACTGAAGAACAATCAAAGCCATCCATCTGTATACAAGAAGGGCCATGATGACATCTTAGTCGACATCTACCAGGACACCATTTTGTGATGGTTGGATCCTCATCATCGGCCATTACCTAACGAGTTCTCCACCAATTAAAGTGTATGGGGGCCCCATATCATAAAACTTGTCATCAATAACAAGTTGCAATAACTGTTATAAGCTACTGAAATCCTTGCATCAGATTGGCTGAGAGCAAATTTGTCATAGAAATGTGGCAGTTGTCACTGATAACAAGTTTTATGAAACAGGGCCAAGGTCTAGTTGCTGAAGAATCGCTGACTGAACATGAAAATCCTAACTACTCTGGCGGATCTCGTTTGTAAACTGGCAAAGGTCTGGACTCTAGATTTTATTGCATTTGTTCATGTCCATTGTCTTTTTGTAGTTGTAAACATGACATCCTGCTATCCAAGTAGTAGCTTCACCACAATAACGACCGAATTGAGGAAGATCAATGGCACTGTTAAAAAGGAAAAAAGAGAGGAAAATATTACTGGTATGTGCAACAGTAACTATGTTATTGAATATAGATGCAAAAGAAATATTCATGTAATGTAGATATAGGAGGCGATCTTTTGGGTCAGCTCCCACCACTGAAACAGAATATAAAGACATCATTTGAAGATGCAGTCCAAAAGCTCACTAGTACTGCTCTGTATATATTCACACAAAAGACACAACTTATACATACTTGTACAGATCATAATTACTGGCACCAGTATATCACATATTCATGGACATGTGTCCAGAGAAAGATGTAGACCCAAAACAATACGTGTTACAGAACAAAACACCAAAGCTGACCATGTACACTGTTAGGACAGGAAAGGTAATTCAAATTTACAAAAACTTCACTAACAACAAACAGAAGCCTTTTCGAAAACCCCAATAATGTGATTAAATGAAGCCTGTATCAGTGACCAAATGTACGTGAAGAATACACATACATGTACCTGTTGTTTTCCTTGAGCTCTGATTTGAAATGAAACCTACATTAAAAGAACTTGTATTGTGTAAGAGCCAGAGTGATTTAACAAGTCTTACCAGAGACATCTATCTTACATTACAATTGATCTTATTTCAACACACTGAAGTCAATCTGATCAAAATTCAATTTAAGCTGATGAAACAGCCCCTTACATTTGTCCTCGAGGACTACTATTCTCACTTGTTTCCCTTGAGTAAGGCTGCATGCCAGTTTAAAGGCATTGGCTAACTTTGTGAGCAGCAGATTTAAAAAATTCTCAAACTAAGATGACACATGAGTACTTTTATTTGTACTCAAAAACCCTGAAACCAACCATAATTTGGAATGAAAACTGTAAGTTAGACGCAAACCATGATTTTATTTTTCATCTCAGAGACAATAAATAAGAGGACCATATTGCTCGAATTAAAAAATACCCTTATCTGCCTCCCGCCGGGTGACTTGCCAATACACACAGTACAGTCCGATGAGTCATGCGCACATGCGCTCTCCTTATGTCTAGTCTGCAACCGACCTTCTTATATGTTTCAAATATTGGTTCACATTTCTAATATTTAAAAATAATTCCTGTGGATATTATACTTTGAAACTTTCAGACTGGTATTTTTACACTATAACTCTTATGTTTATCCCATTTTCAAGTAACAAAATGAGATTTTTTAAAATCATAAAAATGTTAACCAATGCCTTTAACTGTTCATTTGATTTATTTTGAACCATCAAAACACCAGTATGTAATGACTCTACCTCTCATGACTAGACGTATTGATCGGATTAGGTTAATGATCTGTGCTTTCATTCCTGGTTCCTCTCCAAAACCACCTACATTCTGGTCACCTCCCCATCCAACTGAAAATAAGGAAGAAAAAAGAAAAGCAAATTTCATACTGAAAGCTCAAGGTAATGATTACATGTAAATACATTACTGTTCAAAAGTAATACATATCATACCGCAAAGTGAAAAAAGAAAAAAAAATTCTAAGAATTGAAAGAAAGTATTTTACAGAACATTAAAACATTGCCCATAAAATGAAAGAAAATTGAAACACTGGAAGTATCTTAAATAAGAAAGCAAGAACTTCAGAGAAAACCTAGAAAACCTCTTAAAAATGACTTTACTTTCTTCAGAAAATATCAAATTGTTTCTAAAAGACATTTTCATCAATGTGAATTAGCCAAAATAGAAATAAAAATTCTAAAAGCTAAGATAATGATTAAATACATTATTGTATCACTTGTGCATTTTTCTTTCATCTAAGGTAATTTTTACTGGCAATATCTCCCTTAAAATATTAAATTTTTTATCCTTTTCTAAGCTACAAACTATTAAAACTTTGTTGTGTTTGCCAAACAGTAAATGTGCTCTAGTTTAGTATTCAGAACATGTCATTTTTCCTCTTGTGCTTCCCTTCTTCCCCTCCAACTTCTTACTCACATTTTCACTCTTCTCCTCATCTAGTGCCTCTTTCTCCTTCTCTTCTCCTTCTTTCTTCATCTTCCTCCCTTCTTTCTTTTTATTTCTTCCTTCTTTTCTCTCTTTTCTCCTTATTCTCTTCCTTCCTTTTCTTTTCTCTCATTTTTCTTGTCTCCTTCTTTCTTCTCCTCTTCTTCAAAATTTTCTTTTTCTTATTTCTCTTAACGTTAGTCTTGGCTTCTTTTTCTCCTACAAAGTACATGCTGCACATTTCAATTATTTTTAGAACCTTTTAACAGGTATGCAAATACAAAAAACACCTTATGAAATTAGCAACAGTGTGGTTGTTGAAACACTTAAATCTTTGCCCCAAAAGAGACTTGATTTTTAATGATGAACAAAGTCGAGCTGTTGCGCTTTTCGTAATCATGATGAACGTCACAACACACAAGGTAAGTAAATCGTTTTAAAGATGCTAAAGTCTACAAAAGTCCAAGTCTGAAATGTTCATAATCCAATTTCAAATGGCTAAACAGGTATCATACACAAATATTTCAATGGCAACAGTTAACTGTTAGGATGATATGACCTGGTCCATTGTCAGATTATGTGGTGGCAGATTTTACTGGACATCAAGTTACATGTATGGGACTGAACTGTGAACAAACAACAGAAAGGAAGAGAGTGAAGCTTACCTTTGCTAAGAAATCTCTCTTCATTGAGGATGGCAACAGCATTTATGCATAATAAAGCTGCCTCTAATAGAGTATAAAATCCGAACGCCATATTTTAGAATCTTCCAGGTAAACGTGAAAATATATATTTTTGCTCCAGTCCCTGGGTTGTATTCTGCTACGTGGCAAATGGGTGCAGGCGCTACTAAACCCAGCTAGCTCTAGCGCGGCGGCCGGCCGGCCGCCCATGCCATGCATGCCATGCATCACTGCACTGATCTACGTGCAAATCTTACCAGTGCCATATGCATGCGCTCGATCGCCTATGCCAGAACTTCCCGGCCGGCCCGCCCGCCGCACTCCGATCCAGCCGGCGGAAGGTTGCAATGTCAGCTAGCGCCCACGTGTATCCTGAGCTTCAGCTTGTCAGGCAAATACTTGTCAGCTAAAATTGATAATCTGCTTCATTTCGGGATCTGACGTAGTCAACTAAGGCAAAGATGTTTTGGGGTGAGCAGGAATACTCATTTGGTTTTTAAAGATAATGTTTTCTCAGTCAAGTGTAACTTGATTTTTTTAAACTCGGATTTGTTTAACTTTTAGACTGTCCATGACTGTCTAAGATTCTTAAAGTAAGAAGAGTTGGGCCTAACTTAACAGTCACTAACACATACAGTTAAACTTACGTCAAGGCATGCCAAGTTGACTTTATTAGTTAGGCGAGGGCCAAGGCAATTCAGTTGTAACTTTTCAAGAATCACAAATAGATTAGACCCTACATGCCCTATGCTAGGCTATGCCATGGACAATCTTGATTGAACACTGACGTAGATCTAGATCTATGCACCCGTAGGTCAAAACGGCGTTTTGAATAGCAAAACTAATTGCCGACGCAAACACGAAATATATTGACTTAGATCTTCTAATAGAGAAGAAAAGTTTTGATTTTACTTACCAGCAATGTTCCTGACATGCCTGAGGCTCTCAATTTTCCCCTTTTTGCTTCATATCTGATGAATGAACTGAAAATGGTGAATTTTAAGAAGAAAACCGATGCTTATCAGACCCGTAGGTTGACAGCATTCCGTCGAGTAACCAATAGAAAAGCATGCAGAAAAGCAGAATTTTCACTTTTGTGGGACGAGGTCAATTCATTGACCGTGTACTCAGGATGAGTGGATGTATGGTTTGGTGCCCCACGTCTGCGCATTCGCGTGTCTGCGCGATTCTAACATCATAAAAGACACAATGAACACATCATTTCTATATCAATTTTAATGAAATGAATCAGTGAAAAAATGAGGAAAAACTGGTGAAAAATGTCTATTCTATGTATTTTTATTCACATGCCTTGAAAATGGCACCTTTCATACAAAAAATTCTGAACTGCATACAGTTAAAGACATTGGTTAACATTGTTATGATTTTAAAAAAATCTTGTTTTGTTACTTGAAAATGGGATAAACATAAGGGTTATAGTGTAAAAATACCAGTCTGAAAGTTTCAAAGTATAATATCCACAGGAAGTATTTTTAAATATCAAAAATGTGAACCAATGTTTGAAAACTATACGATGGTCGATTGCACAGAATAGACATAAGGAGTGCGCATGCGCGTATGACTCACCATACCGTACTGTGTGTATTGGCGTATCACGCGGCGGGAGGCACATAACGGCATTTTCAAATTCAAGCAAAGTGGTCCTCTTAGTGATTGTCTCATGAGACGAAGGATACTAAAATCGCCGTTTGCGTCTAACTTACACTTTTTCAATCCAAATTATGGTTGGTTTCAGGGTTTTTGAGTACAAATACAAGTACTCATACACATGTTTCATCTTAGTTTGAGAATTTTTTAAATCAGCTACTCACAAAGTTAGCCAATGCCTTTAAGTTAATGAGTGCGCAGAAAAGGGAACCTTTCATTTTTTAGTGCCAAATTGACACTTGACCAAAATATATGGCAGTGAATGGACTGGTGACTTATTTCACAATAATGTCATATTTATGAAACACCCTGCATTATTGTCTGGATGATAGCACTGGAAGTATTGTGAAAGTAAATACAATACACTGGAGATGAGGGGGAGGTTGTTTAATTTTTAATTTTTAACTAGACTTGGCACTTGCATTCTTGTGTGACTTATTTGTCTGTCATTCTAACTAATTTTCATGCAGGGTTGACGATTGAGCCAGGGAAGCATTATTCCCAGACCGTAGATCAGTCATTCCATGTTTCTATGGCAGCACTTGATACCAGGGAAAAATCAGGTCAGTATGGCATCATGGTCATCATCAGTCATCATCATTACAATCACCATCACCATCATCACCACCATTATCAGTATTGGAATAATCACTCTCACCATCATCACCATCATCACCATCCCCACCATCAGAATAAACAGTAATCACTATTATCAACATATCGTTATTACCACCATCAGCATGATCATCATCATTATCATCCACTATCATTATTGTCATCCTTCTTGCCTCCATTAATATCATCATTTGGATAGTCATCACCATCTATTTCACAGCCATCATCATTATCATCATCATCAAATTCATCATCATCACTACCACTATCATCATGGATCATCATCATTACCACCACCATCATCACCATCGCTTTTACCATCATTAGATACTCTGGCTTGATAAAATACTACCAATTCCTTGTTTTTATTCTGTAATATATTTGGAAGAGGGCAAGTCCTTTAAACGTGTTAAGTACGATTTGATTTCCGCATAGCACACATTTTTCATAGACCCTAGTCTGAGCTATCTCGGTCTTGGGATTCGATGGGTTAATGATATCTTTTTCTCGCTTTAACAGTATAAACTTACCAAAGCTCTTACACTGTATCATTAATCCAGTGGTCAGTGTTGGTCACTGGATTTAAAATCACTATTCCGCAACTATACCCAGTCTCCACTCCCTGGGGAGCATTCCAGCCAACACTCCGTGGGGAGCATTCCAGCCAATCGCCTCTTTGCGGGTGCACGCATGCACATCCAGTTACACTGAACCTCGCATCCTAATGGGTGTCCACTTAGCACCTGGGCCCAATGTTGCAATATGACCATACTGCAGAGATTTTAGTACGTACATGTACATCTATCTGATTGTATCATTTCAAGAACATGAATCAGAAAAACGATCCTTTTACAATTTGGTAACGTGGGTTACAAAATGATAAAATATTTACCCGAGGACAATGATTCAGCAACAAAATTAAAATGAGTTTGAGAAATATTGTATACCTAGTAAATGAATGTCTATCATGCTGCATCTAAAATACAATGGTATTTGCAATCCAGGTATTACGCAACTGTTGGTACGCCATGAGAAAGCCGAGTTTCTTCTCTGCACACTGCAGTATGGTGATGGTATTCCATATCCATGCCTTCAGCAGGCTCTCAATCTAAACCTGTCGGAAGGGTCAGAAATCAGCTTTTACTCCGAAGGAAAGGGTAAGTGTAGCATGTGCAAGAAAAGAAGGCAAATTGCCGTACCGTAATCAAGTACAGTTGAAGTATTATTGATTACTTGAGGTCATGGTGACTGTGTTGAAGCTCATACACACAGATGCTGTTATTTCTTGCTAGGTAAATGATATAGATCAAGGACAATTTTATGTGTTTTCAAAGGTTCTTTGTTTTAATTTTGAAGAGAAGTGGATACATCATGAAATTAGTACTGTGGGAGGTGCATGTATTTTGTTTTTGTTCTGTTTTTTTTTTTTTTTTTTGTTCACTCAAGGTACAATTCATCTGACCGGTTATCTAGTGATGGATGAGCCTCTAATGGAGGATCCTGGTCTCGTAGCCGAAGGTAACAGTCTCCTGGATTGTTCCGATGAGGAAGAGGACTATGACAGCGATGACGATGAGGAGGAGGAGGAGGATGATGAAGAGTATTCTGATTCAGACATGGAAAGCACATCATCACAGGGTAAGCAACTTACCAGAAATACCTTACAGCTGAAGAGTGTGAGTACAGGATTGCATAACACAGAACGAGTATGTAGATAACAAAAATTAAATAAGTGAATAAATGAATGAAAAAAAATCCTTAAAATCTGTTAGTGTGTTCTGTCCTACTGTTCTGAATTTTCTTTTATTTCACTATTTCTTTTCTCCTTTTTTTCTTTCTTTTCTTTTCAATTTTGTGCCTTATACTGTTGGCAATATGTTTCTGCATGCACTTCTGTGTGTCATGATAAGTCTGTCCTTTTGGCAACAATCGTAAGAAGGGATATTTCTCATATTTCGACGTACAAAACTTCTGTGTGGTTTGTATATGACATGATATTCTGGGCCCCATTGCTTAAAACTGACCATTGATGGTAACTTTGCCATCAATGGCAACTTCCATGGAAACCTTGAATTTGATTGGCTGCTGAGCAATGTTACCATGGTAGTTACCATGAAATGGCAGAGTTACCATTAATGGTAGGTTTTATGCAATGGGGCCCAGGAGTAGGACCAATTTAACCTGTTTGTATATGAGTCACAACTCTTTGCTTATCAGATTTTGTCTAAAATTTTGACTTCTCTACGATATACTTGTGTTTTTATTTCTCGAAACTTTTTTAATTGCCCTTACCTTTGTTTCTTGTCAGATGCGTCATGGAATTGGCAACAACTGATCAATGAGTTTGATGGAGAGGAAGATGAAGATAGTGATGAGGACGAATGGACACCTGAATCAGGTGAGCAAGGTCAAAGGTCAAACAAAGTGACTCAAACATTTAAACCCAGGCCCCCATTGCATAAAACTTACCATAATGGTAACTCTGCCATCAATGGTAACTACCGTGGTAACATTGCCCAGTAGCCAATCAAATTCAAGGTTTCCATGGAAGTTACCATTGATGGCAAAGTTACCATCAATGATAAGCTCTATGCGAGGGAGCCCAGTTGTAAAAAATTTCTCAAGAAATGCACTTTGTTCAGGCAGGTTGTATTCTGCCATACCGTGACAAAAGGAAACAACTCTGTAGAATGAGTTTCTGAGTTAATGAAGAAAATATGTCACTGTTTTATGAGGAAATTTATGGAGTCAACTGGCTTCCTTTGAAACAAAGAATAATTTTCAAATTACTTGTGTTTGTGTACAAAATACTTGATAATCAAGCTCCAAAGTATTTGGGTAATTGTTTGAATTTATACACACCCACCAGAGCACTGAGGTCAGCCAGTGATCCTCTTCGTCTCACATATTCAGTTACTCGTACGTTAGCTGGTGATAGGACATTTACTGTGTCAGCTTCAAAACACTGGAATGATTTGCCACTCACAATTAGGCAGTCTCCATCAATTACAACATTCAGAAAGGCATTAAAAACCCATCTTTTTTGCAGTTTGTAGTTTAGGATATACTTTTTGATTATATGTATACTGTTTGATTATTGTAAGCGCTTTGGGCCTTATGGGAAAAGCGCAGCATAAATAATAAGTAATAATAATGATAAAGTTGCTTCCTTTTGATATGCCTTTATTTCGGATATTGGGGGTCATGTGACCTTAGTTTCTTCATCATGATGTAGACTATACAAAATAGTACCCCAAATCAAGAAAGAGTCAATTTTGAAAAATATCAGAGTTGCTTCGTTTTGTCATTGGACGGCAGTGTTGATGTCCACCTTGGGCCCTGGGGGGGCATTTCATCAAGCATCTTGTCAGTGATTTTCACCAACAAAGTCTGTTTTAACTGACAATTTCTGACTAGCCTTATATGCATTATCAGTTGTCAGCCCAGCGGCTGATAAGGTTGTCGATGCTGACAACTTGTCAGTGGACAAACGTTGATGGAAACCCCCCCCCCCCCCAATGTCAGTTGGGAAAGACTTCAATGAAATTGTGTGGTTTTGAATTACTAAAGGGTAGTCCTTCTATAACAGGTGAATTGCTGTTTGATCAATTGCCATTTGGTCCAATTCTAGCATTACTTGGTCTATCATTTTGTCCAGTAATTATTTCGTCCAGTGACTAATTGGTGTATAACCATTTCGTTCAGAACCTATTTGGTTTAATAACCATTTGGTCTATACCTGTTTGGTTCATATACCACTTAGTGTAATATTCAGTTTGGATGATAATCATTTGATCCAATAGCCGTTTCGTCTAATCCCAGTTTTTTACTCTAATCATCACTTTGTCCAATTTCCAATGTGTCTAGGCATCATTTCATCCATTGAGCAATTGGCCTAATCAAATGGCGTTGGACCAAACGGCAATAAACTATATATAGGTGGAGGCTGAAGCTGGTTTTAAGTTATATACATCAGACCATACACCGGTGAGGAAAGCAGAGCTGCTACAGAAAATGAGAAACTCTTTGCCCTGTACTGCCTGCATTATTCAGCATGGTATCCAAACACTGAAAAATGAGCACGTATTTTTCTTGTTCGTTTGGTATCCATCAAAGAAACTCTTGAAATGAATTCTCAGTTAAGTTACAGCCTGTTTATAAGTGTCTTCTGTAATTTTTTTTTTTTTTCAACAGCATCTCTGTTTATGTAGTAATATCATACCACAAGAGCATATTCTCTTTTTTTTTTTTTTGGGGGGGGGACAAAAGTTGTAATGAAGTTTCTGCTTCCTTCACATCAGTTGGTACTATTGTTATTGCTGTTACAATATATGAAGAATTATTGAAGCAATGACAACACTTTGTGTAATACTGTAATCTAGGAACTTTCAAATATTGCATTTTTTGCGAGTATTGTGACAGTGAAATTCATCCAAATGAATGGCAATTTATCCAATATTTTCTCTCAAACCAGCCAAGAAAAGTGCCAAGAAAGCAGGGAAAGAGAAGAAAAGGAAATCTCAAGATGATTCCATGTCAGATGATTTGAGCCTTTCAGCTTACAAGAAAAAAAGAAAAGGTAAGTAGGGTGGCTCATCTTTATACCATTCGTGGCAGAATTCCACTTTGCATGGTTTAGCTCAATAGCTTTTGATGTAGAGCCCTAAAAAAACATACCACATTATGATAATAATAATAATAATAATAATAATAATAATAATAATAATAATAATAATAATAATAATAATATGTCTTGTTTACCCAGGGTAGCCTCTTCAGTACTATGTACTGTTCTCCCAGAAGGCCCTGCAAGAATATTACCCTGGCTTTAGCTCGAGCAACCATAGCGCTTCATGCATTCAAGGAATAAATCCTACCAGGTGCCCATTTACTACACCTGGGTCGAGTGTGGCAAATGTAGATAAATGTCTTGCCAAAGGACATTAGTGCTGCAACAGGGATTCGAACCCTGTATCTTGTGGTTCAAACCCTGGAGACTTATCCACTGGACCACAATACCTCTACATGAGCAGAAAAAGCAAATCATGATACTATGCCCATTTCGGTTGCATCAGTATTTGTTATTTGATACTGAAAAAAATTAAAAAGTAAAATAAGCACTAAAATCCATCAATTGGCAACACGATGGAAAGTTTGAATTAATTGCTTTCCATGCAGATTGGCAATTTTTTGACTTCTCAACTTGATATCTGTCAGTTTATATTCATGTTGGATACATGCCTTTTTGTGAGAGCAAGGTAGCAGTAAAAGAAAAAATATTGGTATTGCTAATTTGAAGAAGAAGAGCTGATTGAATAAGACTTCAAATAATTCATGTCAGAAATGGGTTGATGTACATGTAGATGCACTCTTTGCCAGAGGCGGCGGAACATCGGGCTCGGACAAAGGGAGTGAAGAGGCCCCTTTTGGCTGCCAAACAATACTTGCCCCTCCACTTTCATCATCTGAGCCTGACGTTCAGGTGCGTCTGCTCTTTGCACGATAAATGGGGTTAATTGTGGCTGATTCCTATTTGATGAACCATGAAAAGCCTTGTACTGATCTAGAGAAGTGAACAAAGGCTGAGCAGGCAGGTGTTAATTGGTGAACACGGCAAAGATTAACAAGAGGTAGACACAGTGCTTATGTCTATTGTTAGACAGAAAAAGCTTTTCAGGGTCAGAGGAGAAGCAACTCTTTAGCTTTGATATTGTTTACCAGCCTTTCACAATGTTACCATCTTCAAACATTTATTGAAGACCCATCTTTTTTCAGAAGTTTTTGGTTAATTGTATTATATGCATAATTGTTTAATTTGTTTGAGCAGTAGCATTGTTGGGAGCTCTGTTACACTACAGTGCAGTAGAGTATATTTACATAGTGACTGCGCTATATAAATGGTCTAATTATTGTTATTATTATATAAACTATCATTCTCTGGAACATCTAGGTTCCTTTATTAAACTTTTGGGGAATATACCGGTAAGAATTCAGTAGTCAACAGGTTAAGAGAGCATAAATAACTGGAATTTTTCCAAGATGCATGTGATGTTATACCTTTATTTCCTCTCAAGTTAGTCTCTATAATTATCTTTTCCTTGAATGCACTTGTTATATTATTTTTTTTTCAACAGCTGCTGTACAGGCGGAAACGTTATCAAAGATGGAAATAGCCGCAGATGAGGGCGCCGATGATGATGAGGAGGATGAGGAAGAGGAGGATGATGACTTCAATCCTGCTGATGACTTTGAAGGTGAAGATGATGAAGATGATGAAGATGATGAAGATGATGATGAGGAGGAGGAGGAAGAAGAAGAAGAAGAAGAAGGTGAGAATATAAGAACAGAAGCATTTTAAAATGAATATTGAGACTGTTGCTAAGGAAACAGTGATTATTATTCATATTATTACCATATTAAAAATTGATGATCGATTTGATCAGATGTCAAAAAGTTTGAAAGTGTGATCATACGAAGATGTGAGGTAGTAATGCTGTGAGAATCACCAGTGAAAAGAAATTGTGAGTTTAGTAGTGCTAGAGAGGCTATTCATGATTATCATGGTGATGCCAAGAGGATATTATGACAATATAGTGTTAAAAGATTTTCAGGCTAGAAATGTTGCTCTACATGATGAAATGCAATTTTATATTTTTGAGGAAAGTACTCCTGCATGGAAAAATAAATGAGAGTTCTTACTACACTCATACAGGAAGATGTAGTTATGCGATCAAAATTTTCTTTTCTTGTATAGTGCATGTCACATTGGATGTCTAGGCATTATTACCTGGCCATATATGATGGGGGTGACCAAATTTCATGCACATTTTAATTTTCTATAGAACACAATATGCGATCCATAATTTCTCAAATTCTACCAAAAATTATTCTGATTAATTGATACCAAAGTTATAGACTATGAATGGGTGCAAGAAGAAGACTTACTGACAAAGAATTCCCAAGATATCGCGATCGCAAAATTCGATGTCGTATCACAGTGCACTGGAACTGGAAAACGTTAAGAAAAACGGGTCCAAACTTCGCGCATGCCAATTTACATATGATTAATGTAAAATAGAGATCCATATTAGGTAAGATAATTGCATCACTAGCACTTGAGGCAAAATTCCATAGAATCATTTAGTATCACATTTTACTTACAACTTTGGTGACAACGTCTCTCGAAATAAAGATTTCTAGACCAGGTTCAATTTTTTTTGGAACGGATGCAAAATGTAGCAAAATCTGCCGATTTTTTATTAAAGGGAAAGTCCACCCCAGAAGTTTTATTGTCCAATAAATGGAGTTAAATGTGGACAGCATTTTTAAAAAGAAATGAGCAAAATTGGTCAAAGAATAAGAAAATTACACTCATTTACATTTTCTGGTAAATTACTCTCATCTCTGCAAATTGGCAACACTGATGACATCATATGCGAGCAGCTCTCCACTCACTTTGTACATGAAATTTCACATTTTCTCAATTTTCTTGGAAGTTACACATTTTCTAACCCCCATAGTCAATGTACATGTATGTTGTTCAGAAGAATTGCTTTTTACATAACATACTTTGACTATGGGGTGAGAAAATGTGTAACTTCCAAGAAAATTGAGAAAATGTGAAATTTCATGTACAAAGTGCATGGAGAGCTGCTCGCATATGATGTCATCAGTGTTGCCAATTTGCTGAGCCAAGAGTAATTTAATAGAAAATGTAAATGAGTGAAATTTTCTTATTCTTTGATCGATTTTGGTCATGTCTTTTCTAAAATGCAGTTCAAATTTAACTCCTTTTATTGAAACAGTGAAACTTCTAGGGTGGACTTTGCCTTTAATAATTTAATAATTTCTTCCCCAATTTCAAAGAAAAGTCAGTACTTGGGTAATTCTAGGTTCCTCTATCCGTTGGTGCTATCAGATTTTCAATTTTTTTTTCTAGTTTTTGAGATATACCCTGTGCGCGAAATATGGACATGCACAAAATTAGGACACACTGCCATACATGCTGTCCTGATAGGCAAAGTGGCATTCAAGAAAGTTCATTCACAAGGGTCAATGTGGTCACTGAAGAGTAATGTCTTGCTAAAGGACATGAGAGAGATGTCAAGGACTGGAACTGCAAACCTTGTTATGCACAGCTCGATGCCTTAACGACTAGACCAGACCTCACCAATACGCTGTCATTGACCAATTATGATACAGTGTAGGTATGATTGACCCCCAAGTTTAGATGCAATGTCGGTATACCCTACATTGCCCGCCCTTTCTTTCTTTGTGTTTTTGTTATTATGTAGAAGAGAAACCCAAATCCTCTCCAAAGAAGAAAGCCCAAACACCCAAAGGCAAGAACGTGAAGTCACCCTCTACCAGCCCTCAAAAGGTAACTGTAGTGGCTCTGCTTTGCTTGGATATTATTACCCTACCTGACTCAGTAATGCCCATACTTACTGTTTTAACATACTTAGTTAATTTGCAGTATTTTTTGGAAGGGTAGAATTTGATATGTTATAAGTTCTGATGTAAATTTTTAAAAAAAATTATGAGAGACATCTGTGTAATGCAGAAAACAAAACACCTTGTGAAATTACTTTAAAGAGAATCAAATTTACTGGTAATTGCGACAGTTTTGCTCTACAAAATTGACAAAGGAACAGGGAGAAAGAGACCATTTGCTTGTGCAACATGCTAAATGGTAATCCAATATTAATATCAAGATAATAAGATTGGTTCATATCATCACTGACGACAAATCTTTAAGTTTAGGCTTACTCTAGCATGCACACAAAGTTTAAGCACAATAACCTCTAAGTGCACTGCTAATCATTGCGTACTTAAAAATCATTGGATAGGACTGTTAATTAGTGCATGCTTTTTAATGAAAAAATGTGGGACAGAGTAAAGAAACAGAATCACATGTGATTGCACTCAACTAGTCATTTGATTAGGATCTAGGGGTGATTTATGTTATCTGGAATATGGCATGAGGTGAAATCAAGTTTTGGAGATGAGAATAAAGTCATATCTTTAATATTTATTTCTATTTTTTTAGGTTATCAAAGAGGAGGAAGCAGCTGCAGAGTCTCAAGAGACTTCAGAATCTCCTCTCAAGAAGAAAAAGAAGAAGAAGAAGCAGCAGGCGAAGGTACATGTAAGATCAGGCCAGGGGGTGTTTCACAAAGAGTTAAAGTTGCACTTAAATTCCTAGTTGCTTGCTGAATATTATGCATCTTCTCATTGGTCAGATTATGCTCAGGGGACGTGCGCTATTGGGAAGTCTATCAATGAGATTGGACATTGAATATCGGGTGTGCATTTGCGCTTACGCATGACTCTATTCCGAAGTCCGACTTAACTCTTTGTACCCCCCCCAGGCATCTCACCAGGGTGCCGTTGCATAAAAACTTGCTATCATAGTAACTTTGCCATCAGTGGTAACTACCATGGTAACGTTGCTCAACAGCCAATCAAAATCTAGTATTCCATTGAAAGTTACCATTGATAGTAAAGTTACTATGATAGCAAGTTTTTTGCAACGGCACCAAGGATTTTCTTTACATGTGGTGGAAAAACAATGTTCAGCATCCAGGAAAAATTTATGCATGGTACAGAAAACTGTTACAGAAAACTGGAACACGTGGCTTTGTTTTGGTTGGGTACTTTTTGTGCATACAAAAAGTGCCATTATACACTTTCATGCTTAAATTTACACATGGTGGCATTTCCCCTTCTAAATTTGCACATGGCGGCAAATGTGTTTTTGAAATTTGCACATGGTGGTCCCGCCATGTGTAAAGGCCCCGGTGAGAACAAGGGCCTTCAAACACATCCCCCCTCCCCCTTCCCCCCTCCTGGGAAAAGTTTCTGTGAGGCGCAGAGAAAAAAAGGTGCATCAGTATTTCAGCTCTGATTGTTATTAACATAAATTGAATTTGTCTTAACTGTCATAAGAACTGAAATGGTCTGGTCTGGGCGTATTTAATGATTTTGTCCTTACCATGCGTGCATGCACATACATGTACATCACACCCAACCCCTATGCAAATCAGCGTTGATGGCGTGGCGTCCACTGTTGAAGATGAATTCATGGGGAGAGTGAATCGGTGGACTTCGCACTGTACACGGGACCGATGCACAGAGAGTACGGTTGTTACAGCGAGGTGCAAGAGAGACAAATAGATATATCCAGAACTACATGTGGACTACAACTGAAATTGTGAAGAATAAATCCTTTTATTGGAGCTTGATCAGATGTCTGTTTTAGTATTAAGTGTACACACCTAGCTTCGAGCAGGCATTAACAAATCTCTTGTCCTTATGAATACCACAAGGGGGGGGGGTGATGAAGGGTGCTCAGGACACATTAGAAATCTTCAAGAGAGGCTTGTAATGATGCATGTATAGATCCTATATAAATCTAAATCTGGACCCCTCCCCCCCTCCCTTACAAAGGCTCATTCAGATATACAGGGGCAAACTCCTCTGGCAAAGCCCCACATTTTGATTTTTAGTGTTCACATGTGGCATACCACTTATGATAATCAGACGCACATTAACACATCAACTCCAAATGAAGAGAATTTTGCCCAAAGTTGCGTAGACAAAATCATAACGTCATATCTTTTGCCAACTTTATAAGAATTTGATTGGTCCACCATTCACTTGTTCTTGCTGCCTCACTGGAGCTTACCGTGTCTTATGTGAACAAGCATCAACAAGCCATTGTGGATCCCCCGCTTTAAAGTGCTCAGACATGGCCCTCCTCCTACCCGTCCTTAAAGGGGGTACCCAATGCTGAAACAATGTTAGTTCATTTAAAAAGAGCATGATTTTATTAGCAGAAAATCATCTGCCTAAAGTTTTTCAAAAAGTCGTGTTGCCAAGGAAACCCCCAAATGTGGTAAGATTTCAGGATATTTTTGACCCCTCAGCTGTGACCCAGTTTCAACTGGGTACCCACTTTGACGTCATTTTGACGTCAAAGTGGGTACCTTGTCACGCAATTCTAGCAAAATAAATATTGTACAGTCTAGCACGCAGCACAAGTGCAATGCGTGAAGCTGGGTACCCACTTTTACGTCATACCTCATACTCACATTTTGGTCAACTCTTGAATTTTTATGAGAAAATAAGCCAAATGCATTGATTACGATTGAAAATCATCAAATTTTTAATGTTATTCTTCTTAGAATTCTATTCTCGATCATATATTAAAAAAATAATTTACCATTGTTTAATCACTTTAAGAGTAGAATTGATGTAGCTCTAAAGCCCACCGCACACCTTACGATCTGACCGGTCTGCGACTGAGTGAGAGGAGATGTAACATCACAGCTCTTGTCAGCTTGTGAGTTGCAGACCAGTCAGAGACAAATTGCAAGGGCAATCATAAGGATTTGACATTTCGAATCTCAAGAACTGGATCGCAGGCTCTATCCAACTTCGAGGCAATCAGACAGCAGTATCGATATTATGTCATACCTGCATAAAGCAAGAAGCACATGCGCAAGTCGCAGAGAAGTCAGATCCCAAGATGTGCGGTGTGGAGGCTTGTGATTGCCCTGCGATTCATCTCCTCTCACTCAGTCACAGACCAGTGGGATCGTAAGGTGTGCAATGGGCTTTAATTGTTTTGTTGTGATATTCTTCTATCTCATATACAGCAGGAGGATGAGAGCAAAGAAGGAGATCTGCCTTTGAAGAATCTGAAAACAAGCAACAAAGAGAATATTGAGGTTCAACAAAAGGAAAAAGCTGTCAAGAAGGAACAAACCCCAGCCAAACCAGTAAGAACATACTTGCATCACATACCAATAGTTAAAACCCACAAGAACGATGATATGGAAATATTATTATAGAATAATTTTATTAAAATGTGCCCTTTAAGGCCTAGGATTCAAGTGGTTTAGAGTCTCACTAAGATTTTGATAAGTTCTTGTCACTTGAAATATCGTTTTGCAGTATGATGTACATTCGGGGATTGTTTTTGACATGGGATATGTAATTATTATATTATCATTATTACATAGGGTTAAATTTACCCAGGGTAGCCATGTCAGTGTTACTACTGCTCTTCCTGTGGCCCTGGAATTATTGTTACCCAGCAATGCCAGGTACCCATTTCATACACCTTGATCGAGAGGATCACATGTAAGCAAAACACCTTGTCCAAGGATGTAAGCACTGGGTGAGGATCAAACTCGGGACCTCTTTGACTACTATACCATAGTGCACTTTTACCATGTAATTGAAATTCATTTTATTTAAAAACTATGATTCCTTTGTTGTGTGTTTTCAAGGAAATAGTTTTTTTTTTTAGGAGTACCAGGATATGAATGGACTAAAAATATCAAGAGCATTTATAGAACTGTTCTGAAGCGGTATACTGATACACACAAGCTTGTTTCCATATTGGCTCTAAACATTGATCGCTTGAATATGCAGTCCTATTAGGTTGTGTTTTTTTGGTAACTTCTTTTCTTTTCTCTTTGACAGAAAACCTTTAAGAAAATCAAATTGCCATCTGGAACAACTATTGAGGATCTAAAAGCTGGAGAGGGCAAGTTGGCCAAGCCAGGCAAAAAGGTAGTGCATAACATATGGGTCTATGAGATTTTTAATCTTTTGTTTCTTGTCATCCTTTTTTGTTTCATAGAGAACTTTTTTATGCCTCCGCCCACCGTAGGTGGGTGCCGGAGGCATTATGTTTTCCGTCCGTCCGTCCGTCTGTCCCGTTTTCGTTCTCAGGATAACTCAAGAACTGTTTGACGGATCAACTTCAAACTTGGCTCACGTATGCATATGGGAGGGACAATGATCTGATTAGATTTTGGGGTTTCAAGGTCAAAGGTCAAAGGTCATAGAGGTCATTATGTACATAGAAATGGTCCGTTCTCGCAATAACTCAATAACCATTTGACAGATCAACTTCAAACTTGTCTCACGTATGCATATGGGAGGACAATGATCTGATTAGATTTTGGGGTCTCAAGGTCAAAGGTCAAAGGTCATAGAGGTCATTATGTACATAGATATGGTTCATTCTCGCGATAACTCAATAACCATTTGACGAATCAACTTCAGACTTGGCTCATGTATGCATATGGGAGGGACAATGATCTGATTAGATTTTGGGGTCTAAAGGTCAAAGGTCAAAGGTCACAGAGGTCATTATATACATGAAAATTGCTTGTTTTTGTGATAAATCAACAACTCTGTGACAGTTCAACTTCAAACTGGGCTCATGTATGCATATGGAAAGGGCAATGGTCTCATTAGATTTGGGGGTCACAAGGTCAAAGGTCAAGGTCAAAGATGTCATTGTATAAATGAAAATAAATCAAAATGAATATCCCATATATTTCTGATCTGGCAATGTTGGAGACCACGCGCAGTCGAGGATTCATCTAGTTTGTTGTTTTGGGGTTTTTTTTTTCGTTTTTGATAGATCCACTTTTTCCAACTTACAAATTTATGGATTACACACACATTAAAACCCCAGGAGTGGATCTAACTTGGCTTGCGACAGGTTCAATGTTTTGAGGCAAGAATGTTTCACAAAATGATGACGGACAGTCAAGCTGTCTGGAATGTTGAGCCTTCTCTTCTCATCATTTTTAGAACCTCACCCACTCTCAGGAAAGATACTCTCCACTCTCTCTAACTCTATCTTGCCTCTCCATTTCTCCTCATCCTCTGCTTTCTCTACTCTCTCTACCTGAACAGTCCTTTTTCAGATTTACCACATGGTGAACCTTAAACCTCATCTATGTTATCAGTACCACCATGCAAACCTCCACCTTCAAAGATCAACCAAACTGATATTGATCTGGTGCAGTTGACATTTGCTTTGTCAAAAAAGAGTAAAGGTACACAAGGCCTGTATGCTGAATGTCGTAAGCAATTGACATATTAGTTTAGTTAATTGATAGTGAACATAACAAGAGGTAAATATAATTAATTTCTATGGTTGTGACATTGAATGCATTAAATCATGCAAAACTTAATTATGTTTTTATTTGAAGATAGGAGTACATGTGGTAGCTAATAATATGAAGAAATTATTAGCTTTTGGGAAACAGATACCTGAAATACATTCGATATATCAATATATTTTGTTTCAAGGTGTTCATGTATTATCAAGGAGTGTTGCACTATTAAGCAAACAACTCCAAGTAGTTTGAATTCTCAGCTCTTTGGGAAACATTAATTAAACTGAAATGTGCAAAGCCATCTAACATTTCATTTTGTTTTATTCGAAGGTGTTCATGTACTATCGAGGAGTGCTAGCAAATAACCAGAAGGAATTTGATTCTCGGCTCTCAGGGAAGCCTTTCATGTTTAGTCTGGGCAAGGGAGAAGTCATCAAGGGCTGGGAAGCCGGTATTATAGGTAAAGGTCTTTCTCAAAACTTTAATCATCACTATCTCATGGATTCTGTATAATTGATTTGTTTGATCCAATTTCACTTGCTCCCTAATAATCAAGTCCTAATGGTACTTACTTAGTACTGGGTCATCAAACTCAATATTTGTTGATTTAAACAAATATTTAGTACACTGAACACTATATGTGACCCTCCACAACAAAAAAGTCAGAAATTATTTTGCATTTTTACATTATAACATAGTTTGGAAGCTTGGACTCTAAGCTTTTCCTTGTCTGGACTGTGAAAACCCCTTGAAATTGCAGTGAAGATGAGAGCTTGTCAGACAGGCTAATCACAGGATGATAGAGAAAACAAGATGTAAAGAGGAGTGATATTCAGGAGTGCCCCATTGGTGTCGTATTGTCTCTCTCACTCAAAGGCTGAATTAAAACTTCCTAGCATTGACTTTGCAGGGATTAGCAGATCAAGCTCACACTTGGACTAGTGTCAATTTTGAAAGCCACAGAATGAATAACTTTTGAGTATACACACATTTTTATATGAAGATTTTACCCCGCATGCTGGCATACATCTTTCTTGAAATTCCCCCAAAGGATGATTTTAAATAAAATAAAGACACAAACTTCTACATTGCAGATGGCCCCCAAATTTGGTCAGATGGTAGATCAAGAATTGAACTATCACAAAATTTTTAAGAACACCCCCCCCCCCCCCAAACAAAGAAAAAAAATCAACTTTTTGACCTCAAGCGTTCTATTTTAGCTGTTTACTCTTAAAAAATCAATTTATGACTTCAGTCATTTTGTGGTGGAGGGTCACATATTTATGTTCTGAATAATGTCAAGATTCGCAGTAACTGGAATGATATGTTTATTTGCACTATGAAATCTTCAAATAGGCATCAACTTGTATTTTCCCCACAAATTGGCTACCTGTTTGTTGCATGGTGTAATATGAATTCATACATCATAGCTTAAGGTGCACCAATCACCAAATACATTTTACTCTTCATGTTCAGGGTCCCAGGTCACTGTACTCTGTTCAAAATATGAGCTTCAAATATTATTTCTATTAACATAACCTGTTTCAAGTGATAGCTGTTCATTATGCCTATCTCACCCCTGACCAGCATGTAGCGTTTTTAATTTTGTGGTTTTTTATTTTGGTCTATGGCATGTTTTTTGTACAAACCATGATTTGTATTGTATGTACTGTTGTGAAGGCTGTTATTTTCTCGTGATTAATTTTTTGCGGCCAGCGACCCAAGAACATATTCGCGGATTCTTGAATTCGCGCTGCACAATTAATCACTCGAAAGTGCAAGATTTTATTTGATATTTCAGTGCATATGAATTTGTGCTAATATTTTCGCGAGTTCTAGAATCCGTGCTTGCCGAAAATGAATATTTCTGCATTTACAGCATTTACAGTATGCTTTTGGTCAAATAAATAATGGTAATAATAATAATAATAATAATAATAAAAAGAAGAATAGTAGTATATTGCAAGTTCACACATACTCTAAATTGACTGAATTCATTGGGTACTGGAACCGGATGCCCCCTGTATATAAGAATTCAGTAGTCAACACGTTAAATGTGACAAGTGAGGGGACTAGCCATTGTACATGTGGGTGCTGGCATGCATATAAAGGTGTTTACAGAATTGAACAGCCGTCCGATTCCTTTGCATTGTGGTCTTATGTTATACTTTATTTTCTTCAAACTCCTCAACTGTTATGACTTCCTAGAATGCTGAGTAAAATTCTCTTTTTTTGGTGGGGGGGGGGGGCAGTTATTTCATATATAGCTGTACACAATTTTTTTTTTCAAGGTGATAGTTTTGATACACAATATCATGTTGGAAGAAAGTAAATGTATCAGTGATTGCAATTGATTGATGTTTCCAGTATGAGTCATCAGGGCATGGTAAGCTGGTGGTTGACCTAAGATTCCATTTTTACATCAAATCTAACATTTCCTCAAATATTGATCATTGGCATATGATGGTACCTGATATCCAAGTGTAGGTTTAGGTGGGGTTTTTTTTTTGTTTTTGTTTTTTTTTGGATAGAATGAACTTCATGAATGTCTGCCAGGAAATGCTTGTAATGACCATGCGTGAAAGTTTTGAATGATGCGATTACTGTTTCATGATCTTGCCATGTGCCAAAAATAAGTTCTGTCTATGTTTAGCATATTTTTGTCCTTATGTTTTTCAGGCATGAAAGTAGGAGGCAAGCGCAGGTTGACTGTTCCACCATCACAAGCGTAAGTATACCATCAACATTATATATATCTGAAAGCTCCTTAAAAAATCACACGTTGCAATTCAAGATTTTAAAGATAAACGATTTGTAAATATCTCTACGAGTAAACCGTGGTGGTAAAAATCACAGAGATGAAACATAGGCATCTGAACCAAAGGCCCCTAACCGTTTTGCCCTCAGTTAAAGGTTTTTAAAGGAAATTGTGGATGTGTCTTATAGACCATCAAGATGCATAAAGAAATGCCCACTTTCCTGGAAAATCTAATCAAGACTGCATATTACCTTTGAAATAATCCGCCTGTTGGAGAACAAAAAGCAATGTTGAATTGATGATTTTTTAACGAGATATTTAACTAGATGGAGTATTAGATGTAGAGAATTTGTATTAATTTTTTTTGTTTACTGCGGGCCTTAAATTTAAATAATTATAGGGCAAGGCCACTTTTCTGTAGGGCACATTCCTATATTACAACATAAATAGGAAGAATTAGTAAGGGCACAAACAATATCCAAGGCCAATGAGAGGGGCATTACGGCCAATCGAAAGGGCATCCATGGCCTTGGCCTTGGTGGCCTTGAATTGATTTAAGCCATGATACTGTAGCCCCAAAGTATACAAAATGTGGACATGGGCAAATCCACAACATATCCACAACATATGGGACACAGAGCTCAAATTTTGAAGTTGCACTGTGCCCTGTTAGTTCCAAATAAAAATCTAAAATTAATACAGAGATCTTCTTTTTGTTACAAATAAACATTTAAGATGAAAAAATTTGCAATTCGACGACCTTACGGAGAATAACATAAACAAACAAAAAATTGCACATATGGGACTATGATCAGGGAAAAGTGCTTTAAGTGCCTCTTATTCTGATATTTACTCATTTTTCTCACATGTGTTTTCATTTAATTGATTTTAATGGATTACTTTAACAGATTTGGGGTAGTACATGAATGAAACACTAATGGAAATGTGCAAAACCTACGCTGAATTTAAGCGTAATGTCAGTTACCAGCATGTCTTCAGTAAATTTTTCATGGCACTTAAACAAATTATTTGAATGGCTCATTATTTTGCACATCTCTTCCCAGAAACCTAGGTGTAATGTCAAATGAATTACAGAATCCCTACAAGTCTGAGACATGAGATATATAAATTGGATTCGAGGCCATCATTTTCCATGTCTTTTTGTGTAACGTCAGTTACCAGCCCCTTTTTCGATTGCTGTGTGATAAGACATGAAGTTGAGATGAAAACTGTCGATGTGTTTCTTCCCCATTATCAACTTATTTATCTATAGTAATTAAAAGCCGAAGCAAGTGTCGTTCACAAAACTACAGTGTAAACAATACCACTAGTACGCTATCTTGGTAATGTCAGTTACCGTGGAATTGCCCACATGACTAAAGGACTTTGTTTATTCTCAATAGGTATGGATCACAGAGAGTAGGTCCGATCCCTCCAAACAGCACTCTAGTCTTTGATGTGGAGCTGAAGTCAGTCAGATAACTTTACATACTTGCCCAACGATTGGAACGAGTTAGATAACTTGGACAACTTGCCCGACAAATGGGACATTTCGTGTTATAAAGGCAAGCTAATGATGGGGAAAATTGGACACATTCCTGATTTTTTTATAGGGAACTTGTGAAGATGTCTTAGGGTATTGACCAAGTGAAGACGACTTATGCATGACTTCATAACTTGCCAAAGGCGGACAGTGTTGTAGCAGATTGAACAAAGTCGGAGCAACAAATCATGTTTTGCTCGTATGGAAACATTACGGATGCATCAAGCCATTGTCGGCTCTGATGATGTTATTATGCAGCAAATATTTTTCATCAATCAAGTAGTTTTATAGCATATTGTTATCATGTAAAAAAATGCAATTCACTCGTTTGAGTACAGTTCATTTCGGTATAACATACATTTACCCTAGACCCCAGCCCCAGGTAGCTTGGTCATAGTATTCAACGAGTTAAATCTCCTAGAAGTCGTGATTTATTTTTAAATGTGCTTAATGATCGATCTGTAAACAACCTCAATTATGTAAATTGCAGTTGTCTACCCAACATCACGAGAACTTCATTGAGGTTCGAATGAGCACACTTTTGAAATGTCAAGTACCAAGATTGCACTCTAGGAAGTGAAGAGTTTCCACGACACGAGTTAAATCTCCTAGAAGTCATTAACATGTAAGTGGCATGGTTTGCCGCGCCATATCGTAACTGCTCTGAACTGCTCTGAACTTTGTCGTTATTTTGTGATTTTTATCACTGTTTTACATCATCTGAACATGCACTAACTTACTCTGTGAACTTTCTACATGTCTAGAGGAACATTTGGATCACTATGCTGCTTTTGGAATGTATATTTAATGCCATATTATTACGTGCTGAACTAAGTGACTTGAACTTCAATTGAAGCCTTTTCTGTCTACAGTCCCACAGCCTTGTTTCCTATGTAAGTTCAACTCTGATATTGCACAGTTCTGGTATGCTGATTTAGCTTATACCTCATTACCAGTAATCTCTATTCATCGATCTTACATCTAATCTGCTTATTGTTATTGACAAAGACTGAGGTGAAGTACTAACAATGCCTGATACTAGAAGTACAAAGCCTCAGACCCAGTCCCAGGTTCCTGTAAAGGAAATTATAAGAGATGCAGATTTTCTAGCTGCTGTGAAAGAAGCAGTCATACAGACAATGAATGACAAATTCAAGAACTTTGAGAAGCTTATAGATAGAGTAGAACAACAAGAAGGAAAGATTCATGAACTTGAAAATAAAGTGGATAGAGTAGAGCACGAAATAAATAATCTCAGAGCGCGAGCAGAAAGTCAAAATGAATGCATAAAAAGGTTGCAAATGGCCCTCAATGACCAGGAGCAGTACTCAAGAAGAAACTGTGTCAGGATTTTCGGTGTTAAAGAACCCCCAAATGAAACTACAGCTATGTGTACTGCTACCGCTTGCCAGTTAGCTAGAGATAGATTGGGCTTTGATCTGAAACCTGAGCACATCGACAGATGTCATAGGGTAAGACGGCGTTTAACATCAACAAACCGAGACGGTGCAGCTACATCAAAAGACGTCAAACCTAGACCGATCATCGTGAAGCTGACTTCCTACCAACATCGACAGTCACTCATTCTAAATAGAAGGAAACTAAAGAATAGTGGAATCAGTATAAGTGAGGATCTTACAGGAACAAATCGCAATCTTCTGAACAGTGCGTACATGGCCAGTAAACAGAAAAACAGTAAGATTTTGGCAGCGTGGTCATCTGACGGACGCATTTTCATTTCTGTGAAAGCAACAGATGGCAGGACAGTGAGGAAACAAATTAACAACAAGAATGAACTTGATGGACTATGATGGATACTTGAACTTTTCTTCACCTACTTGGAAGTAAAATGAGAGGGACTGATTAAATCTTCTTTCATGGATGCTCTTTAGAACTGTATGTCATGTTCGTATACTATTAACTTTTTTATATACTTAACTTTATATTTACTCTTATACCTAAACGTGAAATGAGAGGAGTTGGTTATATTTTATTTCATGAAGAGATTTCTCTTGAAGATTATATTCCCCTTTAGGAGACCCCACTGTTTGACTTTGAATATATTTAAAAACATTGTAGAGCATTCATGATTTTTTTTTTTTTTTTTTTTTTTTTTTTTAGATTACAAGTTTAAAAAAATAAATAAATAAATAAAGAATAAAAGAAGAAATCATGGATGCTCCCGATACTGCTATATCATGTTCGTATAAACTTTAAAAAAAAAAAAAATTACTCAATGTCTCTAGACATTTATGTAACTACGTTGACTTATTACTTTGTATTTTCTCTTTTTTCACAACATATCTTTTGTTGATACTATAAATCTATTTGAATGTATGAGGTGTGTGCAATCTGTGGTGAATGTATGAGATGTGCAAACCCTACAAAAAATGCGTTACATGTGATATGTGCAACTTGTATAGATATTTTTCCTTTTAATCATTACAAATGTGATGATGATTACATATTAAATATGCATGCTTTTTTCCATTTGAATATTGATATTGATTCAAACCATTTTGTAAATATGAAAATCAATCCATTTTTATTATGTGAAACTGATGACAATGTTACATGTATAAATGAAAATTTGCATTTGAATAATGACTTTGAGTCTCCTTTAGAAATCGAACCAAGGAAATGCTCGTATACTTTTTGTGAAGAATTCAGTGACAATTACAAAACATATGATAATAGTTTTTCACTTCTTCATGTTAATTGTAGGAGTTTATGCCAGAATTTTGATGCATTTTGTTCAATGCTAGCATGCATAAATCATCAATTTACAGCCATTGGTGTGACAGAGACCTGGTTTCAATCAAGTACTAAAACTGAGATGTATAATATAGATGGTTATAATCTTGTATATATAAACAGACAACATAAATTAGGAGGTGGTGTTGCCATTTATATAGATGAAAGGTATGATTTTGTAATACGATCAGATCTGAATTGTAATATACCGGAATGTGATATGCTGTTTTTAGAATTAAGATGTAAGAATTATAAACCTACAGTGATTGGATGTGTGTATAGAGTCCCCAACACAAACATGGACATATTTCTGGATCAATTGAATAATTGCTTAGATATTGTTAATAAGAATAATACAGAAGTCTATATTTTGGGTGATTACAATATCAATTTATTGAATGCAAGTTCTCATGAAAAAACAAATCTATTTTTGGAAAATATGTTTTCTCACAACCTGTACCCTTTGATAACGAAACCAACACGGATATCGAAAACATGTGCAACGTTGATAGATAACATTTTTTGTAATATATTAGATACAAATATTGATTCTGGTTTGTTCATAGTTGACATATCAGACCACTTACCTATATTTTGTGTAAAGAAACAAAAAAGGATTTTTAATCAATGGCAATCACAATTTCCGAAAAGACAGATAAATGATGATAATATAATTAAATTTAATAGAAAACTTTGTGAAGTTGATTGGAGTCATGTTTATAGTACTGATAATGCCAATGATTGTTATGATATTTTTATGTCAATCTTCCACTCAATTTATAATAAATGTTTTCCAGAACTGAAGTCAAAATCTAAACGAAAAGTTGTCTTTAGGAAACCTTGGCTATCAAATGGCCTTATGAAATCCATAAACAAAAAGAATAAAATGTATAAACAGTTATTGAACAAATATTCTGACAAGCAAAAGAAAAGATACATTAAGTACAAGAACAAATTGATAAACTTATTACGCAAAGCTAAAACTGAATATTATTCTAAACTCTTTAACCAAATAAAAGGAAACACGCAAAAGATTTGGAATAACATAAATAATATACTGGGTAATAAACGCTTTAAGAAGTTACCTTCAGTTATGTATTGCAATAATTCAAAATTAAATTCATTAAAAGATATAGTAGAACATTTTAATTCTTATTTTTTGAATACCGGTAAGAAAATTGCTGATAATATTCCTCCTGTTAGTGTGTCATTTGATTCTTTTTTAACGAAAAGTAAATCACCAAACTCTTTGTTTCTCAGACCTACTTCTCCAAATGAAATATTAAAAACTGTTTCTTCTTTAAATGCTTCAAAATCAAGTGGCCCCGATGGTATAGATCCTAAAGTTATAAAGAAATCTATACATTATTTCATTGAACCCCTATGCTTTATATTTAATGCCTCAATTTGTACAGGGGTCGTGCCTAATCATCTGAAATTTGCGAAGGTAGTACCAGTTTTCAAAAAAGGGAATGCAAATGATTTAACTAATTATAGACCAATTGCTATCCTTCCTTTATTTGCTAAGATTCTTGAAAAAATAATTCATAAACGTTTATATACATTTTTACAGGTGAATAATATTTTAACTGATGCTCAATTTGGTTTCAGAAAAAAATTCTCGACTGCATTAGCTGTTTCTAATTTATGTACTTATATTCAAAACCAACTTGAAAAGGATAATTTTTGTATTGGGCTGTTTATGGACTTGTCAAAGGCATTTGACACCATTGACCATCACATACTACTAAAAAAACTTGATTCTTGTGGTGTCAGAGGTCTTGCCCTTAAATGGTTTGAAGATTATCTATCTCACAGAAGTCAATATGTGATGGTCAATGGTGTCAAATCCTCAATACAGAATCTCAACTGTGGTGTCCCTCAGGGATCTGTCTTGGGCCCTCTCTTGTTCCTTATATATGTCAATGATATTATCAAATCTTCTTCTCTTCTCAAGTTTTCCCTGTTTGCCGACGATACTTGTGCACTTATGAGTAACAGTAACATAAACACACTTGTCTTGTCGGTAAACAGGGAAATAGCAAAAGTCTCTACCTGGTTCAAAGCCAATAAATTATCTCTGAACATAGCCAAAACAAACTATATTATATTTAGATCAAGGAACAAGAGAGTGCCCAATGACTTATCACATATTAAAATTGATAATCTTGTAATTTCTAAATTGAAGAATATAAAGTTTCTTGGGGTTACTTTTAATGAGACCATGGACTGGAGCATACACATATCAGAAATTTGTAAATCTTTATCTAAATATGTTGGTATCTTATATAAATTGAAATTTGTATTACCTACTAATGTTTTATATATTCTTTATAATAGCCTGATCTTGCCACATCTGAATTATTGTAACTATATTTGGGGTAACACTTACAAATCACACCTTCTAAAACTACATATTCTACAGAAAAAATCGATCCGACTAATTACAAAATCCCATATGCAAAGTGCAAGTAAACCCCTTTTCAAAAAGAATAACATTTTGCCTTTACATGAGCTAATTACTTTAAATACTTTAATCTTTATGCACTCAGTTAAAAATGGGATTTTTCCTTTGAAATATTGCAATATGTTTTCACTCAATTCAAATGTTCATTCATATGCTACTCGACAAAAAGATAATTTCCATGTTCCCAAAATGAGACTTTCCTCTTCTCTAAATTCACTAGCTTTTACCGGTATACAAAAATGGAATCAACTCCCAACTTCTCTAAAAGATTGCTCAACTGTATCCCGTTTTAAAAAATTATGTAGGGCCTACTTAATGGAAAATCTATAATACTGTCAGGGTTTGTGTGCATGAGTGTATGTGTGAGTGTGCTTGCGTATATGTCTGCAGATGAAGTTTGCTTTTTGAAAACTACAGTTTTTATATTTTTTTTTGTTTTGTTTTGTTTTGTTTTCTTCTAATTCTTGTTACTATTGTCCTTTTGGGCCATTCCTTACAAGCAATTTGCTTTTTTATGGTCCTAGCCATATTTTGTATATTCTATTGCGTATTATGTACACTGTATGATTTGTATATTGATATTTTTTATGGTTGAATAAATTGAAATTGAAATTGAAATTGAAAGTCGTGATTTTTTTTTTTAATGTGCTTAATGATCGATCTGTAAACAACCTCAATTATGTAAATTGCAGTTGTCTACCCAACATCACAAGAACTTCATTGAGGTTCGAATGAGCACACTTTTGAAATGTCAAGTACCAAGATTTTACTCTAGGAAGTGAAGAGTTTCCACGCCTTCAGTGTGGGGGTTGTATTTGAGACTTATGAGAATATGTAAAGACTAAGAGCGTAGTAATGCTTGGTGCTATTTCAATAAAATGAGATAAATTTGAACAGCATTTTAAAAAAGAAATGAGCAAAATCAGTCAAAGAATAAGAAAATTACACTCACTTACATTTTCTAGTAAATTACTCTCGGCTCTGCTAATTGGCAACACTGATGACATCATATGCGAGCAGGTCTCCATTCACTTTGTACCTGAAATTTCATATTTTCTCAACTTTCTTGAAAGTTACACATTTTCTTACCCCATAGACAAAGTATGTTATGTAAAAAGCAATTCTTCTGAACATACATTGACTATGGGGGTTAGAAAATGTGTTACTTCCAAGAAAATTGAGAAAATTCATGAAATTTAATGTACAAAGTGAATGGAGACCTGCTCGCATATGATGTCATCAGTGTTGCCAATTTGCAGTGCCGAGAAAAGTTTACTAGAAAATGTAAATGAGTGTAATTTTCTTATTCTTTGACCGATTTTGCTCATTTCTTTTATAAAGTGCTGTTCAAATTTATTTCCTTTTATGGAAACAGTGAAACTTCTAGGGTGGACTTACCCTTTAAAATAGTGGACTTGTGCAAGTGAAAAATATTGTCGGCAATTCTTGGTGTTGCGTGTGTGTTCCGTATTGACCGTGTATAACATTTCGCTAGTGTAGTTTATGGCCAAGGATTTCTGCTTCATCCCGAATGTGGACCACGCTAAATCCTGTAGACTCAGCACTATGATATCCCTTCAAGGAAATTTCTGATGTATTGCTCCAGAATAGTTAATAAAATTTACCCTGGATTGCAGCAAATATGTTTTTCTATATTTGTGTTATTTTGTTAGAAAAAAATAAACTCCAAAAAAAATTGGCATAAAACAAAAATGCATCTGGATGCAATACCGTCTCTCTGTATTACTTTTTAAGACATGTTTGTAGCATAAGAATGTCATTATGTTTTCATGATCAAATTTTCAAATCGTTGCAAGAATAAAGTCCGATCTCATCCCTTATTGCAAACCTCAGTTTTACAGTGTAGAAATAGAAACTTATTAATAGGGAGGGGGTTTGGGGAGGGGGAGGGGTCCATCAAGAAAGTGGGTTTTATGGTATGGTACTTGCACAATGCAGTTACTAGTATATGATTTCCATAGAGGATGGGTGAAAACTATTGTCAGTTGTTCATTTATAGGTGTGTCATGAGCGTAAATTTGAGAAAAGAGTCACTCTGTAGAAAAGGTTAAACCTGGGGAGCATTTCATGAAGTTTCTTGTCAGTGATTTTTACTGACAACTGTTATAAGCTACTGCAATCCTTGCATTTGATTGAGAGCATACTTTTCAGTAAAAAAATCACTGCAAGACATTTCATGAAATGCTCCCCTGAGCTGTCATAGTTTGAGAGATGGTTTATAAAAAATTTGTTATGAAAAAGGAATGTACATGTACATCTATATTAAGTGGAAGCTCTTTAAAGACTCTTATTGCATTCTTCCTCTTCCTGCCCTTTCTACTCTTGCTCTCATCCTACCTTCTCCCTTCTCTACCTTTCCAAGTCTCAATCAGTTCTCCATCCTCTTTTCAATATCATTTGCTCTATTTGTCTTCCTGCCTCTCTCCCCATCCTTCCTGCCTCCCCTCATTCCCTCCCTCCCCTTCCTCCCTCCCTCCCCTCCCCTCCCCTCCTCTCCTCTTGTCCTCCCTCCCCTTCCCTCCTTCCCTCCTCCTCCCTCCCTCCCTCCCTCCATCCTCTCCTTCCCTCCCTCCCTCCCTTCCTCCTCTCCTTCCCTCCCTCCCTCCCTCCCTCCTCTCCTTCCCTCCCTCCCTCCCTCCCTTCCCTCTTTCTTTTTCTCGTCATTGCCTGTCTCCGACCACTCTTTCATAATTTCTGTCTTTCCTTTTCGTGCCATACCTCTACATTATCAAACTTTCCAATTTTCCCCCTCAAAATATCTGAATTTAAATATTGGAACAGGTGAAACAAACAAAACCAGCTTTTCAAGTGGTAACTGGCCATGCAATTGTCACGTTTTGTGTCTTTCAATCATTATGCCAAACACAAAATGTGCACGCTTATTAAACATGTATTAAACAAACAACAGATGATGTAAATTGCAAAGGAAAACAAACAAACATCAGACCATCAACTTTACCACCCCCTGAAGGATAAAATGTCTGCCTTTACAAGAATTTAATTAATACCACTTCTCTTATCAATTATTACAGGAAAAAAAATCATTCTTCTACAGTGTAACAAATTCAATTAACATGTAGTGTTGTTTCCCCTGATCAGTTATATGTGAATTACATTTATCAATCTGCACTGTCATTAATATATTTGAATTCATATTTGAATGTAGTTTTGTTCCTGTTATTGATCAAACCAAAAGATCATATGAAATACTAGATTAAAAATGACAAAATAACCCAGAGCCCAAACCTGAAAATGAGGTTCATTGCTCAGAAGACTGAATTGATGAGGCTTTATTCTCTTTATTATTTATTCCCCCTTGAACTCTGTATTGGCTATGTTTCAAAACCAAGACTGCCACATTTTTGGAGCATATGGCACATGTATTGAACCCTGCTAATAGTCAACAATAGCAACCCAGTGTTTGTGCCATAGTCAATCAAAACTCCTAATGGGTTAAATAATACTACTACTAATAATAATTTACATAAATTTACATAGCGCAGTTACTATTTCAATATACATGTATCCTACTGTGCCGTGAAGTAACAGAGCTCCCAACAATGCTATTGCATAAACATACAATAAAAACTACTGGTAATCACAAACTTCTGAAAAAGGTGAGTCTTCAACAAAACTTTGAAGACAGTAACAGATGGGGTTTTTCTTATTTCTAGTGGCAGTTTATTCCAAAGTTTTAGAGTAGCACAGCTGAAGGCATAATCTCCAAGAGTTACTTCTGTTTTTAAGTTGGGTAGCTTTAGAAGCAGCTTGTCCTGTGATCGTAGGTTACATGTATTTGCATTTGAATGTGATTTAATTGACAAGTAATTAAAAGCTTGGCCATTCAGTGCTTTGTAAACGAGCAAAAGTATCTTAAATACAATTCTCTGCCTTAATGGCAATCTATGTAACTTAACCAAACAGGGGTAATATGGGAAAATTTTGAGGAAAAAGACATATACAAGCAAATTTTCAGTTTGAAATTTTAAAGGAGACAGTAAAAACACACAATACATGTAGTTATTTCCTCCTAGGTGGAGCCATGAAAGGGCTTTGTGTATAGACTGATCCAAAAATTGATTTGTGGGCAACACCATTACTGCATTGTCCCCCATAGTGCGTATGTATTATCTTTGCGCGCTACATTCAGCTGCACTGCATTGTTATTTCATCTTTGGTTGTATGTAATCTATGGCGGGACGCCACACTAATGACTGATCTACTGCCCTCAACGTTAAGCCGGATCGGTCTATACCATTTGTCATCCTCGATACCAGCCTAGTTGATGGTATATCAGGCAAACACCCTTGAAGGGAAATAGCGACAGTTCACATCAAGAGCGACCTCAGCACATAAAGTATGCATGGAATTTTGTCAGTAGGTTGAATGGCCAGTTCAAATGGAAAGGGCACCTGGAAGGGTTTTTATAACACGTGTGCTTGCAACATTTGCTTTTCACCAATATTCTACAATGATAATGATAATATTAATGATAATAATGATAAAAATAAAAATGTTTGATAATGATAACAAAAAATTATTTTAATTGCATATACATGTGTGTCACCTATTTAATTTGAATCTTGATTTAATTAAGACTCTTTTATTCATACACCTCTCTATGATATGCCCTTGTGCCTTTCCCATGCCAAGCTATCCCCCTTCTCCTACACCCTAAAGATACAAAGAATCAAACAAATAACACTAGATATGAAATACACAAGAGAGAAAAATGATTTCATTTATTCAATGATTCGAAAAGTATGATAAGTTAATTCATCACACACAATTATCAATAGTTCATAAAATTTATCTTCCAAAATATCAGCAATGATTTTACATACATGTACATTGCATAAAACAATTCTACAGTATGCACTCCTTAAATCATGCATGGATGCTGCACATGGTCAAAAAACATGAAAAAGTTCATTGTTAGGGTTATGAGTAGAAACAATGGATTTATATTTTTGAAAAACATGCCAACACTACTATATTTTCATGTTAATATTGTATTTTGTATCATACATGTATAATTAGTGTATAATCACAGCACGAAAATGGCAGTTTCTCATTCCCATTAAAAAATTGAATGATTCCTTTCATTAATACACCTGTATTCACTTCAGTACCACAACCTTGCCTATGAATAAAGTAGATAGTTTTTGCTTGTTTCCTGCATCACATTTTGGTTGACAGAATTCTGTAAATCAGGCTAAATTGCACTTTATCGCTGGTCATTTCATGCTCAAAGGAATAGTTTTCAAGAAAATTGCTTAAAATTTGAGAACCTGGCAAATTCCATAACTTCCATGACTTCCATGACCTATTTTTGCCTATTGCCATATCCAAAATTTCATGATCAGCTGTACAGTCCTACCATGCCTTGAAAGGAGCTCAGAATATTTTCATTTTAAAAGTCTTTAGATTTTTATAATGGGCAAGATGAGAAATCAAGAAAAATTTAATGTACACAGATCCATTTTTGCAAAGCATATGATATATCTGCAGACACTTACACTATTAGGGAGTTGCATTCTGCAATATGTATACCGGGTGTCCCCAGAAAAAGCGGAACGGTGGATTTTCAGTACTTTACCTTCAACAAGTAGAAAATCTTTTTACATCAGTAGGTAAAGCAACATCTACCGAAGAAAATGATACCAAGATCATTGAATTTGGTGAAGTAATTTGTATTCTTTGTCCGTTTCTTAAAATAAAGTCATTTCAAATTTTTGGCGACTGATGAGAGTAGCTTTGTGTCGGGATGGCCTTTCATAATACGATGTTTGAGGGAAGTCTATTGATGCATGTCAGCAACAAACGTGCCATACACAAAGCCATATGAAAGGCCATTCCCTACACAATCTGCTCTCCACTGTCGCAAAAAACCATGCGAAATTCGAAAATTACTGTATTTTAAGAAATGGGCATAGAATCAAAATTACTTCACCAAATTTAATAATCTTGGTATCAAATACTCTTTGGTAGAAGAGGCTTTACCCACTGATGTAAAAAGATTATCTATTTTTTCAAGGTTAATTACTGAAAATCCACCGTTCCGCTTTTTCTGGGACATCCGGTATATAATTGGCTCCTACTGCACTTTAATGTAAAACATATTTGTCAATGTCACTCCTATACTAGTAATAATGAGTAAAAATTCATGAGCAAACATCACTTTGTATACATGGGACTTGATGTAGGATAAAGTCAATCAGTCATTCAATGCAAATTGCACAACAACTAGACAAGATTGATGTTTTTTTTTTTTTTTTAGTTTTTCTTTGTTTTGCAAATCACTGTGACTTTTTGCACAGCATAAGGACGATGCATCAAACAATTTTTTATTCATTATTCAGCAAATGTCATGCAATACTAAACAAAAAATCTTCTTTTTTTTTCAATTACTCTGAATATAACTCTGAATATAAATCCCCAAATTTTATTCAGCAACAAAAATTAACCAAACTCTTGGATAATAAACAAAACAAATTTCAATGAACAAATAATAGGACATGAGTTGGTACTGTTTTTTACACTTTCAGATTCATCAGTACTGATTCACAATAGGACTTTGAAAAATCTGATTAAGGTTTCTAAAATGTTACTCCTTAACAAGCAGATCCAACATTATTCATATACAATGTACAAATTAAGTAAAATATAACAGGAGCATTAGCATGTGTTGCAACCGTTTCATACTTAGTAATAATTAGGTTGTTTTTTTTTAAAAGCTACTTATTGATTGCAGGGTGTATAAATTACTGATATACTGTATAAGACAACAGATATAGTAATTTGGGACAATTTTGACATATCAGCAAGTAAGTGTTTTCATGTTTTGAATGATGTTCCCATACTTACATAATATTCAGTGTGAATTTTAGCGAGGACATAATCACAAAATTAGCAAAATTTATACTGCAAAAATTTCAGCTCATACAGAATGTTGTACTGATAACTTAAAAAAAAAACATAACAGATTAATCACAATATAACAGGAGCATTAAGCATGTGTTGCAACCATTTCATAAGTAGTAAAGGTAGAATTTATGGATGCTCCAGCACAATGAAGTATACGTTGTACTGTTTGACTTAAACAACAGAGTACTATCCCCTTTAACCCATTCGTGACAGAGGGTCCACATTATGTGGTTTGGTCTAATAACTTTTGATGCAGAGCTCTAAAAATCATACCAAATACATGAGCAGAAAGAGCAAAAAATTCTACACTTACAGTGCCAATTTTCGTTGCATCAATATTTGTTGTTTGATGCTGAAATTTTTTAAAAGGAAAATAAGCATTAAAATCCTTAATTGGCAATGCGATGATAAATTACCGTTTTTCCCTGCAAATTGACAACTTTATGACTTCTCATCATACATTCAGTCAATTTATATTTATTTCAGATACATGATGTTTTATAAGAAAAATGTAGCAATAAAAGGAAAATGTTGGTGTTGCCAATTTGAAGAATAAAAGCTGATCAAATTAGGCTTTAAATAATTCCTGTCACGAATGGGTTAAAAAAATGAAGAAAAGCAGCATTGCAAAGGGAATTCATACAAAGGGCAAGCATTTTGATACCATACATAGTGCTCCGTTCATTTCACCATGTGCTGCAGTGCATGGATGATACTGGGGGATTATGGAGCCCCAAGATAATTAGAATACCAAATAACTAGCCTGTCAAAATGAGTTGACCGGACGGCGTAGATGAGAAACAGCGGAAAAGAGCTTTAAATCTTAAAGTAATTATATCTACCCTGCGGTGTTTTCAGAATAGTTTGATAACCAAGATGAAATTATCTTTGGTGTATGTATCAGAAACAGACATTCCCCTACTGAGAGAGGTGTCGATTTCGTCCAAATTTTCAATGATCTGTTAATAGCTTTGATTTTTAAAAATTCATTACCTGACTAGAGGGTGTTGGTTTCTTTTAAGGGGTAATACTACCCAGAGGCTCTTGTGGCCCATAGAGATGTTATAACTTAATGTGATGATGTTCTGCACAAGAACAAAATATTACTTTTAATAATTTCAATAGAATACAGAAAGAGTGAAAGAGTGTATATCAAATTACCCTTTTCCTATTTCTTATTGTTATGTGTAGGCATATTGCAGTATAAACACTTCAATTCCATTTCATTGTGATTGTCACATCAAGCTTTGTGTATGGAACATTTTTAAAATCTCAGAATGAACAACGATATGTTTGATATTTGAATTCTAACAGTTAATATATTAACATTAATTGTTACTCGAGCATGCAGCATAAATTATGTTAAATGAGAACTTAATAATTAGCACAAACAATTATATATCAAATTATATTACAATTGCAGATTATAATCAATAAACCTTTGGTCTCTTTATACATTTCATTGTCGATTACTGGCTAAAACTTTAAACAACACTACTACCCTATTACAGCAAAAAACAAATAAATACTGTAAGCATTATGTAACATTAATTTTGATCAATTTGGGGGGGGGGGGGTGTGAGAGAAATACACTGAATTATTACTGCACAATTTAAGAAAGAATATTTCTCTACTGGAAGATCAAACAAGTATGTAGAATAAAACACGCTTTAGCCTGAGTTCCCCTTTTTGGGAGGATGTGAAGTTTTTAGTCTGTCCATTGTCCTTCACTTAGCTCTGCCTTTTTATGAAGCTGAAAATCGTCCCATGAGCGCAAAAAGTGCCCTACGCAATGTGAAAGGCATTCTCTTGTAAATCGAAGAGAGAAGAAAGTTTGCTGTAAAATGTTTCATTATTTCTTCTAATAAATCCAAAATAGAATCACAACAGGATTTTCATTAGAAGAGCCTTAAAATGTTTCACCTTTGTTTAAAGGGGGTAATGTTAGTTCATTTAAAAGAGCATGATTTCACTAGCAGAAAATCATCTGCCTAAAGTTTTTTAAAAGTCGTGTTGCCAAGGAAACCCCCAAAAGGGGTAATTTTTCAGGATATTTTTGACCTGTCAGCTTTGACCCAGTTTCAACTGGGTACCACTTTGACGTCAAATTGACGTCAAAGTGGGTACCTTGTCGCGCAATTCTAGCAAAATGCGCGCAAGGTATAATACATGTTGTACAGTCTAGCGCGCAGCACAACTGCAAGCGAAGCTGGGTACCCACTTTTACGTCATACCTCATACTCAATTTTTTTGGTCAACTCTTGACTTTTTGTGGGAAAATTAGCCAAAATGCATTGATTTCGATTGAAAATCATCAAATTTTTAATGTTATTCTTCTTAGAATTCTATTCTCTATCATATATCAAAAAAAACTTTTACCATTGTGTAATCACTTTAAGACTTTTCTGCACAATACATTAAGGGGTGTTTTCACCTCGATGTGACAAAATGTCCATTATGAAATTCAAACTTCACTTTCCTCAAACATTCATCTTCCTTCCTGATTTGTCACATATACATGTTTTAAATTTTACAAATGTAATGTTGTAAACCAAGAGTTACAACTACAATTTGAAAAAAAAATTGGTTCATCTAATTTGGAATTATCATTCTTCATCCATAAGGTGAATACATGTACTTTACAAATGATGCGTATGTTATGTGCATAAAAGATTACTCTACATACAATATACATGTACCATAAAATATTTCAAAAGACCTTTCTACACACCCATTCATGTATAGAGTTGTCCTAAATGTTTACATACATCTAGTAGAAAAGCAGTTTTCCTCACATTTCAAAGCTTACATTATTAACTATGATGATGATATCAGAGGGTTGTCTTCTATTCATAATTGTGAACAAAACAGCATACCCCTGGGGGGAAATAAATCTTTTGGAATATACGTGTACGGAACATACATCCGATAATCACAGGAAGCCCTACAAGCTAATGCATAGTTTTCACAGGCATGCGAACGATTGGAGAAGGATGCAAAAGTAGCAAAACAGGCATTTGCAAGAAATTCCAAACTGTTTTTCAAAATTACTGCCGAACGAAAAACAAACGAGTGCCAACCCTTCCTAACCTCAGCCCAAGTTTCAGTTCAGTTCAGTTTAGTTCAGTTTATTCCACTTTTAAGCAAACATACAGATACACAGTACATATAAGTTCGATACAATATGACAATGGAAAAAAAAAAAAAACGTCACCTACAAATCTATAGTGTACGAATCCTGCGCCTGACACCATGTTGTTGTTGATGAGTATACTGATGTCTCTGAGGATCTTGGTTGCCTGCCGGGTGATTATGACATGGAGATCGACTCATCCATTCTTTCAGTTTAATAACAACCTAGCTAGGAAGGTGGCAGTGCCTCTGAAAGGAGATCTGAAGTGGAAGCTCGATGAGTTAGAGCAAAGAGGCATTTTGAAGGTGTCAGCACCTGCAGACTGGGTCAGCAACACCATCTTGGTCAAGAAACCAGGCAAGCTCAGAATCTGCCTTGACCCTAGGGAGCTGAACAGAGCCTTAAGGAGACCCCACTATCTCATGCCCACAATGGATGATGTCCTGCCAAAGCTTGCAAAAGCCAAGGTGTTCTCTGTGCTAGATGCAAAGGACGGATTCTGGCAGGTAAAGCCGACAGACAGAAGCAGTTTGTTAACGACATTTGCAACACCATTCGGTCATTACAAGTGGACTTGTATGCCCTTTGGCATATGTACGGCTCCCAAAGAGTTTCAGAGAAGGCAACATGAGATCATACATGTAGAAGGCTTGTGTGGTGTTGATGTCGTGGGACATGACTTCTTAGTATATGGCAGTGGTGCTACACATGAAGAAGCTTTGGCAGACCATGACAGGAATCTCTGAAAGTTCTTGGTAAGGGCAAGAGAGGTTGGGTTGACTTTGAACAAGAAGCTCAGATTACGCCCAAGTGAAGTGCTATACATGGGACATCTACTGACAAGTGATGGTCTCAGACCAGATCCTACGAAAGGTAAAGGCTGTAGTGGAGATACCAGCTCCTACAGACGTAAAAAGGAGTCCAGAGACTACTAAGCAGCATCACATACCTCACTAGATTCTTGCCTAGACTGTCAGATGTAGCAGAGCCACTTAGACATCTGACGGACAAAGATGTTCACTTTGAGTGGAGACCACACCATGAGGAAACCCTCAATGAGTAGTGTCGACTCCTAACGCAAGCCCCAGTACTCAAGTACTATGATATGAAGGATGAAGTCACCATACAGTGTGATGCTTCAGAGAAAGGACTTGGAGCAACCCTACTACAGAACGGGCAGCCAGTATCCTTTGCATCTCAATCAATGACCAGAAGTGAACAGAACTATGCACAAATCGAGAAGGAGTGTTTGGCCATTTTCTACAGCTGTGAGAAATTTGACCAGTTCATACGGGAGAGAAATGTGACAGTGCATACAGACCACAAACGCCTCGTACCGGATCTTCAAGAAGGCCATGCATAGTGCCCCAAAACAGCTCTGGCAGAGGATGATGCTGAGACTACAGAATTACCAAATTGATGTGGTATACTGTCCAGGAAAAGAGATGTATATTGCAGACTGGCTCAGCAGAGCATACCTACCTACCACAGAAGGCCAAGACAGAATCTATGAGTAGATAGAGCAGACATCATTAGTCATGAACGGATGGCCAGAGAACAAAGACGATGTTCCCGTGGTAGTACGCGAGTACTTCAACCGCAAAGATGAGATTACAGTACAGAATGGTGTTCTGTAGAAAAGCATGAAAGTTACTGTACCAACCGCCATGAGAGCCCTGATGCTGAACAGGGAACATAGCAGTCATCTAGAATTTCATGCCTGTGTTCGACGAGCTCAAGATGCACTGTTCTGGCCGGGCATGCCATCAGAAGTGAAAGAAAAAGTGACACAATGCAGCACCTGCAATGCTTTTCAGCCAAAACAACAAAATGGCCAGATGATGTCGCACGAGATACAAGCTGGCCTTGGAGTATTGTGTCACAGGATCGCTTTACAATCCAGAGCAAGGACTACCTCATGACTGTCAACCATTACAGTGACTTGGAGATTGACAGAATAATAGGTGACACAAGGGCAGCAGTACTTGTGGCATGCACCAAAGGCCACTTCGCCAGATATGGACGTCCTGACAAAGTGATAACGGACAATTTGCCCCAGTTTGTTGCCAAACAGAAATGTATGCAAAGTTTGTTGCAGACTGGGAGGTTGAGCATCTAACATCTTCGCCATTGCATGCTCAAAGCAATGGTAGAGCAATATCGGCAGGAAAAACTGCTATTCTTGTAGAAAGCTGCTAAATGAGAAGATGTCCAGCTAGATTTACTGGATTGGAGATATACACCAGATGACAGTGGTGCCAGTCCAGCAAAGAAGATAATGGCTTGACGAACCAACAATCTACTGCCTTCCCCCAGAAGCACTCCTCAAGCCACAGGTAATAGGCAGTGTTATCACAACGAATCAGTCACAAGAAACAGTTGGCCAAGAAATACCAAATAGCAGCTTCGTGTCTGGTGCACTTGTGGAGCATAAAATGCGAATGTCCCCATTTTTCGATAATCGCATCCTTCGCAAATCACCCGGTTGCCTGTAAAAACTATGCTTTATGATGAATACATTCTGTAACAGTTACCAAAATAACTTGAAATATATCTACCAATTCATTCATTCATTCATCCATTTTCCACTCATGGGGTGGTGCACCCTAACAGCAGAGCTGGTTTCCATAGGTGATCCACCAAAATCAAAAACATATTACATATACATCTGAAATACAAATATCATAAACATAATAATGGTAAACGATAACAGGATTATCAAGAAACACTGGACACGCATTATGAATATACAAAATGATAATGTGATACAAGACAGTCGAAATGTAATTTTCATCTGGCATATCAATTTAAAACCAATACTTCAAGAGGATAACCTACATTTGATCACACCCAGCAATTCTATGAGAAATTTCAATCCTTGGAATCCTGCTATCCCTTCTTCAAAAAATAGGAAAAAAATTAAGTACTGATGAACAGTCTGAAATGCTACATATTCAAGGCACTCCTTTTTTTCATCAACTAAAATATTCTCTGTGAAGACTGCCTTCTCTATATATTTATGTAAACATGACACAGCACAAAATTCAAAATTCACTGTACAGAAAAAAAAATTAAACATGGTGTCATAAAAGAGACATAATATGCATACATGTTGAACTACCTGAAATTGCTAATATCTGCCACATGATAACCCAACTATCAGACAAATGAAGATGAAAAGTGGAACACAAAGGAAACACAAACTAAGGAGATACATGTAGTCCCAACATTACAATACACATACAATGGGAATAAAATAAACACAACAAAAAAAGTAACTCCCCCCTAATTCAAAGTAGCATAACTTTTTAACGAAAAAGATTTGAGCAAAATAATTTGGCAGGAGTGTTTCTTGACCTATTGACTTACCTCTGTGTGAAAATGAGATTGATCTGTCAACTCATGCATGAGCGAGCAAACATTAAAGGCAAAAATGTCACTTTTCAAAAGTCACAAGAGTCATTTTGGGGCTCTGTGAAACAAACCCTTAGCGAATTTGAATTCTTCCATTGATTAATCCAGTCATGCCTATCCCTGACACTTTTCATGTTTATCACAGTTGGGTGAACACAGTTTTTTGAGAAAAATGATGTTCAGCCCTCCTAAATCTACAAAATCCATTCAGTTTGTTGAAAAAACTGGCATCAACCAACATGAGTCAGCACATTATGTGAAAATACCCGGTATTTGTTTTTTCCGGCATTAAACAGTAAGTTTTCAGTATTTATTGCTTCATCGTTCGCAATTTTGTCACTCAACCATTGCACAACCTCGAAAAACATCAACAACACTTAAAAAAACGCCAGAAAAATCTTGTTTCACAAACCCCCCAAAATGACTCTTGTGACTTTTGAAAAGTGACATTTTTGCCTTTAATGTCTGCTCATTCATGCATGACTTGACAGATCAATCTCATTTTCAAACAGAAGTTAGTCCATAAGTATGGGAACATTCCTGCCAAATTATTTTCCTAAAAACGTCTTCGTTAAAAAGTTATGCTTCTTTGAATTAGGGGGGAGAATATGACGTCATGATTTTGTCTGCAGATGTTGGCAAAAATCTCTTTTATTTGAGTGTGCAGGTTAGTGACTCGGTTTTCCGGGCCATATGTGGACACTGAAAAAGGTGGGGGGAGGGAGGGGGGGGGGGGGGGGGGGTTGAAGAGGGGGGTTTTCCACTGGAAATCTAACTGAGCCTGAAAAGTACACAAACATCAATAACAATGCAGCAGAAACATTAGGACATCACCGACAGATAAAACAAACAAACATTAGTGACACAAAGTACAAACAAACAACACCAAATATCCCCAGTAAAAAACATTTCATCTCTCATCTCATTTACATTTAAAATGTCATAAAAGCACATTGGAATGATTAGTGAAAGACTTAACATACACATCAGTGATAGGACTTTCTTTGTACATGTACTTCTTGTCTCAAATTTGGTAACATTTATATACTTTTAACATTAATTTCTAATTAGCTCTCTACATTTACTTCTATTAAAAGTTAACATTACTTTATGATCATAGAAATCAATGATATGCAGCAATTTCTATACATTCTAAAATACAATGAAACACTTTCTAAGCAAAACTTTAAGAGAAACTGTGAATAGCTCTCTAAACCCTTCAGAGAAAAATAAAAATATGAACTTGAACTTAACCCTAGCTCACTATTCTACAGTTTGTTAGTTAGCATATTAAGTTAAGAAACAGTTTTCATTTCACAATAATACAGAGTAATTCTACACATTACAAAACACAAAGCAATCATCTTCATTTCTCTAAAGAACACTACAGGTGGAAACAAGCATACATAGAACATATACAGCAAACCTGACTTGCGTTAAAAACCTCAAATTGCTCATTTGGTTGTGTGGAGAGGAGAGACAGCCTAAATAATGACGTCTCATTTTCAAGTAGTCGCATACAGTAGCATGTCATGGCGAAATACAATTTTCCCTGAATGCACCAATAACTGGAGATCCGAACACCATGAAGAGGACTGCCGACACTTGACATCTGAAAGGTTTGGAGGAAATCTCTGCATACTCAAAAGACTGCTTTGCAATGGCGACAAGATTTCCAAGCACGGGTCTTGAGGGGATTTACATAGATGAAAGAACACTTCTTTCAAGGTATTCACTTTGACCTGATCCTCAAGACCACATAAGTACTAGAATCACACAACACGACATCTTGATTAAAATGCTCTCCATTACAAGTACTCAACTGAATCAATCACAGCACTCTCATCATTTTCCATCCCCTGGAGTCCTCCGATACAGTTTAACGATGCCTTGCTCGTCTAAGAATTCCCAGAGCTTGTTTTCAGCATTGTTGTCATGATTTGCATAGTTGACATGCCTTGAATAAGTCTTGTCATAGTAATGTTCACTAAAGGCAGAGTAGCTCCCTGCAAACCCATATATACTGACCTGAAAGAGACAGCAATGGAAAGAGAGTGAAAAAGAAATATTGGCATTGGCCAATGAAACAAAATTATATGACTACAATAAACATACCAAAAAAAAATACAATGGAACCTCGATATAAACAACACTGTTATAACAAACGCTCGTTATAAGAGGGTTATTTTGCCGGTCCCACTTCTTTGTATTTTATCGTTTTTTTAGCCCTGATATAACAAGGTCTCGATATAAAGAGGTAATCTCCTTGGTCCGGAGGAGTTTGTTACAACGAAAAAACCGTTTAGGAGAAACACTGTCAAAATACCCTCAAAATAACAGCTGCAATTTAAATCAATATGTGGCACTGAATTTTATCGCATTATAATCCTTACAGTTTACATACTAATAGAAATTTTTAGTTTAAAGTCTGAAAATCTAACCTATTTCACAGCTTTCCATAAAAAAAAAAAAATTCTAAATGTAACTGCAAAGGCTTTTCTCCCAAAGAAAATTTTCAGCTTATTTTGATTGTTGATTTGCCTCTAGAGTTTGAATATGTATTTTCATACAGCAATAACCCATCAGGCACAATTTGATTTCAGTATAATACACATTTTCTATAGACCCCAGCTTGAGCTATCTCAGGCTTAGTTTTCAATGGGTTAAGATTCTGATTTACCTCATCACATGTGTGTAAGGCTGCCAGTAGCATGATTGCACCTGTTGTAGGTCTGTGTACATCTTTATGCTGCGCTGAGGAATTCACCCAACTATACATATCAAAGTCATAAAAAACAACAAACACATAAGGCTTTACTAAGGTTGCAAGCAACTATTTCACTTAAATAATGTATCAAAATTAAACTAGATATCCCAGATTCTAAGAGTGTAGGCCAATGGGTTAATAGTGTAAAGACATAATTTGATTTTCATGATAGCTATTCAATTCATGTATGTCAAACGTTATCATTAATTACTGAATATTCACAGGGACATTATATGTCTGGATAGGCATGCCTTGACCAAACTTTCTGGTTTTCCCAAACATTATTTGTTTGAAAATAAGCTTAAAAAACTTTGATAATACTATTTTTTTATAAAACACCTTCATTTCACAAAAATCTGTGGGAAAAAATCTAACAACCTTAAACATGCATTAGAAATAAATTTCAACAATGACGAGGGTAAAATTATGATACTTCACCAACCTCCACTTTAGGTATCTTTCAAAATCTGGATGTAAAACTTTTATATTATCGGCTGTCAGCGGCTTTGGAAACTGTGGCGGACTTCTGTTTAGGCAAAAAAACAAAAACAAGGAAAGAGGATGAATAATATGCTTGGATGGTAAAATAATCTTTTGGGGTTTCTTACAGATATTCAAAATGATGTGATTCAAAATGAAGTTTTCATCATCAGTTCTGACAAGGTATGAAGTAATAAAATATTATATCTTCGCAATATTCCATTCTCAGACGAAGAAATTTATTTTGGTACTCTCATTACCCGTCACTTCTACTTTGTTAATACAGTAATTATTTTTGCTAAATATTTTATATTGACCTGTAAAATTCAAAATATTACCCCTTCTTTGCTTTCTTTTTCAAGAGCTCTTAAACATTTAGAGACTTTGGAAAGAACAATTGCTTTTAAAAATAATCGTCTCGATGTCCATAATAAGAAATGGCGAATACCTGTAATATGTTAACATTTTGTTGTGATGTCATGTATTTTACTCTATGATGTGCACAAATTATGTTCATGCAAACATATTATATATCATGTATGAGAATTGCTTTAATAAATACTTAAAAAAAAAAAAAATAATAATATTATATCTTTGATATTATGACTGACCACATGAGAGCATAAAGTGACCAGTACCATGACAGAACAGTCCTTATAGAAAAAGAAATAAGTTAGGAACAGACCATGAAGTAAGTAAACAAACCTTTGCCATGGGAGTACTTATTGCCTAACCCACCTGAATAAATAAAATATCAGCTATTTACAAAAGTCACTGAAAATTGATATTGATTTGGTTTTGATATGTAAGATAGCTTATCCTTTTTATATCTGCAGGCATGTTCATTTGGCTGGATAAAAAGGGAACCAAACAAATCTATAGAACACAAAATGAAATGTTACGATGGTCGGTAATTTCTAATTAATCAAAAATTGACTTTTTTCTTCAAAATAAATCTATATGAGACTGTGAGCCTTACCATATGTTCATTTCTATTTCATCTCATATCTAATATCTTGAAACACACAGATGGCTCAAAGTTCACATCACCCCCACAGAGAGTTATGTTTACACTTGTGACGGTCAGACCCGAGTCAATAATAGGGGCATTCACACACAAGAGGAATTGAAATTTGAATCGCGATTCAAATCACGATCCATATTTCAGTTTTACTGCTACCGCTCACACGCAAGGAAAAATCAAAATTTGGACTGCGATTCAAATTTTGATTTTGTTTTTGACCATTCACACACATGAGGAAGCAACTGAAACAGGCAGAAGAGCCCGCAAACTTTTCTGCTTAAACTGCTGTTATACACAATCTGGACGGGGGAAATACACATCGACAGTAAAAGGGCTACGTTACTATGAAAGAAATCTAACTTCTAACTGTGAGTTGAATCGGGATTAGAATCGCGATTATTGGTGAGATTATTCTGTCCACACACAAAATAAAATCAAAATTCTAATAGCAATTAGAAAATCGATTTTTAATCTCACTTTTTACCTTGTGTGTGAATGCCCCTTATGATAGCAGAATTGCCTGTCCTCGATTTCCAACAGATCCTTTAATGATGGTTACTAATGGTTTCTAGTCCTTCAAAAAATTAAATTATCATAACTCCACCAATAACTTCTAAGAAATTACAATAAAACTTCACTAGCAATATAACTCTATCTCCCCTAATCTTTAAGATTGTTTTAAATATATATTTTCAGAAATCAAAGGGAGTACCTCTATTAAGGAGATAAGAATTTCATGCTAACCTGTGATATTTGCCTGTGCTTTTTGGTAAAGGTTTGCCAGACAATGCTGCAGCTAAATATGGGTACGTCCAATCAGAATCAGCAAAGAAAAGGTAGCGAAGATTCTGCAGAAGAAAAAAAAATGGCTGAACACTCCGATATTTGTGTTTTTAATGTACTCAAACTCAAAATGAATTCCTTGAGACAGTGCCTGATTTTTGATACATATTCACATGGTTCTCGCCAGTACATAACACCCATGGTTCCAATACCATGTGTAAAGGGTTTCAGACAAGGAAGAACCATGTGTGAAATTGCTGCACCATGCGTGGTAACAAGGGTAAAAAAATATTGGAGTATATATTCCTAACAACAATGATAAATGTCACAGATTGTTTTGCTTTTTGGCCATGTCTTTTTACTTTTATGCCATTAGTAGACAACTCCTGCTTTTTAATACCAAGAAGTATTTTTCATCCTTTTACTATAGCATATACTGCCGCCACACCTAACTTCAGGTGTTATTCCGTAAAACTTCCGAAACTTCCACGCTTTGCGCAGAGTGGGAACCGTGTGTGGTTTTTTTTCTAGTGAGAACCCTGCATATTCATATCAAGTATGCAATAATGAACTAAAATGTTACTTACAGAAAGATAGCAAGAAGAATTAAGTGGCAAATAAATATTTTCCCCAAACCAAAGATATTTGTGAATGATCACCCAAATTTTTGCCCATGTTATTAATAAATTTTCGGGCAAAAGAAAAAAAAATCTACAAAAACAAAAATTGGTATCAGTAATACACTACAGTAACTTCAATCATCAGTAAGCCCAAATTTCACTGACTTGGTCAGCATTGAGTATGATATAGGAGTAAATGCATATAAGTAGTTTCAGAAATTGACTTGTAAGACAATATATCTCTTCCAACATCATGTTCATCTAGCAAAAGAAGACAGATTTGAAAATAAGACCTGCCTATTTGATGGAATTAGAACCTTATACATTTGATGAAGGGATGGATTTTTACAAATGTTCTCAGGTAAATTGAGATGATAATAATGATGATGGCTACTTATACAGCGATCATATCCTTCACGCTGTGATGCTCATGGTGATTATTACACTGGTCAAAGCCAAGCCGCTAAACTAAATAGTGCTCAAGCATAACAGGTACCCCTTTATACACGAAACTTGGATGGAGAATGGCAAATGTAGATGAATGTCTTGCCAAAGAGTGTTAGTGCCTGGCTAGGATTCAAACACTTGTACCTTGCGATCTACAGTCTGGATACTCGTCCACTAGACCACAACACCACACCACTATGACATCACAGATCAGTAAGGTCTACAGGGAAACTACAAACACCCTTTTTATGTCCCTCCTCCACCTACTCCTCTTAGGCCACTTATCAAAAGGCTCGTCCCGTGTCTTTGATCATCTTCTCCGCGACTGTTCTTTTGCATTGGCTTTCCCGATCCCCCGCTGTTTTGTCTATGGAGAAATGGGAGGATCGGAGGGGAAAAGACACTGAGCGGGAAAGACGCTAAAGGCTGCGTTTCAAATTGGCTCTGACTTTTGATAAGGTGCCTTATATATTTACCTCATCTCCTTTAGGTATAGAGAATCCCGTCTTTCGACCCAGAGCAAGCGTGTTGTGAAGAGTGACCAAGGTAAAGCAATAAAAGGAAGTCTTTTTACCAACATCTTTCTCAAAGCCTTTGGTCAGTGCTGTGTTTACTCTGAATTGGGGAAGAAATGTAAAATAAAGTTATCATCATTTAATCATCTCTATTGATCATTATTAATATCATTACAGCACCAATACCACTAATGTCATCATTGCCATCAATATCATCGACAGCATCAATACCATTGTCATCACCACAACCATCAATATCACCCCCACCCCCAATTTTCTTTCGCTCTTCGCACTTTTTGGGGGGCCCTTCTTATGCACCATAACATTATAATCTTTGCCTTTTCTTCTTTTTTTTTTATTTGTTTTTTGGCTTTTGTTTGTTTTTTTGTATTTTTTTTACTTAGAGGAATCAAACTTCTCCCCACTTTTACAGAGTCCTGGATCCACCCCCACATCTACTGATGGATTTCCAATGATTTTCAATCAAAGTGTACCAATATTTGAATTGCATTTCACTCGACATGTGTGCCTTCTGCTTGAGTTTGAATGAAAGCAAACAAGTCAAGTGGCATGAGTTCTCTTTACTCTGCTAAAAAAAAAAATGATATGTGTAGCATGAATATCACCTTCATGAATGCAGGTTCATTCACAGTTTAGTGCAATTAGCCAATCTGCACTGGACATATATCTACAAGAATGTAGCCATAATACCTACCACTAGAATCTTATCGCCATGACTTCATCCATTTAATAATCACTATATGATCACAAGCCAGCAAATTCTATTGCCATAACACACAAATCATATCATTGTACACACAGACACTGTCACTCACCACAAGTAAGTCCCATAGTCATCTCCACAAATCCATCTACACGTAAAAGCCTAAATTTTGCCGTAAAAAATGCGGAATCGGTGTCATATCTCAAAAGCATGCAGGGCGTAAGTCCAATGCTATGAAACAGAGTCACCAGAAAAGCGCTAAGATCGAGAAATCAGCGGTTTTGTGGCAATTTTTACTTGCTTATCGCAAGCTCAGAGTGTGATGGTGTCGGCGAAGAAACAAATGAAAATCCAAATCCCCCGTAACTGCCGATGCAGTGACTTCATGTATGAAGTTGAATGCAAGTCCCAACTTGCCTTCATTCGACCGAATGGGAGCACCAACGAGCGCTGCAAGGCCCGCAATGAACAACCGATAAAAAAGCAGAAATAGCACATGGGAAGAAAAGCGGAAACTGAAATTGGACAGAATAATAAAAAAGCGGATTTCCGCTAAAAAGCAGAGATTTCACAGGCCTGCATCTACACATATGAAAACCATTCATCTGTACCCAATGGACATTGTACCTTGAACATGAACACAAACGAACATACAAGATATGACAGAAAAATGGATTTTCGATTTTATAACAGCAAGAGGAGGGGGAGGCCAAGTCGGACAAATTACAATCAAAGAGTAAAAAAATCCTCTAAATCTGCCAGTCAAACCAGCTTTAGCGACCACCTTTCTATAGCAACCACCTCTCTAGAGGGGCCACTAAAATTGATTTCCAAGGAGATCTATCATGTGTTAAAGAACCTGTCCATAGCAGTCATCTGTCTATTCATAAAAGCTTCCCCCCCCCCAGGGTGGCTACTATAGACCGGTTTCACTGTAATCTATACAGAATGCAATTCTTAACAAGAAAATTGAATGATTACCTGAAGACATAGTCATGGGCATCGATTTCTTCTCCTTTGCCCGAATCCTTGAGAATGCCTCCGTTCCCAATGACGGCACACGTTATGCAGTCATCAGACGGGACCTGGCCCTTTCTTAACCTGTCGTCAAACATGTACTGATTGTTGGGCGAGTTCAGCTGCCCTAACATGCTACGAACGTCTGATAAAAAGAGAGAGAAAAGAGAGATGGGGAGTGAGAAAGAGAGAGGCAAAGGAGAAGAGGATGGAGAGAGAAAGTGAAAAAAAAGGAAGGGGAGAAAGGAAATATCAGTAGAGAGAAAAAAATAGAGAAAGAGAGATGAATATAGGAGAGAAATAACATTCTTAACAAGCCAATAGCAAGATTGTGTCTCGCCCACCCGTGACTAAATAACACGAAAGTTTCCCCAAATACATCCCTAACCAAGTTTGATGTCACAAGAAAGTCTTGCAGGTAAACTTTGACCTAAAATGACCTTTAACCTTACCATGTGACCTGATGGCACAGTAGCATGAATGTACCCTAGTGCATCTATCACCCAAATTTGGTTGCTATTGCAGCAACATGTGCCAAGTTACATGTATGTGCCATAAGAGAGTCTTGCAGGTAAACTTTAACATTTGTGACGGACTGACGGCGGACGACGGACGGATGACGGACGGATGGACGGACGCCATTTGGATCCCTTAGTCTCGCCTTCACCTCCGGTGGACGAGACAAAAAGGGAAAGAATAAAGGGAGAAAGGAGAAAGGGAGAGAGAGAGAGAAGTGAAGAGAAGAGAAAAAGCAGGAGAGTGGTATCAAACATGGTAAAAAAGAGAGAGAGAGAAGCATAGAAAGCACAGAATGAAAAGGAGAACAAGAGAAAGAGAAATAAGGCAAAGGAGGTAAGAGAGATGGAGATGGGAGGAGGTCGAAATATGAATCATCACCCTAATGCATCGTCATTATCAGCATCATCATAATCATAATCATCACCATTACTGTCGTCATTATCATATTCTTCATCATCATCATCATCATCATCATCATCATCATCATCATCATCATCATCATCATGAACATCACCAATATAATCAAAACTATTTATCATCTTTATCATCGCAATCATCATCACAGCCAATATCACCATCAACATCATTACCACCACCACCACCACTGCCATTACTTTGTCCATCACCATCACCACCACCATCATCATCATCATCATCATCATCATCACCACCACGACCCATACATTATCATCATCATCATCACTATCATCACCATCTTCATAATAATACTGAAACTGCTTTGTTTAACTTAAACTGTTAAAGCATGTTACAAGAAACCAGTATTATTATTATTATTATTACTATTATCATTTTTATTCACCATTTTTTGTGGGCATTGTTATTGTCATTTTTGCTGCTGCTGCTGCTGTTATTGTTGTTGTTGTTGTTGTGGTTGCAACCTACCTGTATAGTTCATATTCCTCCATCCATTGATTCCCTTGAACTGGGAGAGCCTCCTAAATTCACTGGCATTGAAGTGTTTATCCCACATGAGCACGGGTATGTCAGGAACGAACTTGGATCGAACTTTAGGATTGTTCGACATTCTCTTCCTCACTGTCGTGGGACATTTCTGGGGGAAAAGGAAAAACAGGAAATCAAATATGTTCTGCAGAGGATGTGGGATATCAACATTCATTTCCATCAAGTATTTTCATTTTCGTAGAAATTGCTTTGCACGATATACTGGCAAGTTCGATGCATTATTACATTAACCTGTTTATGCATTTCAGAAGGATGTACAGTAAAATACATATGTTTTATCAATTTTTTTTCAATAGATAAGAGAGAACGAGAAAAAGAGAGAGGGGGGGAGAGAGATAAAAATCTAAGCAATGAGATAAAGGAATGGAATGAAAAGGGTAGGGATGACAGAGAGAGAGAGAGAGAGAGAGAGAGAGAGAGGGAGAAAAGAGAGGGAAAGTGAGAAAGATCCACGACACACACAGCCATATTTAGGAGACAGAAAGAAAATGGAGACAACCAAACAAGAGGGAGAGAGAATGCAGATTGAAAACAAAGGGAAGCAATACAGTAATATCAACAAGAAACATGTTTGAATGCTCAAAATTTATGCTATATTAAAAATGTAAATCAACTGGTCATAAACACACGACTCACCAAGTACTTTTCAAACTGGTCATCCTGGCGATATCTCCTCTCCTCTACAACCATCTTCTGCAAAGGAAGCTCTGGGGCTTGGCTGTAGTCATGGTCTAGGAGCTCCTCCAAGGTGGACCTGAAGAAAGACCCGTTGATAGATGATCGCTCTCCATCTTCTATCTGTGCTGCAGTCTTGGATCCTCCAAGCATGCTGTGTAGGAGCGGTATGAAGGCATCTTTGGAATATCTGAAGGCATAAGAAAATATTTAGTGAGACAAGATCCTTCATAGTTCGTTTTCCCTATCATATGATTTGATTAGATTTGATGCTTTATTGAAGTACATCATAATCAAAACATTGGTATTAGAGAGCTAAACCATTTTGTCAGATTTCCTTTGATTTGAGCGAATCAGCAAAAAACTTTGAATTCTAAGCTGTTGCAAATTTTATTTTGCTCATCAAACAAGAATGCTGGCCGTTACTTACATGTAAATTACATTACAATATAAATGTATAGTGTAAGTCAACAAAAAAGGAAACCCAAATTCAACCCTAAATATCTTTGCAAATCAGTGCATATACAGTTTTTCTTTTTCTTTTTAAGTTAAAGATACCCACACTGTTGCCTATCATGTTCTCTTTAATTTGACACCTTGGTCTATAAAAACTGACCATCATGTCAAATGCATCTGTGCTCAAAGTTTTTAATTAAATAGCTGGTCAAAACAAGGTGTAAATGTATTGTTCCCAATCCAGTTAAATACACTCACACATGATATAAGATTTAGAAACTCATGAACATTATTCATCCAAAACTTGTGCAAAGGCGATGTTGACACACTTTTTAAAATTAGCCAGTTCTCAATCATCAGTGACCTCATTTGGTTCGTAGGGAATCAAAATAAGGAAGACATTACCAACTATCATACCATATAAATGTATTTCAGTGATTCTACTTAGTTTTTAAGACATACAATACAAGGGCTTGGATTTGGTGTTATTGAGTGTCTGCTGAACTGTTTTTGGAACTCGGGTCATGTTTTGCACACTGGATTTGAAACAAACAGCTGTTTGGAAGTTCTCCATATCAAATGGAGAAACTGGATCATACCCTCATTCCTGTCATTGCCACTACTGAACAGAGTACCTGGGGTTTCCTTTTTTATTGAGGTTTCCTTCTGAAGGATGTTAGTAGCTGGGTTATTGTCATAGACATATAATAAATTTACTAGATGGAAAGCAGCATGCGCGGATATCATTACACGAATGGCATTAGGCCCCGCCTCTTTCGGATCATTTGAAGGGGCCAATAAGCACCCGTTATCGCCATGATATAGATAACACTGTTGCATTATTCATATCCATTGCGCATATCAATTTTATTGCGACACTTTGATTTAATGCGCATTAGTTGCACATTTATTGTGCATTTATTGCGCATGCGGTAAGCTGATGGGCGTCGTTTTTAATAACGTGTACAAATGCACGCTACTCATTGGAAGCATCTTACAAAATTATTCATTTTTGATCATGAATATTGATAGATGCTTAGGTCGGCCTTCTAATGAATTTGGACAAAATGGCGGAGCTTTAGGGGCCTGGTTATCACTGACAGTTCCTTCAGAGGCTTGATACCTGGCCTTTTCTGTAAGGTTCCTTAGGAGGTACCTGGGTTTTATTGAGGGTTCCTTCTGAAACTTTCTTGGTATCTTGCTTTTTACTGAGGGATATTTCTGAGGATATATTGGTACCTGGGTTTTTATTGTGAGTTTCTTCTGAGGCTTTCTTGGTACCTGGGTTTTATTGAGGCTTCCTTCTGAAGCTTTCTTGGTACCAAAGTTTTACCAAGGGATCTTTCTGAAGATATATTGGTACCTGGGTTTTAATTGAGAGCTTCTTCTGAGAATATCTTGTTATCTGGGTCTTTATGGAGAGTTACTTCTGAAGTATCTTGGCATCTAGGTTTTATTGAGGGTTTTTTTGTTTTTTTGTTAAAGACATTGGTTAACACTGTTATGATTTTTAAAAAATCTTGATTTGTTACTTGAAAATGGGATAAACAGAAGGGTTATAGCGTGAAAAAATACCAGTCTGAAAGTTTCAAAGTATAATATCCACAGGAAGTATTTTTAAATAAAAAAAATGTGAACCAATGTTTGAAAAACATATGAGGGTCGGTTGCACAGAATAGACAGAAGGAGTGCGCATGCGCGTATGACTCACCTTACTGTACAGTGTGTATTGGCATATCACGCAGCGGGAGGCACATAACGGCTTTTTCAAATTCAAGCAAAGTGGTCCTCTTAGTGATTGTCTCGTGAGACGAAGGATAATAAAATCGCCGTTTGCATCTAACTTACACTTTTTCATTCCAAATTATGGTTGGTTTCAGGGTTTTTGAGTACAAATACAAGTACTCATACACATGTTTCATCTTAGTTTGAGAATTTTTAAAATCAGCTACTCACAAAGTTAGCCAATGCCTTTAAAGTGATTACACAATGGTAAACAAATTTTTTATATATGATCGAGAATAGAATTCTAAGAAGAATAACATTAAAAATTTAATGATTTTCAATCAAAATCAATGCATTTTGGCTAATTTTCTCATAAAAAGTCAAGAGTTGACCAAAAAATTTGAGTATGAGGTGTGACGTAAAAGTGGGTACCCAGCTTCGCTTCGCTTCGCGCAGTTGTGCTGCGCGCTAAACTGTATAATATGTATTATACCTTGCGCGCATTTTGCTAGAATTGCGCGACAAGGTACCCACTTTGACGTCATTTTGACGTCAAAGTGGGTACCCAGTTGAAACTGGGTCACAGATGAGGGGTCAAAAATATCCTGAAATCTTACCACATTTGGGGGTTTCCTTGGCAACACGACTTTAAAAAAAACTTTAGGCAGATGATTTTCTGCTAATAAAATCATGCTCTTTTAAATGAACTAACATTGTTTCAGCATTGGGTAACCCCTTTGTACAGCCGTATCTTGGTACCGCTTTTTATTGAGGGTTCCTTTCTAGTGTATCTTGGTACCTGGGTTTTTTATTGGGGGGGGGGGCAACTTGAAAACATGCTCACCTGCCAAGGCCTTTCCGATGTTCAACAACAGTCCTCTGTATGACATTCATGCTGGAATCATTGACCACCAGAACAAGCACCAAACCACAGACACATAAGACCAGACACACCAGAAACCAATACTTTCCATGCTGTAACCTATCATACAGAAAGACGATGAAGAAGAAGAGAAGGAGGGAGAGGGGAAAGGGAGAGGGAGAAGAAGATGAACAAGAACAAGAAGAAGAAAAGAAGAAAAGAAGATGATGAAGAAGAAAAGGAGGAAAAGGAAAAAAAAAGAAAAGACAAAAAGAAGAAGCAGAAGATGATTAAAAAGAAGAAAAAAGGAGAAAAGGAAGAAAAGTAGAAGATTAGAAGAAGATGAAGAAGAAAATGAAAAATGGAGAAGAAAAGAAAAAGATGGAGGAGAAGAGAAAATTATGTTTTAATTTGTTGACAAATGTATTTTTTAAATCTCCTAAAGCACAATTCAATATTTGAAAAGCATGCATTTTCTATAGACCATCACCCCAGTAACTAAAAACTGCAAAACTCAAGGGGTTAAAAGGCATAGTTACTTGCAAAGAATTTAGTTGTCATTCATACATGTACATGTAGAACTGATGTTTAAAAGGCTTTACTTAATATGTTACTACACTTTCAAGTTATCTTAAATATCATTTTTTTTTAACAAAAGAAAGAAAAATATATAAGATCAATATTTCATGAGATGAACAATTACATGTATATACAACTCAATAGCTGTGGAAAAATTATTGATTTCTGCATGTGCAGATGAAGTTTTACAAAGTAGTGCTAGTTTTAGTATAAATGTTCATGATGATCCAACAAAGATTTTTAAAAATACTTGTGCACGTACACATAACAATCATGCCATATACTTCCTGGAAATTTAAATCACTCTACACTAACAAACATAGTTTTTTAAAATTTGTGAGCTCAACCACAGCTTTGCATGTTATCAATTACAAAAATGTATGCTTTAAACCACATAGAAATGTACTATTTGTGAAGTTCATTCTCCTCTGTTTACTTAACCCATTTGTGACAGAGGTCCACATTTTGTCCACAATACATAAGCAGAAAGAGCAAAAAATTCTACACAAACTGTGCCCATTTTGGTTGCGTCAATATTCGTTGTTTGATGCTGAAAATTTTTTAAAGGAAAATAAGCATTAAAATCCTTAAATTGGCAATGTGATAGAAAGTTTAAAATCACCATTTTCCCCTGCAAATTGGCAACTTTTTGACTTCTCATCATAATTTCTGTCAAGTTATATTCATTTCAGATACATGACATTTTATAAGAAAAATGTAGCACTAAAATAAAAATGTTGGTGTTGCCAATTTGAAGAATAAAAGCTGATCAAATTACATGTAGGCTTTAAATAATTCCTGTCACGAATGGGTTAATAGAGTAGGCTTCTTTATATGAGAAAAATATGTTGAGAGAGAGAGAGAGAGAGAGAGCAGCAGCATTTGAAATTCAAGGTTTAAGACTGCTGTACACATGTAGTTTATGGAAGTTTCTGTATTTCTTTTTTCTCTTTTTTTTTACTAAGCAGTCAGTACACTGTATTTCCTTACATGGCAGACATGGTAAAACTTCTAGGATATACAGGGGGATGTTTCACAAAGAGTTAAGTTTGACTTTAATAATAGAGTCATGCTTAAGCGGCAATGCACATTTAACACGTAATCTCATTGATAGACTTTCCAATAGCGCGCAAGTTAAGTTTTAATAGCAGTAATAGACAAGTACATGTACATCCACAAACCACATTTACAAGAAAGCTTCTAGGAACTGGCCAAAACTTATCAAAAATTATTAAGTGAGGAAAACAGTTGTCATATTGTCATACTATACCAGCTCCATGGTAACATGCAGTCAAGATATTATTTGATTTCAACCTTTCACAGGAAGGTCAGCCAAAACAAATAGCTACAACAAAGAATGTCGTCTACTAGTACCATACATGTACGGTACAGTATGTGAGGACTGAGAAGGCACAAAGGTGTATGATTCTTTGTCCTATTAGGAAAAATGACTTCCTTCATGCTATGTTCAGAACCAAATAATTTTGGGACAGGTTGGGTGGAGGAGGAGCCTTTTCAGCAATATTACTTAAAAATTGTCCATTCAATTATCTTGGGCTTAATCCTCTCTTCTTTTCTTTTCTTTTTTTTTTGTAGCGAACTTTACATTTCTTATGGTTCCAAACTAAACTGAGCTTAAGAGTGACATAGCTCATTCACATAATGTAATTAATCAAAATCTACAATAAAGATGAACTAGATGAATCTTCGACCACGCGTAGCCAAACTTTATGCCTCCGCCATTACCAAATCAGAAATAAATGGCACTTCATGTTGATTTATTTTCATTTATACAATGACATCTTTGACCTTGACCTTTGACCTTGTGACCCCCAAATCTAATGAGAGCATTGCCCTTTCCATATGTATACATGAGCCAAGTTTGTTCAACCATCAAATGGTTACTGAGTTATCACAAGAACGAACCATTTCTACGTACATAATGACCTATATGACCTTTGACCTTTGACCTTGAGACCCCAAAATCTAATCAGATCATTGTCCCTCCCATATACATACCTGTGCCAAGTTTGAGGTTGATCAGTCAAATGGTTGTTGAGTTATGGTGAAAACGAACCATTTCTATGTACATAATGACCTCTATGACCTTTGACCTTTGACCTTGAGACCCCCAAATCTAATCAGATCATTTTCCCTCCCATATGCATACCTGTGCCAAGTTTGAGGTTGATCGGTCAAATGGTTGTTGAATTATGGTGAAAACGATCCATTTCTATGTACATAATGACCTCTATGACCTTTCACCTTTGACCTTGTGACCCCAAAATCTAATCAGATCATTGTCCCTTCCACATGCATAAATGAGCCAAGTTTGAAGCCAATTTGTCAAATGGTTCTTAAGTTATCGCGAGAATGAGCCATTTTTATGTGTATTATTACCTCTATGACCTTGACCTTGAGACTCCAAAATCTAATCAGATCATTGTCCCTTCCATATGCATACACGAGCCAAGTTTGAAGTTGATCTGTCAAACGGTTCTTTAGTTATCGCGAGAACGAAAACGGGACGGATGGACGGACGGATGGACGGACGACCCGAAAACATAATGCCTCCGGCAACCACCTACGGTGGGCGGAGGCATAAAAATAAAAATTTTGCATAATATTCCTTAATTCACACTTTACAGATATAGACCATGTTAATGTTTGAACTTAATTCTGTACAATACATGCATGTAACATGCAAGTACCGTAGATATATAACATAAGGTTATAAATTTCATAATAATATTCACAAGTTGCAAGGTCATGTACATGGAATGCCAGTACTGTCATGCAAACTGCAAAATCCATGTGAAAAACAGTTGCTTTGTCAAAGACTAATGACGTCACAGTTGTACATGGAAGTCTGATGATCCATAACAACCTAACCATCTTTTTGGCTATTGCTACAAGAACATTGAATGCACACTATATTGTTGTCCTGCCAAAGTTCTAGGGGAGTTTCCTCCAAACCAGGAAGTATTACACTCAATTTTCCTGCAATTTTGAAACATTGGAGAGCACCCTACAAAATCAATTCTTTACAATGTGAGGAATTTATGAGATACATGTAGGTCCCACAAAACAGTGCTTTGTAGAGTCATGCTTCTGGATGCTTCACAAAAAGATGAGAGAATTTTGAAATATCCAATGTCATGTTATATTTTACACACATGTAGCAAATTCTGATGATTTCTGTGTACCATGTTTTTGGCAAATCATTCTGATGATTTCTGTGTACCATGTTTTTTGGCAAATCATTCTGATGATTTCTGTGTAACATGTTTTTGGCAAATCATTCTGATGATTTCTGTGTACCATGTTTTTGGCAAATCAGCAATTTCAGCTTTAATAATTCATACACAAACACAAAACTAGGATACTGCAGATTATATGTTATTATATCATGTATTCAATAAGCATGTGCATTACAACATGCACTGTATGTGTGCACAATTCAATAAATTTTTTACAAATCTTTGAAATGATAGAATAATAAGAATAAACAATGATCACTTCTGAATCTTTAAATCAAGAAATAGTAATTTCCCAAACTTCAGTTGCACCGTAATGATAAAAAGTTGAAAAACTGAAAGGAGACTTTGATACTTTCTTTTGAAATCAGCTTTACATCTTTTTAAAGTAAAAGATATTCTTATAATTTTTTAAAGGACGGAGGAAGCATGCTTGATGTTCACAATGATACACTGTCAATCATGCTCAGAAACACACAATCTAGCATGTGAAATACTTTATGTACATGTAGTCCGGGTTATAATTGAGGGAGGTGCCACCTGGAGAAGGAGAAATTCTCATGTGGTTTTTCTAGACCAGTTTTTCATGCTGAACAAGAATATCTGAGGTAAACAGGCTGTATCCTGAGAACTTTTTCGTGAGGGTGCTTTTTTTTCAAAATGGCCGCCAAAATAAATAAAGTGTGTATTTGGGTCAAATTTGTAAATATGGGGCATGTTTGACCACTTTTTACATAAGATTTGATTAAAGTTATTCATAATGAAGCTACCTTGTATAACAGAATCTATAAGAGTGGTCCAAAATGAGGGCGCTTTTCAAAATGGCCACCAAAATCCCATATAGAGTGTGTATATAAGGATCTATGATGCATGTTTCACCACTTTTTGCATTAGTTTTGATTAGACCTATACATACAGAAGCTACATTTGTATTTCAGAATCTATAAAGTGGTCCAGAATGAAGGCGCTGAATGGCCGCCTAAATCCCATATAAAGTTATTTCAATATGGGTTAAAAGACATTTAAGAGGTGCTTTTGAAAACTTTTGCATTATTTCCAATGAAAATGATTCTAAAAGAAGCTGCATGTGTAAAAAAAAAAAAATCTATGAAAAGGTCCAAAGGAGGGTGCTTTTCAAAATGGCCGCCAAATTCCAAAATAATATCATTTGCGAGTCTAACTAACAACACTATGAAGCAGATAGATTTTTCCAGATTTAAATTAGTTTTGTTTACATACATGTATGTGCAACAATGAACCATGTGATTGACAAAGAGAGGCGGCCATCAATAAGGTCGCGTTTCAAAATGGCTGCCAAAATTTGGATAATGACATGAAAATGAATTAGCAAACAAAAATACAATGAACATTGAATGCATGCTATTTGGTTGTCCTGCCAAAGTTCTTGGGGAGTTTCCTGCAAACCAGGAAGTATTACACTCAATTTTCCTGCAATTTTGAAACATTGGAGAGCACCCTACAAAAAAAAAATTATTTACAATGTGAGGAATTTATGAGATACATGTAGGTCCCACAAACAGTGCTTTGTAGACACTATGAACATGGCGAACAAAGAAAGCGGACAAAATAAACAACCTCTCATTCTACCCTTCACAATGGTTCGGGTAGTCAAAAGAACATCCCTTCACAGCTATTATGTTTAATCCTGTAGTTCCAGGTGAATATGCATGTGACACCTGTTCCGCCTATTTTAGACAATAGCAGTGAAGGGATGTTCTTTTGACTACCAGAACCATTGTGAAGGGTAGAAATGAGGGGTTGTTTATTTTATCCGCTTTCTCTGTCCATCATATTCATAGTGAGAGTCATGCTTCTGGATGCTTCTTTTGTGCAACAATGAACCATGTGACTGACAAAGAGAGAAGGCCATCAATAAGGCCGCTTTTCAAAATGGCTGCCAAAATTTGGATAACGACATGAAAATGAATCAGCAAACAAAAATACATTGAAATATTGATATACATGTACTTTCTGGAAGTCTTCCTAATTATTTGAAGATTGTCAGTAGTTAAGTGTTCACATTCACAATGCTTATCACAACTGCAGTAATATTTTAATTGAAGGTCATCACAATAAATTGTTGATGTTTTCTGTTTATTATAAAATAATATTGACAGAAGTACATTCTCAACACTTCATGCTTTTCCAATTTCTCTAAATAATTTTTATCTTTATGTAGGATATTCAAGAATACATGAAAATACCCCTCACCTAAGAAAATTTTTGCCTCCTTAAGTTGTAAGATTTGTGCAGAAGTTAAGGTACATGTAACTTGTAACTTTCAACTTTCACTGTTACGCTATGTCACAAAGATTTTCAAATTCTACCAAAACATTGTAAGTTTGAAAGGGGGGGGGGGGGAAGGGGGGTATGGCAAGTTCTTAAAACCGCCCTTTTCATTCTCATTTTTGTTTTTGTTTCTTTTGTTGTTGATTCCTTGCACAGAAATACATGAATTGCTATCTTGATCAAAGATTGCATAATGTTGTTTTATATATTGTTCATTTTGTTTCAAAACAAGAGATCATATCTTACTCTAATTTCATTTAAGTTTGTTTACTTTTGACAATTCATCCAGTAATACATCATGAAGTTTATTCCATGCAGGCCTTTGTCTTGACTGAACTTGTCATATTTCTCTTACATAATAACCCTATATTTGTTGTAATTGGGAAACATTACACGGATCAAGTGGTTTTCGAGAATGTTACGGTTCTACTTGTTTTTCTTTTTAACAGTTCTTTATCTATAATTTAATAAGTCATAATCCAATATACTTTTTTGTTTCCTCTTCTTTACATGAAGGTCGTAAACAAAAATGAAACAACAATATACATTTAAATTTTTCACACAGTAATACAATTTTTTTTTTTAATGACAACTCCTCATCAAAGGTTTAACACACTTCAGGCTTTAATAAGGAGTTTCCATTTTTGGTAATGTTTTACCAACTTTTAAAAAAAAACTTAAATGAATCTGACTAAGATATGATTTCTTGTTTTGAACTAAAATATGAACAATATATAAAACAACAAGATGCAGTCTTTGATCAAGATAGCAGTATTTCTATATGAGGAATCAACTTTTCATAAAAAAAACTACCTCAAATTTATTTATTTTTGTCACACACTTGCTGATACATATTCATTTTATTATCCAGATTTGGGCAGCCACTTTGAACAAATTCCTTCACTGATAGCCTTATATATTTACTTCTTTTTCTTGCAAATATGTGAACAAACCTAATTTAAATCTGGACAAATCTGCTTCATAGACTTATTTGTTAGACTCGCAAATAATACTGCATTGGAATTTGGTGGCCATTTTGAAAAGTGCTCTCATTTTGGACCACTTTATGTTGCACATGCAGCTTTTTTGAATAACTTTAATTAATAAATGCAAAAAGTGGTCAAAAGCACCTCATAAATGCTTTTTAACCCATATACACCCTTTACATGTGATTTGGCTGCTATTTTGAAAAGGGCCCTCATATTAGATCATTCTATTATATAAACATAGCTTCTTTTTGAATAATTCTGATCAAAACTAACACAAAAGGTGGTCAAACATACCTCATAAAGGCTTATTTAACCCATATCAAAATAATTTCAAATGGGATTTTGGCGGCCATTTTGAAAGCGCCCTCATTCTAGACCACAAACGTAGCTTCTTTTTTAATAACTCTAATCAAAACTAACGCAAAAAGTGGTCAAACACGCCTTATAGATACTTATTTCACCCATATATACAGATTTTGGCGGCCATTTTGAAAAGCGCCCTCATTCTGGACCACTTTATGATTCTGTAATACAAAATTAGATTCTTTATAACTCTAATCAAAACTAATGCAAATAGTGGTGAAACATGCATCATACATGTAGATCCTTATTTAACCCATATACACACAGGGCACTTTTCAAAATGGCCACCAAAATCCCATATAACTGGTGGCCAATTACTCTCATTATTTTTTCATTTGAATTTTTTACCCTTCACGCAAAAAGTGGTTGAAAAGCGTCCTCATTTTGGACCACTTTTATAGATTCTGTAATACAACGTAGCTTTTTTATGAATATCTTTAATCACATCTAATGCAAAAAGTGGTCAAATATGCCCCATATTTACATATTTGACCCATATACACACATTATATGGAATTTTGGCGGCCATTTTGAAAAAAAAAGCGCCCTCACGGAAAAGTTCTCAGGATACAGCCTGTTTACCTCAGATATTCTCGTTCAGCATGAAAAACTGGTCTAGAAAACCACATGAGAATTTCTCCTTCTTCAGGTGTCACCTCCCTCAATTATAACCCAGACTAATGGAGGTCAATGATATACTAGTACAGTGCACAAAATGGTTATCAGCAGTACTTCAAAAGTCACTAGTTACAACAGAAAGTATTTTAACCTTCTGCACTGCAGCTTTTTCCATTCTATTCATCAATATATAGATATATATGCATAAAGATGTACATACTCATTCTAGTGAAAAAGAAAATATTCTGATATATAATATCAATTAATTACATGTAGAAGGGGTGAGCCTGAGTAATGAAATAATTCTCCAATTCATCACTCTCTACTACATGTATGTTCCTCTAATATGTTATTTTTGTTTTCCTCAAGCTTCAAGCTTCATCATTCCCCTTTAACCCTAATCAGGTCAGGGTTTTTTGGGCTATGTACAGCCCGGGTGTTGCTGATTCCACAACCCCCCCCCCCCCCGAGATCTCGGCTTTCAACTGCGCGACTGCCAAGAAAATCGGAACGCACTTCGCCTCTGACGTAATCTACATGTACATGTGCAAAATTGTATGTAGTTAATTTTTCTGAATTCATTGTATTTTATTTTATATCATTAATTACTTCTGCTAATTTATGCATGAAAACAGACAATTCACTCTAAATCACTTCAATAAAGCTCCATAAGTGCTAATTTTTGGTCTCCACACTTGACATACTATTCTTAGCAATGTACTTGAAAAAAATTTCACTACCAATCTGAATTTCTCATGTATTTTATTGTTTTCAAAATTTCTGATTTATTTCTTTGTTTTTTACATTTTGTTTCTGTTTTTTGGACACAAAATTTGTCACGTCACTCTTGCCATCATAAACAACATAGAATAAAATAATCTTAATCAATGAAAGTAAAAATCTTCATACAATGTATATTCATAATTTTTTTCTGAAAACACAAGTTGTATTAAAAAATGTTCATGAAATCATATTTTTGAGCAGTTTATTGTACGATGTGCAAGTACAAAATGTTGTGTAACTTTGGAACAGTCATGAAACACTTGAAACAGGATTTCTTTGCATTGTGGACATACTGCGTGATATGTTGAGGGGGCGAATACTGTCCCCTCCCTGGCCCTTTTAGGGTTAAAGACCCTTTGAGGCTTTCTTTCCTAGAATGGTACTGCATATGTTTTCATGAACTGCAGTTCTTGAAAACTTCACGCGAGCTTGATAAACGGGTGGATAGAAAGGTACTGCAGAGTGAATTCCTAAAATAAAAAAAACCAGATTCATTCTCAAGCTACACGTAGTTCTCAAACCCACTTGATTTTCTTTAAATCTATTTGAGATTCTGTTTTAGAAAAAGAAGGGCAAAAATTATTTCGCAGGGCAGTAACAGTTACCAATCAATTTTACAGATACTATAAAGGCAATATACATGGACAAGTACATAATGAAATTCATTTTTACCAACTATATTCATTACATTTGAACATTCATTCTGATTAAATCAACACATATATCAACAATCAAACTGTTACTGTTATCCTTCAGGTTGATGAGACGGAGGGGAGGAGAGCAGTAAATAGGGGGAAGGAGAGATTGGTGAGCATTATCAAGCATATAAAAGTACAATATTTCAATTCAAAATCATTCTAAAGGCAATTCCCATGCCTGGTTAGTCCGTTCCTCACTCAAGAATTTGCGAAATTCCGATCCCATGTACATATACTCACCTGAAGAAAGTGTAGCGCCACCTACAACTGCAGATTAATAGCAACAGAGTGACAGAGAGTGTTCTATTAATTACTGAATCTTAATCTGGAAAGTGAAGATTTTGATCAGTTTGCTGATAATAAATGGACATTGCATACACCAGTAAACATTGGTTTGTGTTTTGGGGGTACATGTATATATTTGTGGATTTAAAAAAAAAAAATGCTTTCTTCATTTCTTTCTGCAGCCACCTACAATAATGTATTAAGTTTAAGAATACATATAGATAATATCAATAACTACTCTTCTGTTTTCTTTGAAATAGTACAACCTGATTTGGGCTGCGTGTACCAGTCCAGTCAAATAATAAAATGAGTATAGAGATTAACTCTCTTTTTTTTGGGGGGGGGGGGGGATTCCTAATTTTTTTTACAATTTCAAAATTTGTCAACAGTGAACATTCATAAACCAGTGCTACATGTAAATGTACACAGGAACTTCAAGCAAATTTGATCTGAAAGTATAACAAAGAATACATTGTACTCATAAAAGATATATTATCAAAGCTTGCTCTTTTTAAGGAAATCATGGAAGAGAGAGATAGAGAGATAGAAAAAGGGATCAGTCGTGTGCAGTACAACAGGGGTATCAGCATTCTTGTTTACTACCACACAGTCCTCAAGACCAAGTCGACCTCAGACAAATACTAATACCAGGGAATTGATTTCCATATGATGATGCCATGGTTACAGAAGCAACAAAGCACGATCCTATCTGCCTTGCAGGTTGACTAGGGCAAATCTTCAGGACAACAGTAACAGATGATGAATGCTTTGCTAGAAAAGTAATTTCCATTCACTGCCGTAATTACAGAACAAATGTAAATGAAATATTCAAGGCTTTTGTGCAAGCCCATCTTACAACATCAATAAAACATAAACACTAACTCTATAACAATTATTTCATCATGGCCAACAAGCATGTGAAAATGTTTGCCCTGATCGAGACAAAATAAGTCATTTCTTTACAATTAATTTTTTGCTCTCTCTCCATTTTACTACCTGAAGATCACATGGCATTTTCCTTTTTTTTTCCTTTCTTCTTACAATATACATGTATTCTATTCATATATTCTACTTACCTTTTTCACTCAATCTCTTCAAAATTCAAGAAATAAACATTCACATCAAGGAACTTAACAACATGTATTAATCTTTTGACATCAATAGTCAATACCCTTCAGATCAAATAGATCACAAAGAAAATACCAGGGAAAAAATTACACAAGGGCTCAGGGCGAATTCGCCCTCGAAATGCCCCAAAGAGCCCTGGAAAACTCAAAAAGAGCCCCTGAAATTCTCATAGGGTCCATTGTAAATTGTAACACCATTTAGAAAATTGTTGGGCTCAAAAAGCAGCACTAGAAAAAAAAAATATTAATTTTTTTCCATGGAAAATACTCACACAAATAAATAAAAGGAAGTATAAACATGTTCATCATCATGAGTGTAGGCCTATATCAAGACAGCTCATTTATACCACTTCCCAAGCACCCAAGCATGTACAATTTTCCTTTCATATTTTAAGCCAATGGCTAATACCATTTCATGCATACACGTACTCAACCTTCTACCATGATGGTCATTTAATAAAGAGTTTATTTCATTTCTTTGATGAGGTTTTACAGCCACTAACTGCTCTCAAGTCAAAGAGATAATAAACAAAAAAAAAGTATGACAATTTTACATACATTAATATGAACATTTAAAGGTGCATTGTCATGTTTGTATTCAGAAAAAACAACAACATCAAGATAGCTCATTACCAATTCGATAACACCCAAGCGTGCACAACTGTCTTGCATATTTTATGCTAAGGGCTTACCATTTAGGGCAGCTGGCCATGATGGTGTAAATCTTCCCCGGCCTCTGTCACCTTAAGCCGTCTCTGCAGGAGGCAACGATAAGGAGGATGATGAACGCCCAGAACACTACGTCAGCTGCATGCAGTCAGCACCTCATCTCTGACGTTATAGTCCCGTTCGTCGGAGGGTGTGAAGCTCATGTGCGTACTCAAACATCTACATCTACATCATCGGCGTCGGCTGTTGATCATGACTCTATAAACATACATCAATGGCAATGATTTGCTCATCTAGGCTGCAATTCACTATCTACTTATCTACTACTACTGAGCCCAGATTTTTAGCCAATGAAAATGATGTTTAGATCAGCCTTTGTTTGCTGGGTGGGTTGAAGAGTTGTAATTGACTGCCCACAGAGCCAGAGGGCGATCTGCATATAATGATAAGTGATTGAAAAGGAATCAGGAAACCATGTGATATATTTGTTTATTGCTCTCTCATCTCTCCCCTCTTCCTCCTACTCTCCCTCTATCTGTACATTTTCCTTCTCTCTCTCTCTCTCTCTCTATCTCTCTCACCTGTCTCCCTCTGTCTTTCCTAAATCTGTCTCTTGCTTTATTTCCTACATCCACCTCCACCCTGCTCTCTCTCTCTCTCTCTCTCTCTTTCTTGTGTCTCTTATAGATGTATTTCATTGCATCCACTTTCTTAAAGGGTGAGTCCACCCTAAAAGTTTCACTATTTCAATAAAGAGATCAATTTGAACAGCATCTTAAAAAAGAAATGAGCAAAATCGGTCAAAGAATAAGAAAGTTACACTCATTTACATTTTCTAGTAAACTACTTTTGGCTCTGCAAATTGGCAACACTGATGACATCATATACGAGCAGGTCTCCATTCACTTTCTACATGAAATTCACATTTTCTCAATTTTCTTGGAAGTTACACATTTTCTAACCCCCATAGTCAATGTATGTTCAGAAGAATTGCTTTTTACATAGCATACTTTGACTATGGGGTAAGAAAATGTCTAACTTCTAAGAAAATTGAGAAAATGTGAAATTTCATGTACAAAGTGAATGGAGACCTGCTCACATATGACGTCATCAGTGTTGCCAATTTGCAGAGCCGAGAGTAGTTTACTAGAAAATGTTAATGATTCTTTGACCGATTTAGCTCATTTCTTTTTTAACCCATTCGTGACAGAGGTCCACATTTTGTGGTTTGGCCTAATAACTTTTGATGCAAAGCTCTAAAAATCATACTAAATACATGAGCAGAAAGAGCAAAAAATTCTACACAAACTGTGTCCATTTTGGTTGCATCAATATTCATTGCTTGATGCTGAAAATCTTTTAAAGGAAAATGAGCATTAAAATCCTTAAATTGGCAATGTGATAGAAAGTTTAAAATCACTCTTTTCTCCTGCAAATTGGCAACTTTTTGACTTCTCATCATAATTTCTGTCAATTTATATTCATTTCAGATACATGACGTTTTATAAGAAAAATGTAGCAATAAAATAAAAAAGTTGGTGTTGCCAATTTGAAGAATAAAAGCTGATCAAATTAGGCTTTAAATAATTCCTGTCACGAATGGGTTAAAATGCTGTTCAAATTTATCTCCTTCCAGGGTGGACTTTCTCTTTAATCTGACATGCTGCAACAATATTTCATTGTCAGTGCCTGTATATTTTCTTCTTTATCTCTACAAACTACTGTCTCTGCCTCTGTTTGTTTAAATGTCTACCTGTCTGTCTGCTTATACCTGCCTGCCACCCCCCCCCCCCCAGCCCTGCCCATCTCTCTCTCTCTCTCCCTCTCTCTCTCTCTCTCTCTCTCTCTCTCTCTCTCTCTCTCTCTCTCTCTCTCTCTCTCTCTCTCTTTCTCTCTCCTAAATTCTCTATCAATTTTCCATTTTTTCCTACTGAAAAACACCCTCAGTGGTGTATCTAGGGGAGGGGGCAAGGGGAGAGGGGGGCATGAGCTCCCAGCACCACTTTTAGGGGTGCAAAAAATGCAACAGCATAAGCAAAAGTAAAAAAAAAAGACCCAAAAAAAACACAACAATCAAAAAGAAAGATTCTAAATTTCATGTTTTTGATATTTTTTTTCAGGCACTCCTGGACACTTTTTAATATAAAGGTACATTGTAACATTCTGTACATATTTAGTACCACTTCTACACTTTTTCATAGAACTTGTTCGTGTAATCCTTCATAGTAACCAATCACCAAGGAACATGTCTGACAGTTCTCGTTATGTATGCACTTAGTCCATCTGAGTCTTAGATGTAAAACTTTTTTACTTACAAATTCATGAATTAACAATTTGCATTTAATCCATGTCAAGTTTTGAAACTTGTGATTTTTCATTTCATACCGAACTTGCTGAAATTCTTCACTGATATATGTCTCTTTTTTTCCCCTGCTTGTTAATGAAGAGTCAGAAGAATGGGGGTGATTTTCCTGTAGCCCCCCCCCCCCCTCCCCATGTAAGCTTACAATATGTAATGCATGCCTCCTGCATGTGCTTGTGCAGCATGACTTTGATCACAATGAATGTACATACATGTACATGGATGGAAAGTGCAACTCCAGACAGATGCATGAGGTGATGTTCAGCACACTGGGTTTTGACCCGATCTTGAACTAAACTACATGTATATGTATTATGTACAGTACATGCACATGTACACTATCATCATGATGTCCTACAAAGTAAGCTTGGAAGAATACCCTACACATGACCAAGGCTCTAGGACTACATTGGCAGGATGCGAAATTTTACATTGATCACAGAAAGACTATAGCTCAGTTTGGGTTAGCGAAGAGAAAATTGGCGGGAAATAAATATAGTTTCACACTGTCCACCTTGCATAAAAAGATGTGTGTGAGATCATGTGATATTCCAATCATAATTTATGGTGAATTAATTGTGTAAATATCTGAAAGGAATGCAATATAACAGCTATACTTTGCCTCTACCCTACATTGGGACCCCTGCACACCGCCGACTGCTCCCCAGACAACAACTGCAGCACTTCATTATGCTTGTCATGTAAACAAAACTCTCATAGGTTTTGCACTTGTGCAGGCTCTGTTTGACGCAAATTGATATTGTCTGAGTTTCTTTGTCTGGCTTTCAAATGAACCCAAATGGGCAGAGTACTGTGTATGTGTAGAATTTTTTGCTACTTTTAGTTTTGCCCACTGAATTGAATTGAAAGGAAAGGGTCTTTATTGGATTCATCTGAAAAGATCAAATTGCACAGATTTATACATAAGGGTTATCAAAAAATATAAATGGACACAGAAAAAAAGAGACAATTTCATGCATAACCAACCAAATGCCCATGTATTTGATATGTCTTTCAGGCATCTCCATCAGAAGTTATTGAGCCACACCACACAAAGTCGATTCCTGTGACGATTGGATTAGGAAACATCTACATGTATGAATATGACAGGAAAAAATTCCTCCTTTTGTGTCTTCATAATAACTATCGCTTAGAAATTTCCTTTTTCTTCCAAATTTAAAAAAATCTGACACATGTAATTTGTGTACACGTACATGTATGTGCATGACAGAATGCTTAGCAGAATCTCTATACAGTTAAGGGCTACACAGATATTCCAAGCTTGATATTTTCAATAGTACAAAGTTCACTGATTCCTGATATGACCTCTCAATATATCATAAGGCAAAGATCTGTCAAAGTTTCTGCAGATCAATATAACCAAACATCATGCCTGACCGGACTAGCTTGTAGTCATAACGGTAGAGCGGATGCGTGCAAAATTGCAAAAGGCCAGTGCAGCACAAAGGATCTATAACGGGAGCTAATGCAAGCTAAAAATTTCAAAGACAGTGGTGCATAGCAGAAGCACAACAGAATTGACGTTTGCATTGGGCACTGATGTGTAATTGTGTTCCCTGACCGACATTATCGCAACAAAGAAATGAAATGTTTGGTACATCCAAGCAGTTTGTATTCAAACAATTTTTCATCCTGAAAGCAAAATTGATCCTTGACTCCCTTGTATGTAATTCATGTTTGTGTTTTATGGTGTCTGGAATAATGCATCGTATAGAGCAAGGGAAATACAAAATGTATCAATTTTATTTTTACTTTGTAAGATGTACTTTCAAAGCAGTTCAGTGATACCTGTCTAAAATGGTCGCCCAAGGAAAAAAAAAAAGTGGTCTTTACAGGCAGATGGCTGATAGCCTGATATAAACAGGTTCTTGAATGCAAAATTTATCTTCCTGGGGATTAATGGGAATCAATTGTAGTGGACACTTCATGTATAGGAAGCCTGAGGAAGGTGGCTGCTATAGAGAGGTGGCTGTTCAGGTATGTTTGACTGTATTAGGAGGTACCTATGTGCGTACCATGTATTTTCAATCAAACGGTGACAAATAATAATAAAAATCAAATAAATTATACATTTCGTAGTAATTACACTCTGACAAGATCAGGTATTCCTGGGGAGCATTTCATGAAGAGTTTTGTTGGTGAAAATCAACAACAAATGTTATAAGCTACTGAAAATCCTCGCATCTGATTGGCTGAGAGCAAATTAGTCAGTGAAAATCACCGACAAAACTCTTCATGAAACGCTCCCCTGGCTTTTCACTTTTCATTTTATGACATTAGTTCTTTGTGTGACTCTAAACAGAGACTTGAGTTACTTCTGGAAAAGATTAAAAATAATTTGTGAGCTTTCTCATTCTACTCCAGTGAGTCAGACAGAATATCATGTATAGTAGAAAGGTTCACTGGAAGGGACTGCTCTTCAAATGCTTTCACCATCAAAATACAAAATAGCTGATACATGTATGTGTGGTCCCATGTACTCATTTCTTAGGGCAGCACACAAGCCATGGGGGTGGGGGGGGGGAGGAGGGACTAAATTTCTTATCAATTTGCTGATTCCAAAATCTCACACTAGACATCCGTTTTATTTGAAATTAAATCTACCATTCCAGTTGCTAGGAGACAGTTTCTTCTATAATGTAATTGTATGACTGGGCCTCTTTCACTAAACTTGTTATCAATAACAAGTTGCAATAACTGTTATAAGCTACTGAAATCCTTGCATCTGACTGGCTGTGAGCAAATTTGTCACAGAAATGTGATAACAAGTTTTATGAAATGGGGCCCAGAACTAAACTTGTTTCTTTCAAATCATCATCACAAAAAAAATTGTGTCTGCATCTGAACTCTTCAAAAACAGAGACAAGAGAACAGAAAAGAAGAACTTTCCTGATGCAAAAAGCAGCACTTGTGGGTAAATTGGCAATACCATGGCATGTAGCCTGTATGTACATGGTAGATGGTATTTGCATCATCTTTTGGCAGATGTATGTACAGTGGAAGTTCAAGGGTCATACCCTTGGGCACTGATCAAAAGAAAGCATAAAGCCTATATCACTATTAAGTCTACCAACAGGTCAGAGATAATTTGCACTGTACAATGTAAACATACTCTCTCCCTGCCCCTTTATCTCTCTCTTCATTACACGCATGTAGCCAAGACATATTCCTGCTAAAGAATTGCTAGATTAAAAACTGAAAGCACTAATTCCCTTAATTAAGTTGCACACACGCATGTTCACATGCACACATAACAGTATCAAATAACATGGAACCACCTCCTCAATTTTAACAAAATCTGGATGGGAAACTAGAAATCAATTTTACTTGGCCTATTCACTCAGTGAAATCTCTGTCTTCTACCCATCATCAAAATTAATTAATTTTGCTCCCGACTGTCATTTCGATATTCTGCCTGCATTATTAGAATACAAATTCATTTTCTTGGGTGAAAAATCAGCCATCCCTTCAAACTTTACAGATTTAACCAAATTTTCTACAGACTTATAAATCCTTTCACAAAAATTCAAATGACATTAGAGTAAGACACAGCAGAATACAAGTTGCAATATCTAGATCAAGTTCTGTTTGGTAGCACATCATTTTACTTTTGATTTTCACAGCTCAATTTAAGACAATTTCTTTTGCTTACCTTGACTTTCAGAACCTCGTCAAGAATCTTTTGGCCTTTGTAAAAGCAGAAGTGTGACCTCAACTCTGTACAAATTGTATTGCTAATGGGCACCAAATGCAAACTTTAAGGTTAAAACAAACAAGCACACATACAAGCAAGAAAAACAAACAAAAGGAAAACATTACCAGTATTCTGTCACCTGTCTCTCAAACAAAAAAAAACAACCCCAAAAAACAACCCCAAAATACAACAAAAAGCAAACCTGCAAAGCTAAAACTGCTGATCATTTGTACTAACAGGAATACGAGATACTGAATAACCTTGCACTAAAGTAGGTCTGTGAGGGGGCAACTTCGCCGGGGGGGGGGCACTCAGTATATAATGCGTGGTGGATGTGTGCCGCGGAGAAGACCCCCATTTTTACACACAAATTTCCGTTCCAAAGCATAGCATTTTTATCTTATTGAGAAAAAGAACAAAGAAAGCCGTTCCAAAGCATAGCATTTTCTTCTTATCAAGAAAAAAGAAGAAAGAAATCCGTTCCAAAGCTTTGCATATTTTTCGTTACGCCGTTCCGGCTGAATTCATCCACTGCAATGAGCTGCATTTTTGGTGAAAAGCGGCCCGCAGAGCGCTAGCACTGTACTCTCCGACCATCGCCTCTGCACGTCTAGATCTACATGTATGTGATTTGTATGGTGCGTAGCTTTAGGACCCGTGTAGACCGAAGTGTTCTGTCTCTAACATTCGTCGTTAGCCTCGTATTTTGGTAGGGTCGGCACTCCTCCTCTATGAGTGCCGACCCTACCAAAATACGAGGCTAACGACGACTGTTGGAGACAGAACACTTCGGTCTAGGACCCGTGTAGCTTTAATGTTAGGACCCCCGACCATTGATTTATCAATTATCATGTATATATGATACACCATATCTTGTAACAAACCACTCAGGGAGCCATTGGTATGGTGAGCTGTGCAAATTTTTGTGAAATGCTGCCCTCTATAGTTGGAGATAGAAATCACTAAAATAATCAACAAATTCTTGGAAAATATTTGCTTTTTACACCCAGGATGATAACATATCCTATTTTCATTCAATTCCTTCAATTGGATCTAAATTATCTTCATCAAATGAATTTTGAGAAATATTTTTCTGATCACTGCTCTTGTTCCTCTGTCCTAGAAATTTGGACAGAGAACACTACTTTCCTATTGTCAGCAATTTCCACTGTAGGCCTATGGCAGAGTGACCTAACTTCGCGCAGGTCCAAACTTCGCGCACAGGACCATATCTCAAAAACTAGAAAAGATTGTGAAAAACTGGTAGCACCAACGGAAAGAGCACCCTAAAATTACCCTGGAAATTACTTTCCTTTTGAAATTAGAGATGGAATTTTGAAATTATGAATGAAAAATCGGCAAATTTGGCAGCGTTTTGCGTTCGTTCTGACAAAAACTGGACTTGTCGACAAGGATCTAGAATTCCTCTTTTCGAGACGATGTCATCAAAATTGTAAGTAAAATGTGCTATCAATTTATTCAGTGGCATTTTGCCTTCCTGGTAATGCAATTATCTTACCTTTTATGGATCTCTATTTTGTATTAATCACTTGAAAACTAGCGTGCGCGAAGCTAGGTCTCCTTATTTTTGTAACACTTTTCCAGGTCCAGAGCGGTGCGATACGACATCGAACTTTGCGATCGCGATATCTTGGGAATTCTTCGTAAATAACATGTTCTTCTTGCGCCCATTTGAAATCTAAATCTTTGCTTTGCCTTTGTTGTCATTTAAATCAGAATAATTTTTGGTAAAAATTGAGAAATTATGGATCGAAAATTGCCTTCATTAAAAAATTAAAATGTGCGCGAACTATGGTCCCCCCATCATACAGGCCTAGATCTAATTCAGTGCAAGGTTATCTGATGATAACCTGGCATTCATGCAAGTGGTAACAAACAAGAAAATCTAGAGAAATGATTCAGTCAGACAGCAGCAGATGCCCTCTAACAGGCAAGCAGCTGTTTGTACACACACGAAACGGTACATCCATCGGACCATCCAACAACGGGAGCATTCCTTCTCCGATCCAAGCCAAGGCCAACAGCAGCTGCAGTGACTCCTTCATACAGACTGAGCCAACACTGCAGCAGGCGTTTCCATCAACATTCAAGTTGATTCAACCCCCTCTCGCTCTCAGTTGTTCTACTCAGTATCATCTAATTTTCACAGATTTGTCATAAATCTTGAGTTATCATTAACACATCAATGAAGAAATCAGGGCAAAACTGACAAAATAGGAAAAGATGATCTTCTTACCATTATTTCAAGATGTAGATCTACGGCAAGTTCTTCTCTGTTCCCGAATATCGAATCGGAATTGTCGATGTCAAGATTAAGATTATGGAGCTGATTTGAAGCGCGTCCTCTTTCGCCTCTAGCTAGCTCTAGCTCTCGCTATCAAGCTAGCTCGCGATATCGTCAGCCTGATACCACGGGCGTCAATCCGTTCTATAAGGGGGGGGGGGGGGGGGGGGGGGGGGGGGGGGGGGGAACTGTACCCCCATCTTTTTTTTGGGGGGGGGGCATACACCAAATATTTCCCGAAAAGCAAAAAGAAGAAAAGGGTCCTCAGCGTTGGTTTTTTGGGAGGGTGGGGAGGGGCATACACCCTACAAAATTGCTGACACATTTTACTCCGGTGCCTCTGTTTCTACAATTTGGGGAGACATTATTCTACTGGCTTTTTAAGGAGTCTTTTTCCCCTCAAATTAGGGGGAGAAATACCTTCACGTGTCCCCTACCCCTAAAATTTTTTTGGGGGAATGACCCCCTGTGCCCCTCTTCCTGATTGACTCCATACTTTTGAATGCATTTTCCTATCCTTTTCTCGAAATATACCCATGTATTAAAAATTTTCCCCTTTTCAGGTCAAGGTCTTCAATATAATTAACCTCACTGGCGTAGCTACGGGGGGCATAAGGGGGCCATGGCCCCCCTGTTGGTCGGCGTGCAAAAAAATAATAAAGATGATTTAAAAAGATTTTTTAAAAAAACTTTCATCGAGCCACTTCACATAACTTACCCTACCCCTACCCTGCGAAATGAAAGTAAAACATAAATAGGCCTATGCCACTTCACATATAAGTTACCCCTAATACTGAATTATAGTAATAGTATAGTGAATTATTATAGTTTTCAAAAATCTCCCTACTGGGGGGTATCCCCCCTCGCACCCCCCCCCCCCGCTCGGTCGCTTCGCTCTGTCGCCTTACCCCCCCCCCCCCCATATGCCACTTCTCGTATAAGTTATCCCTAATACTGAATTTTAGTGTGTAGAAAATGCCATTTGCATGAATTTTCAAAAAATCTCCCTACTGTGGGAAGGGGATACCCCCTCCACACCCTCCCCCGCTCGGTTGCTTCGCCCAGTCGCCTTGCCCTCGCCTTGCCCCTCCCCCCTTGCCCCCCTCCCCACCCCCGTTGAAAATTCCTGGCTACGCCAGTGATTAACCCTATGATGTAGAGCGACAGCGTACCATGCAGCTTACGATGTTTAAAGGCGCCGATCGCACCGGCCGCCCTCAATGGCCAAGAAGATCATACCTTAGCCCACCCCCCCCCCCCCCGGGAAAAAAATGACCAGATGAAAATAGAAATATATGAATATCTAAAATAAATTCTATTAGCAGCTAGTTCAGCTTCAGAAGTAGAGCCTTCATCAAAATTTATTCACTTTTGTTTAATTTTATGCAGCCACATTGAATCATGATTATCTCTCATTTCTGGAATAAGCCTCAGGGCCCAGGCGAAATATTTACATCAATTTTTTTTTTTAATCATTATTCTTATATTTATATGTTTTATTAAGTTTCAGAAATTACAAACATAATCATACAAGAATCAAAAATAGAATGAAAAGGAAAATAAACTAAGCAATGAAACAAAAAAATATATATATATAAAAAAGAAAAGAGCAGCATAAACCTTTCCATAGGCAACAACAAAATGGAGACCTGAGCATCAATTTTTTTCATTGTAGGTACAATACCAACATTATTTTCCAGTAGTAGCGGTGCCGCCGTCGAGTGGTTTAAGGTGCTTGACTTAGAGACGGGAAGGTCCGGGGTTCGATCCCCGGCACGGTACTTATGCCCTTGAGCAAGGCATTTTATCTACATTGCTGTTTTATCGTCTATCAAATAAAGTGATGTGCTATATGCATATTAAAACCAACGTGAGCATGTGTTGTTAAAAAAAAATCCAGCAGGAGAGTTGCCATAGCCTAAGGGAGGAAGCATTCCTCTCAAAATTTCGGACAGTGCCCCGCTGCATAAAAATTACCATTGATGGTAACTTTGCCATCAATGATTACTTCATAGAAACCTTGAATTTGATTGGCTTGAGCAATGTTACCATGGTGGTTCCATTGATGGCAGAGTTACCATCAATGGTAAGTTTTATGCAACGTTTCCCTTTTCAGGTTTTTTTTTTTTTTGTTTGTTCTACCGTACTGTTATACTTCTTTTTTTTTTCTTCTTCTTCTTCTTCTTTTCTATTTCGTTTTTCGCTATTTTTCATTCTTTCTTTCTTTCCCTCTGTCTCTTATCTCTAAGCTGTCTTCTGCTCTGTTCATTGGCATTTCTTTTTCTCGTCTTTCCTTTGTGTCCTATCCAAACAAAGACCTAATACCACCTCATGGAACCTGCAGACTCAACAAGCCTTGCTTTTTATGCAGGTTCCTTCATATTTCACCTATTCAAAATAATGTCTTCCGTAATTTTGACTCACCCATTTATGTTTGATTTATACGGATATTTATGCCATATATGTCTTATCTTATTTACCACGTTAAATTGTTCAATATTTGTTCAATATTTATGTTATGATGTAAAATATGAGAATAAACTCAAATTCAAATAAATTTTTTTAAAATTTCAGCTTTGCTTTGTCAGCAAATTTTCCAGGATTTGAAAACTTCACTTTACGAAATGAAAATTTTAATTTAAAAAATCAGGTCTATGAACCCGTTCATTATTTAATTTGTTTGTTTTGTTTTGTTTCTTTTATTGTTCAAGGATTTTTTCAGTGATTTAATTCAGATCATAATGAAATAGAGCTTAGGCTTCTGTAGGGTTTATAGTAAGCATGTAAGCATGTTGAACTGCCTTGACTACTAATTATATAAAGTTGTATGTAAAGGATGTATGAAAATAATGTGTATGAAGTCATATTCAGTGCATGTTGGTTTGTAGCGTTTCTTGTACCTATACCTCGATTAAAAATGAACAAATCACGAGTTGTTAATGCTGGTACACAACCATCTTCAACAAGGTTTCCCAGTATCCGGGTTTAGTCATGTTGAGGGGCAGTAACCCCAGAAGTCATGGAAATTTGACACCATAACGCATGCAACCAAGAGCACTTCATATAGCTTCATGCCTTGGTATTGATTACACTATTATTGGCCCATAGCTGCAATATGTTAATGGTAAGTTATCTATAACTATGCATGTCTCGTAGTTGCCGTTTAGCCCAGTCTAAAGCAGTCTCTCGCTAGATTATAATTGTGTATTAAAAAATGCCACCCCCTCCTTTTCTTGGTCACATGGTGGACTCAATAAATCGACGTGTTCCTTCCTATCGTTAGTCAACCTCCCCGCTCTCACTAATATTTTTAAAAAATTTCAGATGAGAAGAACCAGGTCAAACATGAGTTGCATTACAGACAGGGGCGTCGCTAGACTTTTTTTAATGGGGGGGGGGTGTAGAGGCCAGATTGCCGACAAATATTATGCCTCCGATTGCCGACGACCAACGTCGAAAAATTCAACTGTATAAAGCCCACGAGGCATGTTCAATTGTGTGCCTCTATTATATTTTCCTTCTAAATTATATTTGTTCACCTCACTTGCTGAATGTGTTAGCTTTCCGAAAACATTCTCTATCTAAATATAATACGAGCGAGCGCAGCGAGCGAGGAAAAATATACACTCTCTTTCGTAGAAGTGATACTTCTTCATCAAACTACATGATGGGCTTAAAGATATCTAAATCATATATTTGGTCACCTCTCTCACATGATTCATTCGCTTTCAAAGACCATCCTAAATCGTAATATTATACGAGCGAGCACAGCGAGCGAGGAAAAAATCTATATACTCCTTATCATATAATCCTTTTCATGGTAGAAGTGAAAGTTCTTCATCAAAATACATGATGGGCCTTTAAGATATCTATTTTGATATTTTGGTCACCTCTCTTACCTAATTTATTTGCTTTCAAAGACCATCCTGTATCTCAATATCATACGAGCGAGCGAGCGAGGAAAAATATATATACTCTTTTTATGGTAGGTGATAACTCTTCATCAAAGTACATGATGGGCCTCGCTTGCCGAATTCGTTTGCTTTCCCAAATCCATCTTGTATCTGAATATTGTACAAGCGAGCGTAGCGAGCGAGGAAAAATATTCCTTTTCATGGTAGAAGTGAAAGTTCTTCATCAAAATACACGATGGGCCTTTAAGATACCTATTGTGATATATTTGGTCACCTCTCCTACCTAATCTATTTGCTTTCAAAGACTATCCTGTATCTAAATATTATACGAGCGAGCGCAGCGAGCGAGGAAAAATATATTTACTCTTTATATTTACTTTTATGGTATAGAGGTGATAATTCTTCAACAAAATACATGATGGGCCCCAAAATATCTAAATTATATATTTGTTTATTTCACTTGGCAAATGTGTTTGCTTTCCGAAAACATCCTGTATCTTAACGAGCGAGCGCAGCGAGCGAGGAAAATTAGGCTCTCTTTCGTGTTACCAGTGTTATTTCGTCGTCAAAATGCACGAGCAAATAAGCCGAATATGACTCTATTTGGGCACCTTACTCATCTTTCTTTTTTCTTTTTCCCTCCTTCCTCTTCCTTCTCCTTTCTCTCCCCCCCTCTCTCTCTCTCTCTTTTGCCGACAGCGATCACGAATTTGCCGACAAGAATTTTTAATGGGGGGGTGTCACACCCCCCACACCCCCCCTCTAGCGACGCCCCTGATTACAGATGCGACAAAATTTTTATGAACTGTATACTGTACTTTGACGTTATCAGTATATGCTACTTCTACATCTACCTCTGGCGAAATTCTACCGTACAAGTTCAAAGTTCAGAGTTCAGTGTTTATTCACATCATGGCATGGCCCCCCCCAAAAAAACATAAAATATATATTCGAAAACAAACACATCTCAAAGAGCATAAAATTCATTCAAGTAACAATAACAATGACCGATGCATTATCACATACCTTCAAAAAGGAAGCTGTTTTTAACAAAAAGAAAAAGAGGCCCGAGAAAAGAAAGAAAAAAAAAAAAGAAGGTGCCAGAATGAAAATTATACGTTTCTATTATAAGACGAAAAATTTTGATTGCTCACTTCGCTTGCAGGCAAGTATTAAATATTGGACCGTTGATAGTCAGTCAAAAGATGGTAACCCCCTCACTTTTTAGGGGGGGGGGGGGGCTCATTGCGCCAGTGTCCCGATTTTCATCCTCTCTTCCCCCCCCCCTTCTCTCTCCCCCCTTCTCTCTCTCTCTCTCTCTTACACTTTCCTCTATCCAACCATCTCTATCGCGACTATTTCTCTCTCTCTCTCTCTCTCTCTCTTACACTTTCCTCTATCCAACTATCTCTGTCGCGACTATTTCTCTCTCTCTCTCTCTCTTACACTTTCCTCTATCCAACTATATCTATCGCGACTATTTCTCTCTCTCTCTCTCTCTCTCTCTCTTACACTTCCTCTATCCAACTATCTCTATCGCGACTATTTCTCTCTCTCTCTCTCTTACACTTTCCTCTATCCAACTATCTCTATCGCAACTATTTCTCTCTCTCTCTCTCTCTCTCTTCGTCTGGACATAAATCCCACATTACCCATTCCGGCACTCATCCAAACCCCTCAGCTCATCCCAAATTAATGACTCCGATGACATCCGTCATCAATAACAGAAACGTTTATTCAGATAATGAATCAACAGGCTTTAATATGCCTCAGTCGCGCCAACTAACGGAAACCGACCAGTGCATGACAGTCCACAAACCGAACAAAAAATATGACATTATAATTCCGGAGGGCTATTACACACCATTCATTGGAGGGGGTATTGTCGCGTGGCTTGGGGTATCATGAGGCTTGCATATAAACAGCTGCATCATTCGCTTGGATTATAATTACAGGGCAATAAATCATTATAGAATAGCCGTTTATGACAGACCATAATCCACAGAAATATCACATAGAGGATGAGGGGGGGAGGGGAGAATCCCTCGAAGCTTCGTGAGAAATAATGAAATCCTGTTATGTGTTCAGTGCATACACTCTAAAAACGATTCAGTCAGAATGACTATAAGGGTCAACTGGATGCAACTACATGTATGTTTAGTAATCTATCTTATTATTATTCTGGTCAAAACTGACTGTCTACTATAGTCAAAATACGACTAGAAAATAGTCAAAACTGACTACAAAATAGTCAGTGACTGAAATGACTGTTGCACCCAGTTGACCCTTTCGTTCAGTCAGTTTTAATTGAATCGTTTTAAGAGTGGTATACACTGGTATATATTGTATAGGACTTTGTACTCATGTAATAATTTTCAGAATTCTTCTTCGTTCTTTCGCTACATTCATACAATGATAAGTCCCGACTATGTACGGTCACATATACAAAATCGTTCATACTTCCAAAGAATTATATTATCTTGGAGACATAGCGTTTTCCGAAGGCTCCACCTTCAAGCTATAACAATTTGATATACAAAATAACCATTAGTTGATTTCTGGCGACTGATTTGACAGGTTTTATTTCATTTTCATTTTTCAAAAATCATTTGTACAGTCAACAATTAAAATTACATTATCACAAAGAAACAACATGCAAGAAAAAAAGAAAGAAAGAAAAAACCACAATGCAAAAACATGTTCTGAAAACAAATTAAAAGAAAATTACTATGAAAACAGAAACTGACAAACAGCAGAGCTTGTGGAAACTGTGGTCCCTGTCTCAAAGTACAAATTAATTCCTGCAAAACATAAATAAATTAAACTAAACGAACATGCATATGTCAGGAAAAACAATAAAAACGACAAAAATATAGGGAAAAACTAATGAATTGAAAAACAAGCAGATAAAAAGAAGAAAAATACATGGCTGGGGAAAACAACTTGCTGGAACTTCATTTTTTTCATCATTGGCGTCGTCAGGGAGTGGGGTTTGAAAATAAGTGCAAACTAGTGAAGGTTCTGAAATCGAAAAACGTTTTTAACCCATATCGGCAAGTTTGCGAATCTGAAGAGACTTCCCCTCATTTTTACGCGTCGATGTAGAAAATATTTGGCTAACTTGTCTGCAATTTATTCCAACATAATTATTCCACTCACATAGTATGTGGCATCCTTTATGTCGATAATTTATGTACGTTTTTAAAATCAAATTTAATCCAGGTTTCTTGGAATGGTGATGGTACTTAGTTATGGTTTTTAGGGACACAACCACTGTCACAGCCCCCCCCCCCCCTCCCGCCGTTTTTAATCGTTTGACATGGTACCTAAACTATGCACACTAAGGGGAAAAAAAAGGTTCAATTGTGCACCCTTCAAATGTAAAACCAGGAGCTTCTTCATGGGTGCAACTTTGCAACCAAAGAAGTATTATGCACCATTAAGGGTGCGGTGAGCTACATTTTGCACCCTTAAGGGTGCAGAGTTATAGCCTTTTAAGGTGGTAAGTCGCACCCTTCTGGATGCAATTTTTTTCTTGCACCCTTTAACATGTTTAAGGAGCATATTGCACCTTTAACGGTGCACATGAGCATTTCTGGGTGCAAACAAGTACAAAGGTGTGCATCTTTGCACCTTTTTCATGTAGATTGCACCCCAAAAGGTGCTGCTATTGTTGCATATGGGGCGCACAATTGCACCTTTTTTCTAGAAAATTGCACCTTAGACATAAAGAGAAATGTGTCTACTGCATGTGCCCCATTTCACAATTTAAACCTAACAGGCACCTTGCATATCCCATTTTTTTTTTCTTAAATGTGAAAAAGTTTTTTTTCACATATTGAATGGTACAGCTCCCTTTTAATGAATACAGCGGTATCCGCCCAAGATGGCACTTAATACAGTGGAACCTACTACAGTTATAAAGAACACTGCATAACAATTTCCCGTTATAACAAGATAAGTTTGCCGGTCCCACTTCTTTGCATTTTATTGTTTTTAGCCCTGAGGCCCGTTGCATAAAACTTAGTAATTTTGCTATTATGGTAACTCTTCATGGAATACTGGATTTTGATTGGCTGTTGAGCATGGCATGTTGCTCAATAGCCAATCAAAATCCAGAATTCCATGAAGAGTTACTATAATAGCAAAGTTACTATTATAGTAAGTTTTATGCAGCGGGCCCCAGGATATAACAAGATTTCGATATCAAGAGGTTATTTCCTTGGTTCGGAGGAGTTTTTTATAACGAGGTTCCCCTGTAGTACCCATTACACACTCTACAGCTCTTCGGGCAAACTGATGTCATGTATTCGGCCTTTGTCGTGCAGAACCCTCTATCGGATAGATTAGCACACAGACGGTGGTAGTCATGACAACCTAGAAAATAAAACCATTAAGTCACTTTAAAATGCCACATTCGCGCTCATTTTCACTACATTATATAAGTTACAACTTTAATGTTGTGGAAATATGTTCGATTTGATTGGATATGATTTATTTACCAAATATAAAAACAAAAATATGAATAATAACATAAATGATAACATGAGAAAATAGCATTGGAATTATCGTCCTGCTCAGCTGTACCAGACAGAGCTGTTCTTCCGAGGGGTTTCTTTGATTTGCATTTGAATAGGAAACCATGACAACCAAACTCATCTACTCCTCAGAACAATAAGTGACACCATTCATGATAAACCATAAAGTAATCCATGATACCTTGTCACTTAATTTTTACAGGACTTCAAAGTTGAGACTTTCTGAAAATGTCCGGCCGTGACGAATTAATCATACTCAAAAGAAGAATCTTAGTGACTGCTGAACGTGCCTGTTCAAGCATGAAGCTTCAAATCCTGATCTTGATATTGGTAGATTTGTAATTTTTCTCTATAATTGTTATATATTATTATATATATCATATATCATATACATTTTTATATTATAGATCATTGAGGATAAAAATTTGATAAAGAGTATTCACTTTTGTGCACTTTTTTGTTTTTTTGTTTTTTGTTTTTTTTTTTGGCTGAATTCATATCACACCGTATGGACAGCAAATGTGATTCATCAAGTGAAAAAAAGGAACAAACATTAGCCTACGTGGGGAAACCTGGGGAGCGTTTCATGAAGAGTTTTGTCGGTGATTTTCACCGCCTAATTTGCTGTCAGCCAATCAGATGCGAGGATTTTCAGTAGCTTGTAACATTTGTCGGTGATTTTCACCGACAAAACTCTTCATGAAACGCTCCCCTGGAGGTATACCTGGACAAGAACGGCATGTCTTTCGACACAGATCCCTCTTGACGGGGTTAATGGCACACTCTTCATCGGACACCAGATCACTGCATAATGGAACCCTATCAGCACAATCTGGAAAGGACAAAGAAGAAATAGAGCAAAAACGCAAAAAGAAAAATGATGTATGCCTAAGTATGGTGGCCCTGAAGTACGCTCGACAACAGGTCATGTGCGACGTGAATTTGGCATCACAGGTCCTGAATTTGGCATCCCGGGTCCTGAACTTCGCATCCCAGGTCATGAATTTCGCGCCACGGGTCGTGAATTTCACGACTGGGATGCAAAGTTCGCGCCACGGGTCATGAATTTCATGACCTGGGATGCGAAGTTCAGGACCCGAGATGCGAAATTCAGGACGTGGAATGCGAAATTCACGTCGCACATGACCTGTTGTCGAGCGTACTTCAGGGCCACCATACCTAAGAGCAAATTTCACGACAAGAGTCATGACTTTGGGGATTGGCCGACAACGGTCGAAACATTTTGTGAAGAGAACTGTGGAGCATATCCCTCGATGTTGAAACCGTTGATACAAAGAAATTGTACATTCAAGGAGTACGTTTGGTGTCGTATATTAAGTTTGCCGATTGTGTTTCGAAGGGGAAGGGCACATATGGGAACCGACCGGTGGTTGTATGTTTACCATCCCCACTAAATCCAACACCGGTGATAATGATGGCATGGTCATCGACCATGACGTAGAAGTGGAAGACGATATTTGCCTGTCGCTCTTATTTCTTTTACATGCATATAATAGCGCTCATGTCCGTCGGAATTGACGCTCCTGGCGCTCCACTGTTATTACCCCGGCTTTAGCATGGTGGCCATTAAGGCGCTCTAGTATTTCAAGGAAATTTCATCCTACCGGGTACCCATTTACTACACCTAGGTCGAGAGTGGCAATTGTAGATTAATGTCTTATCAAAAGACATCGGTGTCACGGCGGGACTCGAACCGCCTACCTTGTGATCTACAGTCGACGTATCCACTAGACTACGACATCATCTCTACACTCTTACCTGTATTCATAACTTCTGTTGCATCTGAATAATGTTCCCGAGGGATTGTCGACACATCCGCCGGGCCCCTTGCATCGACTGAATAGCTAGTCGCTTCATCTCGATCAGATGAACCGGTTGACGGATGGGTAGTCGACGCTGTGTCTGATGGTGTCGATATAGTATGGTCGGTCGACATCGATGATAACGTGGTCGTTTCTAAAGGCTCTTCTGAGACTGATGGTGTGGGCGAATTTTCGGGTGGTGAAGTCAATGGATGAGAGATGCAATCTACCTTCATAGGCCAAGAGGCTGTTAGACCTGAAAACATTTTTAAAAATATAAGATGGACCAAAGAACTATACATTATAATATTAGACGGTTGGTAGCATACAGATTTCAGCAAGTTTAGCGGTGGACAGAGAGATATATACATGTACAACATTTTGTAAAAAGCAGGGGAGTAAATCCCTTTTATATTTTGGGGGACACTTTAAAAAGGTCCTCAGCTTAAACTTTTTGGTGCATATTTGTTTTTTGTTTTTTTTCGGGGGGACATACACCAAAAACTTTCTGACAAGCAAAAAAAAAAAAAAAAAAAAAAAAAAGAAGAAGAAAAAAAGACGTCCTCAGTTAAACATTTTGGCGGGAGAGGGACATACTCTATTGTGTTCCCCACCCCAAGTTTTGGGGACGTGTCCCCCTGTCCTCCCCCCTTCCCGAATGACGCCCATGATGAAAAAAAGGTGTTTTGTTACACAATAAAACAAGGAATTGATCATAGGACTCTGCATATCATTCGGAACAGGCTGATATTCAGGTTCACTAGCATGACTAGGAATGAACATGATGAATGGATCGGTTACTTTGGTTGCTGCAACGATCCAAGATGACATTGGCACATGGAAATATCTCCAGCAGGAGGTCGTAGAGTCGTCGGTCGTAGTCGTAAAGTGCTTCGCGCGTACCGATGACGTTATGGACGTCGTCGACGATCTCGCGCTGAGCGTTGACGTTGAAGAAGGACTGGGCACCCTCGGCAAGGTACTCGTTGATGTTGGTTCCGCCGTAGTGGTTCGACCAAAGACCTGCCATCGAAAAGGATTGGCACATTGGTCTCATAATATAAAAGTTCATTAATATCAATGATAGGCCCTACACCAATTTTACTATAACTTTACATCACGTTTATTAAAATAATTTTATGCTATATTCACGACGCTTTTTAAATAAAATATAAAACTGAGATGCATACATATAAAGCGCAAGCGGTGTAAGTGCAAATGAAATTGTGTGGAGTGTATTCATGGTACATAATTATTGTTATTTCATTTTTTTAAAGCACCCTTTCCAGCTAATGGTGTCTCAAATTCCAGTATGAAGGAAATGGCTTGTGTTATTTCAGGGGCGGGCGGGGGGGGGGGGGCAGGTGTCGCCATCTTGTAACGCATATCCGGCACTTTGCCTATAAAACAATTCAAAAGAAAATGCACCTAAATTATTGTGCTCAGATAACAATTTTAGCTCCCCATGCACTAAAAAATAATGGTATCATTGTTGCTTCTTTTTTTTTTTCATTTTGGTTAACGTCAAAGATGTTTCTTAAATATGTACTAGTGCCCCCTCCCCCATTGTCTTCGATTAGCCAAAGTGTGATGCATTAGAAGTGACATTATTTTTCTCATACCCTCACTAAACGAATTAAGGAAGGCATCTTTTAGTCTGTCCTTGAAAGTGACACTGATGGAATTAACGGCGATAAGGTGAATGGCGTGAACGAACTCGTGGACGATAATGTCTTCTTCCCACCACGGGTCCATCGACGCGTCCTCACAGAGAAGGTTTTCTTCCGCTAGACGGCAAAGGTGCAATGGATAGATGGAGGGAAAAAAAATCATGATTGGTTGATGATGGAATACTGCTAATCATGACGGAAATCTCGAAACGTGAGGGGACAATTCGTCTGTTCAGAGCCAGAAGGGCATTAACTCATATCATTTTATACGGACTTAATACCCTTCTGGCTCCAAACAGACAAATTCTGATATTTTCTGATATAGAAAAAAAATGAGGTCCTAGGGGTTTTCGGGTGTCTCTCTTTAACCCTTGACCCCCAAATTAGCTGACAAGCGAAAGAAGAAGAAGAAGAAGAAGAAGAAGAAGAAGAAGAAGAAGAAGAAGAAGAAGAAGAAGAAGAAGAAGAAGAAGAAGAAAAACAGTGCAAAGTTTTGTCGGACGCCTTTTCAACTCCTTTTATTTTCATAATGATTCTTATGATTATATTTTTAAAAGGCTACAGAATCGATCAGGGGGACTTTCCCTAAAAGTCATGGATCCCCTTACATTCAAAGTTGACTGTTATTCTTTCTAAATTACAAAACTCAACGAAAAATGTGAGCAACGAATACAGAAAAATGTTCAGAAATACTCGACATAAAATTTGCAACAGAGATTGGAAGCGCTAGAATAGCATCCCCCCGCCCCCATGCAAGAAGTAAATGGACGCATGTTTACAAAAGTAGAGGACTGTGTCTACTACTACTACTACTACTACTACTACTACTACTACTACTACTACTACTACTACTACTACTACTACTACTACTTCTACTATTACTACTACTACTACTACTACTACTACTACTACTACGAGGCCGCCATCCATTCAAGCTTGATCGCTCATGATGGCGGTCTCCTGCGTTTATATTTGATTTATCTCTCTAGTTTAAAAAGCATTATATTATGTATTCTTACTTGTATGTTTTATCATGATTATTATATAATATATTTTTTACATGATGTTTTATTTATGTATTGTTTATGTAATCATGTATTGATTTGTATTTGTTATTATTTTGAACGCAGAAATAAAATCAAACAAACAAACAAAATACTACTACTACTACTACTTCTACTACTACTACTACTACTACTACTACTACTACTACTACTACTACTACTACTACTACTACTACTACTACTAAATGCGACTTGTATAGCGTCAGATCCACTCTGTGGAGTGCTCAATGCGCTTTTTAAGAAATTAAGAATTGAACAGAAATGTTTTAAGATGCTTCTCAAAAGTTTCAGAGGTTAAACACGTTTTGATGTGCTTTTTTATGTATTTTTTAAAATCTACTTTTTGGGAGGGGGACACATCATTATTTTCTTCAAGGCAAGAAAAATTGGAATGGACTCAAGGAGAGTATTGAAAAGTATACCTGCAACAGTCACCGGGTTTTGGGGTGTGCCACCAAGACCTCGCGTTCGGTCGTTCCAAGAATCGTCCAAATACCTATATTCGGGTATCTGAGTCGTCAATTCAGCGGTCCCAAGTATTGACACTCGCGCCCTTCCTTCATGAAGTGAATCGCGGATGTCCGCCCTATCCGCCAAAAGAAACCGAACACTGTAGCAAGCTCGACCTAGTGCAGTGTCCGATACCTGTCCGGATGAGAGTATTGGAATGCCGAAAGCCTGTGTGAATTTTGCATAGAATATGTCGAGATTGTATTCTTCCCGGATAGCCGGAGGAACTGCCGATACAGTTTCGCAGGAGTCCGGGGCAGATCGACGACGTTTTGAGGCACGCCGTCTAGGAACGTGGTGTTCTGTAATATGAAAGAAAATAAACAAAACCAAAATTGACAAATGAAAAACAAACAAACAAACCCAACAAAAAAGCTAGAAAGAAGCAAAAACACCCCAAAAGAAAGCACCAAAAAGGCAAAACAGAAAACAAAAAACAGCAAAACAAAGTATATATGCCAATACGGCAGAGTTATAATAAACTTAACGAACAGAAAAACAAAACAAACAAAAACTAAAAACACCATGAAACCGATGTATGGAGGAAGCAATGGTATCACGGGGACAGAATTTGCGGTAGAGCTGGATTATAAGCCATGTTGTAATTTGATAAAGTTGATCATTGAAAATATCCAAATTTACCTTTGGTGTAAGACCTGTCAGAATGCAGCATATCATCGTCCAAAATCGTGATGACCGTGGATGGATCTGGAGGAACAACTCCTTCTACCAAGCAAAAATTTCTTTTGGTAAGGATGTTGCATAGATGAGGTAGGAGAAGAATCAATAGAAATGTGGGCACATCTAGGAACACTGACATATCTGTATCTTCATCCAATCTTCACCGCTTTCCTTTTTCCTTTATCTTTTTGAATTCATCAGTCTGCGGGAAAGGGAAAATGCGATTCATTTCAACTCAAATGCTATTTTATCAAAGATAACCATGCCTCGAAACATAACCGAAAACGTTGATGAATTATGCCTAATTTACAAGATTGTGAAGCAGTCATCTCCCAGAAAGCATCTAAAATCACCCAGGCAAGGAGGATTCACAGCGATCATTAAGTAATTCAATTTCTGTTCCCTTCAAATCTAAATGATGATTAATTTGTGGATGGTCCAAGGTAGTATTCTGTTCCATCAACGTTTCATCAACGATAACGGCTTCCTCAGCTCCTTTCACCTAGGCGAATGAAACAGCGCTAAACAAGAGAAACCGTGAGTGAAACAGTATAACAGTCAAACTATTGCCTCCGGTTTCGATCCTGATTTCTGTCTGACTTCAGTAATGACCCAGTGCCTTGCATGCATCAAAAGAAGAATAACAACATCCACTCATAGTTGAAATTAAATTCATGTATTTCATAAAAGTGAAGTCAGAACCAACCGTCAAACCTCACATAAATATTTGTCTGCAGAAAACGCATACAATTTCATTTTTAAGAAAAGAAGAAGAAAAAGGCAAGAACCGGAAGAGCAAAAGGTATCCAAGGACAAAAGTCTGAATACAATATTGTTACAAAGTGACGCACAGACATAACAAAAGACACATCTTGGGACTTATTGTCATTGTCTTGACCGATGTTTATTTTGCTTTGTCAATCAAACTTTACCCTATAACCCTTGGAATAGAGAATAGTCACACCCAAGCGTCTCATATGATAATCCAAAAACAATTGAACCACTCTTTTTTTTCGTGTTTTTTTAAAGTTGGGTAAAATTTTTGCTTGGAGAAATTTAAATGTCTGAGTCTGACCATATTTGGATGTTAATTTTTTTGGTTTTATTCTTCCTACGTTTGAAAATATTTTGCCTATTTTGAAGTTTTTTATTTTGACGCTATTTTGATATTTTCGCATATTACCCCAAGTTTGGTAAAGAATTGCAAATGATTTGGCCGAACACATTTTACCTCGGTGTCGGTCAAAGTTTTAAGAGATATATTATACAGTGAAGAACAATTTTAATGCACATATGTAACCTATTACCTTTTCTCCCCCTTCTAAACATAAATTTCTAGTTTCAATGCACAACACTTGTAAACGTGTTCAGGTTTCACACTTCTAAATGATTGTGTTAGGTTTGACATAAACATATCTTTTCCCTACCCTCAGCTTTCAAACCTTTGAGGGTAAAAACCACACAACCATGAAATCGCTGTCCAGAGCACAAAAGTCATATTTAGCATTCTGAATACAGAAATCACTGCTGAATAAGAAAAGTTGATGTCGCCTATTATCTGGTTGATCAAATCCTAAAAGGCACCCTAACGGTAGAAAATGGCAACATAATAACAACAAAACGGCCAGGTCAAATTGGATTGCATGCACGAGTGGATGAACTATGATAAATGTCATAATGATGCGTGCCTACCGATGAGTGAGGTGCGGGTGAGGGGAGGTGAGGCATTGTTGTTCCAGATGAGGAAGTGGGTCAAATATGCGGTGTACACTCTAAGAAAAGGTTTCCCCAATATTTGGTAAAAAGTTACATGTATTTGTTGGGTAAAATGATACCAAATACTGTGTAAATTTTACTCAAATCCGTTAAAATTCATCCATAAAATATGCATTTTACCTAATCTGTGACTCAAGTACACACTAAGAAAAAGTGCAATCTTGCACCCTTGAAATGCCACACTGGGAGCACCTTTTACAAGCTTTTTGCACCTTTAAAGGTGCAATTAGCGGCATTTTGCACCCTAAAGAGTGCAGAGTTGCATCCTTTTAGAGAAGGTGCAAATTTGCACCTTTTTGTACGCAAAAATCTCTGCACCCTAAAAGGTGCAAAGTTGCACCTTTTAGGATGCAAACGGGCATTTCAGGGTGCAAACAAGAACAAAAAGGTGCATTTTTGCATCTTTTTCGTCCGGGTTGCAAGATTGAACCCAAAAAAGTGCAGCCAGTGTTGCATTTAGGGTGCAATTTTTTGTTGTGTTTTGAAGGCTTGGCAAATAAAATCAATCAATCAATCAATCAATCAATCAATATTGGGTAAATTTTCACTCAACATTTTTTAGAGTGTATCACATATCATACTCAAGTGACAATTCCTCCGCATTAGTTCCGTACAAAACCGAATACTGGACTTTGACCCTGGATCAAACTCTCAGTGCCAAGCCCTAACCCTAACCCAAACGCTTACCCTAACTCTAACTGAAAACCTTATTGTAACAGCGGCGTAGCCGGGATTTTTTTCCAGTAGGGGGCACTTGGGGCATTCCCTTTCTGGAGGGGGGGGGGGGGGGCACAAGAGACGGTTCTGTTTTGTTTGTTTTTTTCCCTTGGATTTTTTGGCGAGGGGGGGGGGGGGGGCACGTGCCCCAAGCCCCCCCCCCCCCACCCATGGTTACGCTGCTGTATTGCAAGTGCAACTCTTTCAAAGATTCCTTTCAAAATGAGCCTACCGAAAAAAGGGATTTTGTTATTGTAGCTGTTGTTGTTCCACAGGAATCATTCATGAAAAAGAAAGATTCCTTTCAAAATGAGCCTACCGAAAAAAAGGGATTTTGTTATTGTAGCTGTTGTTGTTCCACAGGAATCATTCATGAAAAAGAAAGTATTCCAAAACCATTTCATTCAAAGTTTCTTATTCAGATGTTATTTATTTATCTATCAGTAGGATAGCTTATTCAACATAATTTATGCTGATCTCCCATAGGACCTTGCGACTGAAATCACAAGACATGTAAAATCAAATTAAACTTAAGAATAGAAAATGAAAAGGAAAATAATTCTGCTCCTTATTTTCGAGTTCGATTTCGCCCATCTGCTTAATAATTTTGCATGCATAATATCTGTGCCCTAATTTCCTTTCAGCTAATCACCGTGCGGAGCATTTACAAACTTCATTCGAGAGAGAGGCGAATGGGAAAGGTACTCAGAAAGCGAAAAGCAACAAAACCAGCTGGCATCTCGGTTGGTTGGTTGGTCCTCTCAATCTTCGCGCCAGTCATCACTTTTGAAGATTGGTGTAGGCTTCGGAAAGCCCACGAGCGACATAGTTTGGGTGAAAATGATATTAAATAGTGGTTACAATTCGTGTGGCATGTTAACGTTAGTATCGAAGTTTTAAAAAAAAATGATAAAGGTAATTGTAATCATTCACTACGATATCGAGATACGCAAAAAATCAGTTAGAAAAGAGGGAGTTAATTGCAACTGTTCATGGAAAAACCTCAAAGGATTTACAAAATACTACTTCAGGATCAGTTATGTAAGAAGATATCAATGATAGCTTAAAATGCTACTATGCAAAGAGCGTGAACGTAGGTGGCGCTCTTCTAAGGCGGTAGTCGTGACAGTTGTATTCCGTCAATGTGTGCTGGAGGTGCCGACCATGAAAAAAAGATTTATTTTTTTGTTTTAATGTGATATTTGGTATCATTATATTAAAATTTGACTTTTAATAATTATAAGTATAACTGCCTGAATAGCCCTAATAGCTCAAAAATCACATATATCAGTTTCTGAAGTCACATCTTCATTCTTTTTATCTGTAAATCGATGCGGCGAAAAATTGAAAATCATGCGTCTGCTTTCTGAAAATTTTGTTTAGAAAATATGGAGAATTTAAAGGCAAATTTCTTTCCAGTTTCACCTGTATAGGTAACGCAGCCATTTAGTGATGCAAGCCGTTCACGTTGTTTTCTTAGAAAACTTTGAAAAATTAACACATTATAAGCTATATAACACCCCACCCAAGGTTACCTCCCTCAAAACTCCGCCCCTCCCATTGCAGACTCGAATATTTCAAGAAGCTTTGATCGATCTAAGAAAGAGGAGGGGCACGAATGAATAAACTCATAATTATGATAGGCAGATTATTCAAATTAGGGCTAGCCGTTATCACCCCTCCCCCAAAAAACAACAAACAAACAAACTAACTAACAACAAAACAAAACAAAACAAAACAAAAACTCCAAGAGCGCATTCACAAGTTCACAGCTAATTTTGCTGACTGCAGACTGATCAAGTTACACAAAAGATCCGGGCCAAAGATGTACTTTTCTTAGAAATAAATCATCTCTCTGAGTATAATCATATAGTCATATGATATGATAAATGTTGAACTCAGCGGCCGGGGCCCCCGCTAGCTACTCCAAATCTATTACCCTCAGCAAGTCTGGCTGTGATTCGTGTCTGTCTATAGTCATTCCACCTGTCGAGCTCACATGGCTCATGTACTTCGCTCTTAGAGTCCATATTCGTAGTAAGAAACGAATAACCATAGCTGAGTTAGTACCACAACAAGGTTGATTGGTAACAGAGGCTGCAAGAAGGACCAAAAAAGAATAATTGCGAGATCGAGACAGGCAACATTATTTTAATTGGGACGTCTGTTATGATACCTATTAAGGTCAAGGGTCAAGGTCACGTTTGAGGGTACCACATAATTCCATCTCGTTTACCAGTATCACCGAAGGAAAAAAAATGTACCACGATAATTTTGCCACCTGTGGAGAAAGCATCAACAGATGTTAGTATATGAGCGTACCTCTGCATGCTTGGTAAGGAGTTGTGCTATACCATGCGATTGTTATCCCGACTACTCGTGGCTAGCATTGGACTGATATCCTGCTAATCCCATACGGATTCTTCGTCGTATCAAAGGCCATGTTTCACACACTCTTGTTTTTGGTCCAGTTGGTGGAGACCGTGGAGTTCCAAACTGTGATGAGCTGGTAGCATTGTCGGATTGCCAAGATGTCAGACACCAGAGGAGAAAAATAACGGGAACATAATATAAGTCGGAAGACTGAAGCGAACTCTTGGGGATAATACTGAACTCCAGGGAAATCTTACACATCTGCTCCGTCAATCGAGACCAATAAGACAGAATCACAACAAAGTCTAAACGTCATTAGTTCCTTTTCTTCCACATGTTCGAGTGAATGCCGAACATATGGACCAAAGCAGGATTTAGCGTCAAGCGCTCCATCAGGATACTCTGGTAATACATGTGTATACTGTGGATTAAAGCATAATCTGCGACCGTCATTATTGCAACATTGATTGAATCTTCTGTGAAGAGTTCTCAGTTATCAATCTTTAGCAGAAAAGGATGACATATTCGTATAATCCTTGACCTGATATCGATCCCATCTTGATTATTGACAAAAACGCGGGAAAATTCTGCAATAAAATTCGACATTAATCCTCGCCATCAGGAATTTAATATCGTAAAGCTAATTGCTATGCAATGACCTAAGCGATTTCGAAATAAAAGAAACTGTGGACAAAGCCAGTTTGGTTATGTTATACACTCTTGATAATTGATAGCTTTTGAGCGACTTCAGTATCTTGGATTTAATACGAGGATGCATGAATAACACGAAATATATACTGGGGAACGTGCAGTCACTGTGATCATCAAGCTGGCCTCTAATTAGTTGCTCGCTACTTTTCACTAGGTTTAGAAGCTGCCGGGATTCGTTCGAACTTTTTTCTGATCCGTCGTAAAGTTGTAATATTATATACCAATATCCGTGTCAATTGGAAGTATTAATCGAGGAAAAGTGAAGGAATTATTGCCAAGGGAAAGTTAGAAAAAAAATCAACAAAAGAAGACCCATTGTTGACAATGAATCTGATATCAATAAAAAGTCACTGGTTGCTCTCCGTATTACTACTTTTCTGTGTCATCGCAGGGTCATCGGCTAGGAGGAAACAAAAAAAGGTAAGGGAATTTCCGTCAGTAAGTTAATAGCCGTGATAATGGTAGCAATGAGTGGATGTTTTTCCTGTGATCATGGACCTAGTGTATATAGCTGCCAGCTTGCTGCCTTATTTTTTACCCAAATCACGTAATTTTGCCAGCCCTTGAACTAAAGTTATTTTAACAAATAAAAGGGATATTGAATGGAAACAGGACATTTCATTCCCGGGATTTCATTTCATTCCTTTTCATTTCCAACAAATGAAATACAAGGTTTGATGTACATAAGGAAAAACATGGATGTACATAAGAACCATTTTATTTTCCTTACAAAGGTTCTGTTAAGGTTTGTGGGATTTTTTTTATTTATACTGTTCATGAATGTCATGCGCTCCAAAGACTTATGAATAAAAAATCGTGTCTTGTTCAAATCAACTGACTTATAATAATACGTTCTCATGTATATAGGCCAAGTGAACGGAAGGCTAATGTTCATACCGTCTTAGGTCAGTTCTATAGGGTTTCTACCGCTTTCACCTCGGCATCTTCTGTCATCCAGTATTTGGCATTAACCCTTCGTGGCGTTGCCATGGTGATTAAGAACCAGTGATGAGGGTTGGGTTTATCTTAGTGCAAAAAATCTTGAAGCTTTTATCCCTTCCCAAAACTTACGTCATATTACCATTAGGCCAAGGATGGGTGAGGTATTTTTATTCATTCATCCATTGCACTAACTGAATGTATAATTTTGGATCACTTTTATTAAGTGTCCTGTGTTATAACTGCTTTAATACATTCTCGGATAAGATGCTTAATACCCACATATTTGGTCCAACCTGACCCAAGACCCATGCAGGTTAGTATAAATTGGGACTTGCCTATTGATGGGATATTATTAGAGAGCTACAACTCTCAATTACATAGATAGCAGGAAGAATAGCACTAATGCTGCTGAGGCTGAATTCTCTGGATTAAAAAGATTAAAGAATGTCCTGAATTATAATCATCATAAAAAATTTGTATCACGTACTATCAGAGTCCAAGCCTTCTGCAATAAAATATAACTGACTTTTACACTGTGTTTAAATAGATATTTTTTTTCTTGCCTCTAAAGTCAGTGGCATAATGAGCCAAATATATATACATATTTTGGGGGGAGGGGAGAGCTGCGTTATCCCCCCAAAATGTCCTCAATTATAATGAAGAATAACAGAATAAAACAGGTGCAATCTATTAGATATTCAAGAAAAATCGATTAAAGATAACTGAAAAAAAAAACCTTGGTCGTGAATTTTCTATTCTTTATTTTCATTTGATTGTATTTATTTATACATTTTTAAAATTGATTTTTTTTTTTTTTGGGGGGGGGTCAGCAGCCCCCGCCCCCAAGCCGCCAGTACGCCATTGTAACAGTAAATAAACATAAAGAAAATGGGGCAGTCAACATGAGCTCTATAGTCATGCCAGACTCCCTGTCAATCCGGTAACCATCCCGTAAGGACTTACAACCATTCACCCCGAACGAAGTCCACATGCCGATTATCCCTTCAACATGTGTTACATTACTTAATACGTTGCTTGATGGGAAACTGCTGTGCGAGCGAAAAAATTGTGTTTTTTTTCCCCCCTCCAAAACCTCAGCTCAGTGTGGTGTGTCGGGGGTTAAAAGGAAAAATGTATCTTTCAAAATGATGTGAATTCAAGTTCGGTAATAATTTTTGTTTAGAAAATAACTCGAGTACAACGTTTAACTTTAATCTGTTCTGACTATGTTTTCCGGACAGACAACAACATAGCATGAAAAATTGAAATTGCAGATCGGTACCAACTTTAAATCTGCAAAAATGATTGTTTCCATAAGAATGTTTACCTATAAATGTTATAAAGTCCTTGATTTACCTTAAAAGGAAAGTAATTCATTTGCATGGTCAAAGCGGGTAAAGTGTTGTAATCCATCTTTGAAATCGCCTGTCACAATAATTGAATGTGCATTAAAGGGAACCAAACCCTCAAGTCAAGTATTTTTTTAAATCAAAACTAAGACAGAGTAAAACAGATCAGCGGAAATTTGAACGAAAATCGGACATGCTGGAATAAGAAAGTTATGCCTAGTTATATGAAATTTTTCTGCATTGTTTTTGAGACTACCATAGCTATTGGTGATATAATTTGTGGACAATTTTGCTCACTATGTTGCTGTTGTTTTTTTTTACACAGAATTTCATTTGGGGCGGGAAATAAAATGGCAAACAAAAGCATGTACGAATGTTGTAAATCTGAGGTTTATAAAATGTTTGTCGTATACTGCCTACCTTGATACATTTTTCCGGGGACATTCTCCATAAATCTTTCTTAGAAAAATTCGAAGAAGTAGCAGGAACATAGCTTAGGGTAAGGCGGAGCTAGGAAGGGGCCACAACCTTCCTGTGCCCCTTTAAAAATAAATGTATATCATCCCCCCTCATTCTTTACTCAAAGGCTTCTGAAATTCTCATAATCTGTTATTTGCTTAAGACTTTTCATTTATGTTTGTTTGTTGTTTGTTGTTCTTTTTGTTTTGTTTTGTTTTTCAGGAAACTTTCGGAGCTGTTAAATGCCCCCCCCCCCCTTCCGAAATATAGCCAGGATCTGCTCCTTTCCCTCCTTGAACATTAAATACCACAAACATTACGCACTTGTGGCATACATCATTCCAAATTGATCCTGCACTTGACATGTCGTTTATTTTCTCCATAAATTCGTCTTGCGATCCTTTGCCATGATTGTTGACCTATATATATTTGCTATAAAGGACATGACACAACTTTGTTCCTTTCCGCTTCCGACCTCTCCTAGATCGGTTCTTTGTCAAGATTACTTTGTCAGACAATTGACGATATGAACGTTCTCGGACAGAGCACTATTTTACATTTGCCGCTCTCGACCCAGGTGAAATAAAATGGTAGCCTTATGGCAGAAAAATATTCTTAGATGCTTGTGCGCCCTATATCATGGTATAGTTCGGCTAAAGCCGAGGTACGTGTAATGATGAATAAGATATTTTGTAAAGTGCAGTACCATATTTCTGCACTGTAGAAATTTATTGTTATTAAAAACAAAATGGTTATGAATAGTAAATAAAGTTACTAATGAAAATCGAAGATAAAAATCTACCATGTTCTTTATTACATTCAGTGGCGTATCGGGGGGGGGGGGGAGGGGAAAACGAAACCCAGGCGGGCTGGGCGCCACTTTTAGCGGGCACAAAAAAGCAAAAGCAAAAGGAAACCACTGAAAAAAGATTACCCATTTCAATTTTTTTGAAAGTTTTTTCTAATTGGCGTCAGAAGTTGGAAGGGGGCGCAATTTCACCGCTGGCCCTGGGTGCGATTTTCCCTATATACGCCACCATTGGCGTAAATCCCGGGGGGGGGGGGGGTGGGGGATATATTCTCCCACTTTTTGGAGGGGGATGGCGTGTACAAATATCCCCACACACACTTTTTAAGGAAGAAAATATATTTTAATTGATCAGTTAGCAAAAATTTTTATAATCTGTCATAAAGAACCATCATATTTTAGAATTTCTATTTGAAAATACGACTGAAAACCAGAAAAGTGGTTATTTTTGGCTCGCTTGCTTCGCTCGCTCATCATGTTTTAAAATTTATATTTGAAAATGCGATTAAAAACCAGAAAAGTGGTTATTTTTGGCTCGCTCGCTTCGCTCGCTCGCAAAATAAATATTAAAATGTGTGTAAGGGGGTCTGTGCGGGTGGATGAGGGGTGTGTTTATACTTAAGTGTGAGAACGACAGAAAAAAAAATCGTCAAAAAAGTCGATCATCCCCCCCCCCCCCCACTCCTCAAAGTGGATTTACGCCGGTGTACGCCACTGATGACATTAAACATTATGTTACCTGATTTGTTTCCTTTTGCTCTTTATAAATGTTTCTGCTTCTCATGCTTCACACTAAGAATAAAAGGTTCAATTTTGCACCCTATATGCACATGCAACAATAGCAGCACCTTTTGGCGTGCATTTTTGCACCCTACATAAAAAAGATGCAAAGATGCACCCTTTTGTACTAGTTTGCACCCAGAAATGCCCACCTCACCCTTAAAGGTGCAATTATGCACTTTCAAGGGTGCAGAAACTTTTGCATCCAAAAGATTGCAAATTTGCACCTTCCCTAACATGCCAAAAAGGTATAACTCTGCACCCTTAAGGGGTGCAAAATGTAGCTCACTGCACCCTTAATGGTGCATAATGCTTCTATGGGTGCAAAATTGCACCCATAACGGAGCTCCTAGTGTTGCATTTGAAGGGTGCAAAATTGAACCTTTTATTCTCAGTGTGTTTGAACTTCATATTCATTTCGCTGCCAGTTGTGATTAATGTCTCAATTTTTTCCTAAATAATTGATGTTGCTTTATCGCCTGCTAATGGACACAATATAGGGTCTACTTGTTGGCCTATAACGTGAACGTGAGAAATAGGCGTAAATTCTTCTCGATGAAAATTTATCATATGAGCTTCATGTCGACTTCATGGCAAAGAAATGTCAAAGATAATTGGTTTCCTCCAAAGGTCCCTTATCCTAATCATTCGCCCCCACAAGAAAACCCAATACACTAACATGGATAACATCGTGGTCACCACATCATGCTTTTATGAGGTTTTTTTTTTTTTACCAAACACCCAGTCAGCAAATGTGAATGGTATGAGTCATTTCTATGTATCCAGGTTGGTTAAAGAGGAGAACTGCATGAACACAATCATGACAATGGATACACTAGAGACTGTCACTATCTGCTGTTGCTTTTTGACAATTGTTTAGCGATATACAGGAAATCGGCAACCTCTTACAAGCAATGCATTTTTGGCTGATTTCCTCCCATTTCTCCTACAATTTTTGTTTTTTTATCTATTATCAAATTCCATTTGTTGATTTGAGATATTCATATATCCATTGTGTGTATTTTCATGTACTTCTGTTGTATGAATATTTGTATGTCATTTTGTATTTTGTTATGAGAAATGAGAATATAAACTAAACACTAAACTAAAATTTTACACTTCAAAGTATTATAGGAGTAAGGCATATTTTTCATGAAAATGATGCATTGGTGTGGATGCGCGATTGTGGGTCAGTGGTAGAGTAGCGCAGGTTTCGAGTTCGAAACCAGGTGGATGCTCTACAGTCAGTGCCCTTTGGTATAAAAGCTCTAATCCTCATTACCACCGGTCCTTTGAAGATGACTTAAAGCCGTCAGTCCCCTGGCCGCTCACTTGTGAGCATTGACACGCTTTTTTAGTAAGGTAAAATACCAACCAACCATGTGTTACTAGTGGTAGCGTTTTAGCCCACTACATGAACCAGGGGCTGATCGGTTTAAATTAAGAGTAGACAATTTGTCCATTCGTGACATTTTATGGATTCTAATTTCAGCAAATGCCCATCGAAACCAAATTTTATCAAATCATAACTCCTTCAGTGATGCCTTTCACGATGAAACATGAAATGGCTCTCTCAATTTCATTGCTGACTACAGGCCTTTAAACTTTCGAAAGTTGTCAAAAATAATGTCCATCCGTGACTAACTGATCAGGTTCACCATTCGTGACATTTTATGGATTCTAATTCTAATTTTATGGATTCTAATTTCAGCAAATGCCCATCGAAACCAAATTTTATCAAATCATAACTCCTTCAGTGATGCCTTTCACGATGAAACATGAAATGGCTCTCTCAATTTCATTGCTGACTACAGGCCTTTAAACTTTCGAAAGTTGTCAAAAATAATGTCCATCCGTGACTAACTGATCAGGTTCACCTACGTACTGCAGCTTTATCTCCATTCCGTCAATAATCTTGTGGAAATAATTGCCAGTGTAAACCACATACAATGTAGCATGACCTATATTCGACACAGCATTAGACATGCAAGCTTCCTCTCGTAGTAACTTTACTTCCCGTCGATGACTTACTAGTAGCTTGACAATTAGCTAATGCGATCCAGCTGATTGTACTTTTTTCTTCCTTATCAATTAAAGAACCTGTTCGCATATTCATTTGAAATTTAGAAAAATGTTTTAGAAATATTTTCGTTTGGATTTATGTTTTCGTTCATGGTTCTAACGATAGTGTTATTTTGGTCAGAATTTGATTTTTTTTTTTTCGTGTCCAATTATCAAATGACAGTCGCAGACAGTGGCGAAACGTGGGGATGGGCACAGGGCGCATGCCACCCTGTATGGACCCTCCTCTCGAAAAAAAAAAAAAGAATAGGAAGAGACAGAGAGAGAGAGAGAGAGAGACAGAGACAGAGAGAGATAGTGAGAGAGAGAGACAGAGAGAGACAGAGAGAGATAGAAAGAGAGAGAGAGAGATGGGGGAAAGAGAGAGAGAGTGATAGGAGAGAAAGAGAGAGGAAAAAGAGAAAGAAAAAGACAATATCCTGTTTTAACTTAAATCCCCCGCCCCAAAGAATGATTTTAAAATTCACTTTCATAGTAAATGATGCATATTAATATTACTTATAATAATTATTATCCATTTGTTTAATAATTATTAATGACACAATATTCTAAAATGTTAGCAATCATGATTATATAAACTCCCTCCATTTACGAAATGTTAAGTTGCCGTGATCCATTTTAAAAAATATTTTCTTTGGTGTGCCTTCGGTTTATAATTATCTGTAATGTTCCAAATCATTTTGTACTCTTGTTGTTTAATTCATGACACGGTATGGCCATTGATATCCTACCGTGGAACTGAGTAGTTTGCCTCGGAAATAATCAACATGGTTGTGAAGCCGGAAGACTATATGCCCTTCGAATATCCACAACCTTTAATTTAGCCTAGGTGTTAACTAAAGTCTGCTTTAATAACGACTGCATTGAAATTTGGCCACTAATATAGCTTCCCTTTCATTTGTAGCCCAGAAGTAAAATCATAGTATAGCATCGAGGATCATATGAATCAAGTCATGACGAGGATGGCAATTTCAATGGCGGCACCATCATTTTAAAAGTGGGAGGAGGCAAAGAAAGCAACTTTTAGTAGGGACAAAGTAAAGTCATATTCCTCAGGAATCAAATACCTCTGATTAGTCCCTTCGTTGTTGTTTACTGAATATACATGTTATTCAGGAATTTATTTCGATGGTTTGAAAAAAAAAAGAAGTTATTGTATAATTTTTACAAGGGCAGACTTCGGGGAAAAATTGGTTGGGAGGGAAAGCACACCCCCACCCCTCCCGCCACTGAGTGATTATATATGAATATATGAACTGAGTTGTGGAGATGATTTTATCTTGCCAAGTATTATTATATAGTATACTGCAGTATAGTATATTGTTTTAGCATAGTATGTAGTATATTGTTGTAGTAAAGCACTGTAGTATATATAGTGGTATTTTGATAAATTATTTAGTGATATTTTGAAACATACTTCATTTGGATTTATTTCTCTCTTATTGTTTTCTTACAAAGACCAGGCCGAGCCCGGCAAGAGTTGATGAACCGACAGGTAGGCAAACCTTTTCATGACCTATTCTGTGGGTTTTGGTTTTGGTGTTGTGTTGGTGTAAAATAACGTTTTATCACTCGGAGCATTGATGATAATTTTTTTTAAATGTAATGGTGAAGATTTTACGAAATATGAATAGATCACTTGAAAAAAGGGGGAAAATAAATAAATAAGTGACATAGGTTTGCAAGAAGTGTGATTTACTCTCAGATATAATTAGTAATAAGTGCTAAATATAAGGGGCACTCGTGTGTCCAACCAATTTGTTCAATCAATGATCATACTTCCCCACAAATAAACTATTCTTTGACAAAATATTACCAGATTTGACATATACACTGCTAAAAACGCGGGTTGGATAATGGGTTTACCCAAAGTATTAACAGTACTGTATTCCCCAAGTGTTTGTATCCCTCTGATATAAATATAAATATCATGACTGCTGTTTTGACGCAGTGCGAAACGAACTTCATGTATTGCATCATTATCATTATGATTACTGTTTTTGACACGGTGCGAAACGAACTACACGCATTATAATGTAGCATCACATCAGAGATTTCTATTGAGATCATTTGGAGATCATCAGGCCTATATTATGGCTTAAATGCAAACATGGCTGATAATATCGTTACAGTATACATTATTGTTGCCGGTGCTGTCTCCTCTCTCTGATGCATGCGATGATCTTTGTCTTCCAGATTCTTGTCAGGTAACCTGCGGTAGAAATGAGCATTTGAACACGTCTTTATGCAGATGTGAATGTGATAACGGGTTCAAACTGTCCAGATACGACAGATGTGAAGGTATGTGTCGCATTGTCATTACTATTTTCCTATGCTTTGTTATCAGTTATTATCACCAATGTTTTTTTTTCTTCAAATTAATAGAAAATTATCAATTTCCCTTGATATATTTTGATATTTTTTCTCATGAAATGCTTGACCACGAGAATAATGATAAATAAATAATGATCCGTTTTTGGATAGCGCATATCACATTATTATCTAACGTTTCTATGCGCTTCCAAAGGACTTTGGATATTATTACCCCGGCTTTAGCCCGGCAGCCATTACAGCGCACAAGCATTTCAAGGAATTAATTCCTGCCAGGTATACCCATTTACCTCACCTGGGTCGAGTGTGGCAAATGTAGATTAATGTCTTGCCAAAGGCATTTGTGCTGCGGCAGGGATTTGAACCCCGTACCTCGTGGTTCAAAGTCCACTGGACCACAACACCTCGACTTCATTTATAGTTCTCATGTTGTAATTATGATGTTTGAAAAAAAAAATGCTACATGAACAACCATTTTTTGTTGTTTGTAAGGCATTTGGGATTGATGGTGAAAATTTTACTGTGATATTGCATGAATGAACAGTAAACCGAAAATTAAACAATATAAACGGAAACCAAGGGAACAAAACACGTGAAATGTAGAATATTCATTCATTCACATTATATTTTGCGATTTCCTTCGTTTTCTTCTTCCTCTTCTGCTTCTTTCTCTTCTTCTTCTTCTTCTTCTTCTTCTTCTTCTTCTTCTTCTTCTTTTCTTCTTCTTCTCATTTTTCTTATATTTCTCTTGATCTTGATCTTCTTTTCTGTTCTCCTTTCCTCTCTCCCGATCTTCATCGTCGCCGTCTCCTCTTTCTGTCACCCACTCTTTTGTCTCTCCAGTGAGTCATCCTCCATCTTTCCTTTTCCTCACCCTGCTCCTTCATTTCCTCCTCTTCCTCCTCTTCCTCCTCTTCCTCCTCTCCTGTGTTTGCAAAAGACATGAGTAAGAACATCCCCCGCTTTCGAAGAAAATCATTTGGTTTCCTTCCCTTCAATCCCTTGTGGTAGTGATGTTTTCCCCCCAAAGCCCTTTTCCTCTCATTTTAAATGAAGCTATATCCTATAGAGTGGGTCATGACATTGACTAGTTATTACATAGGTTAATCGTTTCACCTCACTATCCTTGCCTCATCTGTTTATGGGATAAGCATGTCTGCTATTGTCAGGGGCAGGCGCCGCCAGAGGAGGGATGGGGATTCGAGACCCCCATTTAAAAAATTGTTGGAACTTGGGAAATTTCGTGTGGCTATCGGCAAAGGTTATAACTTGAGGATCCTTTCTGGTTTTCTTTTGTTTTTGGTTTTATGTCTGGCTTGTTTTTGCTTGCAGGGAGATATTCAACTAAGTCTTCATTAGATTTTTTTTACCCCTTCCCCCTTGTTCAAAATGATTGAGCTACGCCCCTAGGCCCTGACCATGATTATCGTGGTATCATTTATAGGTGAAAGAACTGAATTCAACTCAAACTATGCGGTTGCTCTGAAGAAAATATCCAATTTGCGGACAGACAAACAAAAAAGTTTCCGAATTCTTCAAGAAGAGAGAAGAGTAAACAAAAAGGATATTTTTTTAATGCTTCCTTGCATCTTATGCTATGGTTCTTGATGACGCACAATCAAGTTGCTTCCAAGGGTATACACAATTGGACCTATCTGGATAAATGCGTACATCAATTAATCCATTATTCCAGTGTTTACGGTCGTATAAATCCTGTTGAATGCATTATGCAAGTACAATACTGTAGACGAATAGACACTTGTCCCCTTGAAATTATTTATTTATTATTTATTTTGAGCATCATGTCAAACTTGATGATCAAATGTCATTGTTCACATGTTTGGAAGCAATTCCTTTTAAAGGACCATCATGAACCAATGGCTGTTCCTTCCACGTCATTTAATTGTATAGTCCGTTTAGTGATAACTCGGAATATATATATATATACTGCTTTAAATCCACCTTTTTTCATTCTAAATTTGTTTTTTTTTTCTGTACAGAAAATAAAGCCAAACTAACCCAAGCCATAATTTGCTTACATTTCATTTTTTTTTTTTCAACAGGATTTTTAAGCAGCGCTGTTTTCATCTATCTTTAGCTATCTTTTTTCTGTTTTAGACATTAATGAATGCCGAGAATACCCAGGTCGTTGTAAGGGAACCTGTACCAACAATCAAGGATCATTCGACTGTCGATGTCGATATGGATTCGTACTTCACACGAATGGCTGGGATTGTCATAAAGCTCCCAAGGGATTATGTAAGTTAGTCCACATTTTACCCAATATTTGAATATTCATTAGATTCGAATTCAAATTCAAATTCAAATTCAAATTCAAATTCAAATTCAAATTCAAATTCAAATTCAGTTCCGTTTATTTGACCCATATCCCAGCAAAAGTCCGAAGACTCAAAATCTGAGTTTACAATCATCAACATTTTAAAAACACTAATATTCAAATACATATATACAAAGAAAACATATAAAACGGGGATAAATAAATGTTTATGAAATTATTAAAAATCACATTAAAAGAATTAAGAATGGCAACTGAAATTAATCAATTAAAAAAATCAGGCATATTTATGAATGTAAAAAAGAGAGAAAGAGGAGGAAGGGGAAAAAGAGAGGGGGAGCTGAGAGAGGGAGAAGAATAAAAGTTCATGAGATAACAAGGAATGACAATTATCATGACAGTCAATATTGCAAAATTTTGAAAAACCTGCATGATGATTGTTTTTACAGTGATATAGTTTAAGAAAAACAATTAATCCTAAAAATCAACTGAAAATCCTTGAATACATGTATCATATGTTACAGTAATACATGTATCATAGGTTACAGTTTTCAATTAAGATGAATTATTACGTCGTATAAACTGGATGTTTGCTTAATTCATTATTCGTTGCATAATGAAATGCTAGACCTCCTCCTTGTTTGGAGTATTTATGGTCACCTCCGTATACGTTGTCCATGTGACGAAAGTAAAAGTTGCTGTTTGTGCTATTTGTCGACTGAAGCGGGTCAAGAGTTAGTTTTAAAAAGATAGCCTAACTTCACGAAATATAGTTACACATATTTTTTATAAAGCTCCCAAAGCACGATGTTGGTTTAAAAATCAATCCCATGATACAAATGTAGCTCTGGGTACATAACTACATGTATATATGTATTATTACGTCATGAGTATCGGTAGGAAAGGTAGTCAACTTCTAGGAATTCTTGAACATGATTTTATAATCATGAACACCTGTAAAACATTTTGTCATTTAATGTCAGTGCTTTTGAAACATTTGTGGTTATTGTCGTCTGAAGCACCTTTACAGCACTCTTACTAGTCCATGTAACTTGGTATTTATGCCGCGTTTCTGTCAAACCGCCTATGTTTTCATCCTCGACGTCAGTTGGTGAGCACATTAAATTTTTTGTGCCGTGTTTTTATCAAACCGTCTATGTTTTCATCCTCGACGTCAATTGGTTCCGGTGAGCAAATTTCACGATGATGAGCCAAAGCATACATCTTGAAAAAATGGCACAGTTGTAATATTTTTGCCTGGTAGATCCGAGCCAATACTGTCGTGCATTTATCACTGTCAAGCACATCCGCGCATGGATTATGCTCCTCGAATTCTATGAACCATACCCCTTCAGCCCTATCGCATTTTTTTCAAAGATGATGGCCTGTTGATTTTCCTGTTGAAATAGCTCAGAATAACTTTAAGAGAAAATTGAATGACAAATCAATACGGATGGCATAACTGATGACAACTTACAATGGCTCAGGAGTATACAAAACTAGTTTAAAATACTAGTATTCGAAGTATTTCTTGTGGAGCCTCCATTGCCTCGGAGCATCTGGAGCTCGGGAAATATCGGCACTCAATCAGCATTTAATCGACACCCAATCGACATCCAATCGACTCCCATCGGCAACCAACCGGCAGCCTGTCGGCACATAAAACACTTCATCGACACTCAATCGACATCCAATCGCCACCCAATCGATACCCAATCGGCACCCAACTGGCAGCCTGTCGGCACCTGAAACACTTCATCGACACTCAATCGACATCCAATCGCCACTCAGTCGGTACCCAATTGACACCCAACCTGTAGCCTGTCGGCACCGAAAAAACTTCATCGACACCCAATCGGCATCCAATCACCACCCAATCGCCATTAAATCGGCACCCAATTGGCACCCAATCGGCACCCAACCGGCACCCAACCGGCACCCAACCGGTACCCTGTCGGTACCTAAAACAGCAAAGTTCAAGAGTGACCATATACACCATTTGAACTACGCTTTTCGATCCTCTGTTGATGAATTTCAAAATATATTCAACAGAGAGTAATCAACAACAGCAAAGCCATCAATAGCAACAAAAATAATAACAACAGCAGCAGCAGGAGTAATGCCAAAATAACTCCAGAAAATATGAACCACTGATTGTGCCATTACGACTTAGCGTACCTTTAATTTTCCCCATGTCATTGAATACATTTAACTGTAGATTTCAACTTCAACATTTTTTCCCCACAATTGTAATATGTCAGAGATGACTAGGGTTATGCCGTATTTCATCGCTTCATCTGCACTGTGAAAAATTGCCCAAACTTAACCTTAAAGACCTTTATTGAATCTTTCCAGTATGTGCGGGGTTAGCGTGCTATGATAACTCTAGACTGGACGCAAACAGATGCGAGTGTAACTGCGGGTATGGGATGCGATACAATTTCATCGACGAAGTTTGCGAAGGTGAGAGATTTCATATATTTTGCAATAGGTTAATTTGAAAATAGAAACCAAAGTAAGCTTCCTCTTTTTAGTTGAATATCCCAGATCTTTCCGATTGTGCCTATCAAAGAGGAGAATGGCGTGACAATACCGATTATTGCACATATTCATGAATACTTTAATAAAAACAATTGATTTAGTGTTTTTGTCTAGGTTAAGAATTTATAATTTATGCAGCTATTTGTTAGCGAGAAGTCAGAAGAAACTGCAACTGCTAATTATGAGTCAAATGTACTGTAATGAGTGAGTTTTCTGTCTTTTTTCTTGCTTAGCGATTGATCAATTTCATTCTGGATTCTGAGATTGCAGGAGTGATATGGAAAAGGATTATACAATCCCGCGCTCTTTCTGTGCCCTGCAATCACCAACACTACCACAAACAACAACAACAACAACAACAAGAAAAATCATGCTAAAAAAATCTCGCCTCTTGTTGTTTGTCTTTGGAAACAGATATCATATTTGTTATGAAGTTTTGGTTCATTACTGTCATGTGTAAGCTGTGTTAGCATATGTTGTTATTTTCATTACCGTATAGGGTCCGGCAGAATGGCGGTGGTGGTGGTGGGGGGGGGGGGGAATGCAACACTATATACGAACGTACCCCACCCCTGTAGCTTCTCCTCTGACTCTACTCATATTTTCCTTTTAAGATATCAACGAATGCGAGGAGGGCCTTCATAACTGTGAACATGGCTGTATCAATACATACAGGAGTTATATATGTTACTGCGATCCAGATTTTACGATCAACCCAGACAACAGGACCTGTACTCGACTTCCCGCCAAACCAGAAACTCAACGTAAGTTACCATTGGAATTATATGCTTTTTAGCATATCATTGTGTTTTTTTGTATATGTATATATATATATATATATATATATATATATATATATATATATATATATATATAATTAGGAGTATTTCAGTAAGTTATTATCCCAGTATGATGCTAGTACTATTAACATTGTTTTACTTTGTACAATGCATCCTATGTATTCTGGTTTATATTGTTGGAAATGGAAATAAACGAAATGAAGATGAATGAAATGAACCTAATCCTGATGCGAAATTCTGAAATAATTTTTGATATACTGCTGATTTGTCAGTGTATTATTGTGTTGGAAAATTAAAAACAATTCTAATTTAGTTTGAGTATAGAAATATGACATCATGATCGAATTTACCCTCTCTTTAACTGACATGTACTGAGTATAATGATCTCATTTTCTTTTTGTTACTTGTGGGGGAATATTATGCGGAAGTGCCAGTAAACTTGTGTTTTACCTAATTGAAGAAAACAGGGAGAATGTTCGGATCTCCGTATGAAGTTCTCAGGGAACTATCATATTTACTTATCAAGAAAGAATGATTACGTGTATATAATATTTCGTCTTTTCTGTAATTCTTCCTATGTAATGCCATGGTATTTCTTTTCATTCTGTTGGAAATGAACAGACACGAATTTGAATTTGAATTTGATATTTACTCACCAACTAAAAGAGGAATTATTTCAAATTGGCTGAAAATGTGATTCTAGTCTCGGTTCTCCCCTTCTCTCCCCTTTCCTCTCCCTCGCTATGAATTATATCTTATTTATTCATGTCTTCAGCTTGCAACGGTATGAATTGTCTATCAGGGACATCCCTAGATAGATACCACTGTGAATGCTTGTGCGAAGAAGGCTTTTATTATCATGAACGACGAGGAACTTGTGAGGGTAAGTACTTACAGGTGAAGAAGTTTATTCGCAATTTATCTTGGCATTTCATTGAATAGTATGCAGATATTTGCTATAGAAATATTGCATGCTTCTGAGGCCCGTTGCATAAAACTTTTGCCAGACTTTTTTTCTGGCAAAAAAAAAAGTCTGGCAAATTTTTATGTACTGGAAAACTGGCAATTTTTTTTTTTTTGGCCATAGTTTCCTCAAATTTTGCCATAAAAAACTCCGGCAAAAGTTTTATGCAACGGGCCCCTGGTGTTTCTTTTCTGTCGGTTAACCCTCTGACAGTCTATATCGCATTTTACTTCAGTAGTATCGTAATCTCTGACTCCTCCAATCTTGGACAATCATATCAGTATGAAAGCGAAAGTACTAAGGAATTAACGTTACATTAACGAGAATATGTGGTGTTAGCAGTATGAATAGACTACTATGTGACCTTTCATTGGCGAGTAATAGTAAAAGTAGAAGTTTTCGCTGTAGAAATAGTAGCAGCAGCAGCAGTAGTAGTAGTAGAAGTAGTAGTAGTAGTAGTAGTAGAAGTAGTAGTAGTAGTAGTAGTAGTAGTGGTAGTAGTAGTAGTAGTGGTAGTAGTAGTAGTAGCTGATGTATTGATAGTAGATGTAGCAGTAGAAGCAGTATAGGGGGTTTTATATTGGTGACGAGTCTTTATAACGATGCATATGATTTGCCATATCTTGTTCTCCACATTTTTTTCTTACCTTCTCTATATCAATAATTACTGTTCCAGACATTGACGAGTGTCGAGAATACGATGATTGGTGTGAAGGTACATGTGTGAACGAACCCTATGGCTCATACACGTGCTCATGTCCCAGCGGTCAAGAACTGGATAAAGATGGGTGGACATGTAACGATATACGCCCACCACCCGATGGTATGTGAACTTACCCGTATCCGGACAACTACCCCCAGACAATTAGCCACCTCCTGACAATTAACAATTAAGATACCCCCGGACAATTACCCCTTCAGGCGAATACTCCAGGACAATTACTCCCAACAATTACCTCCTAGGACAGCTATCCCCAAGACATTTACCTCCCACTACATTTTTCTCGGACAGTTATCCCCTAACACACTTACCTCCACCTGGTGATTGTGCCTAGGGTAATTTTTCCGGGGGGGGGGGGGTTCCTGTGGGGTAAACGTCTTAGGGGTGTAAATATCCATGGGATAACTGTACATGGAGGGGATAATCAGCCTTGGGGTTATGGTCAGGGGGAGGTAGTTGTCCATTGGGTAACTTTTCGGGGGATAGCTGTCCTGGAATTGCACTCACCAGTTGGGCACATTAGTCCAGCGCACCTTCTGGATAGCATCTACTTTTAATTGAGAACAGGGGAATTTCACTTGCCAAAATTTTTCGGGGACTGCCCCCGCCCCTCTGGGAGGGAGGGGGGGGGGGGTGGCATATACAACCCATTATAACCAAAGATAGCATACCTTTACTGCACGCAAAAAAATGACAATAAGGGAACAACAGAATTTTCAGACAGGTTCCCCCCCCCCAATCTTTGCCATGATATCAAAGATTCTTGAGACATGCAGCGCCTCTGAAAAATGTGAGAATCTTTTATGTCTGTTCTTATTTTGCAGTATTTTAGAACCTATGTACAGCCCTTTTCCATTAAGAAAATCTCGGATTCGTTAAAGATCGTTAAAATGTAACCGTCATTTCCTTCGATTTATTTACTAAGCTTTTGTATTCGGTATATTTACTTTGTCCTTGTTTTCCTTGCTTTTAATGATTAACGTCAACATTGTAGAATAATAAATAACATGATCACAAGAACTTTTGAAAAATCAACCCACGGCAATATCAGTAGCTTGTCTAGCATTTCTCATTTTAATGTGCGGACATTACGAACATAATTATACTCTCTTTGAAAACAAGAGTGAACGCTTTCACTCTGTTAGGGGTGAATTTAAGAAAAGAGTGAATAAAGAGTGAATATCACAATTTTTACTCTTAATTCACTCTAAATTAACTCTTTTCTTAAATTCACCCCTAACAGAGTGAAAGTGTTCACTCATTTTTTAAAAGAGAATGTAGTTCCTATGAGACATTTCTAGAGAGTCTTGACGACGTGACGATCGTGTGAGATATATTATCTTACAAACAGGAGCCATGGTCGACGACTGCACGGAAAACCATTTCATGTGTAAGAACAGGATGCAGTGTATGCCGGACGAACTGGTGTGCGATGGCTACGGAGACTGCGGAGATAGATCGGACGAGAAGAAGTGTGAGTATGAAATCGACGACGATGAGAAAGATGTCGATGACGATGATGGTGAGGGTGACGATGGTGATGTTTCTGATGATGATGGTTGTGATGATTGTAGCTGCATGGGATGATGTTGACGATGATGATGATATGGATGGTAATGATGATGATATGGATAGTGATGATGATGATGATGATGATGATAAGGACGATGGTTATGATGGTGATGATATTCATGACGATGAAGATTATGAAGATGATAATGATTTTGATGAGAGTAGGATAATGATGGTGATGATAACGATGAGTTGGAGGACGACGACGAGGACGACGACAACGAAGAAAAGTTTTTATCTAATGTAAGTGATGTTGATATGATAAAACAGAAATGGCTGTACCATGGCAAACGTTTGAAGAAAACGAGTAGAAGAAATCGATGTATACATGACTTTGTATTAGAAATAAACAGATAATGAGCTTATATAATTTGCAGTGCTATTCTTATCGATGTTAATAACATTATCACGCAGTCTGATTTTGCAACATCAAAAAATATCCTCTCGTTAAGGAAGGTTCGGAAAAAGATATACCATGTCATTATGTTTCTCGATAAAAGAAAGAAATTCGAAAGACAACTGTAAATTTGGAAAGCAGAGGGCGGGTATTACTTTATTATGATTATTCAATTTTCAACGTTTTCCACAATATTTTAGGTCATCATATTGATGTTACCATCTATTGGTAAACTTTATTTTTATCATCTGAACATTATCATTTTGAGGTTACTTCTCGTGTCTTTTGGACAGGTAAAGAAACTTGTAATTATCAAGACTTTGCGTGTGCGAACGGAGAGAAGTGCATTCACAAAGATTCAGCTTGCGATTCAAACAACGACTGCGGTGATTGGTCGGACGAGCTGGAATGTGGTAAGTATAAACCAATCAGCCCGATCCTTTCAACATTCAGTTACAAATTACTGGGGCATACCATTATTTTTTTTTTCAACCAGCCATATCAAATCTCACATCTGCAATTTGTCGTACTCGTTATGCCTGGTAAAAATTCTCTGCAAGAAGATGCTTCTGTCCCACTACGTTTTCAGTCCTTATAAGAAGGGTGACGTGTTTGGATTCTACATCAATTTAATGAAAGTCGACCTATTTCTTTGCTCCTTTTTACAAAAAGTCTAACCACGTTGAATGGTTTCGTGGAAAAGAGCCTGCTAATATAGTTCACTGATTTGAAATTGCCCCCCCCCCATTTTTTTTTACCATTCTGACGAGCAAAAAGAAATGTAAATGAAAAGGTCATCATATCATAACTGTGTTGAGAAGAGTCGAAAGAATATGATTTTTCTTTCAGAACATTGACCTATAAAAAGTTAGGGTAGGACGACGAGGAGGGGAGGGGGATCACCGGATCCCCTTTACCGCCCTTCTGCTTCTTCAGAGCTTTCTTCTGTGTGCACGTGCAACAGGGCCCCGTTCCATTAAACTTGTTATCAGTAACAACTGCCACATCTCTATGACAAATTTGCTCTCAGCCAATCAGGCGCAAGGATTTCAGTAGCTTATGACAGTTATCGCAATTTGTTATTAATCACAAGTTTCATGAAACGGGGCCCAGGTTCTTACTTTAACATTTTCATCTCTTTAGGATGTCGAGACGAGAGGGATGAATGCAGTGCTTGGCAATTCCGAGGCGAGTGTGAAAGCAACCCTGGCTGGATGAACTGGCATTGCAGAATGAGCTGTGGACAATGTACAGAAGGAGATGGGACACGTAAGATTTCCTTTACACTTTATCCATATTTACACTTCTTCATTCTGATATCCGTTCATTATCTTTCAAAAGAAATCGTTATGAAAGTGTGTTTATCTAAAAAAGTGAAATAATTTCGTCAAGATAAATCAGGAGTTACTTAATGTATCACCCTAAAGTGACAACATAATTGTGAAGAAATGGTCATCATTTGCAGTCACTTTGGCATACAATCGTAATAAAAGCGTGGTCCAATGTCAAGAAATGTTAAAGATCGTGTAAAGGCCTGTCTAGATATCCTCCATTGCTCAGAACCAAAATTTCCATGATTTTATATGTACAAAAGTAACGCTTGTAAATTCTATGCCTTGTAGCTAACGGAACTTTGTCAGAAGAAACGGAGACAGGAGCTTACTTCATGAGAAATTCAGCAAAATATGGTAAGTATAGGTCATGCAAATAGAACTTTATTACTACAAATGGCATTGCATTTCGAAAAAAAAATCTGTAAGTAAATTTTTAACGATTGATGAATAAAAAGTCGATGACGATGGAATAGTGTTGTCATTATTTGGTTTTATAATATTTTATATTTTCCACCAATGCCAGAACTCAGAATTCTTTTTAAAAAAATTATATCATTCTTCATCTTGTGCCATGAATACTGTGGCGGATCCAATGGAGTGGCACGGGGGCTCACGCCCTCCTTATTTTTTTCTTTCATAGCGCCGAATGTTTAATTGAAATTTGGCGCCATCGCACATGATATCGGCGCCTTCTCACAAGAAAGACGAATCTGCCTTATCGCTTCGCTTATCGCTATTGCTTTCAAATCCTGTATCCGCTACGGGAATATTTAACTACCTTGTTGTTCCTACGGTTTGTGTGAGCAGTGGCGGCGATTTCATGTAACGAGTGTGGGGGGGGGGGGGGGGGGGGGGGGGGGGGGAACGGAAACACCTAAGGTCATCGCCGAAAATCTGTTTCGAGAAGTGGAAGGGGGATGATTATGCGAGCAAGGTAAAAAAATAACCGCAAAAAATAATGAAACTAATTTTTCCATCAAAATATACTCCAGGCCTATAAAATATTCAATTGGTTGGCCTAAATTTGGTCACCTGACTCAAAATAGAAAAAGAAAATATTGAGCTTCAAAAATCGAGGGGGAGGGGGACACGTCCCCCCGGGATCGCCGCTTATGTGTGTGAGGATTAATGAATAAAGATTACGTTATTATTTATGAAACAACCCGATATGCAAATGAATAAACTTAACATATTCAAATGACTTGATCTGATTTTTAATTCATATCTAGCTACTTATCTACAATACACAAGACGTAACAAGGGAGATCGACCTGGTTCTGCCCTCAATAGCTGGCGATGCGACAGCGTGGGTCCAGTACCAGCTCACGTCAGGGTCAACATGGGTCTAAGGTCAGGGTCAAAGATTAAGTTGTTGAATATTCATGAATACGAGTCAAAGTTGAAAATATTAAAGTACAATGTTTTCTTGAAGAGACGTCCAAAGTATTTAGATCTAATTTTATGAATCGGAGCATACTAATTATTCATGAAAATGGTTTTGATGTGATCTGTGTTAGTTTCGTCTACTAGCTTCTCTCTCCTGTTATAGTTAATTCTTGTTCACATTGCATACTTTTCAAAGATTTTCTAAAGTTTCAAACATCGTGTCAATATCAAATTCTCAACTTTTCGATTTTGAGGTTAACTTTTCGAAATATTGATGACAATACACGTTATGACTTGAAATTCTGAGTCAAATAATTTTCATTCTTGGGTAATCCTAGTCAAAAATTTTCCGAATACGGTATATCAGAAGTGTACATGAGTAAGAATTTTCCGAATACTGTAAATCAGAAGTATACATGAGTAAGGAGATGTTGAACATAATAGGTGTGGAAGAAGAGTTCATTGTTAAGTTCACTATGAAACACCTTAAATGCTGTTTATTTGCAGCCCCTTTTATCAGAAGTACACCAACGCTTACGCCATACCAATCATTGCGTCGGACCGAGTATCTGACGCAGCCATCAAACGAGCCTGTTACGTGGTGCGTGTCATGTTGGCAGATCGGAGAGACCTCAGGCAAGAGATGTACAAGAAATACATGCGTGTCGCCATCTTAGCAGAAAACGAACTCACCATTCACGTGCCAGAGCATTCTCATCTGGATGAGAGCTACAACGATCGAATCCGCTCAATAGGAGGTAAATACAATCACTGTACTGGGTATCATTTACCTAGGGTAGCCACATCAGTATTACTACTGCCCTTCCTACGGGCCCTGCAATTATTATGCAATTTACCCCAATTAATACACCTGTGTCGAAAGGGACGCATGTAAGCAAAATACCTTATAAAAGGATGTAAGCACCGGGCGAGGATAGAACCCAGGACTTCTCATATGAGATTCAAGAGCCTTCACCACTATGCCACAATGCTCCCAGTATACTATGGTGGTGTATCCAAACTTTAAGTGGATGTCCATATTTCGTGCGCGGGGCATATTTCAAAAGATAGAAAGAATTTCGAAATATCAAATGGCACTAATGGATAGAAGAACCTAAAATTTCCTCACGAAAAATATTCTTTGAAAGTGGCGAAGGAATTGTGAAAAGAGGGATAAAAGATCGATGGATTTTGCTGTATGTAGCGACCGTTTTAAAAAATACGTGTACCTACCGTCAAGAGTCTAGAGAAATGTTCTTCTTTTTGAGGGATGTAATCTAATTCATGGTCAAAATACAAGATGTGCATGCGTTCAGACGTGTCTTCTCTTCTTGTTTTTGGGGAAGTCGACTTGACGAGATCTGACATCTCGTTGTCCTGGAGTATCTCTTCATACTATTTGTGCTACAGTTTTCTAGAATTTCCTTTTTCTGGTCTTTGCCGTTATTTTCCCCTGTCCATCTTCCTCATACCATATCTCCAGAGCGGAATAGACATATGCAATGCAAAGAACGTGCCTTTTGATTGATCTTTCATCGTCAATATCGCCTTCTCTCCATCATCCATAGGTACCTTGTACATCCCTCTGGCCTCGGCAGCTGAGGAGAATCTCTTGTGTCGTGACGGCGACCGGTGGTTTGATGAAGACTCCTTTGTCCATTCCTTCGCTCATAGCATTCTGAAGATCGGGTTGGCATCTGACCGGGTGTTCAGTCGTAAGCTCGGAGCTGCCTACTACCACGCACGCCGCGAACATCTCTGGGCTAACACGCGCTCCGATGACTCAATGGATGAGTGAGTTGATATGCCCGTTTAACATGAGGCGTCACCTTCGATTGCGTTATTATACGTGCGCTAATCGTTCCTGTGAAGGCGATTGGCTCATTCGGACAGTAACCATGGTAACTGTTACGGTCTTTTGCGGGGAACGAAATAGTGATATTGTTGAACAAGGCATCCTGGCGCAGGTATTGACGCAATGGAAATGACGTCTAGTATGAGCCGGTCCTAACGCGTTGTTTGCGCTTATCCTAATCACTTTTTGTACGATGTCACTCTCCCATGGAGTGTCAAAGATCTTGCCCGTCACTGAAGCCGTCAGGCATATAACGCCACCTGTGCAATGAATATATTTGAGCTCACTGAGCGTCATTTTTTTTGGACGTAGTATTACATCATTGTAGTGGTCTTTAATGCCATCGTGACGGTACGAAGCTTGAAACCAAATTGAATGGTTTATGTGTAAATAAAGTTTTTCTGAATTTACTAGCCTATTGTACTCGAGGCTTCATTTTTTCTGACGCAAGACGGCATCAGTGATCAATGGGGTCTTTGACAAAGATCAAATAATACAAGTGACTGTAAAATACACAATGCTAACATTGGTATTAAAAATGGAGGATGTGCTAATTATTGACTTCAGAGGCTAGTCCGGATTAGCCCTGAAAACCTAACCCACGTGACGGTTGGTGTGCAGCGGGCATGACTAGGACTTAGAATCTCTCTCGCTGTTCGTGCTATAGGCCTGCACAGAGCCTGCATGTATAGCGCCCTCAGGGACACTCATGTGAGATAACACTGATGTTTCAGATATATCTCTCCTTAAAAACAGAGTGAACGCATTCAATCTGTTAGGGGTGCATTTAAGGAAAGAGTGCATTTAGAGTGAATTGAGAGTGATTTAAGAGTCAAAATTATGATAGTCACTACTTTAGGGGTGACCTCAGTGATCACTCAAGGATTTTGAGTGATCACTGAGGTCACCCCTTAAAGAGTGAATAAAGAGTGAATATCACAATTTTACTCTTAATTCATTCTTAATTCACTCTAAATTCATTACAGTAATCTAGCACTTCGAGATATTTCTTTTTTGACTCCATTTCTGTATTTATCTGTGGACAGCGAATGTGAGTCAAATAAACCACAATAACAATAACCGCAGAAAGACGACTAACTCAGTCGGTGGACGGACTAGCCGATCGTGTGCTCCTGTGGCAAATTCTTTTAGAAGTAGCATTTTATTAATTCACACAATATTTCAAAAGGGTGCTCTTTCAACAATATGCTGGAATCACAAGGGGGCATATAAAGCATGATACTTGGCAGATTCCTAATTATAGTCCGGGATTGGATGCTTATTATGTCGAATTCTACCCTAAAACTCAATCTATGCACCCCCTATCAGTATATCTTTTGGTAAAATGAAAGTAGATTGTGTTCAGTTATGTTCTCTCCTATCAAAATCATAGAAAAATTCAAAATCATTAGAAAAAAACAATGATAAAATGTACTTTTTGTGTCCTTGATATTGATTCGATATCAGGTCACATAACTTAAAAAAAACCCCTGTAATTTATCATTGTTTAGTTTCTTTATAGCTGAAATATACAGAAAATGATAATGATAAAAATAGATGATACATTCGTAATTATACTGTTGATCTTTCTTTCAGATATTTCGCAGACGGCGTTCAGAGTTTTTTCAACGTGCTAGCACCCTACAAATACGGCGTTCATTCAGGCGTTGACAGACGAGAGAAATTGGCCAGATATGACCATGCTTTGTACAAGGTCATTTTAGAGGTCTTTCCCTGTCAGAATAAGATGATTGATCGGTGTAGTTTTGACCCGGGTGAGTAGCAGAATTCCACTCGAATAATTCCTGTAATTTCTTTCACATTTTTACGTTTTCAAATGATCCGGCGTTTCTGTCAACATTTGAGCTATATAGCGATAGCGAGATTTTCGTTGATAGGTACAATCTATAATACGATAGGGTAGCTGTAAGCTGCACACTTAATTTAATTTTTTCTCTCATAAAGAAAATTGTAAAAATTTAAAGATATTTTATACCGTATTACAATTAATCTTCACATTAATATTTCAGTTATAGGTTTTAGTGGATCCTTCCATTTCCACAGATTAAGACTTTTCTTTTAATGATCTATTCAATGTATTTACTTGTCAAGGGAAATAATATATGTCTATTTTCATCCAATTGTAATTATACCTATGTAATGCCAATATATCTTTATTTCTGTTGAAGAGGAGTAAATACACATTTGAATTTGAGAGAAAGGATACAAATTAATTTTCCTTTTAAAATTTATTTGCGATAGAGACATAGCACAAAGTTTAAAAATTCACTAAATTTGCCGATGAAATTTGGAATAGATGTGGGTTGTCACACCTCCTGCGGGTGTTTTATCAAGTGTTTTGTCAGTGATTTTTACTGACAAATTCGCTCTCAGCCAATCAGATGGAAGGATTTCAGTAGCTAATAACAGTCGTCGGTAAAACTCACTGACAAGACACTTGATGAAACGGTCCCCTGGACCCTCTTGCATAAAAGTTGCGATTAAACGCAACTCCAAAAAATTAAACGCAACTTGATTTTCAATCCAATTTTGAGTTGCATTTAATTGCAGCTTTTTTATGCAAGTTGCAGGCCTTGGTCTAGTGCGAGTGCGCGACACCCATACCAAACGAACTATTTAACTGCATGTGGTTACTGAAAGTTATAGAATGGAATTCATCACAATTAACGTTTTTAATCTTTATTTTGTCTAAACTTTCTTGTCAGACGCCATGTCAGAGATGGCTCAGCTTTATGTGAATTGTCAGCTTGAGGAACCCGGTAACATTTTACATTTTCATTTTATGCATTCTTTTTTCTTTATCGTTTTTCTTTGACAATGCACAACATGTATGTAGTGATTATTTCAGTAAGGCAATACTTATCAATTTACATTTATACAATGTTTTGAATCAAACTAAAGATTAAACTGCCTTTTATCGTTATCCAAAAAATATAATGTGAATTTAGTATGAATATGTAAATATAATTAGAAATATAGAAATATAGAAATATAGAAATATAGAAATATAGAAATATATAAATATAGAAATATAGAAATATAGAAATATAAAAATATAGAAATATAGAAATATAGAAATATAGAAATATAGAAATATAGAAATATAGAAATATAGAAATATAGAAATATAGAAATAGAAATATAGAATAAAGATATATACACATCCGAACTTTCGACCTTTGAGATTCATTCCTTTGGACTATTTTCCTTTATTCTCAATTTTCAGTTCGTTATTCTCAATAACTCGTATGTAAATTGAAAAGATTTCACCCTATAGTAACCTACAAATACTTGAAACGAAATTAATGATTCATTTTTCTAAAAGTAATAATACTAAGAAGAAGCAAAATGATATCAACTATGGGGTCCCTTTGTTGAATTTGAGAACAAATTTTAGATGTTCTTAGCTAATAGACTATTCGTAATTAGTAACTTTACTAATTACGAAATTATCTTTCTTTCAGAACCAGAAACAACTGAGGCACCGACAACAACAGCTCCTCAGACTGGTAAGTCACGCTTCCTCTTTTCTGATTCTCACTATGCCCAGTGGGGGTTTAGGGGGCATTTTAAGGGACACCCCCCTTTAGTCATGATGACCCTTGTTCATTTTGTTTGTGTGAGAATTTTATGCCCCCTCATTTACCAAATGCGGGATCAACCCATGATGGTGCCCATTCTTATGATGACAAAGAACGAAACTGATGTTCATGAAGAAGATTATTACGATGATGATTACGATTACAAAGATGAAGACGGTAAAACAAAGAAAATGTTATCATGATAATGATGACGACGACGATGATAATGATAAGCATGATAGCAGGGACCATGAAGAAGAAGAAGAAGAAGAAGAAGAAGAAGAAGAAGAAGAAGAAGAAGAAAAAGAAGAAGAAGAAGAAGAAGAAAAAGAAAAAGAAAAGGAAGAAGAAGGGGAGAAAGAAGAAGAAGAAGAAATGACAGTAGCAAAACAGCAACAAGACGAAGCAGAATAGGGAAAAAGAAAGAAAAGAATAAGAAGATCAATAAACAATTATGTTTTAATGAAGCTGTCATTGCTTGCTCGATAAATTCATCATAATATTTGTATCGTGAATGTAATTTTCCTTGAAAATTAGAGTGTGTAGATAAGAACCAAGATTGCCCCGGCTGGGCTGAGAGCGGCGAGTGTACTGCCAACAAACGCTACATGAGAAAGAACTGTCAGCTTAGCTGTGGAGTCTGCACCAGGCCAGAATCCGAACCGGAACCGGAGGTTGTCGATGTGCCCCAAGAGCCGGACCCTCCCACGCACCCCATCGACGTTCCTCAGATAGGTAGACCTACAGTCCCTTTCCAATTTTTAGAAAGGTTTTCGGTTATCGAGCAGGCGCGATAGCTCAGTTGGTAGAGCACTCTCCTCGTAATCCGATGATCCGGGGAGCGTTTCATCAAGTGTCTTTGCGGTGATTTTTTTTTTTTTTTTTTACCGACAACTGCATAAGCTACTGAAATTCTTGCCTCTGATTGGCTGAGAGCAAATTTGGCAGTAAAAATTACTGACAAGACACTTGATGAAACGCCCCTCCCCCCGGTTCGAACCAAGTCGATGCACTTGTGCCCTTTGGTAAGGCTTTAATCCTCATTACCAGAACCCCCGGAGAGGCCTTAAAGCCGTTGGTCATCTGGCTGCTAAAATGTTTACTCAAAAGCATGCATGCTTTCTTAGCAGTCAGGTAAAAAAGAAACACAAATAACCGGATATCCTCGATTTCAACCAACTGACCAACAAATGCATAAAAATTTGACACGGATGTATTGTTTTTAGCATTATAGTGTTTGAATTTCTTTTTGATGTGCCAACAAAGAGTAGGGGGCGTTACCAAGTGTCCAGTTGTCCAGATTTCTTAAGTTTTTGTAAAGTATTGTTTTTCATGCAGAATCATTTAGAATACCCAATGTTGAAAGATATATTTTTAGAAGCATATTAGCAAAAAATTCTTATAGGAAAAAAATTTGTAAATTTTTAATTGAATTTTGTGTTTGAAAAAAATGTAGTGCAGCCCGCAAAGGAATTTATAGATATGCCAAGTTCTCGTTTTCTGTGAAAGTATGATAATATTTTAAGTCTATTATTTTCTTGTAGGATTTGTCTCAACTTTCACTAATGACCATATATTTCACAGTTAATTCGTATTTTACTTTTAAAGGCACTAACAATATCTGATGACTTTTTAGAGTTGTATTAAAGGGTTATGCTGTGCCCGCACTTTATACAAAATCCTTAGGTTGGCCATGTTCTCTCCCCCCCCCCCCCAATTGGTCTCTCCAATATCTTCCTACAAACGAACACACTCTGTAATTTTTTTCTTCATATGGCTGTATATATCTTCTGATTCTGAATGTTTTTTTTTTCTTGTTTTAAATGATTTTTATTTCCTTCCTCTTGCCATACATTCACAGTTCATGAAATTATTGCATTAAATAATGTAGAACGAGATCATCGATACAAGATGCATTCATGAACATTTACACTTCATCATCTGAGTACATAAATTGAAAAAAAAAAAACTTCATTAATCATATCACTCAATGATCATACAAAAATCGCAAATTATACATGATTATACATTTTTTTTCCCAATAAAACAGCTTATAACAAAAAATAATAGAGAAAGGTATAAAATTATATTGCCCCATTCCATCCCACGCCCAAGGAGGTGTGGGATGGGAATATCCTGCATGATTGCACGACATATTATAGCGCCGTCTTGTGGCTTCAGCTGTGCTATCCATCTTTAATCAATGAAAAACGAAACAAAAAATCTGCAAATCATTCTTGGTAAAGAAGAGAAAAGAAAAAAAAAAAGAAGCAAGTTTTAACGAACAATTGGTCCGTCGTACCATTCCAAGATCTGAATTAGATTTACATGATTACGTAATCACCCTAATTAAATGACCTCGCCCAAACCGTACGCCAATTTTCTTTGATTATATCTCCACAATACTTTGCTAATAACTTCATACACTCCACTTATCTTGTGTGTCACATGAAGGCATCCAATCAGATACTACAAAATAAGCGTCATGCCTGGCAGATTAACGAATTTATTGATACAGAAGTGGCGGGATCAAAATTACAATAATTATATCTTGCGGAGATTTTTGCGAACGTGACGAAAATTGTCATCGCTTCAAGAGCTGATAATTTTGTTTTATCATTTGTATTGAAAAATGATATAAGTATGGGAAACACTGAAGTCATTAGCTACACACACACTTAAGGGCAGTCCAATATAACGAGGTATCCGCCTTGAATTTTAAATGATACGGAAATTGGATGTTCATTCAAGGCAATCAGAGAGACTGCAGTGAAAAATGTGAATTTTTCTAAAGTTCACTATAAACCAACTAAAAAGTATGGTGGAATATCAATGTCACAGTGATGATGATTCATACATTTATACTGATAATTATAGTTTTGATTCAGATAATAGAGCTGATGATTGAGAAAGATGATGTGTTGGCTGCTGCTGATAATGTTGAAGAAGATGATGAGAAGGATATTGGTGATTATGACAAATGGTAAAAAATTTTCACTCCCGAGTTGAGTCTTCTCTCCTCATCGCCTTCTCATCTGGTTACATCCTTCTCTCCTCGTTGCCTTCTCAACTGGTTTACAGTCCTTTTTAGGACTTCACCCAATCTCAAGAAAGATACTCTCTATTCTCTCCCACTCTATCTCGCCTTTCCATTTCTCCTCCCCCTCAACTTTCTCTTCTCTCCTCTAGCTGACAGTCCTTTCAGGACTTACCACATGGTGAACCATAAACCTCATCTACGTTATCAGTACCACCATGCAAAGATTATATGGTAAAAATGTTGATTGGGCGATGATGATGATGATGATGATGATGATGATGATGATGCTATGATGTGCTGGAGATAGCTTCTAGACAGTTTCTTCACAATGCCATCACAATAACTAGTACTCAAAATCATCTTTCAATATCTTTGTACACTGTTGTATTCTGCGAAGCTTCGTTTTGTCATTACAAAAAGATTATTCTCCCTGTCAAATCTAATTCTTATTCTTTTATCTTAGCGTGTGAGGACTCTGAAGGACATTGCCAAGACTGGGCAAGACGAGGAGAGTGCGAGATCAACCCAACATGGATGAGACCAAACTGTAGAAGATCATGCAATGCATGCGATGGTAAGATAGATTCTACCGCTCAGGTCACCAGCTGGGCGTTGTGGCGTCCGTCTGCAATCCAGCCAATAGTGAAAGTTGTAAACTGTTTCAGGGGACCGGTACCCAGGTTCTAGTCTGGGTCACGTCTTTCAGATGGTGACGTAAAAGGTCGGTTCCAGATGTAAATAATCATATCTGATTGATACACGTCTGTAAAAACCCAATTCAACAACAACAACAACAACAACAACAACAACAACAACAACAACAACAATAACAACAACAACAACAACAACAACCAGCCATGTAAGTGGCGGTGTTCTATCCCGCCGCTGCCGCCAGGCTCATACGATGAGACTACTTCATTTCATTGACAACATGGGCTTTCCATGGCTGACCAAAAGGTGAACACTACTCGGCAATGCACAGGCATGACTTCACTCTAAAGACTAAAATGTTTAATCACTATTTAAAGGCTCGAGGAGTGACTACATTTCCAAAATGTTAGATTAACACTTTGATGATGCTTTATTAAGCACTGTGGGAACATTTTAGTTTTTAGAGTATTTTAACAGAGTGTTTTAAGTTGTGCATGGCAGTCGAACTCCACTTGTCTGAACATAAAAGAGTGCTTGGAAATAGGAGAGTTAGTGGATCGTTTTATTCGGAGTTGGAAACCTACCAACTTTGCTGACAACAGTGCAGTAAAGTCTTAGAAGCATAAAAGCAGATAATCTTAGATTTTCAAATTCATGGCCTTGAAGATTTCCATAAAGACTTTGGAGTTTACCTATAGAAGTTTGCCATTTTTTCCATTTAACGACGTTGAAAATCATAATTTCATGAGGAAAATTGTCAGCAGGTTGTTGAATGGGGAATTAAAGGACGTACAAATCAACCGTCCCTCATCCCTTCTCCTGATGTTTCCCCATTATTGTATGCATTAAATCATCATAAATTTTTTATCATTCTGAAAATTTGTTATTTCTCTCTTTTCTTGTATTTCCAATCTAATGATATGAGTTGAATAACTTCTGATATTTTGGAATTCTTCTTGTTATTCCCTTTGTTCATTACTTTCTGAAATTTCAATTCCGTTTTCTCTCTTCATTTTATCAGATGACCCTAATTGTTACGACAGCAGCAACAACTGTACTGACTGGGCCTCGGAAGGAGAATGCGAGAAAAACCCGAGCTACATGCAGACACACTGCAGGCAGAGCTGTGGTCTGTGCTGAACAAACATTCCTGATGAGAAAGTACTAACAAAATAGGGCAGGGATTTGTTTTATTTTAAGATTTCCTGTGCATTTTAACACTTTTTCATTCAGTTTCCTGAAGTTGAATTCAATTCCGTCATAAGAATCCTAAAATGCACGTATGTCAAAGTCAGTTTCGTCATTTGACATCCATGTTGGTCCATAATCAATCAATTTCAACCTTTCTTCGGTCCTTTTTCGCCAGTTTTCATACAAATTCATCTCACCAGATGTTCCGCTGCAGAATATGAGGAACAAATTCGTCTTTGTGCATTCGACTTCGGAAGAGTTTCATTCAAATTCGTCGGATAGTCCATACCACAGGCCTACACGTCATCTCGGAAAAAAAAAAGTTTCATTCAAATTCGTTGGATAGTTCATACCATAGGCCTACACGTCATCTCGAAAAAAAAAAAAAAAAAAAAGCTTTTCACGTGATAGCCTCAACATGGGGGGCAGAGACGTGGGCACTCGCCAGGAAAGACATGCAACGATTGGAGGCTGCTGAAATGTGGTTTCTGGCGTAAACTTTCAGGTGTGTCGTGGAGGGATAAAATATCGAATGAAGAGGTGTGCTGCGTCTTTTTCAAGCTGAAGGTTTGCTGCTTCAAACGATCAGACAAAGGCAGAAGAAATGGCTAGGACAAATAATGCGGCATGATGATGGCTTGATAATCAGAGTAAATCTACATGGAAAGAAGTCGAAGGGAGGAGAAGATAGCACTTTTTATAAATAATTCATGTGTGTCTTCTCTTTTTACTAAAATAATTGATTGAATAAACTGTTGTGTGAACATAAATGAAAGCCCCATACATATTTTTAAGACGAAATGCAGATTTTTCAGACGAAATACTGAGAAAGCCTATAGAAATGAAAAGATAAAGCTTACCCAATATCCATATGGCAAACGAGAGCGTGAAGAATTTGAATAACACTTTGACGAAGTTGATTTTAAAATGACGAAATTAACTCTGGAGGTGACGAAGTCGACACGACTTTGACGAAATGCGATGCAGAATGATAAAACCGATTAGACGTATTTCGAAAGTGATTGACCAAAGACAAAGTTGACCATGACATGTGCAAGATCAGAAATTTCTGGAAGAATTGAATGAAAAATCTATCGAATTGAAAGTAAAAGTGCAAAAATTGACTGGGAAACCTACATTCAGAGAATTAGAAATGCTAAACACTTACAGGTACCAAATTGTATAGAGAATAATGATAAAATGATAAAACGAAAAATACATGTATGAGCATTTCCTAAGACCCTGATTGATTCCGTATTAACTCTTACAGTTCCAAGGGGTTTTGCTTGTTCCTAATTTCTACCAAATCATGAACAATGCTTGCTTTTAAAATGCCTGTAAGTCTTCAACAGTAGCTTCTATACAGATAAGTTGTACACAAAAGTTGTAGAAAATTTATTACCCTTTCAAAAGATAGCAAATATTTCCATTAATTCAATGTCTTGCATGAAAATGGCTGGAAATAGAAATGAGCTTCCCTCCTTTCTGTTTTCATTTCTCATTTGTTTGCTAGTGTTTTATGCCAAAATAAGAATGGATCCTTTCCAAAATTTGCAGTTTTGTAAAAAAAATCCTATGGTAGCATATAGTGACTGATAATTATTTTGAATACTTTATTTATCTTCTGAACTTTGACATATTTTCATGACCATATCCATTATTCTAAGTGGAGTAACGTCAATTAAAAATGTAAAGTCTCTTGGGCACATATACTTGCCATCGGCACTGTAAGAGTTAAGGCAGGCTCACATGAAATGTCATTTATCAACTTTAGGATCGACTGCGCAAGTGACTAGGTTTTTTTTTCGCATTATAAAAGGGTGATATCGTTTAAAAAGTTGTAGAAATTGAACTATAAGTAAAATTAATGATACTTTTAATGGAAGGTGTATGGGTTGACTGTCTTCCACTTTCGATAAGCGCGAGTAATGACGCAGTAGAAAAAAAACGTCTTGTGTGAGCCTAATAGAAATCATTATCTATGGAATGCCTATTGCACATGAGCCGTCATTAGCTGACGTAGGACTGCGCTAGGGACTTGCAAAGTCTCTGACGCCCCATGGAAGACTCGCACACACAATGTGAATGCAAAATAACCAGCTGATATAATGCTTGGACTAAATGACGCATGCTATAATTCGATTCACGTTTATTGGCGCATGTAATATCAGAGTCGAAATGACGCATTGTGTTCAGCGGTCACATCATCACCATGATGGCACACTTTCTTGGCGATTAGTGTCTCATTAATATTTTTGTTTGAGAGGGGGTTTGAATAAACAAGAATGTATATCGATCATAATATTGACTGCTACAATGAAATGTTTAATATGAAAACTGGAAAAAAAAGCTGAAAGTCCTATTGATGGATCATTTTTTATTTTATTTTTATTTTTTTGTATAAACGAATATGGATATAAAGATACATTTAAAAGGGAAAATAAATCAGTCTAAATGGCAATTTTCATCAGTTATACTAGAGGCAGCCATATAGAATTATGTTTTTCTCGTTACTGAAGTTTTCAATGAATAGCATTCACATTATCACTTTTTTGAATTTATTAATATTGCTAATGAGGGGACCCACAAATACATAAAATCCTGAAGAAAAAAGTGATTTATGAATAAAGTTTAGGCTGTTGAACTGTTTTAACTGTGAGCAAGGCACGTAATGTACAGAATTTTTAGTAGATTCACATTTTACATTGAATTTCTATTATATAATCATTAATATTGTTGTACGTTATAATATAACGTTAAAAAAACGCGATTTTGTGCATTTCATCAAGCATATTATGCTTGATGAAATGCACAAAATCGCATTTTTGAAACACGAGGATTATACATACAATTGAAATTCTTTTGAAATTCTATTGAAAAGGTTTGCAAGTATGGTTTCCTTTTATTCAAAATGTATTTTTTAAAGATATATAATCTGAACAATCGAGGGCTGATTTAAATACTCATGATTTAAAGGAATAATACCTTATGATTCAAAAATACCAGTCTGACTAACGTTAATACATCATTGATGTATGTATGTATCCAGGAGTCTAATGGGCTGCCCCACGTACCCCATTACACCCCATTATGCAAGTAAAAGACTTTCTCCCATCAGATGAAATTTATTCTGGATGTGGACTCTTCCTGGAAGTTGGGCTTGTTTGATATTTTTTTTAGAAGATATACATTTCGCGGCAACAATAATCTAACTGAAAATCTGTAAATGTAGACTGTAGTCTATTATGTAGTGCATTGTCGTGAAAAAAAGAACCAATTTGTCATATTTAGTTATAAGCAATTCATTATTTATGTCTTTGCCATTGTTTGTTATCAGATTCGTCCGCACACCTACTATAGTACTAATTGTCTGAATAAAAGGAAATATTATTAGAATAAAAGTAGATGTGCTGAGATAGGGGGTTGATTATTGAATAATGCATTTTTGTTACCATGTTTTTGGTCCATTTTTTAAAACCTCTATTAGATATTTTGAATGATATACACGTATAGCTCCCTGTTTGTAGAAAGAAAAGAAAAAAAAAAACGTATACCAAATTAATGCTGCCACTAATATTTCAAAGACGCCGGTCATACCGGTGATGCTATACCGATTTTTATTCCATTTTACTCCAGTGTAAATAATAAATGAGAAAATAATTTTCCACCAAAGAACTTCGGTGTATTTTCTTTTCTCGTCGAGGTTATTGTTTGGGATTATAATGGCAGTGATAGTTGTGAGTAGCGCACGGCTCTTAGAATGGACATTATTTTACTTTCATTCAAACTTTCTCGATTACTGTTCTTTACATGTCTTCTTAACTTCCCCCCTTTCGAAAAACAAATATGGCTCGAAGAAAAAATATCTTCCTAAACTCTCTTCCCCTCCTCTCTCTCCTAATCTTTCTCCCTCCCTTTAACTCTTATTTCTTACATCCATCCCTCTCCGTTTCTCCCGCCCTTCCCTCTTTTTCTGGCTCTCTCACTCTCTCTCTCTCTCTCTTTCTCTCTCCTCGTCGCTCACCTTCTTTCCCCTTATACTCCTCACATGATCTCATCCCCACTGTATGTATACCATAGTGCTTTTATCATTTACGACATGAATAAATGACAATTGAACAAAACTGTACATTTTAGTGCCGTGTAGTCATCTTTTTTAAAACATCCAGAACAAAAGATTAACATATACATGTAGGTACTTTCATTTACATTTCTTTACAATTTTTTTTTGTCCTAATAATCATACATTTACAACCCCAATAACTTACAAAAAATAATAAAAACGCCATACTACTTTCTATGTACACACGGTGCAATATAAAATGTTATACTTCTACATACCGCTGGCAACATAAAAAAGAATGAACATACTATAATTAATGCAATAAAAGCCATAATAACAATGATGTAGATTTGTTAAGAATATTTTTTACTTTTCAAAGTATAACCGTGCAGCTTATAGGACAACCACCACCATAACAAATATATCCCAGATAATAAAGTGATAACTGTCCAGGAGGCGGTTGTCCAGGTATAACAGTTTAAAGGACGTTCCAATAAAATATGTGAGGGAGCGTGAAAACAGGGCTGATTGAAACAGCTCAACATGCAACACTTCTGAAAAGGTTTTTTTTTTTCAAAAAGGCTTCATGGTTTAAACCCCTTAAAAAATCTTTAAACAACCTGTCAAAACATCTTCGAAAAAAAATTCCTTTCTGCAAACATCTCTTCTGCCTACAAGTCCAAGCTTTAAAATATGTTCTTTTTCCTTAAAAATTATCAGGGCTTTAAAATGAACAAATATTTCTTTAGCTACATTAAAACAATCACTATAAATGCAAAAGCCATTAATGTGCAAGCAGAGAAGAGAAGAGGGATACATGCACAAATACATTTACAAAGCCTAAACAAGCCGGAACGATATCAGCTGATAGGATAAAAACACTACATACTAGCAATTACACAATAAAGCAAAAAATACCGACATTGCGTTGGAATACATACATTAAGCAAGTACACACATGTACTGTAACCGTATACCTGACCAATTTGAAGCTGTGCTAGACTCCACAGATTAAAAGTATAATGAGTACACTCACAACGAAAATCACAACTCAAAGATACATATACTAGTCAATGAGATATTCTGCAATGCCGCGTTCACAGTTCATGGGAATCATGGTTGGTAAGATCATCAAAATAGCTGAAAATATAAACAATCTTTTTGAAGACCCCCCCCCCCCCCCATAAAATAGCACCATAAATGTGCATGTTATCAAAGTCCAAAGAACATTTGATAGATTTCCAGAAAAGGATAATGAGTACAAATGAGGGTACCTCATGAAAATAATTTTCATTGCAATGCATCGCAGCCATACTGATACATCATTTTAATTTTGAAGAAAAGTGGATAAGGAGGTCTTTTACTGTTTACATGTTCGCCTGAACCAGTACTCGTATTAATTGAAATGTGACAAGCGACAAAAATGCAATATATTTGGCACATTCGCTAATGTATATATTTTTTTCTTATAACAGCCTTGCATACTCAGCATCGATCTTTTTATATACACACATCTTTTTAAAGAGAGAAATCAGCGACTATTCAAAAGTAAATATATAAAGAGAGCATATACTAGTGTTCCTTTTCAAAAAATTCTAACGACTTTGAAATACACACTTTGTTCGGAAAATGTCACTCTTTAAGGAACAGTTGCCACTATACTGCGTTTCCTTCTTTACACATCCTGATTTTCTCAGACATTCTTTATTTTATTTTTTTAAATTGGTTTCATGAACTTCAAGACTGGATCGTCTGTCATAGTAAGTATGAGGGTACATGAGCATGTCATGGCGTTATATGAAACCTTATAATCGTTTCAACCATATGGTTTCAACATAGAATCACCGTCTTTCTGGCACTCAACAGATGAGGTATACAACACTGTTATCAGGAGTATCACCTTCCTCATCAACATATACCTGGGGCACAAAGGTGTGGGTAAAGACGATGAACAGCCGAATGGAATGCCCATAGTTTTTCCTCTTGTTTGTACAAAGTGGGACTGTATTTATCATAAAATCAATTAAACTGTTTGCAAAAACCAAACTTCACCCCCCCCCCAAAAAAAAAATGGTTTGTTAATAATGATGTTAATCTACATAGATATTTCAAATTTAGTTTATGCGATTAAATATGACTGATAGTCCCATTTGGCTTTCCATAATCCACATTCAAGTCATTCTTAAAGTCATGCATAACTTAACACACATCTCTGTAAAACATCCCCTTGGTGAGTAAAAAAAAAAAAAAAAAAAAGCACAGTTTTATTCACTCTATACAAATTGACACATGGGACAATCAGAGGACATTACAATGGGAAAAAAATGCAAAGAAAATTGGGATGTTTTCCTCCTCACATTATTTTGTGGCAAGGCCAAGCTGGAGTTGGGGGTAGGTAGTTTTGACCTGTCTCTTCATCTGTCCCCTGTTTATTCAACCATGAAAAGATGGTGCAGAAAAGTCGATAATCAACATCAAAATTGTAAACAATGGACAATTTGAAAAAGTGGGTTTTTTTTCTTTCTACTCACTCTGTAGTTTGGAAGAGAAGTACTGCATGGTTTCTTTATCCATTGAATTAATTCTCCAGCAATTATTTACTTTAAAAAAAAAAAAGATGAACAGCTTGAAGTACCCACATGTCACACAGCATGTAACTGTAAACTACAACTACTTTCCATAAAATGTACCATGTAAATATCATTCATAATCACCTTGGCATTTACATAATTTTTATACATATACATGTGCATTCTTAAGTTGCAGAACTATTGGTCTCTACTATGACATACACATGACCATACACATTGCAGGGGGCTACAATTTTTTTTTTCACCACTTGCCCTGTGGCAGGTCTTGAAAATTCTTGCCCAAACTAGAGAAAAGAGTGAATTCTTAAAGGTACGACAAATTACATGTACTGCATCCCAGGTCCAGTGCTCTATAAACTTATCTGTATCCAGTTGCTATAACAGGCAACAGATGTCGAGACTTCCTTGCCTGCAAACATTAATTTGCTTGCTCTAACTTTATTGGGAGAAATATTTCATACTCTCATTTCCATCAAATCTACTCTGTGGATGATGGATTTTGATGGGCAATTAGTGCAGATTCTACAACACTGTTTTGGGCGAAGTGCACTCTAAAATAGAGATTTTAATTTGAAATTTCCGCAATTTGGCCCCTTGGGACAAATGACATCTAAATCTAGTTGCCCCTGTGGATATTTTGGTTGCCCAGGGAGGTCGGGCAAGTGGGTTTGTACTGTAGCCCCCTGCACATGTGTGTTTTATTGAAAGTGAGATCTACATCTAGAAGGTGCATCACATCAAATTGCATAGAAGCTCTGATGTTCAGCTGGTTGATGAATGGAATTTCATAGTATAGTTTGCCTAAAATCACACAGTCTAATATACTTTGTACACTGAAATCTATGCTGGCCCTCAAGTACGCTTGACAACAGGTCATGTGCGACGTGAATTTCGCAGCAAACTTTGCGCCCCAGTCACGAAATTTGTGACCCTTGACGTGAACTTTGCGTCCCAGTCAATAAATTAAGGACCCATGATGCAAAGTTCAGGACCCGGGAAGCGAAATTCAGGATCCGGGATGCAAAATTCATGACCCGGGATCCGAAATTCATTACCTGCGATGCGAAATTCATGTCGCAGATGACCTGTTGTCGAGCGTACTTCAGGGCTATCACAGAAACCCCTTGAGCAAATTTTGATTTCAGTGTAACACACATTTTCTATAGCCCTTCACACGAGTTACATGTATCTCAGACTTATTATTCAATGGTTTAAAAAAACATATATAATCAGACAACAAACATATATATCACTTTATATAACCTAATATAGTTCTCACTCTTTAAAAAAAATTTGCTCTTACGGAATGATATCTATCTGCATCATAATTTTTGTACAGTAAAATTTTAACAATAAAAAACAATAAAAGAAGACTTCCTGAAGTGGAAAAGCACATGAAGGAAAACAAAATCACAATTACAATGTAAAATTAAAGCAGAAAAATGTACTGCTAAAAATCTTGATTGTGGATCAAAATACTCTTTGGATTATATTCCATGATCTTAATCACAAAATTTTCACACAGATTTAAATGAATGAAAATATTGTTTTTCTTCATCATTTATATTCAATAAGACTTGCATGGAATGTTCTTACCAGGAAATGACAAACCCCAAAATCGTTTTTATAAAGAAATTCCTTCAACTTCCACATGTTAACAAGAATACATGATATACTTGCCAAGGCTGCTATGTTTTTTGTTTTTTATCAATTTGTTTCAGTCTCATTTTTGTAACTATATATTTGAATGTTCAACTCCAGAAGAATTTTTCATTTTTATCTTTGCTTAAAGGGTAAGTCCACCCTGGAAGTTTCACTCTTTCAATAAGTATCTCTATTTTCTTGGAAGTTACACATTTTCTTACCCCATAGTCAAAGTATGTTATGTAAAAAGCAATTCTTCTGAACATACATTGACTATGGGGGTTAGAAAATATGTAACTTCCAAGAAAATTGAGATAATGTGAAATTTCATGTACAAAGTGAAAAGAGAGCTGCTCGCATATGATGTCATCAGTGTTGCCAATTTGCAGAGCCGAGAGTAGTTTACTAGAAAATGTAAATGAGTGTAATTTACTTATTCTTTGACCGATTTTGCTCATTTCTTTTTTTAAATGCTGTTCAAATTTATCTCCTTTTGTTGAAACAGTAAAACTTCTAGGGTGGACTTACCCTTTAATTTTTCTTATTTTCACTTTTATTGTGATACATTTATTTTGGCTTTTGACCCTCTTCTGTCCCCAGAAATTGAAGAAAATGGGGAAAGAGGGGGAGAGAGAGAGAGAGAAAAAAAAAAACTGAAATTCAAAAAAACTCCAACTGACTCAAAACTATACAGGTATGAAAAATATATTGCACACTGCAGATAAATATCATGCCCCAATAAAAAAAAAAAATACATGAAGGAAGAAGTTTACCAGTCAATTTTCAATTTCTTCTACTGAATACTGGATGTACGATTAACACACAGAGGAAAAGGTAATGATACATGTAGCACTGAAGAATATGTATGGAGAGATGCAAACATCTAATTTTGTTATTGATTGTGTCAACTTACAAAATATCTTATCTGAATGCCAGGGATTAATTATATATATATATATATATATATATTTAATAAAACTTTTTTTCTAAACATCTTCATGTAAGAAACATGAATATACAATTACTCTGCAGCATGATTATATTAATGTTGAATGCGATATGCGAACGTATACAGGGTGTACGGGTGCGATTGTAACTTATTTGGTATCCCAAACTTTGCAAAATTCTGCATAGGCTGAATGAAGCTTGGTGTAACCATATAATCTTCAAACTGAAGAGGGTAAATAAAAAAATCGTTAACAAAATTTTTAGAAAGCCTATTACTACATGTAGTATCCCATCATTATCATGAAATATGAACTTGTTTTAGTTCCGTGCTTCACTTTAAAATAGAAGTTTAACCTCATGAAAATCTTAGGGGTAAAAGCATATACATGTACAACCAATAGGATTTTGCGTCAATATTCTTTGTTTGATGCTGAAAATTTTTTACCGGAAAATAAGCATTAAAATTCTTAAATTGGCAATGTGATAGAAAGTTTAAAATCACCGTTTTCCCCTGCAAATTGGCAACTTTTTGACTTCTCATCATAATTACTGTCAATTTACATTCATTTCAGATACATGACGTTTTATGAGAAAAATGTAGCAATAAAAGAAAAATGTAGCAATAAAAGAAAAATGTTGGTGTTGCCAATTTGAAGAATAAAAGCTGATCAAATTAGGCTTTAAATAATTCCTGTCACGAATGTGTTAAATAAAGGCAACTACGTGTAAACTGTGCATGCAGTTGATGAGAAAAATGCTTCTAATGGGTTAGATTTCTAAGCATAAACCACCTGTATGATGGTATCCCCTTGTCCCTTCAGGGAAAATATTAATTTTTTTTTCTGGGGCTACTCTTTGACCCCATCCATCCAAATTTTCTACATTGTATTACGGTTATAATGGACCCTATGAGAATTTCAGGGGCTCTTTTTTAGTTTTCCAGGGCTCTTTTTGGCATTTCGGGGGCGAATTCGCCCTGAGCCCTCGTGTATTTTTTTCTGTGTCCCTTCATTCCTTTTCATGATGAAATCTGTTTACAAATAAATGTAGGTGGACAACAAATTAAAAGCATTTCAAAAAATGTCAAGGTATAGTTCAGTATGATTTACAAGCAATAATTTTCCTTGACAATTCTGTTCTCCAATAAATGGGTTTATATTTAAGAGTAACGACAACACCTATCCTACAATGTAGCGAACATCAAAGGAAACATTTAAAATACAAGTTTAATTGTTACTTTCACACTCTCCACTTACTGACAAGTTTATCTTTATAAAAACATGATAAAGGGGCATCATTTATATTCAAAGTTACACTGCCAGTATGTCAAGGAAATCTCAAGAAATCTCTAAGGCTCGTTGATTGGTTTACCTCGACCTTTGCCCCCATAGAAGGCAGACACTCCTCCTGGACCATGAGGACTACGTATAATGCCAGCAGCATCTGCCATCAGACGACGCCCAAGCATTGGACTGCCACTGGGGCTGCTTCCCGCTGCCAATGGACTTTTATCCTGACTGGCCAGCAACATGCGGCGACGGATCCATGGACTTGACTGGCTGCTGTCCGAGTGATCACCTCCGCCACTGCCTCGCCTGTCATAGTTCTTTCGGTTCATCTCTGGGCTGCATTTGGGGCTACCTTTAGGGCTGTTGCGAACACCTGAGGCAGCCAGGGGTGATTTCCCATGCTTGCGCTGGCTGCGTGGACTACCATGAGGGCTAGGGCAGGGGCTGGATTTAGGGGTGGTAGAGGGACTCAGGTGGTTGGGACTTCGGTGTTGCTGAATGGGAATGGGTATGGGCTTACTTGAGCTTTTGTGCTCAGAAGGGTTGTCAACATCAGATGAGCTTGGGGTGCCCGTCACTCCGCTTCCGTCACACGATAGCTCATCCAGTCGATTGCTGTTCCTTTTCTTCTTACGGCGACGTTTCTTCTTCTTAGCATCCCCTTCACCATCAACCGAGGCTGTGTCGTCAGCTTGCTGGGGGGATAGAGTCTCTTTATGAGACTTTCTTTCCTTTTTCTCTTTCTGCTTTGGACGGTTGATGAGTAGTGAGACATGGAGACCAGTACGCCAGTTATCTTCATCATTCATCGTCTTAGCCGCCTTGTGAGCTGCTTCTGTCTTTTCAAACTCAATCAGGGCACAAGCTTTCTTCTGGCTGTATGCAGCATGAGCTTCCATTTGCTTCCGTACATCTTGGGGAATGGGGTTACCAGGTCTTATAATACGTATAAGAGAAATTTCACCACAGGCCTGAAATAAATGTGAAATCTTTTCCACTGAGGGATTTTCCATGGGCAAATTCACAGCGACCACAGTACGAGAGTTTGATGTTTCATCATATTCTGGCAAGGGTGCCTTTCTTTTGACTTTTGTCCCTTCACTGTTCACTATCAACTGCTCTGATTGTTGAAGACTATAACGAACAGACTTCCAGTCCTTCGACAAGCCCCGTACCTTTTTGAACGAAGCGATCAATTTGATGCTGACAAAGCCCTGCTTGTTTCGTCGCACATGTTTCAGCAAAAATGCATCTTTCACAATGTTGGCATCAGAAAAGTAGAATTCAACCTGCTTTACAATCTTTTCAACCAAGTCAGCATCTGGAGGTTTCCAGTCTTTTACAGGGGATGATGATTCATTTTGATCATTTTCTCCCTGATCAGATTTCGCACCATCAATTTCATCGGCAATCTGCACTGTATCATCATGCTCGTCGCTGCTCCTTCCATCAGAACTCTCATCCCCGCTATCCTCAAGCCCTGACCCATCTGCCTCAGACGGTCTAGATATATGCACCACTGGTGGAGGGGGTACTATTGGGGGTAGATTCGCCCGGTCACTGCCATTTGGACTCTGGCCTGCTCCGGAACGAGAACTCTCATCCGATTTGAGTGCGTGGGACTGAACGGTCCCACCTGCTGGATCGGTGTGGCCCGGAGTGCTGTTTTCCATCTTTTCGATCAATTCTACTTGACTCATCTTCGACTAGAAGGTCGGCTACAATCTCCCAAACGAGATGATTTCAGTTTTGTTTGCCGTTAGTCCGATCAAAAGCCAGAAAAACGCACAAGATGGTGACGGGCCACACAAACGTACACTGAATAATGCACGCCACAGCTCGAGTATTCATTATTACGCAAGGTCGCTTTGCGATTGCACTTGCATTATGAATTGGAACTCTATAAGACGCACAATAACGTTATACTAGGTATAAAGTGTACGTCAATATCTACCATAAAATATGATATCAACGTGTTATGATCCAAAATACAAGTAATCGTTCGTTTGTTGTTTTCTACTTCTACGTTGATTCTTGGTAGTATTTGTACATTACACATCTTTTTGAATTTAACATTAGACTTTCAAAAAAGAACTTAAAGACAAAACTCAAACACTTGTTTTAATCCAATACATAAAGGTAGGAAGACGTAAAAAGAAAAAAGAAGAGAAGAGGAAGAACTAATTTAAAGAAGAAGAAGAAGAAAAAAAAGAAGAAGAAGAAGAAGAAGAA
>CM057156.1:12997449-13169061 GCA_029962745.1 Echinometra lucunter
GAAAGTGTGCAACGTTACTCCTTTATACAAAAAGGGAAACAAAAAGGTAAATCAAGGTAAATGGATTTCTGTAAATCATTTGACTCTGTTCCCAATGAAAGACTTCTGAAGAAATTAACATTATTATGGTATTAAGGGAAAACTTCATGCTTGGATTAAAGCTTTTGCCGGAAGGGAGGAGCGAGTTGTCATCAATGGTGAAAGTTCAGATTGGAGTCAAATAAACAGTATAATTCCACAAGGGAGTGTATTAGGCCCGATTCATCTTTGCTAATTTCATTAAAATGATTTACTAAATATAATGCATAACTCCATCTTCATTTTTCCTGATGATACTGTTGGAGATGTCCAGTTCTGCTGTCAAACAGGAGTTTCTTCAAGCCGATAAGACTTTTCCGCAAATGACTGTTTCCAGAACTTATCATAATGAACAACGCCTAAAAAGACTCAATTCGCATTCACTATTCTACAGAAGACGAAAATGATTACGGACTATCAAATACGGTTTATAAATTGCTTAATGGAAAGTTGGGGATTTGTAGTGACAAGTTCTTCGCACTCGCCATGCACTCATCAAGAAGAGGACATAGGTTTATAGGTGCCTATAAGCACGTTGATGTACGACAAAAGAGCAAGGTATATAGATAAAACGCCTTGCTCAAGGGCAAGTGCCATGCCGGGGATCATCGAACCCCCGATTCTCTCGTCTCCAGTCCAAACGCCTTAAACCGCTGGACCACTATCATTGTTTGAAAACATTCTAGTCTAGCGCCATCTCTCGCCAATATCATAGCCAATCCTTTGTCATGCCATGGAACAAATTTAAGAGGCTGGTATGTTTTGAGTGGATTAATCAACTCTCTGCCTCCGCCAGGCCCATTTTAGTGTGAAGTTTAGTGGCCAGGGGGATGTTTCATAAAGCTGTTCGTAAAGTTACGCATGACTTTACGAACGACTTGAACATGAAGTGCACAATGGGATGCCCAAAGTTTTTCCTGATGTTTTAACAAGGTGTGACTGCATTTCCCACAATCTCAATTAAATGGTGGAAAACAATATACTTTGCAATAAAAATGTGTGTAAACAATGATAATGTTAATGTAAGTCTACGTATTTCAACTTTAACTGATGCGATTTATAATGATTGAGAATCCCGTTTGGGATACTCAAGTCGTTCTTAAAGTCATTCGTAACTTTATGAACAACTTTATGAAACAACCCCCCCCCCCCCCCGGTCCCGTCGACAAACAGACTCTGACAGATCCCGGTTTTGAAACTGAGATGCATCTTTCGGATGACGCTACTGACTATATAGATTCTTTCCTCCCCCTCTTCTGTCCAATACAACCTACATGAATGAGAGGCAGGAGAGTTGGGTGGGGGCAAATTTTGATATTAAACAAATGATTAACGTTTTCAATAAAAAAAAATACATCCCGTTCTTGTATAAATAGCACATATATCACATTATGACCTAACGCCATGCATCTGCTTCCAAAGGACTTTGGATATTATTTCCCCTGGTTCAGCTACGACGATCAGATAGCACTCATCGTATTTAAGGAATAAATTTCAACCGAGAGAAAAAAAAAATGGAATCGATATGTTTTAATGTATCATCAGTTCTTAGGTGAAAGAATCGTTTGAAAACGAATAATAGCTCGAGGTCGGAGGATAAAGACGACTTCATACTTTGGAGTGAATGAAACATAAAATAATAAATGCAGAAGAACTGGTAATTAAAAACTAATAGTCACAAAGCATTTGTGTGCTTGCTTTGCCGTCTCCCATTAAAAAAAAAATGTGTTGCTTTGTGTTTTAGTCAATGTCAGTTTTTTCCTCTCTCTTCCCAAATTGAGTCATTTTTGGGTGTCCCCCCCCCCCCGTGTTAGCCGATCTTACGCATGAATGATTTTATTTTCCACTTTCTCTTCTTTAAAAAATATACATTTCCAGTATCATGAGTAGCTGTGTGTCTGGGTTCGGTGTAAAAATGTAAGTGAGGTAAAAATGTCAGAGGAAAAAATGTCAGAGGTAAAAATGTCAGAGGAAAAAATGTCAGAGGAAAAAATGTCAGAGGTAAAAATGTCAGAGGTAAAGATGTCAGAGGTAAAAATGTCAGAGGTAAAAATGTCAGAGGTAAAAATGTCAGAGGTAAAAATGTCAGAGGAAAAAATGTCAAGGGAAAAAATGTCAGAGGTAAAAATGTCAGAGGTAAAAATGTCAGAGGTAAAAATGTCAAGGGAAAAAATGTCAGAGGTAAAAATGTCAGAGGAAAAATGTCAGAGGTAAAAATGTCAGAGGTAAAAATGTCAGAGGTAAAAATGTCAGAGGTAAAAATGTCAAAGGTAAAAATGTCAGAGGTAAAAATGTCAGAGGTAAAAATGTCAGAGGTAAAAATGTCAGAGGAAAAAATGTCAAGGGAAAAAATGTCAGAGGTAAAAATGTCAGAGGTAAAAATGTCAGAGGTAAAAATGTCAAGGGAAAAAATGTCAGAGGTAAAAATGTCAGAGGAAAAATGTCAGAGGTAAAAATGTCAGAGGTAAAAATGTCAGAGGTAAAAATGTCAGAGGTAAAAATGTCAAAGGTAAAAATGTCAGAGGTAAAAATGTCAGAGGTAAAAATGTCAGAGGTAAAAATGTCAGAGGTAAAATTGTCAGAGGTAAAAATGTCAGAGGTAAAAATGTCAGGGGGAAAAAATGTCAGAGGTAAATATGTCAGACGTAAAAATGTCAGAGATAAAAATGTCAGCTCTGAAAATGCCGAAGTGAACGTGTTACAGGTAAGAATATTAAATTTGAAATTAGGAAGAGCACGAGATATTAAAAAAAAAAAGAATTCATACTGTATAAATGGAGTGATCACAATAATACTGTTCTCTGTAAACAGGGGAAAGTGTGTATGTTCAGTCATTCGACTGACCTTCCTATCTTACTCATTTGATATGAAAGTGATAATGCTGCCCCATTCAACCACCTAATGAGACCAATCTTGTTTTGGCCGGGAGAACATCCTGGTATGTGCGCATTGCCCAATCAGTGTTTTGATCTTCCGAGCACTTGTTTAGCTGACTCCAAATAATTATAGCAGCAAACGAATGCCCAGTTCCCTCTCTGTGTTTAAGATTTGGCCGCTTGACACGATTGCACTGTGAAACATATTTCAGTAAGCGATAAGTAAATTGCGCGTTTTGGGTAAGAAATGTAGCATGGGAATGGGATGATGTTCATTATTTTCTTTGTGAGATTAATTAAGTAACAGGATTATATCTAAATCATTTAAGATCTTAAGTGGAATGACAGAATGGTAGATGAACTTAAGAAGGGATATCCACGTTTGATGTTTTGCATATGCTAACACAATATCTAATTGAATAATTGTCTTTAAAAGTTAGAATTTTCCGCAGCGTATTGGATGAAATAATACAAAATGTCGAGAAATAGATCGAATTAACGATTCAATTTCGCTTACTTCCTATTCTTCCTTACGTATAAGAACAATAATATTGAAGCATTCGTTCACGTATACCACGCTTAATTGAATAATTCTTTTTAAAAGTTATAAATTCCGCAGCGTATCGGATGAAATAATACAAAAGGTCGAGAAATAGATCGAATTAACGATTCAATTTCGCTTACTTCCTATTCTACCTTACGTATAAGAGCAATAATATTGAAGCATTCGTTCACGTATACCACGCTTAATTGAATAATTCTTTTTAAAAGTTATGAATTCCGCAGCGTATCGGATGAAATAATACAAAAGGTCGAGAAATAGATCGAATTAACGATTCAATTTAGCTTACTTCCTATTCTTCCTTACGTATAAGGATAAAAAATATTGAAGCATTCATTCACGTATACCACGCTTGATTGGAGTAGGGGGGGGGGGGGAGGGAGCTTATGAAGAGGAATGTACATATTAAAATCGCGCAGTCGTGTGGAAAGTGTGTGGTCAGTTATTCGTGTTACCAACCCAGTTTTTTCCCACCATCGTTTTTACAATGCCCGTCCCCGCGGCGAAAACGAGGGCAATGCGCACATACATGTACCAGAACGTTTACCCAGCCAACACCATAACCGTTATTTCCAAATGGCCAAGATAAGGACATTCAAGTATAGACACAATATGTTTACAGAAAACATTTGAATATATCCCACTCCCCATAATCTCTATAATCGGTAAACGTACCTGAAACATGTCACTTAAACATTTCCAAATCTGGTATACCTCTGACATTAATTTTTTACCTCTGACATTTTTACTTCTGACATTTTTACCTCTGACATTTTTACCTCTGACATTTTTACCTCTGACATTTTTACCTCTGACATTTTTACCTCTGACATTTTTACCTGGCACCGGAATTGAGGACTGCATTTCTCGGATATTTTCAAAGGTCCAATATATATTCAGGCCGTTACATCGGGGGCGAGATGCCTGATTATCTTCAAATTTAAGCAATATTGTCCCACGTTCGGCCAAGGAGGTGCCTAAATATGTAATTCCTGCATTTTCCACTAAAAAAAAAAAAATCATGCCCTGTTAGCCTTTTTTGAGCGACTGGACAGTTTGGTTCGGTAAAGCGATGCAAGCCCCACCGTTAGGCCCATATAACATCGTCTTATGTATTACGTCAGAATTAAAATGTGTTTGCCTACAACTTCAGCAAACTGACCACCTGCCGTCGAATGTTTGGGCAAATTTCATAATTGTTGAGCTGATTTAAAAGTCATTGGTACGGGACATGACGTCAATTTCGCACCCATTCGCAAACATGTTTCAGTAGAAAATATTCTTTCCTCTAACCTTAAAGGGAGTATCAATTTCTTTGCTTTTCCTCAGAAGAAGCAGCAAACAACCTTTTTGATTTCCTTATACTTGTACTGTTATCGAGTCAACGATAAAAATAACACTTCTTCAGCTTTGTAAACTTTTGAAGGGCACTACCATTTCAAGAAAAAATGTTCATTATTCAACTGATTCTATACAAATAAACATATACATGTATGATAATGGCAAAGTTTATTTATTCAATTTTTTTCTCTTGAAACATTGAACATAAAAACCAATTAAAACCCTCAGTAGTCTACTAATTTGTGTTGTTATTTCAGATAGCATTGTGCCTCGAAAATAATGGAATTTATTTCCTGCTTTCTAGTAATTACCGTCTCGAGACACACAAAAGCACATCTCTACAAAAAAAAAGGACGGAACACGGAGAGAAATAACTGCCTAATTTGGCCACATGTGGTTCTGACCACATTCTAATGAACGGCACCTTCCTTAATAAGTCTTGATTATTGTCGCGAGCGCAGCTGAGTTCCGACAAACTCCAAGACCTAATTAATGTCTCACAACAGAATTAAACGCCCAAGGAGACCGTATTACGAGCCACAAACAGGTTGCAAAAATAACCCCATAACCTTTGAGTTCTGTAGTATTCCATAAAATTGGCTCATATTATGCTGCTTCAGTCGGAGACACGTATGTTTTCACCCAGTTATGCGTCAATGTGATTCATATGAAGATTGATATGGCGAGTAAACAGAAAATGGGAGGAAGAGAGGGGCAAACATGGAATGCAAGGAGATCATATTACAAGACGAAACAAGCAGAATAACCCTATACACTTTGAATTTTGCACTATTATACAAAATGGGGTGTATCTCCTGCTGCAGTCGTAATTACCTTTTCCCTCTTCTTTGCCTACGTGCGTTAAAAGAAGTATGCACGACAGTAAGAATGTTATAATCTTATAATTTCACAAAAATAATCTTAAAAAGTATCCGTTTAATTTGGCCTACAATTATTGATTTCCATAAGCTCTCACGTCCTTACCTGTCCTATTGCACTTTTGTCTGTCTGTTAGTCATGTAATTTCATTTTTTGCACAAGTTGCGCCTTGAGCATAATATGATCATCAAGTGGATTCGGCCCCTCACATATCTTATAACATGTATCATTATGATTATCATTATCAAGATAATAATAATATAATAATATTCTGGATTTATATAGCGCCTAATACATCTCCAAGAGAGTCTCTAAGCGCTTTACAGAAATATTATTACCCCGGTCATCGGATTCAGGCTTGCCCGCATACAATGCATGCACCTTCTCCACTCCCTAGGGAGCATTCCAGCCAGGCGCCTTTTGCAGGCGCGCACAATGCTAAACAAATCACAATGACTTTCGCATCCTACCGGGTACCCACTTAACACCTGGGTGGAGAGTGGCAAATGTAGATTCATATCTTGCCAAAGGACATTAGTGCCGCGCCGGGATTTGAACTTGGACCGCGAGATCTACAGTCCGGTGACATATCCACTAGACCACGACACCTCTACGTATATAAGATATGGTACTGTATACCTTGGCGTATTTCATTGAAGTCTTAATTACAGGCCCATGCTATCATGAGATTAACATAGATGAAACAGAAAGTGAGACCCAGGTAAAAGAAGGGAAGGCATAAGAGAGTGTAATACTAGTAGTAGATTCTCACATCCGCAGACAACTAGACACCCATATTGGGTAATGGAGAGAGAGGGTGAGAGAAAGAGAGAGAGAGAGAGAGAGAGAGAAAGAGAGAGAGAGGGGGGGGGGGGAGAATATGTAGAAGAAGATAGCAGTATTACTTATAGGTTGAAATGGTGAGCAGTGAGCACGAATGACATGGGCCAATGACATTGTTTGCTTTGGTGGAAACCTTAATTCCGTCTCTTTTTTTACGACGCTCAATTTCCCGAAGGTTACAATATCATAATGAATAAAAACAAAAACAAAAACAAAAAAATACTCCCCGGAAAAAAAAAGAAGAAAAGAGAGTGAGAGAGAGAGCAACTTGATTTTACTAATTTTAACCACTTCTGGGGGGTGTAACATAAAAAATACGATCAATCTTACGATTGATATCAATCGTAAGTCTATTGCAAACCATGTACTAAAGAGATACAATTGATTGTAAGATTAATTGTATCTCTTTATGTTACACCCCCCAGGAATGCATCACTACCATCACCAAAAATAGAGGATAATCGCCGTACAATCATCATAAATCAAAATCAATGCAAGGACATTCATTCTCCTCCATATTACCACATTATTCTGAAAAGAAATCACAATGTTATGACTTTAACAACATCTCCACATACGGATCGTGGTGGCACAAATCGACCACCACCAAAAATCAAACAGAATAATCTCAAAATAATTATCAGAAGTCCAAATCAATTTCCGGACATTCTAAATTCTCAGTTATTGAAAGGTGCACAATTGTTTAGCAAAATAGCAAATACAGCTTGTCATCAAATTATTCATTTTCTTTAATAAATTTGATTTTTTTTTTGTTTGTCGGTACATTGCGGGGGCAAGGATCTGGAGGGGTATCAGGGGAGGTTTTTCACGACGGGGAGGGGCGACATGTGAATGAGAGAATTTTGTATTTTCATAAAAGATCGAAACCTACCGTTTTAGTGACGCTCTTAGAAAATTACACTATGAATATGACCGACAAAGAAAGTGGACAAAATAAACAACCTCTCATTCTACCCTTCACAATGGTTCTGGTAGTCAAAAGAACATCCCTTCACTGCTATTAAGTTTAATCCGTAGTTCCAGGTGAATACGCATGTTACACCTGTTCCACATATTTTAGATAATAGCAGTGAAGGGATGTTCTTTTGACTACCAGAACCATTGTTAAGGGTAGAATGAGGGGTTGTTTATTTTGTCCGCTTTCTTTGCCCGTCATGTTCATAGTGTTACTTTCAGGATGCGCGGTCACGTGGTGACCAAGAGAGAAAAACCTTGCATTTTAAACCACTTTATATACAACTGTTTCACATTGTGATCTAAGCATCCACTTATTTTTTCTCTGTTTTGTTTTAATGGGGTCAGTAGTGCTCATTTTTCTTTTCTTTTCTTTTCATAGGGAGGAGGGACCCCCTAAATATTTCCTTAATTACTGTTGACCTCACATTTCGTTGTGTAGTTCCAATTAGCAGGATTAGAACTTTGCATTCTATAACTCTTATATTCAGAAAATAGAATTATGCCTATGCAGTATGCATTTATGTCATTTGACAATTAATCTGCATTTTGCCACTCTCCACCCAGGTGAAGATGGGTACGGGCAGGAAGAAATTCCTAAAATGCTTTGAGCACTGAAATTGGTAGTCTAGCTGAGCCGGGGTATAATATTGAGAGCGCCTTGAGCGCATTTGTTTAGTGAATACGTGCGGTGTATGAATATCCAATATTATTATGATACCTGAAAATTAAATGCTGATTACCTTCTTCATTGTATGCAAGGGAGATTTTATATATTTTGAACAGTCAAACATATTTTAGAGCACTTTAGGAAAGTCTTCACAATCCGTTGTAGCCTTGACTCATTATTTTCAACATGCACTTTTGTTCCAAATTTGCGTCTGGACAATCCTCTGCAAAATCTCCCGGGGAGCAGCCTTTCAGAGGGAGACATTATTTCTAATATTCAACTATTTTCTGACACTATTTCCTTTTAAAAATAATTATGTATATCAATTCCATAAATAGTTTTGGATATTGATTACTGAAGCACTGAAACTAAAAGGTACCATTTCCTCATCTCCCTTTTCAGCTTTGAAAAATCTTGAAAGGTCATGTAATTTGCTTTTCCCATTTTTCCAAGAAAAAATGAGTTTACAAAGGTATGTATTCCTCCGTATCGACATTTGGAAAATAATAGTAGGCGTCATGATGTACTAGTACATTAAACTCTTGCTTTTGAAATGTAATTAAAATGACACCACTCTCGCTTTTCAGCTTCGAAATCTTGAAAGGTAGTGTGACTATTCTCACTTTTCTAAGAAAAATGAAAAAAAAAAAGTTTCCAAAGGCATTTATTTTTCCCTTCCGTCTTTAAAAACCTTCCATAGTTGGAAACTAAATATAATGGGTGTTATCATGATCATGCACGTTAAATTCTTGCTTTCGAAATCGGATGACACAGTTCGCGCTTTTCAGCTCTGAAATCTTGGAAGGCATTGTAAATGAATACTCTCGATTTTCCAAGAAAACTGACAACAAAGCTTCCAAACATGCCAAGGTATTTTTTTCTCCCTTCTGCCTTAAGAAAATTTCGATATTTTGAATCGTAATGATGCACATAAGATGTTTGCTTTTGAAAGGTGACTGATATGACACTGCTTCCATACTTAGACTAAGATACTTTGGAAAAATTTGTTATGAATTTTTGAAATTTGAAGTTAGATGACTTCATATACGTGAAAATAAAAAACTGTGATTAATATTGGGTGATGGAGCCAGTCATAAATGATAAGGCATGAAAATAAACTTTTGGTCCACTAAATGATCAAATCAGGTAGTTTCTACTGAAAAGAGAATTCAAAGTCGGTAGGTGCTTAAATTCCATGAAAAGTGGTAGTCTACCGCCTAAATCGGTAGAGTTGGCAAGTATGTGATTTTCACCCACTAACTTGCTCTCAGCCAATCAAAATTAATGAAATGATTTTCAGTAGCTTATAACAGTTGTCAGTTAAAGTCACTGACAAAACTCTTCATGGACCGTTCCCCTATTAATTTCAGGGTAGAAAATGAAAATTCCTTCTTTGAATAAATCTTATGTCTTGGAAAAAGCAAGAAGTCGTTTATGATGATTGTTAAGATTTCATTGGAAAAGCCATAAAAAATGATAACAATATATGGATGTAAAAAATAACGTAAAAATCACGTCATATTGTGGTCTTTGAAAAGTTGTTAAAACGTGGGAAATAGTTGACGTAAAAACCCCGTCTTATTCTGGTCTTTGAGAAGACGCAATAAAGTGGTAAATAGTTTGACGTAAAAGTTACATCATATTACGGTCAAACAAAAATTGGGGAAATATTGGTCATTAAAAAGACGTTGTATTGCCGTCGCAAAATAGTCATCTATACGACGTATGACGTGTGGACCAGTTTGAGACCATTTTATCACGTCTTAAAGACGTACGCCTGCCATCAGGGAATGTTGCGAGCTGGGTCCTTTGGGTGCACATTCCACAGTGTTAATTGCCTGACATTTAATTTGCTGTGTGTATTCATGTGTACTCCCATTGCCTGACATATAATTTGTGCATCGGCTAGATATACTGTATAGGCAAACAAGGTGATGGCTGCTGTTTAGAAGTTAGTTGTTTGTGAAGAAAAACTCTTCACTTCTTTGCATCCTTAGATGTTATTGAGTTGGAGAACCTGATTAAAGAGGCAAAGAGGTTAGTGATTCCTCTGAATTTATAAATTTGTGAGATGATAATAAGAAACATTGTTTATTTGATTTTTACGAAATCTTGCACAGATAGTGATGAGTTTCTAGAAAATTGTTTGTGTGTGTCACACATTTGAGTACACACAATTTGTGGACATTACTAGTAGTAGCTGCTCCACAGTGCAGTCAAGTTTATTACATTTATTGCAAATGCAAGTGAGATGATGTGATAAGTTGGCTTTAGTGATCTGTTTGAGATGTTTGGGCAATCACGGACTGCCACGTTTGCCCATCCCACCCCCCTGCGTTGTGTCACGTCCATACCGTTTTGTCCACGGTTGCCAGAAGCGCCTTGAGCACTCCACAGAGTGGATTTGGCGCTATACAAGTCGTATTTATTATCATTATTATTATTAAACGTGGACTGCCGCTGCCGCTGGGAACATAGTGTAAACGTTAACGTATCATTAGATTACAGAATTTTATTGATAGTTGTAAGTCATCAGTGTGCCTGTTTGATAGAGGCACTCCTTAAGATATTGTAGAATTTACTGCTGAATACGCCCCAAAATAGCTCACTTATTTCATTATACCGTTTATTCGTAAGGAAGGAACTAATAAGAAGTTATGTTGGAATTTGAATGAGTATATAGAACTTTGGCTCATTAATCAATTTGGGCATTTTGGATGTTGTATCGAAATGACTTGTAGTTTAATTTGTCTTTATCAAACATTAATGAGTCAATAGCAACGTTTAAGGATTCAATTTGTTTCTGAGAAAGTCTACTCTATTTACAAGTGCTTAAGCATTTTTATCATTTAAAGCATTTGAGAAAATGAACACTCTATACTTTATACTGTGGTTGCCCATTGGTTGCCCATAAAGGAACGCATAATCTTTAAAATTCTTCTTTTGGTCTTTCATATCATTAATGGAACAGCACCCGATTACAATAATTCTCTTGTGCAGCATTACCAACTCACACTTACACGTACTCTTCGTTCATCCCAATCTGGCCTTTTACATATCCCACTATCAAAGAAATCCTGGGGGGATCGAGCATTTGCTCATGCCGGACCAGCCCTGTGGAATTCACTCCCACAGGAGCTGAAGAATGCAAACTCTTTAACTTCCTTCAAGGGCAACCTTAAATCCCATTTGTTCAAACTAAGCAGGTACTATAGGTTTGAAGACAGACATCATTTTTTTTAAAGCGCCTTGAGCATTTAATCAAAATGGAAAAGACGCTATATAAATCCTATGTATTATTATTATTATTATTATTACTTTCTTAGCATAGGATTTATTTCATAGCATGTTCTCTTCATGTGTTCCTGGGAATGTTTATATAAAGCAGTGCTATTTACTATTCATATAATAATCGCAAGTTATTGTGTTCTTGTTTGTTTACAGTTTTCACGGAATGGGGAATGATTTTGAACGAAGGAATGAAGAAATGATTGGAATGAACGAATGAATAAAGTAGTGCGACATTCAATATGAACATGGCGGACAAAATAAACAATCTCTCATTCTACCCTTCACAATGGTTCTGGTAGTCAAAAGAACATCCCTTCACAGCTATTATGTTTAAGAATGTAGTTCCGGGTGAATATGCATGTGACACCTGTTCCACATATTTTAGACAATAGCAGTGAAGGGATGTTCTTTTGACTACCAGAACGATTATGAAGGATAGAATGAGGGGCTGTTTATTTGTCCGCTTTCTTTGTCCGTCATGTTCATAGTGATTCCCGTAAAGACCTTTGTCTCGACTCGCTCCTTTTGTGTTCGACCACAACTACAACTACACTTATCTTTCACACCTCAATTCTTCTTTTCTATCCCTCTCCTTCTTTTACTCTATGCTTGTCTTCTCTCTTCCTATCCTACACCTACCACTTTTTACCCCTCACTCTCTTCTATACAATATGTCTCCATCTCTCACTCTGCTTCCCATGTTCCCTCCAGTCTTTTCATCTACTTTTTCTGCCCAGTCCTGTCCTCTGCTGTTGTATGTTTTCTTTTTCTAGTCATGCACATGTATTTCATGTAAAATTTATTTGTATTCGTGTCTTACTGCATGCTGTATTTATTTCTGAATAATATGAATTTCATATGAATTTACAGTTTGTTTAATTAATGTTTTGTATAATTATTTAAAGAAACAGCCGGAAAGTTACTTTTATGCCAGTATACTTTTGCGCATGATTATTAAATCTGAGTTGAACTGAATTGAAGTACATGCTCATTTCTCTCAATGATTATGCCAGTTTCTTTACTCACTCGTTCTATTTATCTAAATTAATACATAACAATACTCAGTATATATGGATTTAATTTCAAATCCATTTAAAACCCATAGGACAGAGGGAAAAGGATAGATAATAATCCGGATTTCTCTGGACGATATGGGCCTACACCCGATTTTGATTTGATTTTTATTTGTCCACACGATCGATTTTCATTACTTTCAACAATGGGATACACAATACAGTCAATGATACATGGACTCCAAAGAATAATACAGTATAGTTCAATGTATTTCAATTTCAATTTATTTATTTTCCACAAATGTTAATATGAAATCAGTATACAAAATATATATCAAGAAACTATGAATTAGTTACAACCAAATATGTAATGATATTAGAACATTATGATATACGAGAAATCATTTTTGTAATTCGATATCATTGCATTCATATTGTGGAGGGGCCTAAAGTAAAGCAAGGCTTGTTGTGGTTAGGCCCTAATAACTTATTAAGAAAAGATTAAACATAGTAAGAAAAGGAAAAAAAAATAGGAGAGAAAGAGAGAGAGAGTGTGTGTGTGTAAAGAGAGGGTAGAGAGAGAGAGAGAGAGAGAGAGAGAGTAGAAAGTACTTAGTATAATGTCTAGAAATAGTGGGCACATACAAGAATGTGCGGAAACCATCAACAGCGTGGCGTGTCGAATTCACATTCAGATTCAAAGATTTTGTTTCATTTTCATTTTCATTTTTCAAAATATCAATTATACAAACGAAATATAACAAAGAAAAAGAAGGAGAAATAAAGGTATGTAAGATAGAAACCAATATTAAAAAATTGTAACAACAGGAACTGTATACAAGAATGAAAATGAAAACAGAGACCAGGAAAGAAGCGAAACTTGGTTCCCTTGTAGTGTTTAGGAAATGATTCAGAGAATAAACTTGAAGAAAACGAACTGGGTCAATAACGTTGAAAATATCTTTTGCGTTGGCGGATTACAAACACTTTTAAAAAAATTAAGAAAGAAATACCTTGAAAATACCTTGAAAACATTTCAGTTAAGATCTAGGAGCTTGAAATTAAACCGATTTGGTTTTATATGATTTCTTCATACCACTAAATATCGTAAGAAGGAAAGGGATTCCTTCTCCTTGCTAAATACACTAAAATCTTGTAAGTTTGCATGCAATCACTCTTGACATTTTGTTCTGAATGGTACATTTTTAAAACAGCTAAATAACAATTGTATGTATTTAAGATTGCTTTTAAATTATTTCGATTTTTTCAAATGTTGACTTGTTTTAGTTATTCTAATGTTTTCTTGTTTGAATTGTATTTTTTTCAAACTTCTTATTCTATTAGGTTATTCTGTATGTATGTAAACAGATTAATTTTGTGCTATTGATTATTTACAATACCGTGGATTAATTTTATGTAATTGTGTATTATGCGGTCAGGGTTCAAGTTCAGGTTTTATTTCCAATATAACACAAGACATAATTTTTCTTCTCCTTTTATGCAGAAATATCATAAATAAACAAACATACAACATTTTTTCCTCTAATTAACATCAAAACAAATTAAATGTCTGCTTGACATAGTGTATTAAAAGAAAAAAAAATGATATTGGAAAAGAGAAATCCACGGAAAAGCAATGCTTGTAGTGACGTGGATTCCTCGTTGTGGAAAGCAGTTCTGTGACTAACAATGCTGCCCTGTGTACATAAAACAGCAAATAAATAAATGAAAATAAATAACCTACGAAAATATACTTTCTAATGCAACTTGAAAACGTCCGTGATAAGCAACTGTGCAAGTGCAACGCATAATCATGATAATGGATAAAGATTCCAAAAAGGTAGTAGCCCACATTTGCAAGTGGAACCCATTCTACACAAAAGTTTTAGATTGCTTTGAGCCACAGAAAAACACTCGGAAAGATTTAGATCCCAGTACATTCCCGTTTAGGATTGAGAAGGAAATATTCAGCACACAAATTTTCTTTTATTTCTTTGATTTGTAAAGGCGTCTTCCTGCACGCTTTTAAGAGTAAAATCGTTTATTTTTCACTTATTCTTTAGAATATTGTTGTAAATTTGATAACATGATAGTTTTTTCATAAATTTACATCTGTCATTCAAAATTGAAATTGGCTTATTTCTCTTCAAATTCTGAAACAATTTTGTGCAAATGTGAGCTACTACTTTTAATGTACTTGCATGTACCTGTCATGTTTACGTGTCCCTTTTTCCCCTTTATGTTTTGCTTCTTTTAAAAAAAAAACATTTTCACTAACTTTCATTAAGCCTATTTCTCGCTTGCATGTATTACAGACTTGTAAAATAAATTGTAGAGAAGCCTTCTACTATCTTCTCTCATGCTTCATAGAAAATTATATATTTCTATTATAAACCTTCAAACACGGAGTGGTAACCTGGTGCGCCGCAGACCCGCAGGTAGCGGACCTTTTAAGGTCCTGACATCACCATTCCTTTGCTTTCAAGATCAAGTTTTATTTCCTAAATAATACGAAACAAAATATGTCTTTTTTGACAGTAATTCGTAAAGTAATATACATCATTTTCTTTTTTGACACTAATACAAAACAAAATAAATGTCTGCTTGACACAGTGTATTTAGAAAATACAAGTGAAACAGAAAAATACATAGTATTAATCAAAAACCTTCTGTACTGGTATCCTAACTTTAAAAGGAAAGTCTACCCTGAAAATAAGTGTGTTTTGAAGAGAAGCAGAAACACGAGAGGAACATGACAATGAAAGTTTGACCGAATTCTGATTAAAATAAAAAAGTTATGAGTGTTTGAAGTTTTAAGCAATCAAAAACAGATTGGCAACTCTGTGACGTAACATGCGAGCTCACTTCCCATTTGCTCAGTGCTGATGATATTCTTAAAAATCATTTTCTCACTCAAGAAATTTTCAATCGTGCATGTGCCCTAAGTTTGATAATCGCATGAGCGTCTCAAACCTCTGTATGCAAAATGTGTCATCAGTATTACAAATAACAAGAGATTTTATGGAATTATATGCACAGAGAAAATGGAAGTTGAGCTCATAATACGTCACAGAGTTTCCAATTTGTGTTGAATTGATCACAGCTTGAAAATTTAATAACTTTCTTGTTTTTAATCGAATTTACTCAGACTTTTACTGTCCTGTTCATCTAATTTTCTGCTTCTCTTTCTTCAAGTACATTTATTTGACACACTTACGTGACAGCAGCAAATCAAAATTAAAGAGCACACTTAATATTGTACAGTAGTTTCAATCAGAATGCATGCCTATCTATTTATTTTTTTAAATTTATTTACATATTTATTTATTTGTTTATTTATTCATTTATTCATTAATTTTGTTTCATTCATTTCATACTGCAGGGTTGGCCTGTTCAGTTTCGTAAAACTGCTTTCCAAAGGCGCCCTGCAGTAATAATAAACATCATTCTACATGAAAATACAAAATACACAACAGTTAGGCAACATTGTAAACTACAAACATGAGAGTGGATTAATGGTATTGTAAACAAGTAGATTTGTGGATATATATTACAGCACTGTTATAAATCAATTGAATCAATATGTAAGGCTTTGCATCGTTTTTTTAAATCTATAAAGGGATGTACATGTTTGAACATTTACAGGGAGTGCATTAAACAAACTGGCTCCGACATGTGCAGAGGAATTTCTATAATATCTGCTCCAAAATGTAGATTTTTTTCAGTTCGTCAAAATTGTGAAGGACATCCTTCGTTGCTTTTCCAAATGTTGCGAAAACTATGTTGAATTCTTTGTCGTTTGTATCAAACGTATTATTTTTAACTCTGTTCAATTCAACCCTTAGCCTGCCATGCGCTATTTTTGTAATAAACAAATCATTTTTTTTAACAACTGAAAAATGAGACAGCTTGTGGTTTGGCCATGTTACTAGAAGGGTTTGGCTAAGAACGACTTAACTATGAACAGCCCATGGTACTCCCTAAGTTTTTCCTCTTGTTTCAACAAAATGTGACTGTATTTTCCGTAATCTCATTTCACTTGTTGATAAAAACTATACTTCACATAAAGAACGTTTTGGTAGTAATATGATAATAATCAGATAATAATAATGATGATGATAATGTTAATCTAAATAGATATTTCAACTTTAGCTTATATGCGATTAAATATGATTGAGAATCTCATTCGGCTTTCCATATTCAAGTCATTCTTCAAGTCATGGTCACAGGATGACTCTGGAGCAGTTGACTAATGCCTAGTTTACATTTGCCACGGGCGCCGTACGATGATTTTGGTCTACGATTTTTCGGAGGCATCGTAGGTAGCTACGGGCTACGGTATTTGTGTTTACATTATGTGCGATCATCGTGCCATTTTTATTTATTGGCCATCGGGGGCAGGCCGTGGCATATCCATACAGAGGCCGCTCGGAGATTGTACGATAATCGTGCAATCTTCGCAGCCTCCCCGCGGAAATCGTACGGGCCCGTGAAGAGGCCTCGGGCTGGAGGATCGGAGGATCAGCCCGAGGCCTCCGCACGATTCCTTGCAGAAATTGTGCAATGCCACCTGCGATATGTTCATGGGCTACGTGCTTGCGATTTTCAAATTTGTATAACTCCTCTCGAAACAAAATCGTAGAGGCTGCGGCCCGTGAATCCGTACGAAAATCTTACGAACGCCTTTCTCCCTCCTTTCACGGAGGCCGCACGGATAGGGGGTTACGGGCAGGATACGGGCTCCGTACGCTGGTCGTAAGCCAAAATCATGGGACACAGATAGATAGTTGATTGATAGATAGACAGACAGATTAATAGATTGATAGATAAATAGATAGACAGATTGCTGGATACTATCAACATGTCTATCGTTTTGATCCAGTCATTTTTCTACATGCATGACAACGGAGTTTAGTTGAAATTGTTAAGGAGGAATGTAGAAAGTTTACTTTTGTAGAGATTTTACTTTTTCAGGCTCTTTATAGCGTCAGTAGTTTTTGTTTTATTTTTAACAGAGCAAAATATTGTCTGCATGCATAATTATGCGGCGAGATAAGATTCAAATACGAACCATGCGATTTTAAAAAATCTCTTGATCATTATTTTTATGAGTGACTTTTCAAATAGTGTCCATGGAATGAGATAATGTCTTTTATCGCTCAGTAAGTATAAGTAAGAAGTTTTTACAAACTATATGCACAAATTTGCTTCTTGGGTCACACACTTCGCAAGAACGCTCTAGAAACAGTTGCCCTTACTAGTGCTGTTGAAGGAAGGAGGGCACGTGGACGCCAGCGATTGACTTACCTCTCTACCGGCACTAGGCCCCTTGACATCATACGCCGTTGCAAGACAGGCAACGTCATATTCTAACAAGCCACTTCTGAAGGATGGTGGATATGCACAAGATTTTAGTGCCTTAGTAATGAAATAAAAATTCTGTATAAGCGGCATGACGTGCAAAAATATGTAAAACAAAAAAAGAGGAGACTCGAGTAAATAGTCGGTTTTTTTTTTTTTTTTGATAATTAAATTGATTGTGATCTACTCGTTTGGGATTAAGTCATTGGTCCTCAGATTAATCGTCAATTTTTTTACCAGTTCGTACCAGAAGTACTCGCGTCCTCTCACGTCTTCAGGCCAGTACAGATAAGGTCTGCCGTCACTAAGATACAACCTCGCCAGGAAGGGTATCTCATCATCTGGGATGTCTTCGATGAAGACTACGACTACGAATTCGGTCCGAGTATCACTCACATAGTCCATGGCAATGCGCAGCTTGAGCATGAACCAGCGATCACGCACTGCAGCTCTGCTGAGTAGAATTAAGGTCTTATAACTATGGCTCACCACATAGTCGACGGAATCCAAGTAATGCATACCCAGCACTAGGTCTTCGTCTCCAAAGACGTTCCTTTGGAACTGCGGAAGGTGTTCTTCGATAGCTGGTCGGAGATGTTCGCGAACCCATTCTTCGTCGTCGTCGTAGAAGATGATGTTCAGGTCGAACTCGTAGTCATCGTGATCCCGTGCATCTTGTACTTCTTTATACCCAAGGATCGCTAGTTTCAAGAGAAAGAGTTTGTACTTCAACGGCCATCGGTTGTGATAAACAAGTATGAAGATGACAACCAGACAAATGACAGCAAGAGGAATCAAACAGACAGCCAGAATGTTGCGTCTGCAAAGAACATGGACATCAAAATCAAGCAGCGGTTTATCACGGAGAGGAGTCATTGATTCAACGGAACAAACTGTTGAATTTTCATCGATCAGGTGTACTCGCCCACGTAGCCAAGTAATTAGCCACTTTATATCACACTGACAATTAAGCAGGTTCCCTGAAATATTGAGGAATGAAAGAGAAGACAAGACAGGTGTGAAAGTACTTTGGTTGAATCTCGTCAATTTGTTGTCTGACAGTGAAATATATGTCAGCATTTTGTTGTTTGAAAATATCGCTTCATCGAGATACTGTATCTGGTTTGCTGCAAGGTATATGTGCGTTAACTGCCCCAATCCAGTCAGTAAGTCATGATGAAGTGCAGTGATGGAATTTCCTCTTAAAGACAACATCTGAAGTGATTTCAAGGTTGCAAAGAAGAGTGGATGTAAAGTTTTTAGGTTGCAGTTATCTAAATATAGCTTTTGTAATGCATAAAGTTCTCTAAAGATTTCATGCTTGTCATTTAAGTAAAAGAACACATTATCACTCAACACCAAAATCTTTAAATCTAGCAGTCCATCAAAAAGAGATACATTCAAAGTCCTAGCCCACAGGTCCCAGCTGAATCTACCTCCAGTCATGTCCAAATGTGAAAGTTTTTTCAATCTTTTAAAAGATTCGACTGTTAATGGATGAAAGTGTGAACGCTGCCTCAGGTAAAGTGATTTTAATGTAGGGGTGTCTAGTTGAAAATATTTCATGAAGTTGCAGTTATCTAAATAAATGGTCTGAATGTTATCAAGCCCTGAAAAAGACGTAACTTCAAAGATAGCAAGGTAATGGTTTGCCCTCAAGTCTAGAAACGTTAAATTGTCCAAACCGAGAAATGTAAATTGTGAAATTGCTGTCAAATCATTGTAAGATAAGTCCAACTTGACGAGGTCTACTGCCCAAGTATGATTATTAGGGTTTATTTGTTTTAATTTGTTAAATGACACTTTCAATATCCTTAGCTCCTGCATTCCCTCAAAGAATTCTGGTTCGATTAATACGATAGAATTGAAGGCCAGATCAAGTTGACTGACTTGTGTGAGGTCGGAGAACATACGATGATAGAGGCCACTTAGTTTATTTTGCCTGAGGCCAAGAACAGAGAGATATTGATTGCGGAGTGGACTAAAGAAATCTGTTGGCGATAAGTCCAAAAGGGCACCAGTGATTGAAAGCTCTTCTATTGTAGAGCGCGAAATGCCAATTAATAAATTTTGCAATGTTTCAAATGTAAAAGCACAATATCCTAGCCACAATGAACGGACATGTAGTGATGCGATCACACTTGGATCAACTGATTCTATTGGATTAGCGAATAGATTCAGGGTCTCGGCATGACACGAAAAGATGAAAGTGTCCGGAAGTAGATGTTTAAATCGATTAAAAGACAAATTGGCTTCCCGTACTGTGCCACAAGAGGTGATGTTAATTGAAGATAACCGATTCATACGCAGTACTACAGACTCTAAATGTGAGATCCATTCTAGTGTGTCTGTAGGAAGCCGTTCCAAATTTGATGAAATCAACATCAGAGTGGAAAGTTTGTTTGCCCATCTTAGCAGGCCTTTCTCTGGAAGCACAAGGTGGGGGTTCAAAGAAATATCTAATTCTTTCAAATCCTTAAGTGGGTAAAACGCAGCGGGCTCGATTATTCTTATATCATTTGAAAAAAGATCCAAGCATTTTATCTGGGTGTACTTTAGGAATGTGGAGTTTGAGAGAAAAGTGATATTATTCCACTGCAACTTCAGTCGTACAATATCCTCGAGAAGATTTGGGGGCACAGAATCAAGTCCCCTGTCACTGCAGTCGGCTTCTTTCAGCTTAAAGTTCTGATGGCATTTCCGAGAAGAATCTCCAAGACGTAACAGCATGGCATCTCCACGTCTCGTGTGGACAGGAGAGAGTAGAAGACAACAAACTAAAACTAACAGCAGAAGGAACGGACGGAATTTGTTTGCCATGTTGGTTCGTTCACGTCTACAACCAGAAGAAACTAAAATGGCGAATGATACTGCTCTCTGCATCACAAAAAATGACTGCTATCTAGATTAATGACTCTCTCAAATTCAAACTAATTTTATATGCTGTTGCACGTTGAGAAACCTAGTAGTCTCTCAGTTGGCATCTAAAACACAGGGTAGCGCAGTATCCACTCTCACTCAGTTTCCTGTTTCTATTTCCTGATTGTAATCTGATAATGCAACAAATTCATTTATTATGTCAACACAAACAGAAAATAAATCTATTTATAGGCGCCGAAAGCGCGGGGGGAGAAGACGGCTGCCCCATCATTCAAGGAAGGGGAGCAAAATCGATTCCCCCCCCCCCCGCATGGGCTCCCCGAATAGGCCCCCAGCAAGAAAAAAATAATCCTATCATAACTTTGCATTTCAACCATGTAGAATAAGCATAGCAGATTTCTAAAAGGCAAACTTTCAGCATTAAAAAATAAATAATAATAAATAAATAAATAAATGAATAAATAATAATAATAAAATAAACATTTCTCACTCGGTCGCTACGCCTCCTCATATAATAATCAAAAGTAATATCTCTTGTTTGTTTGCTTGTTTGTTTGTTTTACAAACTCTGTCTATGATTTATTTATAGGCTCCAGAAAAAAGGGTCCAGATGTTTGCTTCTATTGGGGGGGGGGGTTATTTTTGCACCCCCACCGTGTCACCGTGACGTTTGCAGCACTGCAGTCATCTATTAGTCGTCTAAAGGAGCACCTAATTTTTGTTTTCATATTGTCACTATACTCTTTAATATAAACACAACAAAAAAGTAACTCCCCCCTAATTCAAAATAGCATAACTTTTTAACGAAGTCGTTTTTTAGGAAAATAATTTGGCAGGAGTGTTCCTACACTTATTGACTAACTTCTGTTTGAAAATGAGATTGATCTGTCAAGTTATGCATGAGTGAGCAGACATTAAAGGCAAAAATGTCACTTTTCAAAAGTCACAAGAGTCATTTTGGGGAATTTGTGAAACAAGATTTTTCTGGCGTTTTTTAAGTGTTGTTGATGTTTTTCGAGGTTGTGCCATGGTTGAGTGACAAAATTGCGAACGATGAAGCGATAAATACTGAAAACTTACTGTTTAATGCCGGAAAAAACGTATACCTGGTATTTTCACATAATGTGCTGACTCAAGTTGGTTGATGCCAGTTTTTTCCACAAACTGAATGGCTTTTGCAGATTTAGGAGGGCTGAACATAATTTTTTCTCAAAAAACTGTGTTCACCCAAACTGTGATAAACATGAAAAGTGTCAGGGATAGGCATGACTGGATCAAACAATGGAAGAATTCAAATTCAAATTCACCACAGATTTGTTTCACAGAGCCCCAAAAGGACTCTTGTGACTTTTGAAAAGTGACATTTTTGCCTTTAATGTTTGCTCGCTCATGCATGAGTTGACGGATCAATCTCATTTTCACACAGAAGTAAGTCAATAAGTGAAGAAACACTCCTGCCAAATTATTTTGCTCAAAACTTTTTCGTTAAAAAGTTATGCTACTTTGAATTAGGGGGGAGTTACTTTTTTGTTGTGTTTATATGGGCAGTGCATCCCTTGTACGAGTGGCGGCAAAAGAAAGGTCACAGATCATCTTTGCCACCTTTAGCTCCATAATATTCAGTATAACGCATAGTCTTGAGAAATGCACTTTCATAATCTAAATTTGTTGCATGCAAAGTTGTAATTTTCTATTTTGCCCCCGAAGTGCATGGTGCTCCACCGGAAGAGAATATAAAATTGTGATGTAAAACGATGTGTAATAAGCTCTTCTTTGCTCTAAAACACATAGCTTCAACATTCCATTTTTTTCCCTGGGTCACTACGCTTCCACTTTTAGACTGTACAATAACGTTTAAAAGTTTAAAAATAATACATTCATTGCAGTATGCCTACTATGGTGGCCCTGAAGTACGCCCGACAACAGGTCCTGCGCGCCGTGAATTTCGCAGCCAATGACACGAATTTTGCGACTGGGACGCAAGTTCGCGTCCCGCGGGGTCCCGAATTTCGCGTTCCAGGTCATGAATTTCGCGACTGGGACGCAACTTTCGCATCCAGTGGCCGCAAAATTTATGTCGCACATGACCTGTTGTTGAGCGTACTTCAGGGCCACCACACAGTACACTCTAATTCAATTTCATTCCTAATCATTCATCTAAAAATTCTGACTTAATGATAATGACAGCATTCCTGTGTAAAGCATGCATAAGAGCTTTGATGTAGGAACCCAATATTAGCAACCACAAACATTACCTCACATTTCCATCAAAATAAGCAATAACCTGATAATCAACAACGAAAACAAATACGGTTGAAAATAAACAGTACAGTATAACCAAGCCAAATTATTTAACATAATGATTAAGCAAGGCATATTTATATTTTGTTTTGAATGTTGTAAGCTATTTCATTTTCATTTCATTTGAGGATCCATACCACTCCAAATTAAAGCACCATAGTGCGAATTAGATTTCGTAATGAGAGAACTAGTAATTTAATGTAAATGAAAATAAGACAACCGTGGAAGTTATTATTGTTAGCTTACCCCCCCCCCCCCAAAAAAAAAAAAAAAAAAAAAAAAAAACACACATTTCCAGTGCATTATACCTACACTTTCACACAGCCACACAAATTATGATTTACATTTATAGATCTACACATAATGCTACACTAGTATAAGCCTATCACTATGAACATGACGGCCAAAGAAAGCGGACAAAATAAACAACCCCTCATTCTACCCTTCACAGTGGTTCTGGTAGTCAAATTAAAGAACATCCCTTCACAGCTATTATGTTTAATCAGTAGTTTCAGATGAATATGCATATGAAACCTGTCCCACATATTTCAGATAATAGCAGTGAAGGGATGTTCTTTTGACTACCAGAACCATTGTGACGGGTAGAATGAGAGGTTGCACCGGCGTAAATCCACTCTGAGGAGTAGGGGGATGATTGACTTTTTTGACGATTTTTTTTTCTGTCGATCTCACACTTAAGTATAAGCACACACCCTCACTGACCCCCACAGACCCCCTTACACACATTTTAATATTTATTTTGCGAGCGAGCGAAGCGAGCGAGCCAAAAATAACCACTTTTTTGGTTTTCAATCGCATTTTCAAATAGAAATTCTAAAATATGATGGTTGTTTATGACAGATATTCAAAGATTTTACTAACAGATTAATTAAAATATATTTTCTTTCTTAAAAAGTGGGGGGGGGGGATATTTGTACACGCCATCCCCCCCTCGCCAAAAAGTGGGGGGGGGTATATCCCCCCCCCATCCCCCCCGGGATTTACGCCAATGAGAGGTTGTTTATTTTGCCCGCTTTCTTTGTCCGTCATGTTCATAGTGTATCATTTTGTTATTGCCAAATATGATATGTGCACAATATATTTCAATATTGAGAACAGGAAATTGCGATGAATAGTCATACAATCGTGACTCTTTAAAACACCATCGTTTCTTTGTCAACATGGTATCCCTTTTCAAATTTCAAGGTCTATCTTTGATCATCTGAGCAGAACTATCGAAAATGACAACATTTACAAGATTCCTTTCGAATTCTCTATCGGAGAGCTTATCCGGATGCCTAGGGACCGTGAAAAGGGGTCCCTTAGGGAGAGCCCATGTTCTTTTTTTTCCATAATCCCTCGGGAAAAGAGCATTGATGGGCCCAATACGAACCATGCTCGAGCCATTAGCAGCTAAAAGCTGTAAGCGGGAAAGTTTAATTAACATTTGTGTATATATGTCACCCTGCAATATGTTCAAAAATAATTAAAAAGCTCGTTATTTGCGACGATGTAATAACTATCTAGACATTTAAAAGTGAGGTAACGTAGGAAATGGACCGGCAAGAAAATATATTAATATTTCAGAGACTGAGGGGAGAGATATATGGAGAGAGTAAGAGAGAAGTCATAAAAAGGGACAAAGAGAGAGAGAAAAAAAAAAACTAATGACAGAAACGGGATGGAAACGGAGAAAGATTCTCTCAGAAGAACAACGAAAAGAAAAAAAAAAAAGATTTAAAGAAAGGAAAAGGAAATGATAGGTGGCGTCCTTTGATCAGTCTAGATGATTATGAACCGAAAATAAGCTGAAGTTTGTTTGTTTTGCCTTTTTTGCAAACTTTTTTTGTGTGTGTTTTAAAATTTGATTTTGATTTGATTTGGTTTTTTTAATGAATATGCACAAACTGCCCATCGATCTGTCTTTCACATTTTGCTTTCTCAGTGGGGGGGGGGGGGGGATGACTGAATCCTGGTAAAGCTTGCAAATAACATTCTTATTTTATCATTTCTGTTTTGCTTCCTTTTCTTCTTCATAATACTTTACCCTTATTTTTTCCTCTTCGTCTTCTTTCTCCTCTTCTTCTTTTCCATTTTCTTTATCGTTTTCTCCTTCTTTCTCCTCTCTTCTAATCATCTTCCTCCCCTACATCTTCCCTTTTTCCCTCCTCAGCTTTTCAACTAGGTAGATTTAGTTGAAATGGGAGAACATTATCTCCCATGAAAGGTTTCAAAAACTTACTATTTTTAGTTGTTTTTGTTTTTGGCAGAAATAATTCGGTGAAAAGTATACTGATTTTTTTTTTTACTTGAAATCGGAAAATGAAAAGTTTCTTAACATACAAGGTTATCACTGAACTTAATACAGGAAGGAATTCCTTGAAAGCTGTGAGCACTGAAATTAGTAGCCTAGCTGAGGCTGGGTAATAATGGGAGCGCCTTGAGCACCTTGTTTGGTGGATATGTGAGCTATATAAATATCCAGTATTATAATTATTATTATAAAAGTTTTTAAATTGAAGGTTAAATGCTAACTGATATAGGGGATTTGTACTAATAATTGATACATACCAAGATTTCATTACTATATTCCTGTCTTATTTTGCTGTAGGGTAATGACTGCTCAAAGTCTTCCTCTTGAAATTTCTTGGTGAATTATCAAACGTCACAAATTTTAAGTGGTCACGTGCTTAAAATTTTAGAAAGCTTCTTGCTTGCACTTTTTATCAGGGTCCCAAGTCTCTCTATATCTCTCTCCTCTTTTTTGATCTGGGGAGCATTTCATGACGAGTTTTGTCGGTGATTTTCACCGACTAATTTGCTATCAGCCAATAGGATTTTCAGTAGCTTGTAACATTTGTCGGTGATTTTTACCGACAAAGTCTTCATGAAACGCTCCCAAGTTTTCCCTCTGTCCCTGCCTCTGGCTATCTGCGTCGTTGTCTGTCTGTCTGTCTGTCTGTCTGTCTCTCTCTCTCTCTCTCTCTCTCTCTCTCTGTCTCGACATCTATGTTTTTCTCGTTCCCTAATTCGTCCCTCAAACGTGAACAAAATCTTTTCTAAAATACCCTCCCAATCCCTTGAAGACATGTACAAAACACACATAAAAATACATTGAATTTATATCTAGGGCTGGGCCTATAGCTTCGTGCACTCCAGGTCAAGAAAATTTATTTTCCCTCCCTAACTTCTGTCTCTGTTCCATTTATCTCTACCACCTACCGTTACCTCGTCCCTCCCTCTCTCCCTCTCTCCCTCTCCCCCCCCCCCCCCTCTCTCTCTCTCTCTCTCCATCTCCTTCTCTGCACTCTCCATTACCATCCGCAAGTCTCTTTCTGTCACCTTATTGAGTTAATGTAATTTGAATAGGTCTAGACCTTGCCTGTCATGTCCCGTCTCCCATGAAATCCATGTTACAATAGCCATCACGGCTCACACTGGTCCCGGATCTGACAGGTTCCTACGCAGCTATAAAGGGTCAGCGAACCGTGAGCATTTAATGCGCCATGAGTGGGGCACTAATGAGCTAGTCTTCTTCTTGTTGCACTTTGAAAGTTATTGATTGATGATAAATAAAAATCAAGATAAAACCATTAACTTATTATGATTCTTTGATACGGTTTGTTTTTCTTTACATAACTTCCATTCCTGTGTGTCTTACAAAGTGATCGTCCTAATTTTTACAGAATTCAAAGAAAATTTGTGACAGAATTATGTACTTGCTATTAACTTGCCTTCAACGAAAATAAAAATTACGACTTCAATCACATCTAGAGGTGGCGCAACATGATGAAGCGAGATGTGACGTAATAATTTGATGCTGTCCACTTGTTAGTTAGTAATCCGCCATGCTTGGCGCCAGTCCGCCTGCACTCAGCATGAGCATGGGAAAGAGAGAAAAAAAAAATAGAGGGAGAGATTAAAAGAAAGAGAGGAAGATGGGGGGGGGGGGGGTAACCTGTAAAGAGAATGGAAAGCAAAACTGATCGACTTACAAAAAACGAATTAAGCATCTAAATAGCGTCTGGAACGCGCGAACAAAGGGCTATAGATTTTCCTAATTCTCGTCGCTTCGAGTGTACATTAGGGATGTAGTTGTCAATTAAAATGAGTAGCATTTCATCTAGGCTTAGTGTTAGTGGTGTGACGATTTAGAATGGTCTAACTCGATAGTATGACAACACCCTCTGTGTTTATTTCTATAGTTTATCATTCAATCTCTCTTAAGTATTCATTGGTCGAATATGATTTTAGAAATTAGATTAGATATCCCTTTATGACGAGTCTTTTTACTTGTAACTAGCAAGTTTCACGCAGATATAACACTCTCATATTCACTTTATCATGCGATTATTCTACTTTGTTAAAGATTAATGTTTTATCTTAGTTTTCATGAATAATTGCTTGACATCTTCATAGTTTGTTGAACATCATTTCATGTATTTATTTATTTCTTTTTTTTTATTCATTCAATTTATTTACGTATTTATTCATCTATTTATTTTTTTTGGGGGGAGTCAAAGTTCACTCTGTGCACTGCAATATATTTTTGTTTTCTAACATTTGATATCAAATTAGCAGTACATGAATAAATCTTTTTTCTAAAAAATATATATGTATCTAAGGAGGACACGAATTCTATTATAATATAATATCCTGATATTCGTTGTCCACATTTTCGGAACGTCCACAGTGTTCATTCTTCGGAGAGGTTGTTTCCTTCGTTTTCCTCATCTTTATACATGATTATGTATTCCTGTGATCTGATAACATTTTAGATACAGATAAACACATATTATTTTAAAGAATGGCCGTTGTCTTGCATAGCGCCGTTATATCTGCCAGCTTAGGCGTTCGTGGCGTATAGTTAGTTCTACTCCGTAAGCCCACTCCTGTTTTTATTTTATACAGCAAATTGGAAGATTTGTCAACTCGGAGTGATGTACCGTTCCATTTACGTCCATCATTGTATACTAAACGGCCAATCGATTACACACAAACACAAAAATGTATCCCCGAAGAAAAATATTTGACCGCTTTGCTTCAACGAGAGTGAATGCAATAATAACAAGATGTCGTCCGATCGTCTGCAGTGAACAAAAAGCCCGCCAAACAGTATGGGTCTTGCGCATCAAACCCTTCATTAGCAAAATCATCGTCTGTTATAAAAATCCGCAGCTGAATAACAGCACAAGTCAAAAGTGTCTGGCCTAATTGATGTAAACGACAGAAAATCTTTACTTGTCAATTCGGTAAACACCGTTCACACATAGAGTGCACTGAATGCGATTTGTGTCGGTGATCAGGTGATGGGCCAAAGTATAGGACGCAATTAATGGTAAACTCCTCCCTTGCTCTCTGGACGTACCAAGTATTTTACCAATGATCCTTATTGTATTAACAATGAAATTGCTGAAATATAAAGAAAATATGTCATCATTATTCCAACATTTTTCCTTGATATATCATGAGTGAAGTATGAAATGGGAGGCATTTTTTTTTCACGTTGTTAATGGTCATTTGAAGATGTAAAAAAACCTATATTTGTTTGCAATCAAACCCACTCACCGAACTGTGCGTTATTTCTAAGTTTTGAGAGGAATTAGTTCTCCTAATTAGAAAACAACTCCTGTTTAATTAGCATTGTTTGGCAATTGATCATGATGAGCTGAGTGTTATTGATTTCGAAGTCAATTAATCTAAATGTTGCTTTCGTCAAAACAAACCTGCTGTCAACATACCCAGACTTTATGTCTGTTTGAGCATAATGGATGACATTTTGAGCTATGACCTTTTTAGGCGCAACAATGAGAGTGGACATTCGGGGCGTAGCTATATGGATTGGGTTAGGGGCACGAGAAGTTGCCTTAAAAACAAGAGAGAGAGAGAGGGGTTGGGGAAAATCTGAGGAGAAGTCGGGGACTAAGGGGGGGGGGGGGGAGGGGGAGAGAGAAAAAAGTTCCAACACATTCCACACTCACTGTAAAAGTTGGGTTAATAATCCAGTCCCCGAATTACTATTTCCATTGAATATGAAATGGAACTGATATTTTTATTTTCTTTCAGCTTGAGAGCAATTATATATTTTAGGCTCAGTTTGTTTAAAAAGTGTTTGTGATAGATTACAAGGTTCAGCATGAAAAAAGTGCTCATAGTTTTATGAACACAGCATGGTTGCCCTCATGTTGGCATTTCTTTTAACTTTTTCAGCCCCCCCCCCCCCTCTTCATGAATGACCCTGTAGAAACTTGCATTAATTTTCATCCTTCCTTTTAAGAGATTACACTGTTTAAACATAATTATCACTATCATTTATTGTTTCATTTGGTTTTTTTGTTATATATCTCGAAAAACTGCTGTATTATATTCATTTTGTTTCATTTGGTTGTTTTGTTATATATTTCGAAAAACTGCTGCATTATATTCTGAATTAGCCTGTGGCTATGTTTTGTTTTGTTTTGTTTTGTTTTGTTTTGTTTTGTTTCTTTTTGTTTTTTTCTTTAGCTATTCTTAATATGACATGTATGCTATCTTCTGGTTTGTGTGTGTGTGTGTGTGTGTGTGTGTGTGTATTTATTTAATGTTTCATTTTGCTATTATGTTTTGTTATGTTACGTAAATTGAGAATGATCCTTAATGTTTGGATTGAAATCAATAAACTTTTGAATTTGAATTTCGGGTACGACTGGTGCCCCTAATGCCCCTAAATATGATTCCATGTTACGCCACTGTGTTCATGTCAATTTCTTTCTTGGCTTTTATCCTTTCATGCTTCTTATATGGAGGTGGAGCAGCTGAGTTACCTACCATACACCACACATTCAAGATTTCATGAGAGCTATAAATACATGCATTTATGGACCCCTACGAAAAACAGCATATGCTGATAGGGTGTTCCGTCCCACAAGTGGTAAATAAATTGAATTGAATTGAATTGACATGTACCTCGTCACTCCTGTCTCTTTCTTTCTTTCTTTCTTTCTTTCTCTGTCTCTGTCTCTCTCCTTTCTTTCCTTCTCTCATCCAATACCCTCCCTCTCTCTCTCTCCTTTATCTCTCTCTCTCTCTCTCCCTCTTTCCACTCCTTTTCTTTCCCTCCCCTCCCTTTACTCTTCCTCTCCTTCACCGCCCCTCTCTCTCTCTCTCTCTCTTTCTTTCTCTTTCTGCGTCCAATAGTTACCTCGAAAGTTTCGCCAGGCCTGTCATCTCCTCTTCTCTTTGCATCTCCAATTCCTTTTCAGCTTATCGTTCCCTTTCTCTCTTTCTAACTATCATATCATTCTACTTATCATAACCGGGGGGGGGGGGGTTCATAAAGCTGTTTGTAAAGTTACGAACGACTTTACGAACGACTTGAATATGGCAAGCCAAATAGAAATCTCAGTCATCATAAATGGCATCAGCTAAAGGTGAAATATGCAGACGTAGATTAACATTACTTTGGTTTAAGAACATTTTCATTACGAAGTAAATTTTTGCCACAATTTAATTGAGATTATGGGAAATGCAGTTTTGTTAAAACGTCAGGAAAAACTTTAGGCATCTCGGCACCTCATATGCAAGTCGTTCGTAAAGTCGTTCTTAACTTTACTAACAGCTTTATGAAACACACCCCAGGACTAGTTTGTCTACAGTTTTCGAATGGGATCTATAACTTTATTCATCCCTTTCACATACTTCAACTTCGCAAATACCAAACTAAAAGTCGCATGTTGTTGATATATCCTTTTTTAATGTCGACACAAGAAATATGAAATTTACGAAGAATTGGGTATACATTGTGATAGATCTGGCAAAGACAAAAAGGCATAGAATACAAAACATCTTTTCAAGAACAACGTCAATATTACCGTAATAATGATCCGAGAATTATATTCAGACCGATTTGATAATGTACATGATAAACATAAAGTCATCATTCAAAGTAGGAAAAAAAACACTTTTTATATAAACGGTGTACGCAAATAGACCCTGACACACATATCACTCACTTTAAAAAATACCCTGTATATTTTCGCTTTGATAGTATTAATAATTTTGGACGTGAATGATCATTGAAAATGTCTAGTTGCAAATGCATGTGCACATACATTTGCACATAGTATAAAATTGTAATAGTAGGTATACTTGGTCATTATAATAACATTTATCTTTTAAGAAATAATTGAAATAATTATAACAGTACCAATACAAATAACAAGTGACGTATATCATTACCCATATTATCAATGAACAAATAAAATGATAACTGAAAGAATAACAAATAAACGAATAAATGAAAGAATAATAAATAAACGAATAAATGAAAGGATAATAAATAAACGAATAAATAATAATCAAAACAACAGCACTGATAACGATTACAATCAAAAAACAGTACTTAGCTGAGTAAAAGTATCAAAAGATAATGATATAAAGATAACAATAAATGCTATTTCTGTAAGGAAAATAGAAAGGAAATATAATTATCTGCTCACGGTGGGATTCCAGTTAATGTACTAATGCCTTTTGCAAGTCTCTGGGAAAATGTACTTTAGTCATGTGTAATTATTCAGGATCAGTTTCATATGGCAGAGTAGACCCATATATATACTGTTAAAATGTTAAAGGGTTTACTGTTCATTTCAGTAAACCTTGTAACACCTTAAAAACATTTGGCAGAAGCTGCATGATTAGCGTTGTCAAACTAAAAAGTAGATGTAGATTAGTGTTATAGCAAACCTGCATTATCTTGTGATTACTTTACTAAAATCCTGAACAAAAATATAATTGTATGCGAAACTGTGCATCCTTTTAAATCTAACACGTATTACAGTTCGACACAATCAGCGTATGTCTTTTCGATATACTGCATGTTTCCCACTTTAGAGCAATATTGTTCCCTTAAAATTCTTGTATGGACAATACTCCCTTTTCATCTGTTTAATATAGAATATTCATTTTGAGGAGATAAGTATATTCTTGCGTAGTCGAAAGTTAACTGTTTCATGTAAAACATCAAAGGCAAGAAAATGATTAAGTACATATCAAGGCAAAGAACACTTAGCATGCGAGACCTAGAAGCGGTTATGAATTTAAAAAAAAATCAAGCATCCCATGTCTGAGAAGCCATGCAAAATATAATTATACAATCACAAAGAAGGTAACACAACTTTTCTTTCTATGACATAACTTTACTGTCTCTACACATATACAGTGATACGTTATTGTGGTTGTGCAGTGCAAATAAAATCGACAGCAACTGCAAATTTTAGAGAGGTTATAAAAGAATGGAAAATCGCCTTTAATCTATACAAACATTCTTTCTTCAAAATTATGTACATATCAGTTCCTTATCGGTTGATACTTCTTTCATGATTAATACGATCATATTCTCTGCTGTTTTGATTTTTTTAGGTTTTCTTAGTATCGGCAAGAAAAGAAATTTAAACGCGTGTACATGTAGTCCGTGCATTTTTTGTTTTTGATATTGTGTGCCCATCATAAATTATCAGGCGCACTGTCGTGTGAATAACATAGCAAAACGGAAATATAGTACAGAGTTTTTTTAACGGGAATCAGATAAGGGAGGGCTTTCACCTCCACTATTCCTAACAATGTTTTCAAGGTGTTCTATTGCTTTTTTGCGTAGCGTAACGATACTCGAGCTCCTTGCCTCATCTCCCGTCGGAGCCCCGGTGTCACTACCGCCCAGACTCTCCCCACTCCCACTGTCCTGGCTAGTCGATCGCTCGTGGCTCGCAGGGCGACCAAGGGGGGATGTTAGCCGGGTCGGGCTGAGGAGCGGGAACACAGAGGCAGCAGCCGCCGACTGGCTTGCGGCGGCAGCGACAGCGGCAGCTGCCGCGTTGTGCCGTTGTTGCTGCTGCTGCTGATGTTGCTGCTGTGCGGCTAGGAACGGGAAAGCAGCGCTCAGATGAGTCAGTCCCGGCGGGAGAGCTCCTCCAGCGGCCGCCATCGCTGCTGCGGCCGCTACACTCGCGGATAAAGAAGGGTGGAGAATTCCAGGCAGTGATAGTGCAGGTAGCTGTCGAGCAGTAGAGAGAGGGTTGAGCCAAGGATCTAGAGGTAAAGAGCTTGCCATTGAAGATGGTGCACACCGGTGGATACTCGGGAGAGAGGGGTCTTTCAGTTTTAGTGTGCTAGCTTCCATCTTCTCCTGACGACGCCATTTTGCTCGTCTGTTCTGGAACCACACCTGAACGCAGAGAAGGAAAAAAAAAAGAAAAGAAAAGAAATGGATGTTACTAAAATCAGTAAAGACTAACATTCATTAACCCTGAATGAACTCAGATAGGAAAGCACAGATGGACAGGGGTGCATCATACATCCATTTCAAACAGAAAATTTATGATTTATCTATAATTCTTATAAGCATGTTAAGATCCCACTGGAAATTCGCTTACTGTGACCTTTCATCTATTGTCGTATCAGGTATTTCTTTTCAATGTTATACATTTCATTTTCCTTTTTTATTCATACTTGACGAAAGAAAACATCAAATTAAATCAAATCAGGGTACTATAAAATGAAAGGGGGAGCATAATTCCGACATGCAAATCAAAATGTGTCCGCGAGTAAATTGGCCTCAATTTGTTTTAGTCAATACGTAAAACGTCAATATAAATATATGCGTGTGTGTGTGTGTGTGTGTGTGTGTGTGTGTGTGTGTGTGTGTGATCAATTGAGAGAATAATAGCGTAGCATGAATTACAGTTCCCAGAGCTGTCCTACCTTTTTGGAAATTTGGCAAAGGTTGAAGAAAAAAAAAATATATATATATATATATATGGACGTATTAACAATGGGATTTATTCCTTCCCCATTTAAAAAAAATAGTGTTAGGGGGACATAGGGTTAGGGTTATGGGGACATTTTGATGTCATAGAACAAAAGAATGTCCTCCTAACTATGTATTTATAGGAATATATATAATGAAACAGGAATAAGAAATGCTAAGGAGTGGGCGTTCCCCAAAGCATATAGCTTATTGTGAATAGAAGCCCGGTGATGAAATTGCATCTCCTTTGTAAACCATCCTTCCATTCCAAAATAATGGCAATATGCTTTGGGTATACTATACTATAATATCGGAAACCATACAAAGAGAAAGTATTACTACTGTATTACAAATTGATTTCACATAATAGCTCTTGCTGACCTTGCAAACAATCATTCAAACAAAATATAAAAATGTGAAACAAATAAGAATCTGGACCAATAAGTTATGCAGTTATTTCAGGAATCATTAAAATAATTGTGATCTTCGTTTCAATTATTTCCCCAACTCCCATGTAAGATGGATAAAGTGTTTTCTCATATGATGAAAATGATGAATTATATTTTCTACAAAGCCTATATACATGATAAACGAACACTAACATGACTAACTGACGTAAGTAACAGTATCCATACAATTATGGTTTTACATTCCCGGGATGGTTTTCACATTGATATCATTTCAAACAACTATTTCCTTTCCCTTGTACAATACACTGGAACAGGTGACAAATCATTCTTTGGAAAAGAATACAAAGAAGAGGAAGAAGATAAGCGAGGCGGGGGGGGGGGGGGGGCAATGCATCGGGGCACAGCGGGGTGTGGGGGAACTATATGAAAGGGAGAATAGCAAGAAACGAAGCGTGACATGATTTGATCAAGACGAACTAATGTGTGATCGATGAATTTCGTTCTTCACATCATCACCAGTGGTCGATGGCGTAAATTGTAAAAAGTTTAAAGTTGAAAAAATTCTCACCAGCTGAGAATTTCAAAATATTTGCAGGAAATATTCATGCGGATAGCCCTGGATCTCTTCTATCAAAGCCCAATCAAAAATCTAAAAATATTTTGTGCTTGAGTGAGCAAAAGTAACTTTTATGAAAGGGTGAAAAATTTGAGCTTGACAAGAATTGGTATCTAGTTCTGGTAGGTATCAGCGGAGCTGAGAGTAGTGTAAACTCTGGAGGCTTAGAAATTTTCATATGCTGATGGCTCTTAAATACAACTTTTGAATGAATATCCTCGTTGTGTGCATGTTCTGACATATCTCATTAACATGTCATGCTTGATTAAGGATTTGAATACTTTATTGATCATACTGATGATTTGAAATATTTATTCTCAGGTAAGTTTTTACCATTAAAACCAACATACTTTACAGGTCAGAAAAAGAATACCAGTACGCAGTCATGCAGATCAAGCAATATCATGTCAACATCAGTCGGTCAATCAATAAATCACTCAGTAGGTCAGTCAACCAATCAATCAATCAATCAGTCAGTCAATCAATCAATCAATAAAAAACAACAACCAAACAATCATGCACTCATTCAATCCCACAGACAAGTATAACTGCAATCCGCAATGCAAACGTATAAATTTTGTCGTGTCTTTCTTCCACCTGCCAAAGTAACAAAACAAGGTAAAGAATTATGAAATATGAATAAATGAAATATCAAGTCTGTTCCCTCAAAGAAATGTTCAAATCTTTGTCAAAATCATGAAACTTATACATTATCATAATGATGATAACAGCAATAGGAAAATTAAAAATGAAATAGTTAAATCAGAATTTTTCTTTGCTATTCTTCGAGTATATAATATTTTATATACTCACATGTTTCTATGTTTTATTTTGTGTGTATATGTTTCAGTGGTTTTGATTATGTATCTTCCCTTTGATTTGCATGTAAAATATGGACAATAAACGATGAATCAATCAATTTGCATTGCAGATTGCAGTTTCTCAATTGTGTAAACTCACTTGTCTTTTGGATAGAATGAGTGTATGATTGATTAGTTGCTTTTCTGATTGATGGAATGATTGATTGACCTATTTATGAATGATTGATTGATTAATTGCCTTATCTATCTCCATGACCATGTGTGCTGATATCATTTTTATGACATCCAAATTATGCCAGATTAAATGTTAAAACTTACCAAAAAGTAGCATTTCAAAACAATCAAGTATGCAATTGCTCACCCAAGCATGACATGTTAATGGGATATATAAACACAAACAATGATGGAGATCCATTTGTGAATTGTCAGAAAGCCCTCAGAATATCAAAATTCCTGAGCCTCCACAGTTAACACTACTTTCAGCTTTGCTGATTTCAGCCAGCACAAATACCCATTCCTAAATATTGTCAAGCCCGAATTTTGCACCACTTCACAAATGTAACTTTTGCTCGCTCGAGCATAAGATATTTTGAAATTTTTTAATGGGATTTGATAGAAGAGACCTTGGGCTAGCCTCTGGTATGAAAATCTACTTAAAATATTTAGAAATATTTAGTTGAGGAGACTTTTTCCGACTGTAAACATTTTTGGACCCACACTGTATAGACCGTAACATCAGCAGGGGCAATCAGCTTACAACGGCCCATATATTGCAAGGAAACAACTAATTTTGATGGCTCTTGGATATGGATAAGGAATGTGTAGTAAAACTTCTGTATATCTGAGAGCAATTCTACAATCTTATAATAAAACATGATTACCTAAAAATTTGGCAGGATTATTTTTTCTCCTGGTGGGAAATCTGTCGCAAAGGGCACTTTACCATACCGTCACCCCCCCCCCCCCCCCCCGGCCCCTCCTTTAAATATGCTAGTGTTAGCAGCGAAGGCTCGATTGCTCGGTCAACCAGTTATCGTTTCCATCTAATGAGCGACTTCAAGCATAACCGATAAAAGTGAATTAGTTCGTCATGATAAGGAAAGCTCGAGTTCATTACATCTCCATCTCCTCGGCTTCAAAATTATCACCTCATTGATAACACCTTCTCGAATTTGATGTGGAGGTCTATTCTTTTTAATTATGAAGTCGATGAAAGGTAAGGATGATCATTATCGTTATATCACCATCGTCATTATCATCATCAGCATCATCAGCATCATCATCATCATCATCAGTATCTCAATCACCTTATCACATTCATTAACATCATCGTCAACATCAGTATCCTTACAACAATAATCATCGTCATAATAGTCTTTAGTGCATTTAAGGTAATGGTGGTGGTTAGATAATGGCCTCAGTTTATTAACTGACCTTGAAATGCATTCCTTAATGAAGTAATAAAAAAATAATTTAAAAAACAGTTATGTGAATTTAAGGATAATGTGAATTTGAAAACATACTCTTCAAATAACATCTGTAACTTATTCAAGCATGTTAGCGGTATGAGCGAAAATATGAAGATGTTGATTACTTACGTAATACTAATTGGAATCATTAGGGATATGTAATGATAATGATGATGATGATACCAATAATAATAATAATGATAATAATAATATAGTAATAATAATAATGATAATAATAGTAATAATAATAATAATAATAATAATAATAATAATAATAATAATAATAATAATAGTAGTAGTAGTAGTAGTAGTAGTAGTAGTAGTAATAATAATAATAATAATAATAATAATAATAATAATAATAATAATAATAATAATAGTAATAATAATAATAATAATGATATGATGATGATGTTTTGTTTACCCAGGGTAGCCTCTTCAGTACAATGTACTGTTCTCCCAGAGGGCTCTGCAAGCATATTATTACCCTGGCTTTAGCACAGCTACCGTAGCGCTCAGTGAATTCAAGGAATAAATCCTACCAGGTACCCACTTACTACACATAGGTTGAGTATGGCAAATGTAGATTAATGTCTTGCCAAAGGACATTAATGTTGCAGCAGGAATTCCAACTCCTTACCTTGTGGTTCAAAGTCCGGAGACTTGGCCACTGGACCACAAAAGGTAAACAAGGGTGACTTTATTTTAAAGAGTAATAACGATGACCCCAGCTATGACGTTGACAAAGACAAAGACGATGTCAATTACAAACTATTTGCATTGTCATAACTGAAAATAATTGCAGATGGCATTGATGATAAGTATCACATCAGTGACATATGCTGCTGATGGGGCTATATAGCTTAAAACATTGCATCGCTCCGCTGATACCCGTAATAACACAGCGCTTATGATATTAATTATAAACTATAAGGAACATTATTAACCTGATAATGATATAGCATCGTCCGCCATTGAAATCTAGGAAAATGGCAATTTTTTTAATTTCACGCCTCGGTTTAAAGGAAGGTTTGGGGTGATGGTGGAGGGATCGAAATTGGTAGAGCATTGCAGGTATAATGATTGGATGTTGTCATGGTGGTATATGGGGCCAGCCACACGTCTAGAGTGATGCTGTTAATTGCCTCTCATTTCTCATTAAATTACCAAAGCAATCAAGCTCAATGATTATCTGAGTTTTAGGCTCCATCATCTCTCCCTCTCTCTCCCTCTCCCTCTCTCTCTCTCTCTCTCCCCTATCCCCCTTTTCTCTCTCTCTCTCTCTCTCTCTCTCTTGCTCTCACTCTCTTAGGCAGCAGGAGCTGGTCGAGCGGTAACGTCCGCAGTCTGCCCTTTGTCTATACGCGTACAAATTGACTTCGGACAAAAGTTCGAGTCTGAGTCACGTCTTTCGGATGGCGACGTTTAACGTCAGTCCCAAACGTAAATCTGATTGCTACATGTCTGTATGTAAACCCAATTACACACACAATCTCTTTCACTTCTCGGGTTGTTTCATGAAGCTGTTGGTAAGGTTACGCGTGACTCTACAAACGACTTAAATATGAAGTGCCAAATGGGATGCCCAAAGTTTTTTCCGTCGTTTGAACAAAGTGTGACTGCATTTCCCATAATTTCAATTAAATTGTGGCAAAAATATATTTCGAAATAGAAATGTTTGTAAACAATAGTAATTGTTAATCTATATACATCTGCATATTTAACCTTTAGGAGATACCATTGATAATGAGTTTGTAAAGTCATTCGTAAGTTTACGAACAGCTTTATGAAACACCCCCAGCTCTTTCTTTCTCTTTTGCACCCATTTTTTTGCTGCATTTTTTTTTTCTTCTCATTTTTTTCATTTTCTCTCCCCCTTCTCAATAGACAGTAAACTGTCATATTCTCTATCTCTCTCTCTCTCCGCTGCACTATTTTACATAGCTCTCTCTCTCTCTCTCTCTCTTTCTCTCTGTTGTATGTGGAACTCTGTCGTGAGATCGCGAGTCCCTCCCTTTTTCTCTCTCTCTCTCTTTCTCTGTCTCTTTTTTCTTCCTCTCTCTCTCTCCTTCATCTTCCTCTTTTCCACCTCCCTGTTACACATCACAGGTAAAGCGAGAAAAGTGGAGTATTAAAAAGCCAAACCGTTTCGCCGGGTTCCAACACCATAATAATGCAGATAGAAGGATAATCCGGGGCCCGTATGCCTCATTAATGCTTAATTGGAATTTGGACGGTTTTAATGAATACGATGGCCCGGTATAAAATGGGGACAAAATATCGCACTATCCGAGCGGTACGGCAAATGCCTTCCGCTGACATGGTTGATCCACTTTGATGTTCAAGATGGGCGCCGCTCTGTGACACTTTTGTTTTTTTCTAAAAATGAGTACATTGACATTGGTCGGAGAAACTCTACAATCTGACAATTATGTTTGGATCATTATTAAACAGTTGCTATTTTCAGGATGTTTCCTAAAAAAAAATAATCACTCTCGAGGACTATGTTAATTTTACATTGTTTCTCATCCTCGCCTTTGAATGTTTTCCAATCGTTTAATTTACTTTTTTTTTTAATGAAAATCAGAACTTCCAATGCTTGTACGTTTTCAGTTGCATCATGATAATTATATAATTTACATCTATTTTAAGTAAATATCTGTATATGGTTTCACCTTCCTGTGTTCTTAAGATCTGTACGGGTCAATCTGTTTTTCTTCTTGATTCGTTGTAGGTTTTTGTTTTAATTAGTTTGTCTCTATCCTTATCCATTTTTTTCTTTATAACCTTGTCATTTCCTTGCATGTTTTCTGCTAAACTGCAACAATTGCAGGCTACGCAGTGAACCATTTGTACAGCAAGATATATATATAGACAAGACGTATGTTGAAGAAAAAAACGTAGAGATGTAATTATTTCCAATATTTCGGGCATAGCCCTTTGTTAAGGATTGACAAAATTTATTACGTCACAGTTTCCCCCTTTTTACCTCTTTCTCACTTCTTCTTCTTATCTTATGATGTTTTGTTACGTCACTTTTTCCCCCTCTTTCCTCTTTTCTTCTGATGTATTGTTACGTCACATTTTGGGCGTATCCTATATGCCTGTTGCCACGCGACCATTTTGGCGCGTTTTTGTTTGCTTTTGTTGACGCTCAATAAATTTTGTCATTCCTTGACAAAGGGCTATGCCCGAAATATTGGAAATAATTACATCTCTACGGTTTTTCTTCAACATTCGTCTTGTCCATTTATATCAAAACCGGCGCAGAATAACTTTCTATAAGATATATATATATATATATATATATATATATATATCTCATATATATATATATATATGAGATCACGAGAGTTGCCAAAGCTGTTGTATATGTTACCTGATCACAAATATATATATACTTATTTTTACTTATCATGACAAACGACGCATTTTCAAATTGACATTAAACACTTGATAAAGCCCTAAGGGCGAAAATTCGTGAAATTTCTTTGGTTTACGGAGTTTTTTATTCCTTTTGTAGTTTTTGATATCACCAACTCCGAGCAGAACACTATCTACTTTGTTTATATATATATATATATATATATATATATATATGGGTATATATATATATATATATATATATATATTATCGGAGCTCAAACTCTACGTCAAACATTCTTTTAGGTATCTTTAAATGGATTATTTTATACCCCTGGGAGAACAGTGACTTTTTAAGCGTATAACCTAGGTAGTGGGACTGTACCAAATTATAATAGCTTTATAGGCATAGATTGTCTATTGTTGTTATGATGCTAATGATGATGAAAATGATGATATTCATAATGATAATAAAAGTGTTGATAATAAAAATGAATTTGAGAATAATGATAACAATGGTAATAATAATAGTAATGACGATAATGATGATGATAAAGATAATGGTAATGATAATAATAAGTATGATATTGATAATAATGACACTGATGATAATGATGATAATAATAACAATAATGATAATAATAATCTTATTATAATTCATAGTTCATATAATAAATTTGAAAAATCATTAAGAAAAATGACTGAACAACAATTGAAGAAATACAAAATCCAATCTCACATATTGTTTTCCTCAATTTCTTTACAATGTTTTTACATAAATTAAGCACTGCATGGGGTAGCCTTATGTATTTTCCTGTTAATATCAGAGTCTTTATTACTCAATGAAAGGTATGATAATTAAGTTCTACGCGGTTATTTTTCAGTTTCCTTTTTAAAAATAGATTAGCCATTGTAGAGTTTCTTTGCTTATCCAATATAGAAGCAAAGTTCCAATGACATTTAACACCCGTTTCCTTATTTATTTTCAAAAAATATATATAATTATTTTAGTAAATGGTTTTATAGTTAATTGTTTGTTACGTCAACGTATTAATTGGTATTTTTATCACTTAAATCGAAGTATTTAATAGTATATTTCAATAATCTAATGTAAATTATTTGATTTGATGATGTAAGAATGATAAAATTGGTGGAACTATGCCCAGGTAGGAGGCATCATAAATTTGAAACAAATTTGCATAAAATGTTACGATAAAACGCAACTAAAATAAGAAATGACGTAACTTGATTTTCAACCTATTCATTCTATTAGGATGGAGTACTTGGGACTTGCGGGGGTTTTTTTTAGTTGCGTTTAAACGCAATTTTTATTTTAAAAAAAAGGGGGGGCCCTGCTAGTCAAATGTGAAATATGAGAGGATTTTAAGAAGAATCATCTTCCACTTGGGAATAGAGGGAATGTAAACAGCTCGCAGGTTTTTTCCAGCATCTACCTGTACATTCAATCTCATTACAAGATCTTCTAATACAGATATTTTTAGCTTTATTGATTTGATTTTGATTCGATTTGATTTGATTGATTGATTTCAGTTTCAATCTGAGCATAAATTCAAATATATTACAAAGCATATTGGTTCAATCTGAACATAGATTAAAGTATGTATATGTATGAAAAAAATAACTTTCAATGTAATAAAGTCATAAAGAACAGAATTAACATGTAAAAAGTTGACCTGATTAGAACAATGAAACGGGGCGACATGCTAATGAAGCTTTGCTTGTAAGGTGCATGCCCCTGAAACTGAGTTACATAAGGTGTGATTTGTGTCAAAGTAGTTTAAAGAAGTGTGATTGAAAAAGAAAAAAGAATGTAGAAAGAGAGGAGAAAGAGAGACGAGAGAAAGAATGAGGAGACTGGGTCAGGAGAGTGCAGTGACTCGGAAGGCATTTGTACAATTTAGGAAAAAAGAAAGGTGAAATGGAAAAAAAATACTTTCCCCCAGTATACTACTCTTTGCTTTTTGGTAAATTCAATGTTTTGCGTTTATAAATAACACAGTTTATGTTAAAGTAAATGTATATCCAATGTAAATCTACAATGGCGAACTATTATATTCATGCTTGAGAAAAGGAGTGAGAGCGCGAGCGTGCGAGAGGGAGTTTGTGTGTGAGAGAGCGGAGGGGGGGGGGGGGGTTTGGGGAGTGAGAAACATTCCAAGTACTAGCAGTAGACAAAGCTTGGACTCATTAATTTGCCCACGTCGATAATTATCCCACATCTCTAGGAATCGATACTGGCTGCTTTTAAATGTTTCAAAGGCTTATACGTGCTAACAGCACATTGAATTCATGGTTCGTTAGACCCCAGCAATTCATCTCGTCCCGTTCGTAAACACCCCGATGTCCTTCGCCCGGTAAAACCTCAACAAGAAGAATCGATACGTAAAATTTAGTTAAGCCATGTAGAAGAACAAAATGAATAAGATAAAGGCGGAGAAATCTACTTATTTACTCTTCACTTAATGCAATAAATAAGTGACTTAACTTCCTCTTCCTTCGTTAATTGTTACCGGAAAAGACCAATGCACTTAAGGGAGGTTGTTTCGTTGCGGGTTAATGGTTACCGCTTTCTTTATTGACAGCATTGTATTTCGAGAAATTCATCATCATATTGTATTAGTTATTACGAAGTATATGGATTTTAAAATATGAAAAAAAATGCAGAAACTCGTAAAAAAAAATATATTAACAGATGAGCTCCAGCACGTACATTGATATCATGTTTAAGATATCCCAGGATCAAAATATACTTTCATTGTTGTTATTCAGATATCTTCCATTTAGCGTGTTTAGTATCTGCATCATCGCCAGTCATTTTTTTTTTTTTTTTAATGAGTCGGGGGGAGGGGGGGGGGATATACAACAACCAATGTTGTGTTTTATTTGGCACTGGCATTAACGACCCTCTGTTATCATGACCATCGAACTATCGACTACTAGTACCTTTAAAACGATGAAACTACATCTGTAATGATTAAAGCTGTCTGATTGGTTACTTTGTTGATTTAAAATCAATGATTTGACTAAGTCTAAGCTTGTAGGATGTTCTTACACATGACTGCGCTTATCAGTAAGAATTTGAAAGAAAATAGAATGAGATGGATTTAGAGTATCCTTGTGCCACCTTTTAAATGGCTTCCGACCTAAGACGGTAGGAGGAAAATAAGATTCATTAATTAGTTCGAATTAGAAGTCTGCTCGTTAAATTCAATAGCGAACTATCTTCTCTTTTTTAGATGATAACGATTAAAAAAAAAGAACCAATAAAGACGCTTATCGGGTAGAAATATGTCATTTCAAAAACCTGACCGTATATAGTCTTGTCCTTGATCGGGTTTAAGTTTAATCTTATTTCTATTTGGGATAACGGGAAAAGCTCAATTAGTATCATTCTCGATTTAATCAAATAGAAAAAGGTATAAATGAAATATGAATAATTTTCGAAAGAATACTAAATTTCAGTTTGTACTGTAAACGAAAATCTGCTGGACTTTTAAAATGCTTTTCCAGGTAGATTAAGATAAACTTTTTCCCATTTTAACTATTTCAGTCCAACAGCGCCACAAAGCATACGATGTGGAGATTCCTTTAACTTAGGTTTGTTTCTCCCAAATTCCGAAAGTCTGTTTTCCACTCGTAACAAGTAACCTTTAGAATAAACGTTCCACTATTCGATGCCTAGCTTCCGAATAAAATGAGAAGTAGAATACTAGTAACAGCAAGTTGTGATGAAACTGAAATGGTTTCCACCAATGTTTCAAAGAATTAAAAAAATATATACTTCACCATTCTTTTAAGTCAAACACAGATGAGGCAAAAATTTTCTTTTATTATTTTGATGAGTATTTTACAAGAGATAAATTCGTGATAATTAAAGGAAAACTCAAACATAAAAGCATGTATTTTTCCTGAACTCACAAGTGGTTAATTAGGAGAAAACTCACATAATATTTCTTATTCCATAGTTCATCGTTTGGATTCGCCTATAATTGATCTGATTTTATGGCAGTATTTTAATCAGCACTCTGCTTTATAGATTGTTGTGTTTGATTTAAAAATCAGCTTCCAGAAAGGCAGACTCCGTTCCGTTTCTATCATGTTTTTTTTTTTCGTTTAAAATCCATAAATTCATTCCAAAACATAATGATGATTAAGGAGAAACACTAATTACAGTTCCCGTTATAATAAACTATATGTTAATATATGTCATTGAGATAATGGTAAGTAATGATGTAATATGGCCATCCCTAAGATTATTTTGTTACCACAATGAATGCTATCAATGCCCTTTTTTTTTTTTTTTTTACTTTATTTACAGCCTTTTTTATGCTAGATACTGAAAGTGTCACTACCTTAATAATTGATTGATTTATAACGTGTCCCCGAAACTATTTTATTGCCACAATGAATGATATCAATAACTGACTGGTTTGCAAAATCTCCCATTGAAATACGGTCGCTGACTCTCCCTTAAATCTTTTTAATTCCTTCATTAAAAGATCATTCCCTCTCAATTTTGGATCGTAACCCTTCACAGTTGTTACGTCTCCATTATTCACATTCGCCTGTCAGAATAATGGATGGCACACCTTTGGAATGGCATCTCCTGGTGGCTTGGCTAACCCATCCCCAGACTACGGATTACTTGTGAAAGTCATGCAATAATTGATTCCAAGTTGGAGGATTCACAGGTCTGTATCAAGATGACAGATTACCTCGTCACTCTTTCTTTGACAAGATAACGGGCGAATAACGACGAAATATCACCGACATACAGTACGATCTCCGCTCCAAGACGAGGCCGAGAGTGGGAAAGTAACGTGATTAATATTCCTAAAGTTAGAGACACTCGTTGTAATTCTTCCGAGATTTGAATGCGGGATTCTTCACTTTTTTTAGCGGGAAGGCTGCAGAAAGGAGAGCGAGGACCTCGACAAAACAGAATCGTAGGTGTTTGTTTATTTCTCCCTTAGGAAACAGGGTCACCGTGAAGAACTAAATTGTAGTTCTTTTTCTCTTATTCTTCTTCTCCTGATCGCCTCTTCGCAGTCTTTGCCTTTCTTCTGGACGCCAATTAAGTGTTTTTCGCTGTCATTAGTGCGTTACTGTGTCATCCGAAATGATGGTTATTAATTACGTTGCACCAAAAAAGGGCATGCGCTTGAGTTTTGCCTCTCCCAGTGGAGCACCAGCTGCTCTTTGCGCCATATCTCTGGGGGCGAGGTCTGCCTGATTGTAGGGTTTCTTCATAATACGTGAGAGTGAGATAAAGATGTGCAACCGCAAACTGTAAGTACGACCCTTTAATGATGTATTAGGCAGATGGTACTGACTTGGTCATCTTAATATTCTTTAAACAAAGCTTCTTCTGGAGGACCCTCTTAACAGACGACACAAGTTAATCAGGGATTTAACGAATTTTTCAAAATAAGACACAAATCATTACAGTTGATGACATTGAGTAATTTTCTTGTAAATGCTCATCTCCAGAACAACATCGAATTAATGAATTTCCAGCGGCAAAATGATTTTTTTTTTAAATATTTAGCAAAGAAGACAATTTTCTGAGACGCCTAATATGCTTTTCTCAGAAGCTAATTCTGTAACAAAGGAAGATAATGAACTCTCAGTGCTGACCTAAACAACGAATGATTAGCTCAAAAGATGTAATTATAGGAATTATTGGCGTTAGTGTACTCCCTCCTTATTACACATTTATTCAACATTCACAAATTCCTTGCCCTTTCTTGTTCTACCTACTTTCCCCCCATTTCTCTATTACTGAAAGAAAGTGTATTGATACCTGGTAATGATAATAACTATAACAAGATAATTAAAGGGAATTTTAAAATATGTTATTACGTCAGCAAAGGAGATGGGCGAAGGAGGTGAAAGAACTATAAGATCATTATGTGTGTCAAATCAATCAAGCAAATTGATATAGTTAAATCAGCAAAATAGAAAACAAAACCAACAACCAGAATTATGTAGATGTACTTATATATCATATATTCCATGTGAAATTTTTAAAAAGTATGCGAGTTTATTTCATGACTGTGAGCAAATCATGATAAAAGATGTACATTTGACAATTACATGGACCATGTGAACCGAATTGAAACTGAATGAAATCACATGACCTCGACCCTACCAATAAACAAACGAACAGCTAACTTCGGTTAAACATCTTTGCTAATCGAAGAAATCGATGATTGCATCCTAGCAGTTTCATGAGAGGGTGTCTTTTAAAAAACGTGATGACTTCTTTATGCTTATAAAATACTTTGAGTGAAATATGTTTGTTTTTTTCTTGTTTTTTTTTTCTTGTTGTGGTTACTTTCTTGTTTGTTTTTTTTCTGCTGTTGTTCCATTTCAAAGATTTCCCCACTTGCTTATTTAAATAGTTACTCTCGGCGCTTCTGGTATTTTTCCGGGTTTCTGCCTCCTTAGACATTGCAAGGATGTAAAAATTTTAACAAATGGAATCAAAGAGTTGGATGAGCTACTGCATAGCATGCTGTGGAACAAGTAGCGCATTAATTCGATTTGACGATAAACGTGAACTACTTTACGGTTGACCTCATCAGATAGCAAAGCTAAAGCTGGAAGCACTTTCGATCCACAATAGAATGATTCCTGGAATTATCTTGTCAAGTCAGTTAATGCGACGCCCGCCTACCTCTATGATTTAAAGTGATACATTAATTCACTCGACTGCAATAAATGAAGTGAATGAAATGTAAAGAGCTATTGTAATCTCATTGTCGTTTTCCTCATTAAAGTAAAGCCTTGAGGCCGTCGTCAACATCAAGCAGGTCGCTCATGACGACGGTCTCCTGCGTTCTGAAATTCAGTTAAATAATATTTTTCATATACTTTTTTATATTCAGAAAGAGATTGTAAATGATTCGTGTGTCTAAAATGTAAATGTATAAAAATCTATGTTATAATTGATTATGTTGTATTGTGTTGAACATGTTGAACGCAGAAATAAATTTCAAACAAACAAACAAACAAAGCTCAGGTGATATCAAGTCGACAAAAATGTCGACGTGAGATGTGGACGGTTCACACCCCCCCCCCCCCCCAATAGCTGTCGATCTCTTTAACCATGGACCTAATAGACATGGACATTCATCATTTTGTTAATGAATTCAAGCACATGTCCCTAACAAAGCCGTCTCACTAACATTCTGTACATGTTTCTCCACTTTGATCTCATGATGGTCACCGCCAATTAGTCAGAGAGAAGCAAGGCATATGCGCAGAAGATAATAAATCCCTTAAATCATGGAAAGTCGATGTGCAGTTCCCGTTTATATTCGGAAATTGCAGTTCTTATGTTTTATTTTGAAAAAAACGTGTTGATATTACAAGATAGAGGTTATACTTTGATTGATTATTTGTGATTAAAAATCCCGTTTTCCGCATTTTCCTCATGATATTCCAGAGTTACGACGCACGGGGCTTATAGAGATTCTGGCCTTCTAATTGTTATATAAGGTTATATGGGTGAGCGAAAGTGTGCGGATCAGTAATAATAAATTTCATATCACAAAAATCGTCTGCTTTTCAACTTTGCTGCTCCCCATCAGAAGTGTTTCGATTAAGACATATAATTATTCTGAAAAAGCACACCTGCTAAACATAACCCAAGTGAGGGAAACTGCTCCTTTGTCAGTGAGCGAACATGCTCACACCATCATTATTGTGCAAACACCTGAATTTTCTCATTAAGATGCACATAATCAGAAGGCGGTGACGATCATCGGATCAAAGGAAGGCTCCCATTAACATTCCATTTCTAGTAGTTCCATGCTTTAACACTCTTCATACGTTCGGTCTCTTTAACACTCTTCTTACTTTCGATCTCGTGGACCTTTATTTAGGTAGGATATCCCAAGCGAAGAGACAGAATGTGAAATAATCTTTTATCATCTCGTCTGCACTGAGGTAGCACGACTATAAAGGTCTTTGCAGAAGGAAAAAAGATAAAACGATTTTGTAACCTCAGAGGATTCTCTTCATCATTTTACTCATACGACATCAAAATTTTCTCTCCCACGAAACAGACTTAATAATTACATTAGGCTATAATATAAGCAACAAGTGACGTCATAAAGTGACATCATTTCTAACCAGCTATAGGAAGCATAAATGCCTATCGCAGGACTACCATCATGACCACAGCATGTATACGTGGCAAGTTATGTCACTTCACCATCCGCACGAAAACTGAGCTCCTTCTTACTCAAGGGGGGGGGGGGGGGGTGAGATAGTCAAAACTATCTTACTCTGACGTCACAGCAGTTATGAAATATAATCAAAGAGATGCTCTTTAAGTAGAAATAATTATGTTTGATCTTGTGAAGTGCTCTTCGTTAGGCCATGCACGAGAAAATTTCTGCAAGGGGTGTACATTTTTGTGCACATAATGAGCATGATGAGTATCTATATTTTCATCACGTGTTGTTACTTACTTGGACTCTAACCTCTGGAAGATTGACCTTCAGCGCCAATTCCTCTCTGCTATACACATCCGGATAATGGGACTTCTCAAAAGCCCTTTCAAGTTCGTGAAGCTGATAGGTGGTGAACGTCGTACGATTTCGACGATGCTTCTTCTTCGGTTCACCATTTTCATCGGCCTCCATTTCGTCCATGTCTTCCTCCATGAACGTCGATGTTGACAGCGATGGTTGGGGCGGTGATCGAGGTCGCTTCTCACACGATCTCGTCGTCGTCGTCGTCGTTGGTTGTCGCGGGCTGACGGCACTTACTTCGCTGTTGTAACTCGACGTCGTACTGCCCTCCAAAGCGTGGTTCCTACCGGTCAGATCCGGTGGTGGGGACCGCGAACTACGGGATGACGGGAAGTCCTCTATTTTCGACTCAAGTGGACTGCGAGGCGGACCCCTTGGAACATCATCATGGTCGCTGTCGCCTCCGTTCATGGAAGGACTCTTCCTGGAGATTCTTTCGTTTTCTGTGTCATTGTCAAGGTCATCTCTGTCCACTGTGTTGCCGTTTCTCAGCTTCTCGTGGATCCCTTCGACATGGAAAGGCATTCCTTCAAAATAAAAATTAAAAAATTGAAAAAAGGTTAGCATGATCACACTAAGTATCGAATCTGCATACTTAACTGAAATCAACACACTCAAGTCAAGTAGTTTTTTAATCAAAGCTAAGACGGAATAAACCAGATCCTTCTATCTCTCCTCCTTGGACAAATCATGCGACCATCTTAAGACACTCATGTACTTTTCACAGAATTCCACTGATTTTCAGCGAAAATTTGAGCGAAATCGGACACGGAATAAGAAAGTTATGCCTTTATAATTGTTTTCTATGACATTTTTCACACGTATACCATAGCCATGATAGCGTTTGATGACATCGTTTTGTGAGACAACTCTCAATATGTTTTGTAGACACATGATTAAACATTTTCATTATGCTTAAGATTTGCTCATATTCTTAAGCCAAACTCAAGTTGTTTCATGTAGGAGTGTTTTGTCCACAACATTTTTGGGATAAGGACAATGTGTTGTTCAAGATAATAAAGAATATGTGAAATTTTGTGTACAAAACATACTGAGAGCTGCCCACAGATGATATGACGAATAGCTCTGGTAGTGTAAAAAAAAAAAAAAACCCAGAAAATTTAATATAGGCATAACTTTCTTATTCCGTGCCAGATTTCGTGCAAATTTTCGCTGATCTGTTTTATTCTGTCTTAGCTTTGACTTATAACTACTTGACTTGAGGGTGCTGGTTTCCTTTAATAATATCATAAACCTGGGCTCCGTTTCTTAACACTTGTTATCAATAACAAGTTGCAATAACTGTTATAAGCTACTGAAATCCTTGCATCTGATTAGCTGAGAGCAAATTTGTCATAGAAATGTGACAGTTATTACTGATAACAAGTTTTATGAAACGGGGTCCTGAACTGTTACATGAATAATATGCACAATATGGGCTAACTGGAATTGGTTGTTAATTTCCTTTCCTTTCAAAAGGTATAAGACTGAGCCTGTGAAAGGGGTGAAATTTGATAATGATCGTCATACAAAATGGCGTATAATACATACAGACATTATAATTTCTGTAAAAAGCTAATGATTTCTTGCAGAATTTGTTCATATTGGATACAAGCTATGAGAAAATCACTTATATTCCGACTCGGTGCACGGAGAGCGAAAAACTCCCGCCCTTTGAGAATATAAAGTTCGTAGTGACAGTGTGCAAATAAACATCGCACGGTGGTATTCATTTCGTTTTTGGATAGGTAAAAAGTACAATTCAGAAAGGGAAAAAAGAATAATCATTATATTAATGTATATTCTTCTTCCTTCTTTTTTCACTGCTCTCGTGAAATACATGTGGAATTCTGTGAAAAGTACAGAAGTGCCTTCATAGTGCCTTATGATTTGTACAAGAAAGCTCTCGGAACAAATACGGTGGATTTTTCTTCTCTAAGAATGAATCATAATTCAAATCAGAAAGCTCGGGAAAGGCAAGGTCAATGGGGGATAAAATGTTTTGTGCAATGATGAGCCGACTATCAACATTAGGCCCTGTTCGTAAATCTATGCCGTGTCGCAATGGGCTATTCCCATGGCATAAAACGCGCGCAGAATCTACAATATAGCAATCAGACGATAATGGGCATCAACGTGACAATATTTTGATATGTTTATTCAAACCCTGGCTTCTCCCTCCAAATTGTACCCTGCGGTCAAATTTTGATTTATAGAGTCGCTAAAGTAAATGCGCTTTCCCATAATTCGATAAAATTTGCTAAATCACCTCAGAGACAATTAAACGTGCGCGGGGAAATTTCTCTTTTTTTTAGACTGCCATTTTGGCGGGTATGAGAATATCGCGTCGTCTGTCAGCGATCGGTGTATGATCTTTTCGCATCTCTCCCCCTCTCTCTCCCTTTCTCTTTCCACACCACATGTAAATTGAAGCCCGGGACTCATTAATTCGAGGTGGACGAGAGGAAGGAAGCTACGCGGCTGCGACAGGGAGACCGGTTCGTGAATGACTCGCTCAATTTAGTCCGTTCAGCACCAAATCGGCGCTTGGAGACTCGTTATCACGCAAGCACGGTATTGGCACGGTAGGGACGTGAAGACGAAATTGAATAAGAAAATAAAAGACCCTGAAGAACAGACTTTCTCCTTAAGCGATTAGGAGAAAGTGAAAAAATAATCCACTCAATATTTAGGCTCGTCTTAATCACCTTATGATGGCGAAAATATCGTGGAGGATAATTGGTGAAAATGTCTTGATGGCGCAATGACCATTCAACCATGAAATAAATTGGATGGAAGAAAGGGTGGGGGGGGGGGGGATCAAGCGAAATTCCATAACTATATCATTTTAGAGAAGTCTGACATTCAAAAGGAAAGGGGAGAAAGAGGTTTGTTCATGATATAGTCATTTCCTTATCACGAGCTTTTAATTCCCAGGTGCAAAATTATGGAAGGTGCCACTAGAAATCGCAACATTTGCGATTTCATTAGGGCGTTATGAAGGTCCACTTGTATGGGTCATTTGCCACAAATTAAATCGTTTTCTAATTTAAAGAATTCCCTAAATGATACTCTTCCAATATTATTTTCCGTTCATATGAACACTGAGTATGATATTCCTGTTTATACCTTATTCGTTCGAATGCAGTGCAAAACCTTTGTATTTCAAGAGAGCGTTCAAAACCTTTTATCCACGAATAACTACATTCATTATTAGTTTCTGATCATTTTATATCGTTTATGTTGCAAAAATATTTGAAATGGAAAGCCACTGATTAAAAGTTGAACTATTTTGGATAGATATTAAGATAAAGATCTATTGTATAAACAGATAATAACAATGGAAGAAGATGTAACAATGCAGTAGACGAAAGGGGGATAGTCGGGTATAGCATGTATAGGGTAAGCAAAGGAGAGCGAAGGAGAGAGAGAGAAAAAAATATGAAGAGAGGGGTGACGACGTGAAATATAAGGAACAAAAAGAAACAGGGAGAGATAGAGAGTTTGTGTGTGTGTGCTTTGGTGTGTGAGAGAGAGAAAGAGAGACAGAGAGAGAGAAAGGAAAGGAGATAATGTCGAAAATACATAGAGAGAGAGTGACAAGATAATGCACAGGAGAGGGAGGAGCGGAGATGAGAGATGATGATGAGTATTTTAATGTTCAAGGTATGACTGATAATCAGCCATTCCCACCTTCATCCATTACACAATACACATCATCACTGGCAAGTGGCATGACCAATCATAATTATCTGCCCACAAAATACTAATAACAGTAAAAAAAAAAAAAAAAAAAAAACATGTTCCACGCTTAGGGCTTATCACGTATATCTTATATCATGGCCATTACGTACATTTTATTAGAAAGTTAAGTAGCATCAGATTTGCAGGATTCTTTTTTAAAGCATCGTTACTATTATTACATTCAAATAGCACACATTAGCCTGGTGACTTTTTGGAACCGTTGTCCAGACGATTCCGTCAATTCGTCCGTATGTTTTGTGTTACGGTTAGCAGAGGCGCCACCACTGGAGCGTGTAATAGAATGCTATAAATTGCTGTTCGTTGAACATGCATGTAAATCAGTGATGTAGCGTGGATGTGGCTATCCGCTTGTGCTAGGAAATATATGGAACGCTACGTAGCTAGATAAACCACATTTACTTGCGTTTATTTTTATTTTTATTTGTGTGTGTGTGTGTGTGTGTGTGTACTTGTATAGCTTTGCAAGCGAGGACAGTGAACAAAGAAAATTCCTGAGAACAATAGTCCTCGGTTGGTAAACAATAGTCCTCAGTTGTCAAACAAAGGATTTGGGTTTATTCCGTCAGCCTTGAGAGGACAGGGGACAATAGAAGTCCAATTGTTGTGCTCGGTAGTATAGTGATGTACAGCTGTGTGTGTGTGTGTGTGTGTGTGTGTGTGTGTGTGTGTATTTTGCGTAAAAATTATTTGAACGAGACATGTCTAATCAAGGAGAGGTGGCGATGACAATAAAAAATAGAGACTAGTAATACGCTTTTGGTAGAAGGTTATAATGTAAAAAAAAGTTAAAACCTTTGCTGTAGAATACTGCCAATCTGTCACGGTCCAAATAAAGGTTGAAAGGCTGATTTTGTGAATGACTTTCAAGATTTTTTCTTAACAAGACAGTAAGCTATCGTTGTTGTTATTTGATATTATTTCCGGACCCCATGGAAGAACAGTCGTATTTTGTTAATACGACTGAATGGGCTTTTTATATCTAACATGTATATATTTGTATGTTATGTTGCTTTTAACGGAAATAAAAACAAACAAACAAATCACTGTTTTTGCTTCTTTTGATATAAACATACAATGTTATTGTCGTAATTACAGTTGTTTTATAAGTATAATGGAGAACGAACGGAAAAGAGTCTTCTTTGATTTAGAAAAAGGAGAAAATTTGGAGATTATTTATTATTTTTAGGGGGCGCCAAAAATCAGTTCAGTGCAATTCAATTAAATTCAATTCAATTCAATTCAATTTCGGTTTATTATATTAAACATACAAAGCAGTAGTCCAAGGACGAATAGTGTAACGTTTACATTAAATAAGCATTAAATAATCATATGCAATCATGCATCAAACTGTAGTCATAATTGTCATAAAATGATCATAAAAGCATTGAGATTCATTAACTGTCATGACTGCAGAAATGTAGATGCATATTCATTTGTTATTGTAATGTACTGTAAAAGAAAAGTCCATTAAATACTGTTATCACCACTTTACAAGAACACAATCATCATCATGGTCATCTCCATCATCATCATCGTCATCGTCATCATCATCATCATCATCATCATCATCATCATCGAATATCGTTGAAGATCTTTCAGCTATCACAATTCATATAATTTTAGCTATTTTGACGTGCTTAATACTGCTTTCACATCAAGGTACGGTCGCTGCGACCGTACCCAGCGACCGATCGGACGTGCTTTCACACCTCCGTCAAAATTTGGTCAGGCCCAGAGCGATCGGTCGCTGTATAGCTGACCTAGCCGGAAGCGGAAGTAGAGATGGTGCGTAGGCGTGTATGGGGGTCATTGCATTTCGATCGGTCGCTGAGTACGATGTGCTTTCACATCTAGCTTGCATCGGTCGCGATCGGTCGCTGAAGTACCTCAGCGACCGTACTCAGCGACCGATCGTTTTTGACCAAAACGATCGGTCGCAGCGACCGATGAAATGCTTTCACATTATGATTTCATCGGTCGCAGCGACCGGTCGCAGCGACCGTACCTTGGTGTGAAAGCAGTATAAAAAAGGCAACTTTTATTTCGAGTTATTTTCGTTGTTTGGAGAAACAGTTTTACAGCATAAAATGTCATTCCCTCGTTTCGCGCGTATATACAATATCAAACACTAGTCAAAAGATCAACGACCTCAAAATGCGGTTTGCGTTCATCTGTTTTTCTTCTCCTTTGTACATTATTACTGACTATTAAATGAGGTAAATGAAATTATTTTCGTCTACTATTACTCGTATTTCTCTAACCTTCTCCCCATGCTCTCCCTTTTTTCACAGCTAGCTAACCATGCTGACAATGTCATAGTAACTTTTAAAGCCAATTAGTAAAAGTAAACCAGGCACCTACATACTCACGAAGCCATGTCGGCGGTTGCAAGCCCAATTTATTACATTAAATGCATTTGGCTTATAGGTGACAAACACGTTATGTAGGCCTTGTCCAGCCTGTGTGCCCGCGGGCGGTTTGTTTGTTAGTTTTCCATGCTTTTGTTTTTTTGGGAAAGGGTCCAAGCAAAAAAAAGAACAAAACAAAAAAAAAAACCCGCGAAATTTCCCTCGGGCAATGTGCTCGATACGAGGGCGAAAGAGTATATTATTTTCCAGCACCAACAAGCGTTAGCCCGCTTGACTGTGCAGCATAATGCAAATCAAACGTAGATATTAATATTCTCTAGTGGGTGGGGAGCGGGGGGGGGGGGGGGGGGGTGTGCAGCACTTATTTCAAACATTTTTGGTTGGTGACCAGTGCATTTTAATGCTTGCTTTATAAGCTTGATAACATGTCTGTTTGTTTGTCCATGTATTGCTTTTTTTTTCTTTCTGTATGCTTGTTTCACTGGCTGACAACTTGACCCACACTCTGTTCAGACAGGCTTTTCCAGAATGTTTAATTGATTTAAAACACTCTGCATGGGAATGAAATCCATACTTGACTTTGAATGATAAAGGTTTATCACATTCTATACTAGGGCCCCTAACACAAAGATTTGCAATCAATCGCAAAGTTGTAACAGCCAATCAAGACCAATGTTTCATGCGCATCTCGTACAAAAAGGTGACCCTGGACCAATCAGAATGGTTGTTTTAAATTTGCGATCGATCGCAAACCTTTGTATTACGGGCCCCAGGATCTTCTTTACCCCTCGTATTACCTCCACCCCACCCCTTCCCAATACCTTTCTCTCTCTCTCTCTCTCTCTCTCTCTCTCTCTCTTCCTTTTCCTCCTCCCTCTCTCTCTCTCTCCTTCTTTCGAATTCTCTATCCTCTTCATTCTTCCAGACCAGAAATTGAAACAAAATAATAAGGATGTAATTTAAAGAAAATCTAAAGTTCTCAAGCACTTCTCATCAAAAGTAAACATGTAAAAAAAAAAAAAAAAAAAAAATATATATATATATATATATATATGTGAAACAATTGAGAGAATAATAGCGTAGCATGAATCAAAGTTCCCCAGAGCTGTCCTACCATTTTGGAAATTTTTTCAACCTTTGCAAAAATTTCCAAAATGGTAGGACAGCTCTGGGGAACTTTGATTCATGCTACGCTATTATTCTCTCAATTGTTTCACATGTATTTATTTCCATGAGAGTTGCCAAAGCTGTTGTATATGTTACCTGATCACAATATATATATATATATATATACATATATATAAAATGAAAGTAGAGTGTGTGAGAGAGAGAGAGGGGGGGGGGGGGGGTAACAGGCAAACACAAAATGCCAAACTATTCATACAAGAGATCAAATAAAGTAAACAAATAATTGAATTCAAAGCAAAATTAATGTCTATTTTACTCTAAACAAATGCACGATGGCTGATCTGTCATAACCACGGTCACAATGTCATGTCATAATACGCATGCTATATAGCAAACACCCGCGTCATGTATAATAATTATTTTAATGGCGGGCTAATTCGCTTCCATGGTGTTTTACTGTGCAAACAAAGCCAGTGTCGCATTCAGCAGATTGTGTTTGGAGTAAATTACACTCCATTTGCGGCCAGAAATCATTTATCACTTATGAGTCTTTGTAAAGGAAAAAACCGCAGTGTTTTGAATAGGCAATAGGCATGTTTTATCGTTTGTAATTTCATTGTCGTATGGTTCGTTCCTTCTTTCAGGGTTGACAAGCAAAAACGTAATTTCGGATCAGAAAAGGGATTTGATCATTATTGAGTAATGTATTTCATCCAGTAAAATGGAATTGGTCGTAATATTCATGCCGCATTTGAAACAAGGTTTAGTTTTCAAACCATGCTTGACAAGCTACCTCAACCAAGTTAGACGGAGCATAATATAAGTTACATAACATTTTCGCAAGTGGAAAAGGGGAATGTCGAATGCGGATGAAATGCATCCAACATAATTATCTTCCCAACACACTCAATTAGCTTTTCGAAAAAAATAGTTACCGAGATTCCGATCATTATATGTTCATGTATTTTAAAATTTACATTCATTTTGTTTGTTTTGGGTTTTGTTTTTGTTTTTGTTTTGTTTTTGTACTGTTTAGATTTTGATAGATGGATGGAGCGATATGGAGAGAAAGAGAGAAGATTATGATGGAAGATAGAATGTATCCCGATGGGGGGGGGGGGGTTGGATAGAAAAAATATAGCTTTTCTTGATTGCTTTTCGTCTCTTTTGTAATCGCTACATTTCATGTCTAAAGATAAACAATAGTTCGAAATGTGCTCTGTAATAACTGTCACGCTATGAATTATCATGAGTGGAGGTGTCGTATAGTCGTGAGGGTTAAGGCGCTTGACTGGAGACGCGAGAATCGGGGGTTCGATTCCCGGCACGGCACATATGCCCTTGAGCACGGCATTCTATCTATATACATTGTTCTTTTACCGTACATCAAATAAATTAACGTGCTATAGACATGTTGATACCAACGTGTGCATGTGTGTTTCTAAAAAAAAAAAAAGAAATGATCACTAAGTATAACTAACATGATAGTCTTTTCACATATTAATTAAAGGGCGTTACTTGAATGACAGTGATATAAACAGGGTTCTTCCCCTGACTGACTTTAATGGAATAAAGAGAAATTAAAGGGTATTCAGTTATTACTACACTATATAGCTTCACTAAATACGATACAGTATAACAGAGTCCTATAAAAGCGCTTATCCATTTTTAAAAGTAATTAAATTTATATATACGGTATACATATTTTCCCAGAATTCTCTATGTAAACAATGACGAAGGCGAGTTAATTTGAGGAAAACGTACTTTTGTTAGTGCATTTAAATAAATTGTAATTTCATATTAACGCTGCTTTGAAGACAGGCGCGTATAGGCTCTTTCTAATACATGATTTATATCTAATCGTCATTTTATCTTTTGTTATAATATGTGCACGCATGGCCAAACCGCGGTTCCATCTCGTCGCAGCGTATATGCCCGAAACAAAAACAAAAACAAAAACGATGCAAGACGGGATTATCTCTCCGTTTGATCTAATTCGATTAAGAGCCCTCATCAATTAATTAGCATAACGCTAACCATCCAGAACAAATTGCATGCAAAATTCAACGCGTTAATTATCTTAAAACTATACTGGCATCATTTTCCTCTCATCCACCGTTTTTCCACCAACGAACTAACGCCTGATGATTATCTTGGGAAATTGGCTGATATGAGTGCTATGTCAAAGGTCAAATTTTCTTTAAGGGCCGTCTCCATATTTGTTGTTTTGTTTTTATTTTCTTTACTTAATCCCGAATGTTTTGTGTCTTCATAAGAATAGCAATGGCAAAATGGTACTCTTTAAGTGTGCATGTATAATTAAGCTTTGTTTAGGTTGGTTAGTTTTTGGTTGTTTTTTTTTTGTTTTGTTTTTAGATTTTGATCAACGCAAGGATAATATTCTATAGACTGAATGTTTTGTTTGATTATGTAATGCCCTTATATACCTTCTATGTCAGCGACTGCTTTCTAAAATAACTGTTAATAAGAATGTTAACTGGTTTTCATATTGTCTCTTTAAATGACTGGACTATTTTTTGCTGGGATTTTTAAAAATGCAAAATTCGAAAATGGTGGCATATAATTATATACCAACAATAAGACCATCAAACAGACAAGCAGTTTTTAAATAACTTTTTTTAAATTGTCTTTTCTCTCTCTCTCTCTCTCTCAGGGTGCAGTTACGAGAGAGATTCTGATATTTTAAAAATGAATAAATAGATAAATAAATAAATAAATGAAAAATAGAGAAGCGAAATTACTTTTTTTTCTGAATAAAAGATAATGTTTTTCTATTTCATACCTGTTAAAAAAATTGAGAAAAATCTATGAACAATTTTTTCAGCCACTTCAGACGGTGTTATTTACGATGCCGATCCTGGAATAAAAACATAATTATAGTCGCTTAGAATTGCACCCAAATAAATGCCACATAGTATATGATTTATGACAGTATTCAGAATTTCAGACCCACGATAGGATTTCGCATCAAAAATTGTTATGTGTATAGGCCTACAATGCTTTGCCCCTCAATCCACTTTTTGCTCTCAACATCGCGGCTGGCCTCATCGTATCGTTTTCTATAAGTCATTAGTTCATTACGTATTATCTGATCTGTTCCAACTTTAGAATTCGAACAAATTAATCATGTTTCTTTCAGTCAGATTCGAACAATTAAGCAATAATTTCAAACGAATGAGTTTTTCATTGTCATTTTTAATCATGAGTTGATTTTCTTTACAAAGAAAAATCAGCCTTACCCATCAATGATATATTTTATCTTGAAATAAGTTCACAGTACAATGTCTTTTAATAATATACTCCTCTCTAATTGATGTGCTCATATTCGAATGATAATGAATTGTCTTCTGCGTCTTGACATTGATATCTTTTCCCCCCTAGCTGTTCCAGGAACGATTTCGTTTCTTTGAGATAAACAGATCACACTGACCCCGTTATATTTTCATGCTATTTTGAAAACTGAAATCATTTTTTTTTATAGATTACTTAAGACATGATGTAATCACTGTGATGTTATTCATAGACTGGTTTAAAAAAGATCTAATTGTTTAATTTTTTACTGCGCAAGAATGATGTCTTGAAATGCATGTAATTAATAAACATCATACTAGAACACATCAAAGGGCTTCATTTTCTTGACTTTGTATGGTTTCTCAAAACAAGGTCATAACTCTGAAATTGAGAATGTATTTTTAGTTGTGATCAAATTGAACCATTATCGGAAAACATATAAAATTCATTCCCACATACCTTGGGACCCTAGAAAGAAACATTAATTATGTCCCTTTCAAGAACCATTAAGAGGCCTTAATGGATATTAAAATCATACCAAAGATAACCACCCACCTATCTGAACGTGATTATTTTCTCATCAGTGATATCTTGAAATTCACTTGCGGCGTGTCCACACGTTATGTACAAACCGAGGCATTAGCAATGTGATTTTGAAAGGAAGCTGCACTTGCCGTACGGAAAATTTCTGATTAAATCATTTTCAATCCTAAATGGAGAATTCTTAATAAACATGATAAAGTAATTGCTTTCTCAATATTTATTGCAAATTCTATAGAGATATGATAATTTCAAATGGTTAATGAATGAAAAATGAATGAAATGAAATTAACAATGTAATCAACCAAAGGCGAATCAATAACATACGCGTTAAACTGGCCAGAGAGTATATCATTTACGATTATTTTGATGAAATATTATTCTGCAAACAAACTTGTTCCAAACAGGGGCCTAAGCAGTAGAGCCGGTGCATCCCTTTTCGTTTGAAGGTCCGGAACAAACAATCAATTAATAAATTCCGGAACCCCCCCCCCCCCCCGAACTTTTGCATTACACCCACACCCGAGGAGGAACGAACCTAAATCATTATGAACCACGGTGTTTAAGCTGATTTCATTATTAAGATTTCATTTCATTTTCATTTCATTTATTTCATTTTCAACAAAATATAAATCAAATAAATACAATCATAACAAGTCAACATCATAAAAAATATATCAATGTCATAAAATCAACTTGAGAAAGACATGTTATAAAGCAGTTACATATAAAATAATCATGTGTAAAGAAATTGTGATTTATAATTTGTGAAAATGGAGGATCCCACTAAAAAGCTAGGCTTGTATATTGTGGGCTCCTCAAAATATGATAAACGAGAAATAAATTTTACATATACAAATCAAATCAGAAACCATGAGAGCCAACAGTAGACATCATTAAAAGAAAATATCCAATAACCAAATATGAAAATTACGCAAAAAAATCCGGGATGAGAAAATATAGAAAGAAAGCGGATGAATGAAAGAGAGAGAGAGGGAGAGAGGAATGGGGGTGAGGAATGAATGTGAGAACTGCATATGAACTAGGCCTACAGAGAGAGGAGTGTAGACAAGAAGCAAAGTAACGCATGACTGAAAAGGAACTGTGAATAAAGATAAAAAACTCTGTGATGATGTATTTTTCAGACGTGATTATAGGATTTCAGTAAGAAAGATTTTAACTTTCTTTTGAAAGTGAACAGAGAGGGGGAATTTTTTAAGTCGTTGTGAAGGGAATTCCAAAATTTGGGGCCTTCATAAATGAAAGTATTTTTGGCTTTGCACGTCCTGAAGAGCGGTAAATGGAATTCATCTGATTGCCTAGTTGGGTATTTATGAATGCTCTCGTTTTTATGAAACATGTCATGAAACACAATAGGTAAATTATTGCTATTATATTGATTCCACTTCCATTGTATACATGAATCCATTCACTATTAAAACAAATCAGTTAAAAATGACTAGATGAAAGGGTCAGCTGGATGCAACTAAAATACTAGTATTTTTAAAAACTATATTTTAGTCATTTGTGACTATTTTCTAGTTGTATTTTGACTAGAACTCTGTCATTTCTGACTAGAACAACACAGTAACTTTTATGATTAGATAATAGTTGCACCCAGCTGACCCATAATCTAGTCATTTTAACTAGATTATAATTAGAGTGTGTATGTTTGATAATTATGTTTATGGAACAATCAAGCTCCGGAATGATAAAGATGCAAAAACGATCAAAATTAAATTTGTTCAGGGAGACATCGTCATGTAGTAGGTTGGGTTCAGTACACATATCGACTGTATATATTTTTTCTAATGTGTCTTCCCCTCCCAAATTCGTGCCGAATCCCCAATCTCATAATCAATCTTTAATCTACATCCCCTAAAGGGACAGTAGAATGTACAAATGTTAAATATTTTGGATCTGCCATTGGATTTGAAATGTTTAATAAATGGCCGACTTCCATTTTTCCTAAATCAGCTTAAACAATATTAGTAACTGATATATTTCATGAAAGACTTTACAATGGCAGTGATATCAATAGCATATATGAAATGTTCTTTAATTTGATTCATGCGAGAAATTAATCGCAAATAAATTGTTCTTGAAAATTGCCATGATCAATATTGGCCGTGAAAAGTGCATAATTATCTCACTGCGATATTGATAGTATCAAGAAAAGGCTTATAATTTGGTTCGTGCAAGAAATCAATCTCAGATCAATTATTTTTGAAAATTGTTAGAATAATTATATATATATATTGTCCTTGAAAACTGCTTTATATTCAACAGTGATATTAGTAGCATAAAGAAAGATTTTAAAGTTGATTTATGCGAAATGGAACGCAGGTATATAGAGGCAATCATTGGACCATAATCTTACAAAAGTCCTGTATATAGAGGACATTGCTAGATCATTTGCAATATTTTACGGTTTTCATCGGCACTCGATCATGAATTCACATTGACAGAGAGGTGGCAATGAGAATTTTGAATATAAGAATAGTATAACGGTTTGTCCAAAAGCTCATAATCAGAATTACGCAACTGACATTCCATATCGGTATAACTATTTTTAGACACTATTCTACATCTTCACTCTTTCAATATACTGTCCTGCATGATATAGCCTTTACAGCATTTCAGTTAGACTCTCAATTATTGTTCTCGAACACCTAACGTGAGTCAAACACTATTCATCCATTTATATCCCGACTCTGTCGATATGCAACCAAATTTTGTATGCTCATCCTATTTTCTCCTTTTAGTAAATTGTTTTGTTGAATGTACATACGCTGTTAGAACAGTTGTTTAAAAATCATTAGGTTGTTTAAATTATGAACCTACCAATTGTTGTTTTTAAAAAAAAAATATGTAAAACATAAGGATCTTTTAAAACAACTGTTGGTATAGGTTCATATTTCACAAAACCTTAGGATTTTTAAACAATTGTTCTAACAGTGTATCTCTTAATTTTTGCTTTGTATTTTCCTGTTTTATTGCATGGCAGTATCCCATTTTGCATACTTGTATTCGGAAGTTATTTTCGATGATAAAATATGTGAACGGAACAAAGAGACAATTTTAATACACACCGAAGTTCAGAATATGTTTGTGAGAGACTTGATTAGGGAAATTTTATGTGGCCCATCATGGCCCAAGATTATTCTCCGAAAAAAGACGAATACATGAGAATTATCAACTTCCTTCGCAAATTTACCAAATAAAGATATTGAATATAATTATTTTTGCTCATTTTGAATTCATTTTTCATGACTAATACTCAAAAGAAACTAGCGTAATGGTTATAACCTCTATGTATTTATCATCCATTTCAGATTCACTTGTAATTCTCCTTTATGCAATATTCAAAATGCCTGTACAGAGATACATGTATATTCCTTTCTATATCTGCATAGATTGACTTTTTTCTCCTTGTTATTTCTTAAAGAAAATGGATTTCCACTGAAACAAACAAAATTTTCTTTAAAACATAGGCTCACCATTTTTTCTAGCTGTCAAATGATGTTGTTCCGCCTTCAGTGCTAAATTGAGCGGCAGCATGTGTTCTCCACTGGGCCCCAGTCTGCTGGACAGCATACCAGCGAAGGGGTTCGGCCCGGTGAACAAGGGCCTGAAAATCCTGTCAGATCGCGGCTGCTGCACTCCAAGAATGGCGTCAATTGAGTGACTCGGGCGGGGAAACTTCGGCGCGTCTTCGCTTCCGCTCCCGGTGAGGCATTTCTCAGGGTGGGCGAGCATGGAGGGTGGTGGGCCGTGGGGAAGGCCTGGTCTGTGCCCGATGCTAGCGGGGCAGGCCGGCGGTGAGATGGCAGTAATGGGCTGATGCGCTCCATCCATTGTTCATAGAGCGGGGTGCCTTTGCAATCCGATGACAAACACGGGATGAAACTAAAACAAGTTAACTCAAATGATGGCAATCCGTAATGCTTGCGTTGATACCTTGATGTTATCAGATAATTGTTATATTTAACCGTTGCTCTTCACTTTGCATCTGCTTCATCAGCCTACTGAAATTCAGTTGAAATTAAGTTTTCTTTCGCTGAAACAGCAATAACGACGAAATAATTCGCATTCACTAATTAGCTACCTCATACATAATTTCCCCACTGTTAGTAACAACTCTTGCCCGCGTGCTTGATGATATCAAATCCCCTGTAAAACTATAGGGAACCATCTCTTCATATCGACAAATTTAATCTAATGAATTAAAAGTGTGGTCGTCATGTAGCAGTTCCCCGTTATCAACCCGACTGATGAAAAGATTTGCTTCTATAGACATTTTATAAGAAGCAATGATAGTTTACTATGTTAGTCTGGAGGAATATGGGATGGGCGGGGCTTATAGCTTCATGACATTATTTGATGGACGTTCAATTTATAACCAATTATTTCTTCAAATACGATGGTGCTCAATAGGGTATTATAAAAGAGCGTCACTGCGCAGCTCGTTCGCACTGTCGTCATGATCATGCGTCATGATAAGTGAGCTTTAATAGCGAGAGATGGGATGGAACGAGATGATGTACAACCACCGATCTCTGTGCTGAGCCCAACTCGTGTTTGATGGAGCACACAAGATAATTTGTGAACGCTGTTCTGTTACGAGCTGACTGCGACCTGATGTTTATTCATACACTCTAAAACAAACTATATAGTCAGATTTGACTAGATTACCTGATCAGACGGGCACCAGCTAGATTCTAGTCAAAACTGAAACAATTCTTGCAAAAAAACAATTAAAGTAAAGTTAATGGGACCCCGCAAGAACCAACACTATGTTATTCTAGTCAAAACCGGCACAATTTTATAGTAAAAATTACCAGATTCTAGTAAAATAATTTGACTAGATCACCGGCTCCCACGAGTACTTGCACTATTCTAGTCAAATTTGACTGGATTTTAGAGAAAAATGACCAGAATCCTAGCAAAAATGAACAAAACTTATACTTGAATTCTAGTCGATTTCACTAGAATCGAGTCAAGTTAGAGTTGGTGCATGTACTATGATCCGGTGATCTAGTCAAATTATTTTTTACTAGAATAATATTGTGTCAATTTTGACTAGAACGGTACTAGGCAGTCAAATGTGGCCAGATTTGTTTTTAGAGTATAAGCATTTGCAAATCAGCAGTTGATACGAACGTACAAACATGGGAATTTTAGTGATTGAGGTTTGAACAGTCACACGATAGAAAAGTGAAATTTCGAGTTATTATAAAGCCACCATGTCGGAAGAAAATCGGCTTCGAATAGTAATGAAGTCATACTTTTTCTGCGATTGTCTATGTCATTTCAACTCGGTTTGGCTGTTGATTAACTCCTACAACAGTAGAAGAAGATTAGCAATGCACCAAGATTTCATTTCTTTTAATCATTTCAATCTTTATTCAGAACCTCTGTCGCGAATTTCACATTTGCTTAATTTTTCATATCTAATGCAATAGCGATCATAATAAGAAATTTGGATGGGGGATACTCGGGGATCTTCATATTAAAAACTGCTGAAACAAAAATCCTAGCTATTGAATACATTATTAGCCTTTATTCCAATTGGTTGCAAGTGGTTTTGACATAAGCATCGGCAGTGAGGATAGGGTCATAACACGCGACCTCCCTCCACTTAGACTATTCCCTCCTGTAACTGTCCATCCCGGGTGAAAGCATGCGTAAAAAGACGAGCGAACAAAAGCGAGAAGATCAAGAGAAGAAGGCTTTTGTGAAGGTGGACAGGGGAAGAATACATCATGAACAACTGTCTACTAATTAGACAACCTTCCCAGCACAGCAAGCAGCAAGAAGAGCTCCTGATATACTGCATTAGTCTTAACTAAAGGAGACGATTATTGAAAGCAATTAGTGCATGACTTTTGCTTTAGGCCAAAACTAATTATAGTACGGAGTTTAAAGCTTCATAATCATAAAGACATAAAATAAAGGCAAACAGGTTCTTATCAATACTTATAGGCCATTGAATTCAGAGTTAGACAAAAGAATAGCAGCGTCAGTTGGTGATGTAGCTTTCACAAATTAATAGAAGGGTTGTGGTATATTGGTGAAGGCTCTTAACCTCACGCCAGAGAGGTCATGGGTTTGATCGTTGCTTACCACTTTCGGTGTTTCATCCACATTTTGTAGCAGTGCCGAGATACATGTATGAACCATTCCTGCGTATTAAAAAGAGCGAAGTTATAGCACGGATAAGCTACCCAGGGTTAATAAAGCCATATCATTATCATAATCATTTATTAGATCTATATCATCTAATGAGCAATAACAGTTTCAGTTTTCGGGTTTTTTTTTTTCTTTTTCTTTTTTCATGCTCTGATGCTTATGGCGCACATTTATCTACCACGGTTTTATCTACACTACAGATTATGCTCTCCGAGACATCTAGGGAATTCCTTTCTACTGGAGGTTTCCAGTTACTACACCTGGGTCGAGAGTGGCAAATGTGGATGAATGTCTTGGAATTAAGACCTTCGAAATTCCAACCTCCTGGTTGAAAACTTAATAAATAAAGCACAGCAACAACTCTATTCAGATTCATTTATGTTGATTAGGGCATGTTTACTACTTCAATTTCAGGGCATAATTAGCGTTTTGAATGTTTGGTTCAAAACACGGCTGTGTCCAGAGCCCTTTTTAATTTTGAGAAACACGATTTCAAACACAGTTATACAAAACTTACAAAAAGATGCGCGTTTCTAAATGCGGTTTTGTACGGAAGCTTAAAAGTGCTGACATGATGATTAAAGCCAAGAAGACTAGGAGACGACTTAACAGACCAGAAGACGAGCTATTGGAACTCAGCGAGTTGACTTGTTTAGGACAAGAGGACGAGACGACAAGTTGTCGGAACTCGGCAAGTTGGCATGTTTGGGACAAGAAGACGGGATGACGAGTTGTTGGAACTCGGCAAGTCGAATTGTTTAGGACAAGAAGACGAGATAGCGAGTTGTCGGAACTCGGCAGGTCGACGGGATGACGAGTTGTCGAAACTCGGCAAGTCGACTTGATCAGGACAAGAAGATGATATGAAGATTTGTCGGAACTCGGCAAGTTGACTTGTTTAGGATAAGAAGATGAGATGACGAGTTGTTGAAATTCTGCAAGTCGACTTGTTTGGGACGAGAAGACGAGTTGTTGGAACTCGGCAAGTCGACTTGTTTATGACAAGAAGATGAGACGACGCGTTGTTGAAACTCGGCAAGTCGACTTGTTTAGGACCAGAAGGAGAGATGACGATTTTCTTCTTTCTTTATGTTTTGTTTTGTTTTGTTTTGTTTTTCATCTAAAGATGATTTCACCATGTTCGTAGAATCCTCTAAAGAGGGAAAGGGGTTACAAATGACTCGGCATATCTATGAGAAATAGATTTTCTTTAATGCTTTATAAATATATTGTCCAAAATTAAACCAGACGAAAAGATTCATTAGCATTTCTATCAAGAGTTAACCAAAATCTGCCACACTTCCGCTTTTCCGAAACTAAAGGCTTTCTAAGCTCGTCATTTTAAACAAGGTTTGAGCAAAAACATAAATTTAATGACTTCATTATTTTCAACCTTCGATCCAAGCAAAAATCAAAATGAATGCAATTGTCAGTGATTTTTCTTTTTTTGTACCACCAACAGTGAACATGGTGATTTACTAATACACTTTGTACCAATTTGTCCTCTTCAGAGCTTTCTTTGTTAATATTTCCCCCGGACATGCCGGAGGATTATTTTCTGCTGGTGTTGGACCTCACGAGGGGTAATTGCATATTACAACATGTTGAGTAATTGCTATATGGCGTAATTGTGATATTATTATGGGGTCTCGCTGAAATAATTGTTTTTTGTGGATGCAGTTGGTGGTAACAAAGTGAACAAAAAGGTTAATAAGCACCATAAAGAGATTGGGAAAGGCAGCGATAACTGAGATATCTTCCGCACAAAACGAGATCATGAGCGGTCTAGGAGGGGGCACAACATGCCCATTAAAATTAAGTAGGCATGTAATTATGTAATCCAATATTGCCACAGAAGACATGAAGATATACTGCTAGAAAAAGTCATCGGATAAGAGCCACTGTGAGTTTCAAATTTTCGATCTTTATTTTAGAACATCTTCAGGAACTGAAGCATTGAGTGAGATGAACTGTTTATATATAGTAGGAAAGTTTGAGAACAAATGAACTAGATCAATTACATTACCAACAAAAGGAATGAGATTACGTGGGAAGTAATTAAAAAGGGTACCAAACAAACAAATAGAATAGGATAAACAAATGTTTACAGTAAGAATGATGTCAACATGTGTTTATCCGCATTCCATTTGCTTAGTATACTTCCTAATTACTCTCCTTTGTATTCTTTTCCCTTTCTGTTTGTAATTGATCTGACTTGTTATCAAATATTTTCACACAATGACATTCCCAATCAACATTCTTACTGTAAACATTTGCTTATCCTATTCTATTTTTTGTTTGGCACCCTTTTTAATTATTTCCCATGTAATCTCATTCCTTTTGTTGGTAATGTAATTGATCTAGTTCATTTGTTCTCAAACTTTTCTACTATATATAAACATTTCATCTCACTCAATGCTTCAGTTCCTGAAGATGATCTAAAATAAAGATCGAAAATTTGAAACTCACAATGACTGTTATCGGAGTAAGTTTTCTAGCAGCATATATGTGAACAACCAAAAGAAAAAGTCCTCTTTTCTAACTCCCTACCCAAGAGTCATCTTCGGCGAAAAACGGTTTAAGTTTTAGATGGTATACTATTGTTTTATTAATCACTGTCCTTTAGTCATGGTCTGAACTTTATGTCAGAAAATTTTATTCACTGTTATTTTTTATGTGCATATTACCATTATCATGTCATTACGTAAACACATAACAATGAAATTATACTTTAATTCAAATTTAAAGTGTTGAAAGGTGTAATTCTCTCTTCAAACATAATTCGATTTAATGCAAAGAAAGAAAAAAAAGTCCTTAAAAATCTAAGAATTAAAACAATATTAATAAAAAAGAAAAACGGTTGTGTAAGCTCTATTTCGCACCTTATGCAACCGACTCATATTTTTTACTTGGAAATGATTATTTCATACCACGATCTCCTTGAGTCTAAATGCTTCAGTTTTAATCCATAATAGACAATCGTTTTTGCATACCATTGATAGACCAATTACTACAGTAATTGCTTCTCAATGACTTGGGACGAAACAAAATAGAAGAAGCAACCAACCGAGCTTTTGATCATTTTCAACTCTATTGCTTGAACAGGGTGAAGACGCTTTCCCAATATTTTCATCCGCTTCTTTCGAGAATTATTATGTAGTTGATTGATTCAAAATGTAATTTGGTAGTTTATTGTTGTGAGAATTATCGTCATCATTGGAGAATTACTATTATTATCATTAGTATTCTTCCACGGTGTAATTCCGCCTGTGGCCATACCAATCCTGTCTGAAGATCTGTAATCGAGGTTACGACACTCTTGACCTGCTAAACGAAAAACAAGTCACATTCTATACACATTATGCAGTATGTACTAGTATACGTTAAGTTTGTTGTATAAGAATATTCGTGGATATTTTTTTTTTCTTAAGTGGGGTAAATACAGCAGACAGAGGTTAGGAAAAACTAGATTTGACTTCTAAAGCAGGGTAAAAAGCGATAAAAACATTTAGTTAGAAAATCTAGTTAGAAAATATATTTAACATATTTTGTTCATAAAAACTAAATGATTACTTGTCTTCTTTGTAATTAAACTAAAGGGAAGGAAAGAGGGAGGGGAAGTGCAAAAGGATTAGAGAAGAGAGTGAGGCAGAGAGGGAGAGAGGGGGGGAAATAAGGGGGGAGGGAGAGAGAGAGAGAGAGAGAGAGAGAGAGAGAAAGATGGAGAAGAGAGGGAAAGGGGAAGACCTGTGGGAGGGGTATCACACCTGTCGATTGCCATTTTATGTTAAGTCGCCGTACGATGTGTACTTTTGGACAATGTTAGATGTTGTTGTTGTTTCCGTGATATTTTAATTCTCTTTATTCATTTATGCGACAGATATACGTTATGATTTTCATTATACCAACTGTGTGTAAATTGCTTGTTTGACTTTTGTGTTTTGTTTTGTGTGTGTGGTTTTTTTTTTCCAATAAACCAACCAGTAATAATGATAATTAAAACGAGATCAAAGTAGTGATGCTGGGGCATCATTGCAACAAACAGAATAGTCTACAAACAGGTAAAAAAAAAAAGAAGAAAGAAACCAAATCAATAAAAAAAAATGGGTACAATGGCGACATATTATAATAGACTATACTGGACACGAAGACGGAACGTGTGACGGAAAGGAGAAGTGACAGTATTTGAAAGCGGTGAAGAAAGGTGGTCTTGTGCATTAGCAAGAATCACCACCGATAGTGAAAGTTATTGAATGGCTAATGACCCGTTGACGAAGGAAGAATGGGCGGAGCAGAGACCGGTTGTCTGGCCCAGTGAAAGGAGTCCTGAATAGCTCACTAATTCGACGTGTGTAACATCCACACATTTCGTGATTGACTTGAATAGAGGTAAACCCGTTAATGTTCCATTGCAAGGGCGACAGTACAAAAACGAAATCAGGTTGACAGGCTGACAAGTTTGGGGGGGGGGGGGGTGAATTCACAAAATACGTGGGTATGTGTGCATACAGAATAGGCACACAAATCTGGCACACAGAGCCCGGAAATCATAATGAAGGTGAAATAATTTGAATTGAACGACGTGAATTTACTTATACGTTGCGTAATCCCGAAATAGTGCATATACCCTTCAACTAACATTATACTGATACCAGATGGCAACAGACTGGCAAAGAAATAAAGCCCGAAATGAGTGATTGACCATCAGTTTGATGTAAACCCGAACTTTAAACAGTGGCAAATCTAAATTTTGTTTATTGTTCGTTTGTTTGTTTGTTTGTTTGTTTGTTTGTTTGTTTTTCAAAGGGATGTAAACTTTTTATTTTGTTTACCTTAGGTAGAACTCTGATTGAAAAGGAGAGGGGGATCTGACTGGTTGCGCCTCGGAATCCTCAATATGAAGAGAAATAATTCTAGACAGATCATGACAGATGTACCAAATATATCACCTACTACGCCCCTTTGGGATTCTTAGGGTTAGGGTTAGGGTAGCCTCCGCAGTCAGGGAGTGGTAGATTTCAAAGCACAACTAGCCCATGCATTCTCTCCTCCAAACGCAAACATAATAATAATAATAATAATAATAATAATAATAATAATAATAATAATAATAATAATAATAATAATAATAATAATAATAATAATAATAATAAATGCAATTTGTTAGGCGCCATATCCATCTCGTAAGAGATGCTCAAGGCGCACAAGTGAAGGGGGGGGGGGCAAACAAAATTACAAGTAACAGAAAATCATTGATAAAATGAGTTAAAGAGGTAAGTTTTTAGCTTAATCTTAAATGTTTCCACACGCTTGCTGTCCCGGATCTCTCGTGGGAGGGAATTCCATAGTGAGGGCCCCGCATGGATGAATGCCCTTTCCCCTCATTCATACCTGAAATACCATAAAAACTGTCCTTCTAATTTTCTGTTCCCCCCCCCTCCTCTCCCCTTTGAATTGTAGACCCATAGAGCACATCCACAAATGACAACCTTTTTTGCTGTGCCCCCACCCTTCCCTCCTTGCAAGATTCCGGATCCGCCCCTGTCGTCGGCAAACGAGATTAAACAAGGTTATAGACACAAATAGATGTTTATACTAATCCTCAAGAAGGTGAAAACACTTCAAAAGTAGAAAGACCCTAGAGTTGGAGATCTCATGTTTACTCTCCCCTCCCATGGCCAACCAGTCCAACCACTCTAGTTGTCGATGCTTTCGTTTTGTAGAATTCATGATCTACAAAACACAAATTGGTAATAAGTTGATGATGAGTAAACATGCCGTGTGGGTTTAAAAGTCAGTACATTGAAAGATTAAGGAACGTGACAGATGGGTTTTGTTGAAAAAAATCACAATACGAACTTTAAAAGAGAAAAGTGGCATGTGAATATGTGATTATAGAAGTTTAGAATATTCAGAGATATCCAGAAAGTTCGCTCGTATTAATCTTGTAACAGATGGGTTTTGTTGAAAAAAAAATCACAATGCGAACTAGAGAAAAATGACATGTGAATATGTGACATTATAGAAGTTTAGAATATTCAGAGATATCCAGAAAGTTCGCTCGTATTAATCTTCGAAAATGTATATCAGTTATCTCTTATTCGTTTCTTTTTGTTTATTGGTCTATCCAGATATGTGTCTCTGATCCTATCTTTCTATTAACTTATCTATTTATTCAAAGATGCTTTTCTCTAAGATGCTGTCAAGTTTCCATGATTAAAACATTTTACTATTAATCTAAATCCTACCGCGAAAGGATAGCCCAAAGAAAACAGAAGCCTTACACTGCTTTCAGAATGTATATTTCATAGAGATACCTTTTCCTTTTTCGTAACAAATCAAAATGTGTTCATGTGAACAAAATTACTTTCCAACGAAACGGTGATAAACAGACAGTGCACTGTCAGTCCGCCGATAGAGGGCCCTCAACAAATTGTTGCAAGTTATCATTAATCCTGCAAATAACTACAGTGTGTATACAAGTGACAGGGACAGAGCAAAGTTGTGAGGGATCAAACTTTTCTGTCGGTTAGTTCTAATAAGCTGAAAGAATCATTCGGATATGAAGGGTTTATCAGAGCGATGGGATTAATGATTATTGGAGGATCTTCGCCGTCTATCATACTTCAAAATGTTGGTATGGCAAATCAGTGGACGGGAGGATCCTTGCATGAAACTATTCATCTGAAGAGCGTTTCATCAACATTTGCTGTCTGACAAGTTGTCAGATCTGACATCTTTCCTTGATTTTGATTGGCTGAGAAGTATCGTTACTATGACAACTGTCGGATAAAACAGACTTTGTCGGATAAAACATCCGACAAGTCCTTTCATGAAACGCTCCCCGGGAGGTGATACCCTTCACGATCAGGGCCCCGTTTCATAAAACCTGTTAGCAATAACCAGCTGCAATAACTGTTATAAGCTACTGAAATCCTTGCACCGGAATGGCTGAGAGCAGATTTGTCATAGAAAGGTGGCAGTTGTTACTGATAACAAGTTTTATGAAACGGGCCCTGATGTTTCTCTCTCTCTCTAAAAAAAAATCGAGTTGGGGCCCTTGGGGGTAAATACTGCTGCCAACTTGGATGCCAAGATGGGTCCGAGTTAGGTCGAAATTTAGCGGAAGAGTTGGATACCGCTAGGATGGGTGCCTGATTTCGGTGCCAAGTTGCATACCGAGTTGGGTTACAATCTTGTTGCTAAGTTGGCAGGTCGAGTGCTGGGTTTGTTGTTTGTCTGTGTGTTTTGGGGGGTTTTTTTTTTGTCTGCTTGTTAGTCTGTTGTTTGTTGTTTGTTTTTGTTTTTTGTTTTTTGTTTTTTGTTTGTTTTTGTTTTTGTTTGTTGTTTGTTTTGTTTTGTTTTGTTTTTGCTGCTGCCCCGTCTCCGAGTGTTTCTTATCATCCACCATTTTCTGTCTTCTTTTGTTTTCTTTTCCTTATTTTCCATTTCCTTTTTTGAGGAATCCACGTAATTACAAGCATTGCTTTCTTGTGGATTTCTCTTTTCCAATATTAATTTCCTTTTTAGTACATGGTGTCAAGCAGACATCTATTTTGTTTTAATGTTTAAAAGAGAGAGGAAAAAATGATGTATGTTAATTTACGATATTTTTGTTTAAAAAAAGAAAAACAATATTTTATGACTCGCGTTATGTTGGAAATAAAACCTGAACTTGAACTTGAACCATAATACATCGATTCATTGGGTAAATCTGTAGCCAGTGTTTGTTTGAGGCAGTTAGCGTAAGGCAGGTTCTCTCGAAAGGATTGATGTTGTGTGAATTATTACCATCCCCGACCCCCCTCCTTTCCCCATGCAGTGCCATCGTTAGACCATGGAGTTAACTCCATAGTTAGTCATTCTCATTTGCTTTGCATTCATCCCAAGACTCAACGAGGCACCCCGAGACCCTATTCAAAATCACCAATGTTCTCCTTTTCAAACATGCTCGTTAAGATTTGATTTGATTAATGCACGATAATCAGTTCCCAGATATAATCTGACATGCTATCAATGTGCTCTGTCCCGTTAGAGGAGAAAGCACTATTATTTGAATGACATGAATGTCCTGTAATGAGCAGGGATGTCACTTGGTCTACAGATTTATGAGATGTTCGGTTACAACGCTATAAGATTGTTCTATATGCGTCGTTGCACTGGAATATCATGTAAAAACTAATTTGCTGAAATAGTGTCCATTCAGATGTTGAACTCTAACAGCTTGTGGGTTAAGATTTTCGTTGAAAGTTTTGAGAAGTTTGTTTTTCAAAAGTGAAACAAACAAAGGCCGACGAGCATGACATTTCTCCCTTTTCCTATTGTCGTTTCTCTTCTTTGTCTCAAATGCGCAACGCATCGTTCATCTGGCGGAGTCCTCACCGTGTGACTGAATCTGCAACTGTAATATATACTGCTGTTTCACCTACCTCTGTATCATACATTCTTCTGTTTTCTTTTCTTTACTTTCCTTTTTCTTTCTTGAGGAATTCACGTCACTACAAGCATTGCTTTCTTGTGGATTTCTCTTTTCCAATATCATTTTTTTTTCTTTTAATACACTATGTCAAGCAGACATTTCATTTGTTTTGATGTTAAATAAGAGGAAAAAAATGTTGTATTTTAGTTTACGATATTTCTGTTTAAAAGAAGAAAACAATATTTTATGTCTTGTGTTATATTGGAAATAAAACCTGAACTTGAACTTGAACTTCAGAGTAACACGAGAATTGAAATTGCAACCCATCACTATGCTTCTACTTGCGTCTACTGCTTCTTCTTCCACTGCTGCAAAAACCTTAATTTCTTTGAAAGAAATAAACTAATGCAGCTACTATCTCCTGTGCAGCTATGCTACATATGCATTCGACTATTAGTGGTAGCATCGAGAGAAGGGACGTTCTGATTGTTTTACTTTATGTTTTTTATATATATATAAATAAATCTGTGTAATTCCCCTTCTTAAAATTCTGCTGCCATCAATAACTAGTGTCGTGATTTCAAGAAACAACTTTTTAAACAAATATCATACTTGTAAAATGGCCCACTGTAATGTGCACATAAGAAATGCAAAATTGTACTGGTAGGTATCAAACGAATCCAATATGGTTTCTGCCAGCTTTTCCTTTGGAACCGAAGTGTGTACAAGAAAAAAAAAACACCGATACCTAAACCTATTTTCAATGAGATTGTACTGGAGACGAGGATGTAAAAAACGATGACAGAGAGAGAGAGAGAGAGAGAGAGAGAGAGATAAATAGATAGATAGAGAGAGAGGGGGAGGGAGGGAGGGAGAGAGAGGGGGAGGGAGAGAGAAGTCGTGACTTAACACACCGCCATCAAGTTAGTCATGTGACCAAATCTTGATCGAAATGAATTGGAACATTATCGCTTTTCAATCGTCAGAGATGACAGCGTGGCCGTTAATTAGGCTTGCTTCGTCTCTAATTCTGTAGATCTAAGCCAAATGTTATTGTCATGAATCTACTTAAAAGATGTCAAGCTGGTGGTCTTGCATATCAACATTATGCGGCAAGCAGACTACAGTATATCGAAACCAGTATAAAATGGAAAGAACATAATGTGGTAAATCAATTAGTGTTCCCTTCTTTGTTCGCGTGTCATCAGTCCAATCTTTTGTGACGTAATGCCATCATCATCAATTTTTCCGTCTTTCTTATTTTTTCCCCTTCTGTCTTTTCTTTTAGCAGAAAATCGTGGTGTCATGTGAGAATGTTTCGTAGATATGAATGTGTTTCTCATGGAGAGTTCTTGAAAGAAATAATTGTCTACGCTAATAATTGGCATGCACCTGTAACATTCAGAGTGGCGTAATCATATCATGATCAGAGAGTGAACTGATTGAAAGGTTTCAGATTGTGGGAACATCCTATGCTTGTCTCAGTTGTGTTTAATTTGTTTTTTTTACAGACGTATATCAATCACATATGATTTTTTACGTCTGGGACCGACCTTTTACGTGACCATTCGAAATAGGCGAGTCCGACTCGAACCTGCGTCCGTTCGTGGGCGAAGACAAAGAGTTGTCTGCGGACGTTACCGCTAGACCAACGCCTGCTCCCAGGACATTATCAGTACAATATCTTTTTTTTTATGGTGTCAGAAAATTCCTAATTCCTATTTATATATACATGTAAAAGGCACAAAGCGTTTATAATCGTATTAAAACCCTGAGTCGTTTGTTATGTTTCAGGACCCTGGTGTATATCATAATTACGAGTAAAAATATATAAATGTCTGCTTTGATGACTATGCATGTGATGCCAAGTCTATTGTAATAACATCTTTCTTATTCATGATATCATTACATGTTCTTGCTACTGGTATATCTTCGCTTGAAGTACTTTTCTTATTTCATAGTTATTTTGTGTCTTGTTTGTTTCTATCTTGTATAAATACGTCCCCATCCCCCCCCCCCTCTCTCTCTTTCTTCCTTTCCATTTTAAAAACTCATGTTGAGGTGTCAGTCCACACTCTAAAGACAAATGTAGTCAAATTTGACAGACTAGTTCTACTCTAGTGAAAAGTGACACATTCCTAGTCAAAATGACTAGGTTCTATTAAAATAATTTGACTAGTCTACCGGATCATAGGGGCGCCAACACTGACTTGATTTGATTCCAATGAAATTGACTAGAATTTTAGTAAAAGTTTGGTTAATGTTTGCTAGATTTCTTGTCATTTTCACTAGAATCTAGTCACATTTGACTAGAAAAGAGTAAGTACCCGTGTGATCCAGTAATCTAGTCAAATCTGACTAGTTTATTTTTAGAGTGCAGATGGAGGCAAGATGATATAGCTGTTGACATTATGACTTAACAATTCTTTCGAATTAACATTCTCCTTATTATCATAGTGACGACTTCAGAGGTACTTGCGTTACAGCACAAATACATACTATTACCCTTCTTATGGGCAAAGTAAGCATCACTTTATTTATATTCCTTTTTATTTCATTTCGTTTCCAGGAACATAAAAAAAGATAATATAAGAAAATGAAAATCATCAAAGAAAAGGAAAGAAAAAGAAATCACCATCTAATGTGGATTACCATATAAGTAAACAAGTTTCTGTTTATAAATGCTCTCCTCAATTTAGTTGAAGTTTAAAAAACACACATAATGATTAAGATTATATATTTAAGAAAAAAGTAAAAACATGAAGCATATTTTTCTTCATTTAGCATTGTTTCCTTCTTCTCATCACCTTCAGTGATTTCTTATAATTATGCACGTTATCAGACAAATCAATAAAGAAGACTCTTTTACGGAGTCTTAACAATGTGACGATGTTAAATTATACATTACAATCCGTGATACGTGATCCAGAGACTTCATCGGCAGGATTCGGTAACCTGGCATGATACTTCTTTATCTTTGAAGAAGAAAATAGTAATAATGATAATAATTTATAGTTAAGGGGAAAACATTATTACCGAAAAATGAGAGATGCCAATAGCATTATTTTTTTCAAATATCAAAGCTACAATATATATATATATATTATAATAAAGCTCGTTGGTGATGATAGTCAAAACTGACTGATTGCCATTCAACACGAATCAACAACAACAACAACAACAACGACATCCAGTACTTAAAAATGTGGATAATATATCTGTATAACGTATCTCGAATAACAACTGTCAAGGTCAAAAGAAAGGTCTTGAGTTGAAGGGCCGTAACAAAAGAATCAAGATGACGACCATTAGACACAACAAAAAAGGAAAGAATGATGGATAGAGACCATTCGGTTTTCAAACTCAACACCAGATCAATCACCAAACGGCGGGATCAAAATTTGATATAAATTTACGAAATTTCCCACAATTAAACCAAGGTAAATGATCCATCCTACCCGCATGTGTGTCTGGAATAATGAGATTCGGTTTGGGACCGGTTTAAAGACAAATTAGAGTTCTTTAAGTTGTCCTAAGACTATAGGTTTGACAAAAACTGTTTTAAGGCAAATAGTAAAGACTGTTCAAGTGATACATTAAAAGTGGTAATGGTTTTGAAATCATCAGAATGATGAGATGTCAACTTGATCTTGCTGAAAAAGCACAAGCACTGTACCAAGAAATGGGTATATGGGACTACACACAAGTGTTCGGGGTAAACATTCAATCTTTTTTTCCTTTTCTTTCTTTTTTTTTTTTTTTTTTTTTTTTGGGGGGGGTCATAATTCAAATAGGAGCGCGTTTGAACAGCAATCATTTTTCAAAAGATATTTTTATCCAAACTAACCGAACTATAATTGGAATGCACGTGATTATTGTTTACCTTTCCCTGCCAAACCTCAAGTTTCTCTTTAAAGTTAGTAGCCCACATTTGCACAACATTGTTTCAGAATTTGAAGAGAAATAAGCCAATTTCATTTTTTTTAATGACAGATATTTATGTAAAACTATCATGGCATCAAATTTACAGCAATATTCCAAAGAATAAGTAAAGAATGAGTGGTTTTACTCTTAAAGCGTCAGGAAGACGCCTTTACAAAACAAAGAAAATAAAAGAAAATTTGTGATGAATATTTCCTTCTCAATCCTAAACGTGAGTGTACTGGGATCTAAAACTTAAGAGTATTTTTGTATGACTTAAAGCAATCTAAAGTGAAACATTTTTTGCAGATTATGTGCCACTTGCGAATGTGGGCTTCTACCTTAAATCGTGAAAATGTTAGTTGATCAGTGCAAATACGTTCCTAATTGCAACCCTCACCTGATCTACATGACCATACGGTAACTCAGATAACCCCATGATCGCTCAATCATTCTTAAAATGAAAAATCTAGACATGTGCGAAACAGGAAGTGGATGAAACGAAAGAAATAAGGGAAAATTAAGAACATGAGATGTACATATGAGATGTTAGGAAATACAATCAGGCGTTTAACTTCACAGAAGAACTGCTTGGGGGCGGCGGCTTTAGGGCAGTTGCCTCCCAAATAAAATTCAAGCGTAGTTTATTTCTAATTCGATGCCAGTGATTTACAAATGTTGCTGATAAGACATGATTTTCGGGGTTTTTTTAAAATAATTTTTTGTAACTTATACTTTTCTGTCCCCCCCCCAAAAAAAATCACATTACGCCACTGACTGCTGATGATGTATTAGGGAAGCGAGCTTGCAGTCTTCGCCATAAAACAATGTGGATTCCAAATACGATAACTTATATTACCTTTTTATGTAATGAAGTCTACAGTCTACTCACAATTTATCATCATATATATACTCTGCTTCTTACCTACTTTTTAACGAGGAGGCTTATTCCGACAAATCTTTATAGCTTAAAGAACTTTAACAACGTCAGAAAATAACCGCAGGCAATACAAGAAATTATAGGTAATTATTTATACCATTTACATTATCATTAGGCACAGCTCAGAAGCAATGGCGTGTAATACAGACAATTACTGTCATCTGGTTAACAAAGGTCAATAGTCAAGTACGTATTTCATTAGACTTTCCTCGATCTCGAAAATGGATAATCAAATAGTGATGACAAAGACCAATAAATGAATTAATTATTAGCAATCTTTGAAAAACATAGCACTGAAACAGAAATACCCTAAGGCTGTATATGGTGTTGCATAAGCATAACAAAAAACGAAAAATACAAAAAACGTTTCCCGTTGTTGAGCACGTGTTAGTTTTTAGTTTTAGCTCATGACGACAAAAACAAGGCTGCGAATATACCACTGGAGAACTGGATCCTAGTAGTACAGTTCATTAATTATAATAACAAAAAAAAAGAGATAATAATAATTATTTTCATGTTGAATGATATTTGTTAAACTGCAGGGCCCCTTTGGAAAGCAATTTTACATAACTGAACTGGCTAACCCTGCTAAAGCAAAATGAATAATGATTCATAAAATTATAATGATAATGATAATAATAATAATTCTAAAAGTAATGATAATTTTGTACAGCGCGTATATAATAAGATTTTTAAAAATTCTTTGCGCTTTATACAGTTTCAATACACCACCACCACCAACAAAAAGCAATATACAATTTCATCCCTAAAAATAATCATGATCATTAAGATATTAGCGTAGGAAAAAATATATAACATTAAAGACAGGACTTTCTTAAAATTTGTTTTTCATTTTACTCTAATGGATGGGGTTTACATCTCTTTTTTTTGGGGGGGGGGGTTGAAGAGCCCTTTGATTTTGTCCCTTTTGGAAGAGAACAGTGTCTTCAGTGTGCTTTTGTTGGTAACTACTCAACGGAAACAAAAACGAACAATATGATTACGCTCACCAATTTTAAAGGCCATGATACGATTTAATGTCAAAGATAAGTTGAGAGAGGTTGATAGTCAATGTACTGACCTTTTTTTTTTCTCTCTGAATGACAGATCTTTATGCAAAACTCACTAATTTCGCGCACTTGAATTGCTTAATCATGATTTCAAATGCATTTAATTTTCCTAGCTATGATGCATTCATTTTGCAGAATTTAAAATGCCGTTGTAATTCAAAGGGCCTCACAATACCGCCAGTGAGACATTGATATTTAGCCGCACCAGAGCCTCAATACCAGGGCTTCAATTTTTTTTTTTTTGTCTACCATGGAAATTTGATATCTCCCGAAAGCTTGATGCATATAAAATGTTGGTAATGGCCTTAACGTAAATGGCATTAAACCTTTTTAATGACATTAATGACATGGAGAGAACCTATGTTCACAAAGTTTGAATGATTGGTATGAGCAATGGCGTAAATACGAGGTAGCATGGGGATAACGTGACACGTACCCCACCCACCCCCTCCAGAACTGGCGGAAACGTGGTGCTTTGGAATAGGGAAGCCGTCGTCACGAGTTTTAATCATTATAGTGGGGATGGCTTAGCTGAATGGAAAGGGGGACACGAGGTGTGACGCCGCCCTCCCCCTCCCCCCGCCGCCCATCGTCAAAAAGGGTCAAAATGCCATTTAGTACTGATATGTTATAAAGAATCCATTTTTCTTAAATCTGGAATAATTATTTGATTCATTATGCTAGTATATTCTAAGCGTGGAAGTAATTACCTAGGAACGGGGGGGGGGAACATGTATGTCCCCTCCCCTTCAGATGAAAAAAATCAAGGACAAAGAGAAAACCAACGGAGGGACCGTAGCATGAAAAGGGGATTATGACCCCCTCCGGACCCTCCCACATCCTCCCCTCACGCAATGGCCTTCTTTCCTCACCCACCATTCACCTTATTCAAGTGCACCCCTCCCCCTCAGTGGTTGGGCCCACGACAACGTCACTGCGTAGGAGCGAATTCAATTGTCTAGATAAGCCAATAACAGTTAAACATTCGCCAACCATAACACACAAATTTTGCCATAGCAATAAACCCAAGCGTTCCTCATAAATTGAAAAATCGAAAATAATCATTGTCTTCTGTTCATTTCCGACCAAAATAATGAAGAAGATCAATGAGACTTTATCTTCCATTTTACGATTAATTAGTATATGATTCAATTCATTTAACCTCAATATTTCCTCTGGAGAAAATATTCTGAAAATATGTTTTTAAAAAAATGACTATTCCATTTTATCATTAAATATTGAGAAAAATCTATGCTTTACTAAGTACGTGCATGTCCATTCATGACGTCGCATCATGAATTGTTTTCAGCTTTATTGAGATCATGACCCTTTTATGCCGTGTGACATATTATCAAAGGTAACATGATATTTCCCAAATTCCCGTTTGCTCTGTTCAACTTATCAAGAATAAAATTACGCGGTGGTTGAGCCGAAGAGAGGATCTGGCACAAAACTTTCCCTTGCAAATGATGCGTCCTTTCAGTCATTGGCGTAAATCTCGGGGGGGGGGGGGATGGGGGATATATCGCCCCACACACTTTTTCGAGAGGGGGATGGGGGCCGTGTACAAATATCCCCCACTTTTTACGGAAGAAATGATATTTCAAATCATCAGTTAGTAAAATTTTTGATAATCTGTCATAAACAACCATCACATTTTAGAATTTCTATTTGAAAATGCGATTAAAACCAGAAAAGTGGTTATTTTTTGGCTCGCTCGCTCGCAAAATAAAAATTAAAATGTGTGTAAGGGGGTCTGTGAGGGTGGGTGATGGTGCGTGTTTATACTTAATGTGAGTTTGACATTTCACATCAACAAGTGGTTGAAGACCGCAGTAGTATAAACCCTCTAAGTCTGTTCAATATTGATGATTGTAATTATTTTCCTAATTATGTCTTAAGAGGGGCTTACTTCTACAAGCGTAGCTTTTTAATAAGCCCCTCATTTTCATCTTCACATATAGTATTGCTACAATTTTATAATGACAACTATTAATTTTGATTATCAATATCGTAACATGTATTATTTCTAATTGAAGTATTTCTTACGTTTATTTTGTTGTATATAATTATGCTTGTTATTGCTGTTATTGTGCTGAGTTTGTGGAAATGAAACTAAAAATCAAATCGAATCAAATAAAGTTGGTTTTAAAAATGCAAAAAAAAAAAAAAAAAAAAAAAAAAAAAAACAGTCCTAGACCAATAAGCAGCGCATGAGTCGTGCGTCTAAGGCCCAGATGCTGCTCACACGGGGCATCATTTACAAGCGATAGGACTGCGTCAGTGACTGGTACGGTCTTTGGTTTATAGCCACTTGGTCTAATACTAGTGGGTCTAATTCCCAGATCGTCTAACACCGCTACGGCTAAACCCATTTGGTCTACTATCAGTTTGGTCTAATTGCCGTTTGGTCCAATCATCACTTGGTCTAATACCCACTTAGGCTAATTGCCACTTTGTCTCTATAGTTTTCCTCATTTCGTCTGATGACCGTTTGGTCCATTACCAGTTCGTCTAATCAGATAGACTAAGTGGTGTTAGACCAAGTGGGTATTAGGCGAGATGGGCATAGCCTGACTGAAAATTAGATGAAATGGTAAATGGGCTAAGTGGTAATAAGACCAAATGATTATTAGACGAACTGGTTGTAGACACGAGATGGGATTAGACCATGTGGGACGAGACCAAACGGGCATTTATAGACAAAGTGGGATTAGACCAAGTGACGAGTGGCCCGTCTTTTACGCGTCATGAAATAGTGATTTCGTTTAAAAAGTAATAGCAAAATGAACCGTGCAAAGCAATAATTCATATAATAATCAGCGCATGGATACATTGTCTTTACGTTCTCGATTAGCGCAGATAAGGACGCAATCGGAATGACGACTCGTGTTAGCTGGCCTGAAGAGGACTATTAATACCTAACAGGCGGCGTCCAGTTTGTTTAGATTATTCTGTGAAACCAGGAAATTCGTATCTTATTTAATATCGTTAAAGTCATTACTACGAAAAATGGCATTACAACCCTTCACGCCTCTGTGACCTATTTTACAAAAAGCTAGCAGGTGGAATCCCATCGATTCACCCAGTGCCGTATCGGCACTGGATTCACCTTAGGAGCCCCGGGGGTGTTTCATAAAGCTGTTCGTAAAGTTACGCATGAGGTCGCACGCCTGTAAATATTTCCCCACAGGCTCCTGTGTTAAAAATGAAATTTGATAAAATCATGAAAAATAAGTGCTTACAATGGCACCATTCAAACTTTTGTCTTTAAAAGTTAATGCAATATTCTTTAATTGCTGAAAATAATTATGAAGGGGTGTTTTCAGCATTTTTTCTCGGTAGAGGGCCTGAAACTCAGACTAACAAAAACTTGGTCAAAACTCCAGTGGTTGTAAGGCTTTTTGCCACACTATTAAAGTCCCCTTAAAGTCCACCTGGGACCAACTGATGCTCTCTCATGGGACTGATCTAAACCATCCCTCTCTATGTACATATGAAACAAAGTGTTCAAGTATATCATTGATTTTATATGAATATTTTTTCAACTATGATGTCATCTTTTGTACGGGTTGGAGGAATATCTGAAAATGAACGGATCTATTTACAGGCGTGCGGCCATGACTTTACAAAACAACTTGAATATGAAGTGCCAAATAGGATGCCCAAAATTTTTCCTGACGCTTTAACAAAATATGACTGCATTTCCCATTATCTCAATTAAATTGTGGCAAAAAATATACTTCCCAATATAAATATTTGTAAACGATAATAATGTTAGTCTGTGCATATTTCACCTTTAGCTGATGCGATTTATAATGACTGAGAATCTCATTTTGCTTGCCATATTCAATTCGTTCGTAAAATCATTCGTAACTTTACGAACAGCTTTATGAACCCCCCCCCCCCCCCCGGCCAGCATGATGTAGGCACACTGCAGATAATAGGGCTATACTTCTCCGCCTTCTAACAGGGACGAAAACCCACTCCCTCCTATGTGCTGTATAGTGAGCGCTGCACTCAATGCGTCGTTAAAGGTAACCAAAACCCGGGGGGGGGGGGGTCAATTTCAATAAAAAGAGAGGATAGAGAGAAGCTGTTTTTTAATTTTTATAAAAAGTTCCATAAAAATCGGTTTCGAAATGAGAAAGTTATGAAAGTTTGAAAAGTCTCGATTTGATCCTCAAATTGGCAATGTTGCTTCAAAATGGCAGGTTTTTATGGACAACCCTTAATATGTTTTGTACACAAAATTTCATATTTTCTCCATATCATTATCTCTAAAGATGCTGCTGGTCTCTTTGTGAACTCAATAATGTTGTGTTTAATTCCTTTTGCCAAGAAATATCTTGAGCTATATAGAAGGAAACAAGGTGCACCGGTAAAGATAATGGAGAAAACATGAAAACGTATTGTCCATAAAAACCTGCCATTTTGAAGCAACATTGCCAATTTGAGGATAGCTATAGAAAGTAAATTAAGACTTTTCGAACTTTCATAACCGATTTTGGTGTAGCTCTTTTTAAAAATTGTTTCTGTCTATCCTTTCTTTTCACTGAAAATGATTTTTCCCGAAGTTTTGGTTACCTTTAACGACGCATTGAGTGCCGAAGCTCATCAAAACCTTGAAGGCAATTAGTGCATGCGCCAATGATTCAGCACAGCTTTACGCCAGAAAATAGGTTAATTCTGGAAAGATGATGATAACGATGGTGATAACAATGATGAAAATAATGATAATGATGCTGACGATGTTGATGATGATGATGATGATGATGATGATGATGATATAATGATAACAAATAACAACAACAAAGATAATAATAATTCTAATAATAATAACAATAATAATGATCAAAATAATAATAATTAGAATAAAAATCTCAGTCTCTCACTATTTCCTTCTCATAATATTTCTCTGACGCTTGATTTCCATTTACTTCTCTCTCCCTCTCCCTTCCCTCACCCTCTTTCTCTCTCTCTCTTTCTCTCTCTCTCTCTTTCTCTCTCTCTCTCTCTATCTCTCTCCCTCTTCATACACATCTAAAGCATTCTTATTTCACTGTATTCTGTCCCCTTCGAATCTGCTCTCCACCAATATAGATGAAAAATAATCTCTCGTACAGCACCTTTCCAGGGCAAGGACCCACTTTTAAAAAGGGCTTGTTGATTACCTTTAACTTGACTATTATGTACACTCAAAATTAAATTCGTAATAGCATTTTTCATGATGTTTTTGGAGCTTTGAGCTCATTTATTATTCCAATTTGGCAAAGACAAAAAACACGTATATCCATTTGTTTAAATAATTTCAAGTATATGTATACATGTAGCCTTTCAGGCACATCAAAGTTACTGGAAGATATAACAAAAAGATGATAAGATGTAACTACAAAAGTAAGAAAAAAAAAGTGTTTGTCAGTACTTGGACATTTTCCGACACATGCGGATTCATTTTCCATCTATGAAATACATAGCATTTATCTTCTGTAGTTTGAATATTTAAGCTTTTAAACACTTAACAAATTGGATGCTAATGATTTTTTGTGTGGTCCTATTAACAATATTGATATCTCGAAATACATAGTGTGATCCTATCCTAAATTCTTTCCTGCCGAAATACAAATATAACTGTTTTGCATTTTCACCCTGTTTTGTAACGAATTTGATTTTTTATTAGAGCTTTTTTGATGATTTTGTACATAGTAATACTTAGCACTCAATATGGTGAGTTCTAAGATTGTTTCTATACAATTTCAAAACTCAGTTGTTTACTTGTGACTTGTGACCTGTTCTACATACAGTATTTTTTAAAATCAAATTGAAGACAAAATGAAAAAAAAAACGAGCTACAGGTGTACATCGTCGTCGTAATCATGTCAAAACTCTAAATAGTCTATGCGAAAGGAAAGGGAAAGTAATGTTGTTCCGTTCTTAATCACATGTTTAGGTTAACAAAAATGTCATATAAATTAGGTGAAATTTAAATGAGTTATAAAGAGACATCATGTCAAAATAGCGAGGTCGAATTTATTATTGATAATTAACTCAAGATTAAGAAAGAATTCTAGAGTTCAAAAGGCGTCTATCAAATCTGATGTATTATAATTCAGACATTAAAAATTCTTAACTGTTTGGAGTACTCATCTAAGGAGAGGCCCACTACATTGCACAAAAGTCAAAGTACGAAAACTGAATATAAATTTATATCACAGTATGCTATGTGCATATTATATAACAAGTAACATGTACAAAGTCAAGCAATGAGGTGACAAAGAGGTATTAACATATGTCTAACATAATGTACATTGATGTTTTATCAGAAGAGCAAAATTTCAGCATTTCAAAAAGAGCCGTTAGGAGAAATAGAATATTACATTATCCTTGGAAATTTACTCTACCGAGAGAGGTGAACTCGGCGGAGAACAGCTTGAGGAATCGCTGAAAGAATGATCCTTTGCTTTTGATCGGAGTGCGTCGATGCTTTTCTTTTTCCTTGCTTCTTCCTCCATCCTTCTTCCTTTCTCGGCAGGCGACATGTAGAGTTTGGGGATGGAGATTGGCAGCGTGTTAGCAAGTTTGGCTCCGTCGTGCACCGTGGCTGCGCCCGCCCAGCCCACAAGGTCCATCGCTCTGCGTCCTGCGCTCACCATATCGGTGTCAGGAGTGGGATGTAAGGCAAAGTGCGTAGCGTCGCTTCCCCTCAGAACTCCGGCCAGGTAAGGGTTGGCCAACCATAGGGGGGAGGGCGCTGCGGGAAGATGAGAGGGTAATCCGAGTCTGAAGGCGTTGCCAGGCATTGGCGGCATTCCTCCCATCCCTCCATGATTGGATATCGCCAGTAGGGATGCAGGATGGCAAGGCCCATCTAAAGGATGTAGTATAGGTTCCGCCATCTTGGACATCTCGGAATAGGGTTTGCCGAAACGTCCAAAGCTGCAAGGGCTCTTTCGGTCGAAGAGCTTTTCCTTCTTTCGCCACTTGGCTCGTCGATTCTGGAACCAAACCTATATTGAAAGCAAAATAAATAAATAAATAAAAAATAAATAAATAAATAGAAAATCGGGTTTTATCATAACAGACAAAAATACTCTACATATCACTTCTCTTCGATTTCGAAGGTTATAGGAACTATGGAATCGAGTTGTGCTGAGGACCTGCAGCCGAATTACTGACCAATTCATTTACAGGACTTTTTATCATAATAAATGTTAAAAGGAAGATATTGTTCAAATAATTTTACAAGATCTTGCATGGCAATGACATTTGCTCGCTTAATTGAGATACGTTATGGCTTCATCTTAAAACCATAATATAATTAATAATGGCATGCGCATAGCCATGAATGCCATCATGTTAACTCTGAACAAGTTCTGAACGGCAAATAACTTAAAGAGAAGAAAAGGATATAAAGAAAGAAGAAAAAAGAAGAGAAAATAGGTGTTCGAAACTTTGAAAAGGCGATTTGATGACTGTAAACAACTTTTTTGACGCAGGTATATCATAAAAAACATACATAACATAAAAAAACATACAGCATGCATCTCAGAATGAATTCAAATCTCCTCGAACTTACCTAGGGGAAATGGCAAGCTTTGAAATATTCGATTTTTATTCGTCCTAAATCTTTCCCATAAATAATCGGGCCTCGTATCACAAAGTGTAGCAATACTAGTAGATTATATAATTATTCATTCACTCAATCCAACGACTGATATTTTGCAACCAACTGAAATGATGCATCGATCAATTTCAAAATTTGCAATCAATAGCTAATTTATTTTTGTTTACTATGGCCATGATCCCGTCTTCTAAACGGTTGCGATTAATTTCCATTCTGTCGAAACTTTGTATCAATCGACAAAAAATTAATAATAATAAACTTGAACCACTATTACGGAAGAGATAGGAGCTGCATTTTATATCGAGTTGCGTTCTAATGTGAATTAATCACAATTTTTGAGAAGTTACCTGCACTCTTGATTCGCTCAAGTCTAATCGAAGAGCAAGTTCTTCCCTCATAAAGACATCTGGATACTGGGTCATCTCGAAAGCCCTCTCCAACTGATGCAGCTGGAATGTAGTGAAGGTGGTCCGAGATCGTCGAAGTTTCCTGGAAGAACCGTCACCTGAGGCATCTTCCGCTGCGTTCGCATCGTCGGTTGACATCGTTCGATCGGCGGGGTCAACCGAGGTGGCGAAGTCGGAGTCGAGGGATGACGACGACGAATGCGTGGATGATGTGGGTGAGATTAGAGCAGGGTTGATGTGGAGGATATTTGATGATGAGGTGACGCCCGATGCCGGGGATGACATTACAAGAGGCGCTGGGATGCAGCGGGATTGTTTGGATGTCGATGATGATTTCATTGATATTTTCGTATTAATGTCCCTGTCATCTGTAAACAGATAAAATGATTTTTCATTGAGACATCATTCAAAATAAACGAAGAGGTTTGAACACTCTATAGCAATACTTCGTGCTCTTTTATGCGTTGTGGTCACACACTGCTATTTTAATCGTTCGTTTTCTATACTGATCTGATTCCGTCTTATGATGAAAATGTCCCGTTTTATGAAATAAAAAAATGAAGATAGGTTAACAGAACCAGAAGTACAAAGAACTAAATGTCTGAATAATCATATATTTCAATATTTCCGTATCTCATATGTCTCCTTCTAATGTTATCACATTTGCTTATGTTCAAAAGTATTCTTTTCTTCGGAAATTAGTCCCTACGCTGACGATTCATTTTTATCATAATTCAGTAAGGAAATATATATTGTATCAAGAAAAAACAAACAAAACAAAACAAAAACAAAAACAAAAACAAAAACTGTGCAGAATACAATAGTGAATTAAGAAAGAATGGTCAACACAACCAAACCCATGCGCAAACACAACATCTAAGATGTACACAGTATAGCGCCTAGGTATAGAGTACTGCAGTGTTCTTATCACAGATTAAAATCAGTTATTTTTTTGATTAGTCGAGTATTGCAATTTATCAAAAGATAAAATAATTAAGACAACACTCTTGCATTAGTGCAGATTGCAAAACAGACATAAGAGAGCCATATGTGTATATCTAAAGCACAATTGCTCTGACGAATAATAACTTTGAAGCACACTGGCAAAATGTTGTTGTGGAGAAATAAATAACAAGAATACCTGTCATTAGATTTTCAATTATATAAACATACGGTTCTCTTATATGTCTGTTTTGCAATCCAGGAGCTTAGGTATTGTACATTATTCTTTCTATGAACGTGATGAATTAATGCTTGATTTTTCTTTCTGTTTAAACGAACTTATTCGGTCTGTATGATGTATGCAAACTGAGGCGAATTACAAAGCTGGGCCATTCTGTTAAAGGGACAACATAAAATGAAATTAATTCATGCCTTATACGAATATGCTCACCTCAAGAAAGTGCTGTTCTGTTGATTGATATTGCCGAGGCAATGATATTTTCACTAATCACTAACAATCAATTTTATGTTTATACAGTTTTATACATATCGACTTACAGTGAGAAAATTTAATTTACTTCCCTCCCTTATTTCTTTTATCAAATCAGTGACTGATCTATATAATTTTATATTTAATGGTGAGGACTGGTATGTAAATATTCGGCTAATCTTGATGTTGTCAAACTTTTGCTGAGAGGTGAAAAAGTTAAAATATAACCCACTAGGAATGATAAACAAATACAATGTAGAATCATTTCTTAATTACATTAACATTCCACAAAGAGTACATAAATTCATTAACATTACTGGAGAAATCAACTCTTATCTGATACCAGCACTATAGACCTGTTCGGTTTTGGTGCTTTAATTTTTTTTTTAAAGTTAATGTCTAATTCAACCATAACGTGGGGGGGGGGGGGGGGGGTGGATTCAAGGTAAAACTAATTTAAATAATGAGGAGATTGTCTGTGAAAATAAATATTTTGGTAAAACTGACTGATTGCCAATATCATGCAATAAACGGTGAAAGTGATGCAGATCCTTTAAATGAGAATGATTTTTTCCCTTTCACTTGATCTTTCGAACTTTCAAACTAGTGAAAGATCTTTCAAACTTTCAAACAGCTCTTTCAAAAATCACTGTAAAGTGCATAAAATTACTACTCTCCTGTTACACATTTAACTCTATCTTGCTGTTTTATAAGGAAAATTTTCTTGCCTATCTGTTCGAAAAGAAGATTTTTTAAAAAGGAAAAAGAAGAGGGGGGGGGGGGGAAAGGCTTACCCTTTGGTTCAAAATCGTACACATCATAGTCATATCCTCTTTTGCCGCTGGCATCTTGATCAACAGTGTGTTCTCCTCGAAGCCCCAGCCGGACGGGTGAGCGGTCCCGGGATATCTCATCCCGTTGGAGCTTCTTCTCAAATTCTGGGTCTTTTCTTCCGAGGAGAAAGTCAATGGAGTAGTTACTTGGACCACTAGGCGAGATGGTCTGCGGGACTTTAAGAGATAGGCTCGCCGGAACTCTGGTCTGGGTAGGAGGAACAACGACCGCCGTCATTTTGGGGTAACTCCAGTAAAATTAAAACAAAGGAAATTGGTTTACAATATTCGATTGAATTTGATTGAAATGAGTCCAAATATGTTTCGACACTTCGATCAGTACGAAGGAATCATGCTGTACATCTCCAAGTCGTATGAGAGCGACCCCACTGGGAAGAGAGAAGCAAGATTTAACAGTTCACCGATGAAATTCAAAGTCTATCCTAAACTTGGACGTTGTTGTCGGCAGGACTAACCAACCCTGAAATGAAACAAAACATCACCAGTGTCTGTTCTTGTACCATCACTTTCCACTTCTCACTCTCACTGCGTGTACCGTATGTCCAACGCTAGAGATACTTGAGAGAGAGAAAAAAAAAGGAAAGAAAGAAAAAGTTGCCAAACTTGCGGGCATGTGCCAATCAAACGGCACAACGCCGAATATGGGGGGCGGGCACCTATTCAGCAAATAGACTGCTATTGTACGTCGGACAATAGTAGATTAGTAGATTTGAATAGTCAGTTATCAATAGTCCCTGCTCTGAGTGGCAGCTAGTTGCTATTTGCTACTTGTCTGTGGCTGATTTTAGTCTTGTTTAGATGATAATAAGAGAAGGTGGAAGCACTTTTGAGCTGGTTCGATGACTGGAAGAAAGGGGTAGGAGGGGGAATAAAGTAAAGTGTTGGTTTATGTAATAGGCTTTGGACTGAGTCAAGTTGATCTCGTCGCCAGAGCGGTGTGGCTTCCCGACACCCCCCGTAAATCGGCCACTTAGCGACCATAGAAAAACGTATGGCGTGCTATAATGACGTATCATCATTATCTGGTTTTGTTCGATTGATTACCTTAATGAAAACATTGTAAGAGCGTTTTACACATTGACATGTCGATTTTTAAAAAGGTGGAATAACACAGAGTCTGGAATAGGGGGAAGGGAAAGAAGGATGGAGAGAGAGAGAGAGAAAGAGAGAGAGAGAGAGAGAGAGAGAGAGAGAGAGAGAGATGGGGATCCTGGGGCGAAGTTCATTAACCTATATAGACTCATTCGTGGCAATGGCGAGTTTAAAGTCAATTAGGAATTGTTGCTAGCATCCCAATTTAGGAAGCTTATAATTTGTGGCATTCATACTGAGGATTTCAATCATAACTGACGGGGTTGATTAAGCGTTCCCTGTCAACTTGATTCAAATCCGATTTACTAATGGTTGGTAGGAGAGGAAACAAGAGAAGCTTGATTATTGGAAAGACCAGGATATCTTGTCCCGGAATCGTCATTTGGAAACGATTTTTCTTTTCTAATCATAATTTCATATAAGAATTATAATTATGTATGACCATGGTGAATAAATCACACCATAGAAATAAGAACAAAATCCTTGGAATATTCAAAATTTTAAAAGATATCATAAATTTCATCCCTTTCCTTTTTCTTTTTGTTTTGTTTTGTTTTCCTTGTTGTTGTTGTTGTTTGGCTTGGTTCGATTTATGAGTCTAAGTAATCTGCCCATTATTTTTTCTAAATAACAAAGAATAAAAGTATAATAACTCTAGAGATGAAAAACTTTCATATTGCAGATCCAGTTATTTCTACAGCTAAACAAAGAGGAAAAGACAGAAGGGCATAACAAATGTCAAAATGAGTAGTCACTAGAAAAACGATGCTGAATTGTATTTTAATCTACTTAGAATTGCATACAATTTATTTCATGGATGTATAGAGAGATTGTAACGGTTTAGCAATGATTAACACATGCACTAGTACTTTAAAGTATTTTTATTAGCATCCACCTCTTAATAAGGCTGCATTTCTTATAAGGATGATACATAGTGCTTCTCTGTTCTTTCATTAAACATTTCCATCAAAACTTTAATCAATTTGTTGAAAGAATTTTCTTTTCGACTGTGATTTGGACATTTATACCTTAAAACAGTTTCATTAATTGCGCCACAGGAGTTTTAATCTTTGTCATGGTTTAACCATTTTACTGTACCAAACTGATTATTACAGCATATACTTCATTTGCCTTTTATACGGTAAATGATTGCCGGAGCAACAAAATAAATTTAGAGCATGACCAATTAATCAACAGCAATCGAGGCTTCATCGTTTATAACTATTTTTTCATAGATGGAGATTCTTAGGGATGAAACCCTCGCACATTTTTTTTTTCAAATTGGCCACCCCTTGACTCTTAGTTTCGACAATGCAGCATGATGAAATCATTCTTTTCTCCGAAGACAATGGCTGTCATGTTGGGAATTGTAGGGTTTCTGTGATATCTACTAATTTCTCCAAGATGAAAGTAAGGTTTCAGAAAGCTCGTACAGTGCTTCTTAATGAGCGAATGCTTGGAGTGGAAAGATTGGGCAGATGACGGGGAAATCTGAGAGGGAATCCTCGCGCGAGGCTGCAGAGAGAGATAGAGACGGAGAAACGAAGAGCTCACAGAGATATCTAAATCTAGAATGATCGCATTATACCAAATCAAAGGGCCTTAATTTGTATGAGTGGATTTGGGCTTAGACTTGGGAGGTTAGGCCATTCCCCCGTTTATGCTGGAACGAAGTGCCCTTTTCTTTCTAAGTTTATCTTGAGACCACCCCCTCCTGGGCTGACGACTTCAAGTACCCATGCTCCCCTGATGCCATTCTTCCATGGTGAAAATCGAAGGGACACCCCGTAGGTCCTGGTGCCTGGCCGTCTCGCGTCTATATCGTTCATCATCCAGATGATCACTGATGATACTGCAAACCCACCTGCATGACTTAAACAAAACTCTTCTTGCAGATCGCTGAAGAGTTGGGAGGGGGCAAATTAACCCCTCTTGACTTCTAAGCTTGCTCATTTGGTTGTAGCTTTGCTCTTCCCTTTTCATTACATTCTTTTCAGCGATTATTGGCCATGTCGGAGAAAGAAACTGTTCCTGATTTATCTTTAGTACGGTTGTTGCCTTTGTTGAAGTCATCAATCAATAATAAGTACTTTTTTTTTTAAAGAAAGAAAATTTTCAGGACGCATTTAGAACTGCATAGTGTATAGGGCGCAATTAAAGCCTTGAACTATGTCAATTTTGGCAGGTTATAATTGGTAAGATGTTTGAAGGCTTGATGGGTTGAGGTAAATCGAAGGTGTTATCCTAATGTGTTTTAGAGGTGGTTATCGCTTAACCCATTCGTGACAGGAATCATTTAAAGCCTAATTTGATCAGCTTTTATTCTTCAAGTTGGCAACATCAACATTTTTCTTTTATTGCTACATTTTTCTTATAAAACATCATGTATCTGAAATAAATATAAATTGACAGAATGTATGATGAGAAGTCATAAAGTTGCCAATTTGCAGGGGAAAACGGTAATTTTAACATTTTCATCGCATCGCCAATTTAAGGATTTTAATGCTTATTTTCCTTTAAAAAATTTTCAGCATCAAACAACGAATATTGACGCAACCAAAATGGGTACAGTTTGTGTAGAATTTTTTGCTCTTTCTGCTCATGTATTTGGTATGATTTTTAGGGCTCTGCATCAAAAGATATTAGGCCAAACCACAAAATGTGGACCTCTGTCACAAATGGGTTAATGATCAAATACATGAGCAATTCCAGCGTAGTGGACATGAAACTTTTGTCTGGTGTTGTAAACCAGGCTTATTTTTAATCATTAGGAGAGCTCTAAGCAAAATCATAATTCACTACATGTTCAGAACACATTTGACTATCAGGGACACACATGGCAATTTTTACAGCATTTTACTGAAAACCTGAGGAGAAAGTGGAATCTTTTCAATAGTAACGGACATGACACAAAATGGACAGGGATTTTTGGCACCGCTGAACTGTTGAAGAAAAAAAAAGATCATTTGCAATCCAGTTTAGATATCAACAGAAGCTTATAACCGTATTCTAAATCTATAAATGCATGTTGCATTCCGCATTGACTACGAATTAGAACTATAAGGAGAGCATGATACATGGCAACTTTTGCCTAACGGACATGACACTTTAGTTTGCTTCTTAAAACCCCTGTAACTTTGCTTAAAACATCCTGCTTCTTTTAACCTCATTCACTGTACAATATGAGTCATCCATCATCAGTTGAAACCAAAATAATCAAATCTGAACGCTTGTCTTTTGAAAAGAAAAAAAAAAAGGGGAGACGCAAAACAAAGAACGTTTTTACCAAAATTGCTACCACATTTAATTTAACTGCAAAGTAGGTTTTTAAAAAAGTGATGTCTAATTGTTCGTTATTCTCATTGACATAAGTCAAACGAAGGAGCTTGTTATGTTGTTCTGTTTGATACTAAATTTTTCACAGCAGCACAAATGATTCTGGAGGTATCGTCAATATTGTGATATTTGGATAGTGAATTTTGTCATTGGAATGGCCCACAAGCAAAAAAATATCCTACCACCTCCCGTAATCTACTATATAGATGTTCGAACGGAAAGCATTGTTTTTCTCCCCTCTTGAAAAAAATCCAAACATACATTGAGATGTAGATGTAAAAAACATGCAATATATCTTCGTAATTGGACTCCCAATCTTATCTGATAGGTTCATAATCAGCATGAGTATCATCAGAGTATATTTCTTTGTGGTAAAGGCATGAAATTGCTTCTTACTCAGTTCGTTCTTTTTGAAGAGTGCGACTTATTAGTGATTTTAACTCCAGTTGGGAAATTTGAATTTTTTTTTCACTGTTGACAGCAATGACCTATTCACTGTTCATAGTTAATGTATTAGGCGTTATAATTCATGACAGATTTCCTCTTTTTCTTTTTCTTTTTCTATTTTTTTTGTGTGTGTGTGTTTGTTCTAATATGTCACTTTGGAGATTCTGGATTGATCGGTTCACATATTTTGTTATGCAGAATGCATACATAGAGTACCTACATGTATATATGTATAAAGTATGTGGGGTGTGTGTGTGCGTGGAGGAGATTAGAGTCATAATTGGAAATGCGCTTATACCTTGTAGACAGTGTTTACTGATATAGCTTTAAAACTCCGATACCCAGTAATATTCTGGCAAGAAGCAACATAATTCGCGTAGATCTTATTGTGTTTAGTATTCCGTTTATTACTGTAAGCAGCCTCTAATATTTTTTTTTAATGTTTTCTCCTACTCGCGTATCTGACATTTGAATGAAATTTCAGAATATCATTGTGAACAATAATTCCTACAAAGAGAAGCATAGTAAGCTAATAACTCTGATAAAAGATAATCTCCGAGTCCGCTTGTCTGCCAAAGTTTCAAATATTCACACAGAGTTTTCTATCTAACGAGCGCGGGTTTACGTATAAAACAACAAACAAAATATGAGACAGTGAAAAATATGCCAGCACTTCTTTTAACTTTTTTTTTCAACAGTCATCTAAGTCTATATAAGCAGATTTTCTATCGGGTAAAATAGTGCCTCTAAGAACGTTTGGATTTCTTTAAAGCTGCAAAATTCTTCAAGAACGCTTCAAACTATAAAGGGTAAACAAAAACAAAACAGTGCACAATCAAAAGGTGGGAATAAAGCTTTGACTGACAACTGTCAGGTAACGTTTGTAAAGTAATTTACTAAAAGTTTCCACAGTCATTCCGGAAAGGACTTCGTTTGTCAAAACTATTGAGAAAAACTTGAGAAAAATGTTTTCAATTGAAGTTTAACTTGTCGTCTTGACATTTTTGGCCCTTAGCGCAACCCCCTCTTTATTTGTTTGTTTGCCCCCGTGTTTTCAAGATGATCTTAGTGGTGCATATACTTGAAAACATAAGAGTAGCATTTACTTCCTCAAAACAGGCAAATCTAGATGAGTATCGGGAATGTTTGGCAACAGGGTATTTAACAAATAGTTCAGAGTGACTATAAGAATGACATCTTCTGCTTTTTGAGCTAGAAGTAGAGAGTATATGCAAACAAGGTATGAAGCAATTGATGGAGACTTAACATGCTTACCTATACCGTCTCTCTCTCTCTCTCTCTCTCGTCAGGTCTTCCAAACCCCAGATACATGCATAATTATAACTATCTCCATCAGTTCTCTTCCAGGGGAGCGTTTCATGAAGTGTCAGTGGTTTTTACTGACAAGTGTTATAAGCTACTGAAAATCCTTACATCTGATTGGCTGAGGGCAAATTTGTCAGTAGAAATCACTGACAAGACACTTCATGAAACGCTCCTTAGTTTCTCCTCTTTCCCATTCGTGAATTGCTCCCTCTTAATCTCATCTCTCTCCTCCTCTCTCTTTCAGTGACGTGCCTAGGATTTCATTTTAGGGGGCGGTAGTGAGCACGCGGAAGCTCCGACGTTTTTTTGAATTGTGCCTTGTCTCCTCCCGCTCTTCCTAAGTTCTCTTACCTTTTTCTTTCGCTCACGCTTGTTTTTCCTTCTTTTTTCCCCTTTTTTTTCTTTTTCGTTGGCGTATTTTTTTTTTTTTTTTTTTTTGGGGGGGGGGCGACCGCCCCACCACCCCCTGGCTAAGCGGGTGCTCTCTTTCCATATATGTTCCTATTTCCTGATAATATCCATCTTTATTTTCCCTTCTCTCCTGATCCCACTATGAATTTGCGTCCTGTCCATCCAATAGAGTGCCGATCGTCGTGATTCAGCTGATATACAATGTTGCTCATAAAGTTGGAATGAAATTATTCACATCCATTAATGAAATGATCTTGACAATGATTTCTTCCTATCAGATAAATATATACATTCCCAGAGCACGGGACCTACGGCTTTAAGTCACCGCCTGGCGGTAATGATGAATAATTCTTCTTTATAAAAGGGCGCTATTTTGTAGGTCATCGATATGGTTTTGAACAAGGGATCCTGAGAACGACTGTAATTGCTTCGGCGCTGATGCATGTCAGTTGGGGGTGGGGTAGGGGGCAGCCCTCAAGAAATTTCATAAAAACAAAGAAAATATAATAAAATTCAATACTGCTTTGCATTTGCCCCCACCCCGACTGAAAAGTCCTGGCCATGCATTGAACACACAATACCGCTATACTCCTCCTGGAAAGATCTAAGCTTCATAAATCGTAAATAAATCATTTTGTCACAATCAGTTGGTGAGTGGAACATTCTGAGGTAAAGTAAAAAAAAAAAAAAAAAATCCAACTTTATGAGCAACAGTGTATACGTTATGTATTCTTCTATGTATTAGTGTGCATGTGCCCTAGAAAGAAGGGTTGGGTGGATTGTTGGATGTTGGAACTCTGTCGAGCGGAGTGCAAAATGCGTTATTATTATTATTATTATCATTATTATTGATATCACAATGATTTTATTTGACAAAATCAGATACAAAATAGAGAGGAAGAAAATTGATTCAAAAAATTAATATAGATAACGCAAATCCGGCGTTCCCTTTTAAGGTGCTCATTTTGGAATGCAAATGGATCGCAACTAAATATGTAATTTTCCTTTCCGTAGCTTCCTTTCAACGCAGAAACTTGAAAAATAAATGCATCCTATACATTTTCTGGGTAAAAAAAAACCCGATTGGTGACGATATAAGACTCTAAATTCCAACGCTTCATTGCAATTTTTTTTCTTTTTAAATGGCTGCCATGAAACATGTCATACTTCTCTTTCTCGCATTTTAGTCAACACATAAACTTTAATCTACCAATGATGGGGTGTTACAAGAAAGTTGCAATCGATTGCGAGTTGCAACTGATTGTCACTGGCCAATCAAAATCATTGTTGCATGCATGTCTTCTTAAAAGGGCAGACCCTGAGCCAGTCAGAATGGTTGTTTCAAAATTAGCAATTATTTGCAATTGATTGCAACCTTCTTGCAACACCCCATTATAAGATTGACTGAAATCGCACTTAACTATGGCTGGCCATTCATGCCACTGTCTCTTTTCACCATGGATCTCTCAAAGGATTTGCAAATCATGGTCATAAATCTGCAGAATTGACCATTTTTAAATATTATTATTATTATCATCATTATGATTATTATCATTGGTATTATTATTATCATTATTATTATGACTGGCCGGTATCTACTATGTATTTCCTGTATGTAAAAAAACAACAACAACAACAACAGCTGATGACATCGTAAGTGTTATTATTAGTAGTAGTACTGTTATTATTATCATCATTACTATCATGATTGGCCGGTATGTATACTATGTGTTTCCTATGTAAAAAAAAAAATAGAGTGAGAGAGAAAACAGCTGGTAACATCGTAAGTGTTGCAATCCTAGCGCTTCATTGCTGACCGTGGCCATTTTGAATTTTCAAAATGACTGACCGGCTTCACCATACCGTATACTGCATGGGTGTGGCACTGTGTACGACCTCAAACTCATTGGTTCATTTACGAAATAAACGGAACATCAAGAAATTTGAATCAGAGCATTATTAAAAAGAAAGATTTTTTTCCCGAATACTATCAGTTAACTTTTTAGTAAATTCCATTTCTTCTGTCAGGTAATACTGAAGTGCTTATAGAGACATCACAGATTTTTTAAAATCTAGAATATATAAACAAATGGACATTAAGAAAAAATAACTTTGCCTGTACTACATTATGATAACTTGCAGTTTTTAGGGATCATGACAAAATAAGCTATATAGCTAGATTGTGATTCAGTTATTGGTAAATGAATGTTCTAATCACTCTTGGAGGATACTTGCTTCAAGAGTCCGTGTCAATTTTTTTTTGGGGGGGTGGGTGGGAATAATTTGCACTAATCCTTCATTATCAATAGGACTTAATCAACTCCCTCATTAGCCAATTACGCCCATCATGCATGTCCTACAAAATGCCACTCAAAATAGGATTGAACATCTTACTCCTTTCTTTTCAGTTTTGATCAATACGGGACCACCAACGGCCCATCAATGTTCAGACAATAGGTCGGGAACAGTTATTGACGAGTCACTATCTTCGCATAAAGAACTGGATGACAGAGAAAGAAAGATAACTGCGTTTCTTCAGAAATTTCTCGACAGTGTTCTCTGTTCGAAATTTTTGAAATCATCGAGAAATACAGTATGAAATTGAAGGGTTTGGAGGAATCTTTATCGTATAATTCGTTCCAACAAAGTGTTAGAACGAGTAACACTGTGATCGGTTCCCTGTAGGTTTACTACACATCTCATGGTGGTAACAAAGAAAGAGAAAAAAAGAAGAGGAGAGAGAAGAAGACGACAAAGAAGACAGAAGAAGTAGAAGAGAAGAAGAAGAAGAGAAAGAAGAGAAGAAGAAGAAGAGACAAAGAATAAGACAGTAGAGCCGGAAAGAAGAATAAGAACAGAAGAAAATAGTATAGCTAGTAGTAGTAGTATTCTTATTCGTATCGTAGTAGTAGTAGTATTGGTAGTAGTAGTGGTAGTAGTGGTAGTAGTGGTAGTAGCGGTATAGCGGTAGTAGTGGTAGTAGTTGGTAGTAGTTGTATTAGTCTTATAGTAGTATTTAGTAGTAGTAGTAGTAGTAGTAGTAGTAGTAGTAGTAGTAGTGGTAGTTGTTGTTGTTGTATAGTAGGAGGAGGAGGAGAAAAGGAAATATATTGCTGGTGATTATAAAAAGAAAGAAAGGAAACTTCAGGCGGAAAGGAAGTTTGAAATGATGACGATGGGTAAAGTGATGATACGGAGGAAAATGGAAGAGGAGGAAGAGGAAAGAGGAGAGGGAGATAGATGATGATGAAGGACGGCGGTGTTGTTGTTGTTGTTGTTGATGATGATAATGATGATGATGATGATGATGACGATGATTAGTGAATTAACAGGCATATACCGGATTGCATGGAAAACGGAAATACAGTGAGGACGAAAGTACGTGAATGTTTCATTTTGTATCGAACCCTATGACTCTCGATTCGTAAATGGACGTTGTTTCCTTGAAAGGGGTCCTAACTGTGCACCCCAAAAGTGCATCAGGCGCCTGTCTCACCCGACAAGAGTACCTCCCCCACGGATAATCCTCATCGGAAACAATCAGGCAGCCAACATCCAGAAAGGAAAACTCGATGACTCGGTTGACACAAGCATAATAAGCTCGAAAACTTTCCCTGATTGAGATTGTTTAGAAAGCTAAGGAAGATTTGGCACAAAACCTGTCTGGGTCTGGGTCCATTGTCCCCCGGGCACTCTATCTCTTCATCAATACATTTATTTGCGTAATGACCATTGTTACCTCGTTTACGGACTCAATGCGCGCTAATTTAGAATTCAAAAGCCCGCGTTTGCACTATATCGAAATGGTTTCCGTTCGAAGCAGACAAATCTTGGAGGTATGTGGTGGGAAGAGGGTTGAAGAAGGTTAGGAGAGTTTAGAAGAGGCACTGATGCAAACCTACGTGTACTTGTGACAAGAATCAGGAGAGTATTCACGGTTAGTGAGACAAAACAGATCACCATTTACTGGAGATGAGTGTTATTCTTTCCGTCAATCGCTGTGATCGTGATTGGCATGTGTCGATCACCAAAGCCGTCGTCTGCGACAAAAATTTCTCTTCATTTCTGCTCCCTTTCCCTTTTCGTTAAAACGGATGCATTTTTGAATGTACAGTCACGCTCTAGTTCTACTTATCAGGTTCAGGCATGAAACCGAGTCTTCAAAAAGTAAAAACAGTAGTTGCGTACTCTCTCTCTCTAAAAAAAAAAAAAAAAAAAAAAAGAGTGAAAGCGTTCACTCTGTTAGGGGTGAATTTCAGGAGAGAGTGCATTTAGAGTGAATTAAGAGTGAATTACGAGTAAAAATTGTGATATTCACTCTTTATTCTCTTTGAGGGGTGACCTCAGGGACCACTCACAATCCTTGAGTGATCACTGAGGTCACCCCTCAAAGAGTGAATATCACAATTTTTACTCTCTCTCTTCTGAAATTCACCCTAACAGAGTGAACGCGTTCACTCTTTTTTTTTTTTTTAGAGAGAGAGAGAGAGATATCTTGAAACGCAAAAATAATAGACAGTAATGAATGCAAGTGAAGTATTATTTGGAAGGAAGAAAGGAATGGGATAAGATGAGGGGGACTGTGGAGTATAATTAGTGTGTTTGTGTTTTTGTTGAGAGATAGAGAGCATGAGTGAGAGAGGGTGAAGCTACAGAATGATCTTAGAACAGTACTCACTGGATGGTGGCGCGGGGCGCTCGCCCCAAATCATTTTTTTTTTCATAACGCCGAAGGCACCATCCCGCAAGTAAATGGGCTCGATCAGACTTGTTTAAAGAATGAAATGAATGATTTACCACAATAATTAACTTGTTCACTTTTTAATTCTGCTTTTTTATTATAGCCAAGATGCTCAGAAAGTTCATGAATTTCACGCAATATATATGAGTGTATTTATTTCCACGAGTTGCCAAAGCTGTTATATATATAAATATATATATATATATATATATATATATATATATATATATATATATATATATATATATATTATATATATATATATATATATATATATATATATATTATATATATATATATATATATATATATATATATATATATATATTATATATATTCGCTGTTCGAACGATAACAAATTCAGTGGCTTCTTTCTTTAATCTTGGCGTGCAAATAACCTCGATGACAAAATATTCAGAAGAAGTCAGAATTTTTTTTATTGCAGCAGCGGTATTTAGATGTTTTTTTCATCAAAGCTGATAATGGTTTCATTTAATTGTCTTTTGCAAACTAAAATAAGAACGAAGGCTTCACATGAATTTATAGTGATTCTTCCAGTATGTAATCAGGACAAGTACGATAGTAATAAAAAGAGGAACCAGTATACATAAAATCGTACTCACTTTAGTCCAAGTTGACTCGTTTGGTTTTGATAGCCCATTCCTTTGTAGAGCGCCAAGGGTCAACTTAATAATGATAATAATATTCTGGCTTTATATAGCGCCTAATACATCTCCAAGTGAGTCTCTAAGCGCTTTACAGAAATGTTATATACCTCTTCGTCACCTATTAAAACGTTAACATGATTCTATAACCAACTGAACAATAAAAAAAAATCATGTCATTAGGAAATAATTGCTAATTTTCAGTGCAGTTGTTAGGATTGTATAGAGTTCGGCAATCATTGACCCTCCACATCCACAAAACAGTGGACTAAAAAGTTAAACTACGACCCGGCTCTTCTTTTTTTGAATACCAGTGGTCAGAGGGGTATTCCGGTGAAGTTTACACACTGCAATAATGATTTTTCCTTGTACTTGGCCTTCAGAAATGTCACTAACCCCATCGGCTCAATCCTATGTTGAGGGATACGCCATTGGCTATGTAGTAATAGTAGGATAACGATTCTAATTGTGCTAAACGTCAAGCACACTAAAAATATTGGGTAAAATATGCCATGAGGGTAATTATGTATCCAACCAACTTTGGTGCATTATAGGGGGGGCATTTCCTTTTATCCAATTTCAGTGACAGTTTGCCCATTTTAGAGGAATCATTCTTTATTTTTACCCTAACTGAACATCCCCCCCCCCCCCAAAAAAAAATAATAATAATAATATGCCTCCCGCATGTTGGGTAGAAAAATATTCCCCACATTTGGTTGCATACAATTTACACTCGTGCTGGGTAAAATTTTACCAAAAACTTTACAGTGCACATTTTGGAGAATATATGATCTTGCCATGCATGATCATATACACAAAATTAATGAAACAAAGACATCAACAGTGATATACTGATACAGGACATTACTGCAAAGGGAAATAACCTAACGCTAATTTCATTTTTGTACTTGCCATCAAACTCCATGAGTATAGCAGTAGGCCCTAGAAAGAGATGTTCAAATATTTTGAGAAAAAAATTCTTCCGATTCTAATTTCAGACTATTCTGTCATCAATAATTACCGAAATGGTGGGGGTGCCGTGGTCCAGTGGTTTAAGGCGCTTGACTGGAGACGCAAGGATCGGAAGTTCGATCCTCGGCACGGCACTTATGCCCTTGAGCAAGGCACTTTATCTACATTGCTCTTTTATCTTACATCAAATTAATGAAAATGCTATAGGCCCAGGCATGTTGATACCAACGTTTGCACGTGTGTTTGTTTAAAAAAAAAAGGGGGGGGGGAGAACAGAAATGATCATCATGAGAAGAGATATCGCACTGTCAAACATGTCGGTCTCGTTGGCTGTCGTCTCATGGGCGGTTGGTCTCATGATCATGAGATAACTTTTCTGAAGGCCCACAGACGGCGGGGACTGGGTATTTTCATAGTGATCGGCCTTGTGTCCACGCCTTGTGCCAGTGGCGTAGCTAGGATTTCATTATAGGGGGGCGGAAGTGAGCACGCGAAGCGTGCGAATCACTTACTGAGCGCTTACTGAGCGCGCGAAGCGCGCTCCCTAGGATAGGGAGGAGTGTGCAGGGAAGCTCCGACGTTTCTTTGTCATTGTTCCTTGTCTGCTCCCGCTCTTCTTACGTTTTCTTACCTTTTTCTTTTCTCGCTCACTCTTTTTTTCCCTTCTATTTTCTTTCTTTTTTCTTTTTTTTTTTTTTTTTTTTTTTGGGGGGGGGGGGGCAACCCCCCCCCCCTGGCTACGCGCCTGCCTTGTGCCCGAGCCTTGTGTGCCCACATCTTTAATTCCTACCCACATCTAGATCCCGCATTCATGTACGGCGTACAATCACGTGTCCAAGGACATGATTGGCTGTCCTTGATTAATAATCATGATTCAATCATTAAATGAATCTAATTTGAAATCGTGACTGGAAATAGTTCGTGAGGACAATAATCATCATGTTCACATTGAATAATGGCTTGAATGGCTTCCGAGTGTTTCCTTGAAATATCACAAGATCCACGATTAAAAGGGAAAATATGACTCAATGCTCAGTCTTATCAAAATATTTGAAAGGTTTCAGGCTAAATACGCCATTTTCATGAACATGAAACTAAACGTTACATGATTATGCTTGCAGTGAGAGGTATTTGGCATTAAAATCGGCGCTCCCTATAATTCTAGTAGGCCCTATTTTTTCTGTTTTCGTGCAAAAACTGCCATACTCTAGGCCTACTCAGGTTTTGCGGCATACGGATATGAATCAATCTTCAATTCCTGTAAACACGAATATCGCACGTGTCGAGATGCATGATGTGATACCTTTCATATAATCATGATTAAATTAATCTTAGTCCAAATCGTGATGCTCGAAATAGTATTCATGAGGAAAACAATCATTGAATAATGGCTTGAATTTATTGCCGTACGCAGCGGGGGGGGGGGGGGCAGGGGGCAGTCCCCCCAGAAATTTTGGAAACTTACATTTTTTTTACTGAAAATTTTCACAAAATCCACCAAAAGTGTGCATCAGATCCTTCAATTTCACTTTAAGAAATATAAAAGCGCCCTCGTGACCAGCTTCGCTCCCTTGCTTTCGAGCTTCTTGGGAAATTTTTATGTGTCTTGCCCCCAAGAAAAAATTTCTGCGTACGGCCCTGCTTGAATTGCTTCCAAGTGCTTCCTTGAAATATCACATGCAGAAGCTTGATAAAAATGGACGAGGTGACCTAAGATTCCTCAATGTTATGTAAATATCCTACAAACACATCTGTCATTTACCGGTTTATCCTTTTATAATAATCCGCGATTCAAGCAAGAAAATAGAAACAAAGAGAACAGGCACTTCTTGATGTTTACATTCAGTTGATTGCTGCTGGGCTTTACGGGGCAAATAAAGAAGGAATCTGCATGCAAAGGGTGTTGATGACCACTGGCGTAGCCAGGAATTTTCAACAGGGGGGTGGGGCCAAGGCGAGGGAGCGAAGCGAAGCGATCGATTGGGGGAGGGTCCCACGGTAGGGAGATTTTTGAAAATTCGTGCACGCAATGGCATTTTCTGCACATTAAAATTCAGTATTAGGGGTAACTTAAATGAGAAGTGGCATATTTACGTTTTACTATGATTTCGCAAGGTAGGTTAGGGTAAGTTATGTGAAGTGGAATCGATTTTTTTTTTTTTTTTTTTTTTTTGCTCGTCGATCTTTGTGCGTTCTAACGTGCTCCTAACGCGTGTGCAGTCCCGTCCTACTGATCCCGGCTCGAACGCGAGAAATACCCAGCGCGTTCTTGTCTTTCCTCATTCCCGTTCGATCGAATCGACGCTTCGAGATGTGAAGAGCAAGACATTATATTTTGTCATATTTTTTAAAAAGAAATACATTATAATATGTCATTTTGTTGTTTCATTGTCTTGTTTATTATATGAATTATTTGAAATAAATGAGCTTAAACTTGAAAAAAAAAATGAAATTTGATTCAAGACAGTATTGTCTCCTGTGTATCGAGATGAATTTCATTTCAAAATAAAGCGTAAATTTCCAAAGAAGATAGTGAAAATTTGATAATACTCGGATGACTAAAGGAAGTTATATGAATATTGTTGAAGTTTTGCTATTTTGCCGATTTCGCATAACAGTTCGTGAACAGTCGATATGAATATTCAGTGAGTGAGTTAATGATGTCATAATATACTAACAATTTTTCCACACATTCTGTCCACAAAACAAAAATGTCATATTTCAGCTACAAAAATGTAAAAGATGTCCTAAATACTCCTTAGATACTTACAGAATGGTAGTTTAGACAAGATGGCCGAGTTTTCGAGGTTTTCGGTGTAAAAAAAAATGAAAATTTTCTTAAATACTTGTATAGATTATATTGAGAACAGTGATGATGCTCGACGTTACACGTCTCCTAGTCCCTAGATTGTATTGAGAATAGTGATGATGCCCGACGTTACACGTCCCCTAGTCCCTAGATTGTATTGAGAATAGTGATGATGCCCGACGTTACACGTCCCCTAGTCCCTAGATTGTATTGAGAATAGTGATGAAGCTCGACGTTACACGTCCCCTAGTCCCTAGATTGTATTGAGAATAGTGATGATGCTCGACGTTACACGTCTCCTAGTCCCTAGATTGTATTGAGAATAGTGATGATGCCCGACGTTACACGTCCCCTAGTCCCTAGATTGTATTGAGAATAGTGATGATGCTCGACGTTACACGTCCCCTAGTCCCTAGATTGTATTGAGAATAGTGATGATGCTCGACGTTACACGTCCCCTAGTCCCTAGATTGTATTGAGAATAGTGATGATGCTGGACGTTACACGTCCCCTAGTCCCTAGATTGTATTGAGAATAGTGATGATGCTCGACGTTACACGTCCCCTAGTCCCTAGATTGTATTGAGAATAGTGATGATGCCCGACGTTACACGTCTCCTAGTCCCTAGATTGTATTGAGAATAGTGATGATGCTCGAAGTTACACGTCCCCTAGTCCCTAGATTGTATTGAGAATAGTGATGATGCTCGAAGTTACACGTCCCCTAGTCCCTAGATTATATGGAGAATAGTGAGGGACGATGCTTATGGTGGCCCTGAAGTACGCTCGACAACAGGTCATGTGCGACGTGAATTTCGGATCCCAGGTCCTGAACTTCGCATCCGAGGTCATGAAATTCATGACCCGTGGTGCAAACTTTGCATCCCAAGTCGTGAAATTCACGACCCGCGGCGCGAAATTCAGGACTGGGATGCAAAGTTCGCGCCACGGGTCATGAATTTCGCATCGCGGGTCGTGAATTTCACGACTTGGGACGCGAAGTTCAGGACCCGGTATCCAAAACTCACGTCGCACATGACCTGTTGTCGAGCGTACTTCAGGGCCACCATAGATACTCAACCACGTCACGTTTTTACACGTCCCTAGTAGGATAGAAGTACGGCAACTCCTTTCGTAGTATACGTCCACCTCGTTTGAAGTACGTTGTCACTTCAGACCGTAGACGCGGAAATTTTGAACAGGCTCAAAGTTCGAGAGCACCTTTCCCTTCAAAGCCAGTCTGAGCCCCGTCATGAAATTCTTAAACAGATCTGTAACAGTAGCTATACTACGTTTATCCCGTTCGAACACAGTTCGAGTCCGTTTTGGCAACATTTTCGAGAACGATAGTAAGCAGCAAATAAACTTCGTCGTAAGAGGGCAGCGTTCAGATTTCTTCACAGTGGTATGACTCCCAAGTGATTCGTGGCGTTTTAGTATACACCTACCTGAAAGAAGGAGGGGGGGGGGGGGGGGATGGGTAAACACAAATTACAACCACATACACTTTTTTCTTTCCAATTATTTTTACTTGGTTTTATTGGCTGTTTTAAAATGATTAAAGATATTGCAAGCTTTCTTTAATAAATAGAAGGGGTCAGTTTCTATATTCATACAACATTGCCGTATAAATTTAGAAATGAGAAAAGGTCGACGCATCTGAAATTTATCTGACAACAACCCCTCGCCCCCCCCCAAAAAAAAGGGGGTCCTCGGTTTTTCCTGGGCCTTTTTTTAATTTCTTAATTCCAAGGTATGCTACAAAACCATGAGGAGGCAGGGTTGCGCCCTCATCCAGCCCCTCGTTGCCCAGGATCTCCGCACATGGGTACATTTGGAAATGGAACGAGGTTTTCTTGTATACAATGCATATGGGGGGGGGGGGGGGGGACCTATTCAGAAGTAATGAAATTTGGATTTTTCAAGAACATGGTATACTGCAGTGCAGGCACTCTGTCGCTATCTGACATCGGATAACACCAAGCTATTAATGATTTGGTCTTGGTTTGAAGTTTTCTGAAAGATAGTAAAACTTTTATTCTTGATACCAAACAGTGACACTGGCGAAACAATGTACACATTCTGTATTGATTAAAAAGGAAAACGAAATAGAAAATATATTCTTTATCCCCATTATTAAGTGATGTTTCAAGAAAGTACGAATTAAGAGAAGGGGAAGCGCAGGCCTGTCTATATCGATGACATGAGCTGTAATCTCGAGATCATTATTAGACTCGTGCTGCATGCGGAATTGGAAACTCACTGGAACTCCCATAACATTAAACTTTGGTTTTGATTTGTTTCTGAATTTTGACAACCAAGGAACACAGAAATGTGACTTTACATTCATCAGATATAGACATTTCCTATACTTTTCCTATACTATTCAAAACAATCGTGTTTTTTTTAAACCTTCATATGTTTTGGAACTTTCTTTTTTTATCAGTGTTTCTATTAAAGAAACACCTACCTACAAAGCTTTGATCTGAGAATTAAACTTTCTTTTGTGACTCTTTGATAAACCCACTGATTCTAACGCCAACTTCTTGCCACTTAACAAGTCAGATTATATATCCTTTTCTGTAAGTTCCATGTAGAGGGTACTAAAAATGGGCCCTACGGAGAGTTCTTCCTATTCCGCCACTAATAATCATCTTTATAAGCATCTAAATATTTTTCTACTATATGTCTCACTGGCGTGATTTGGAGGGGGGGGGGCGGCTTGGGGAAAGGCAGCCCCCCCCCCCCCCGCACAATAAAAACAAACTTCAAACGTGGTTTATTTCTATTAATTCGTTACCAGTGATTTTCATATGTTGCTGAAATGACATGATTTTCCGGGGTTTTGTCCTCATTTTTTTTGTAACTCCCCCCCCCCCAAGTTTTTGCTCACTTACGTCACTGGTATGTCCGTACCATACCACTCCTTCAACTGACTCAATCACTTAACAATTACCAAATGAGTTTAAAAGAAAAACTGGAATTCAGACCCCCATGAATTTTTCAAAAGCTTTCAGTTCAATATTGCTTTTCGTACACTTTTATACTCATATGCGGATCGGGGGACGAAGCAGCCGCGCCCCCCCCCCCCCTATTGGCGGAGGAAAAAAAAGAGAGAAAGAGAAAAGAAAAGGAAAAAAGAAAAGAAAGAAAAAAAGAGAAAAACCAAAAAGAAATCAAACAAATAAAAATAAATAAAAACTTTACCTCATAAATCTCTTGATTACCAGGGTTAGGGTTATCATCAGTTTTAGAAGGAGTTCAAGAATAAATGAGAGGCAAAATTGCTCTGCCTTCACGTTATTACAAACCAAACTTTCCGCTCGCGCTTCATGCTCGCAATTGTCACTTCCTCAAAAAGGTCCACTATTTGCAAAGTCGAACCCCCTTAAAAATCCTAGTTACGGGCCTGACAGTGACTTACCCCCCCCCCCCCATAATGTAAAACTGGGGAGAGGTATCATTCCCAATAATCCATGATGGATCGCATTGTCGGAAGGGCCAGGGCCGTCGATAACAGGGAGGGTTTGAGGTGGTGACACTCCCCCCCCCCCCCCCCCACAGCTCAGGGTATCGTCGGTAAATCTGCGCTGCCGTCGGGAAAAATGAAAAGGGGGGAGAGAAAAAATGAAAAGGGGGAAGAAAAAAAAAAAAGAAAGAAAAAATGAAAAAGAAGAGAAAGGGGAAAGAGAAAAAAAAAAGGAAAGAGAAAAAAAAAGAGAAGGAAGATAAAGAAAAGAGAGACAAGAGAGGGGAAAAGGAAAAGAGGAAAAAAAAAAAAGGAAGAAAATGGATGAGAAAAACAGTGATGACAAGGTAAAGAGAAGAAAAGTCTCGGAGAGAGAAAGAGAGGTTCCGACGTTGTGCTTGCGTGTACGGTGCAGACGTGGAGTCGGGGGGGGGGGGGTTGATGATGGACCATGTTGGGTCAGGAAGGGTTGTCCCGGCTGTACTTTGTCGGTATTCTTGCTTGATCCTTCATCATCCTTGGTAAATTTTGATATTACGCAATTGGCGCGCTCTCTGTATACCGACGATAGTGCACCTTGATGATGGGGTCGTCCAGTTATCAGGCTACCCAGCCCTTCATCGAGTCCGGACTGGAATCTACATTTCAGAGAAAATTTTGTCGGTCGCTTGCTTCGCCCTGGTAGAAACAGAATGGTTTCAGACGGCAAGCGAGGTGCCCAAATAGAGTCATATTTGGCAAATAGGTGATTGAATGTTATTTAGATATCTTTTAGGAGTGTATTTTTGATGGCGAAATAACACTTCTACCATGAAGAAGAGTGTATAATTTGCCTCGCTCGCTGAGCTCGCTCGTATAGATGAAGGATAGTTTCGCCTTTTGGGCATATAGACAATCGAATACATAATTTAGATATCTTATATGTTAAATGTATTTGATGACAAAATAACACTCATTCTATGGAAAAGGGTGTATATATTTTCTCGCTCGCTGCGCTCTCTCGTATAATATTCACATACGCGATCGTTTCCGAAAAGCAAAAGAATTCGGCACGTGAGGTTACCCAATATATGATTTAGATATCTTACTGGTCTAAGTGTATTTTGACGAAGAAAATGAAAAAGAATGTATAATTTTCCTCACACGCTGCGCTCGCTCGTATAATATTCAAGTACAGGATCGTTTTGGAATAATAGAAGAATTAGGCAAGCGAGGTGACCAAATAAAAAATTTATATACCTTTCGGCCCATTGTGTATTTTTTATGACGAAATCACCTCAACCATGAAAAGGAGTATACATATTTTTCCTCGCTCGCTCGTATAAGATACAGGATAGTTTTTGAAAGCCAATGAATTCGGCAAGCGAGGTGACCTAATATATTATTTAGATATCTAATACTTGCCTAAGTGTATTTTGACGAAAAAACATGAAAAAAGGGTGTTTAATTTTCCTCGCTCGCTGCGCTCGCTCGTATAATATTCAGATACGGGATCGTTTGGAATAATAAAAGAATCGGGCAAGCGAGATGACTAAATATATAATTTAGATACCTTTCGGCCCATCGTGTATCTTAATGAAGAATAATCACCTCAACCAGAAAAAGGAGTATATATATATATATATATATATATATATATATATATTTCCTCGCTCGCTTCGCTAGCCGTATAATATTTAGATACAGAACGGTTTTTGAAAGCGAATAAATTCGGCAAGCGAGGTGACAAAGATAATTTAGGTATCTCATAGGCCCATTGTGTATTTTGATGAAGAATTATCACTTTTACCATGATAAGGAATATATATATATATATTTCCTCGCTTACAAGCGAGGTGACTGAATAGACTATGATTTAGATATCTTATTGGTCCAAATGTATTTTGATGACGAAATAACATGAAAAAGAGTGTATATTTTTTCTCGCTCGTATAATATTTAGACACAGGATGTTTGGGGAAAGCGAATGAATTCTGCAAGCGAAGTAAACAAATTTATGATTTAAAGGAGAATGCAACCCAGGTATCTGTGTGCTCTTAGTGAATAAAGATGACCAAGAAGAGTAAACAGTGAAAGTTTGAACAGAATCGGACAATCGGTTACAAAGTTATTAATTCTGAAAGTTTCAGTAAATCCCTATATTGGGGATCCTTGAGTTGGCAACTTTTGCCAGCATCTGTGATGTCATCGTGGACAACTCTCAATTCATTCTGTGCATAATTTGTCAAAAAAATGATTTATATGAAATTTCAAGTCAGGAATCAGCATAATTCTTCCTAAAATGCTTGCAGAATTGATGTAGCTATGTCATATTCAAACAATAGATGAACAGAATTTCTAGTTCGTGAGGACAATAATCATCATGTTCACATTGAATAATGGCTTGAATGGCTTCCGAGTGTTTCCTTGAAATATCACAAGATCCACGATTAAAAGGGAAAATATGACTCAATGCTCAGTCTTATCAAAATATTTGAAAGGTTTCAGGCTAAATACGCCATTTTCATGAACATGAAACTAAACGTTACATGATTATGCTTGCAGTGAGAGGTATTTGGCATTAAAATCGGCGCTCCCTATAATTCTAGTAGGCCCTATTTTTTCTGTTTTCGTGCAAAAACTGCCATACTCTAGGCCTACTCAGGTTTTGCGGCATACGGATATGAATCAATCTTCAATTCCTGTAAACACGAATATCGCACGTGTCGAGATGCATGATGTGATACCTTTTCATATAATCATGATTAAATTAATCTTAGTCCAAATCGTGATGCTCGAAATAGTATTCATGAGGAAAACAATCATTGAATAATGGCTTGAATTCATTGCCGTACGCAGCGGGGGGGGGGGGGCAGGGGGCAGTCCCCCCAGAAATTTTGGAAACTTACATTTTTTTTTACTGAAAATTTTCACAAAATCCACCAAAAGTGTGCATCAGATCCTTCAATTTCACTTTAAGAAATATAAAAGCGCCCTCGTGACCAGCTTCGCTCCCTTGCTTTCGAGCTTCTTGGGAAATTTTTATGTGTCTTGCCCCCAAGAAAAAATTTCTGCGTACGGCCCTGCTTGAATTGCTTCCAAGTGCTTCCTTGAAATATCACATGCAGAAGCTTGATAAAAATGGACGAGGTGACCTAAGATTCCTCAATGTTATGTAAATATCCTACAAACACATCTGTCATTTACCGGTTTATCCTTTTATAATAATCCGCGATTCAAGCAAGAAAATAGAAACAAAGAGAACAGGCACTTCTTGATGTTTACATTCAGTTGATTGCTGCTGGGCTTTACGGGGCAAATAAAGAAGGAATCTGCATGCAAAGGGTGTTGATGACCACTGGCGTAGCCAGGAATTTTCAACAGGGGGGTGGGGCCAAGGCGAGGGAGCGAAGCGAAGCGATCGATTGGGGGAGGGTCCCACGGTAGGGAGATTTTTGAAAATTCGTGCACGCAATGGCATTTTCTGCACATTAAAATTCAGTATTAGGGGTAACTTAAATGAGAAGTGGCATATTTACGTTTTACTATGATTTCGCAAGGTAGGTTAGGGTAAGTTATGTGAAGTGGAATCGATTTTTTTTTTTTTTTTTTTTTTTTGCTCGTCGATCTTTGTGCGTTCTAACGTGCTCCTAACGCGTGTGCAGTCCCGTCCTACTGATCCCGGCTCGAACGCGAGAAATACCCAGCGCGTTCTTGTCTTTCCTCATTCCCGTTCGATCGAATCGACGCTTCGAGATGTGAAGAGCAAGACATTATATTTTGTCATATTTTTTTAAAAGAAATACATTATAATATGTCATTTTGTTGTTTCATTGTCTTGTTTATTATATGAATTATTTGAAATAAATGAGCTTAAACTTGAAAAAAAAAATGAAATGTGATTCAAGACAGTATTGTCTCCTGTGTATCGAGATGAATTTCATTTCAAAATAAAGCGTAAATTTCCAAAGAAGATAGTGAAAATTTGATAATACTCGGATGACTAAAGGAAGTTATATGAATATTGTTGAAGTTTTGCTATTTTGCCGATTTCGCATAACAGTTCGTGAACAGTCGATATGAATATTCAGTGAGTGAGTTAATGATGTCATAATATACTAACAATTTTTCCACACATTCTGTCCACAAAACAAAAATGTCATATTTCAGCTACAAAAATGTAAAAGATGTCCTAAATACTCCTTAGATACTTACAGAATGGTAGTTTAGACAAGATGGCCGAGTTTTCGAGGTTTTCGGTGTAAAAAAAATGAAAATTTTCTTAAATACTTGTATAGATTATATTGAGAACAGTGATGATGCTCGACGTTACACGTCTCCTAGTCCCTAGATTGTATTGAGAATAGTGATGATGCCCGACGTTACACGTCCCCTAGTCCCTAGATTGTATTGAGAATAGTGATGATGCCCGACGTTACACGTCCCCTAGTCCCTAGATTGTATTGAGAATAGTGATGATGCTCGACGTTACACGTCCCCTAGTCCCTAGATTGTATTGAGAATAGTGATGATGCTCGACGTTACACGTCTCCTAGTCCCTAGATTGTATTGAGAATAGTGATGATGCCCGACGTTACACGTCCCCTAGTCCCTAGATTGTATTGAGAATAGTGATGATGCTCGACGTTACACGTCCCCTAGTCCCTAGATTGTATTGAGAATAGTGATGATGCTCGACGTTACACGTCCCCTAGTCCCTAGATTGTATTGAGAATAGTGATGATGCTGGACGTTACACGTCCCCTAGTCCCTAGATTGTATTGAGAATAGTGATGATGCTCGACGTTACACGTCCCCTAGTCCCTAGATTGTATTGAGAATAGTGATGATGCCCGACGTTACACGTCTCCTAGTCCCTAGATTGTATTGAGAATAGTGATGATGCTCGAAGTTACACGTCCCCTAGTCCCTAGATTGTATTGAGAATAGTGATGATGCTCGAAGTTACACGTCCCCTAGTCCCTAGATTATATGGAGAATAGTGAGGGACGATGCTTATGGTGGCCCTGAAGTACGCTCGACAACAGGTCATGTGCGACGTGAATTTCGGATCCCAGGTCCTGAACTTCGCATCCGAGGTCATGAAGTTCATGACCCGTGGTGCAAACTTTGCATCCCAAGTCGTGAAATTCACGACCCGCGGCGCGAAATTCAGGACTGGGATGCAAAGTTCGCGCCACGGGTCATGAATTTCGCATCGCGGGTCGTGAATTTCACGACTTGGGACGCGAAGTTCAGGACCCGGTATCCAAAACTCACGTCGCACATGACCTGTTGTCGAGCGTACTTCAGGGCCACCATAGATACTCAACCACGTCACGTTTTTACACGTCCCTAGTAGGATAGAAGTACGGCAACTCCTTTCGTAGTATACGTCCACCTCGTTTGAAGTACGTTGTCACTTCAGACCGTAGACGCGGAAATTTTGAACAGGCTCAAAGTTCGAGAGCACCTTTCCCTTCAAAGCCAGTCTGAGCCCCGTCATGAAATTCTTAAACAGATCTGTAACAGTAGCTATACTACGTTTATCCCGTTCGAACACAGTTCGAGTCCGTTTTGGCAACATTTTCGAGAACGATAGTAAGCAGCAAATAAACTTCGTCGTAAGAGGGCAGCGTTCAGATTTCTTCACAGTGGTATGACTCCCAAGTGATTCGTGGCGTTTTAGTATACACCTACCTGAAAGAAGGAGGGGGGGGGGGGGGGATGGGTAAACACAAATTACAACCACATACACTTTTTTCTTTCCAATTATTTTTACTTGGTTTTATTGGCTGTTTTAAAATTATTAAAGATATTGCAAGCTTTCTTTAATAAATAGAAGGGGTCAGTTTCTATATTCATACAACATTGCCGTATAAATTTAGAAATGAGAAAAGGTCGACGCATCTGAAATTTATCTGACAACAACCCCTCGCCCCCCCCCCAAAAAAAAGGGGGTCCTCGGTTTTTCCTGGGCCTTTTTTTAATTTCTTAATTCCAAGGTATGCTACAAAACCATGAGGAGGCAGGGTTGCGCCCTCATCCAGCCCCTCGTTGCCCAGGATCTCCGCACATGGGTACATTTGGAAATGGAACGAGGTTTTCTTGTATACAATGCATATGGGGGGGGGGGGGGACCTATTCAGAAGTAATGAAATTTGGATTTTTCAAGAACATGGTATACTGCAGTGCAGGCACTCTGTCGCTATCTGACATCGGATAACACCAAGCTATTAATGATTTGGTCTTGGTTTGAAGTTTTCTGAAAGATAGTAAAACTTTTATTCTTGATACCAAACAGTGACACTGGCGAAACAATGTACACATTCTGTATTGATTAAAAAGGAAAACGAAATAGAAAAATATATTCTTTATCCCCATTATTAAGTGATGTTTCAAGAAAGTACGAATTAAGAGAAGGGGAAGCGCAGGCCTGTCTATATCGATGACATGAGCTGTAATCTCGAGATCATTATTAGACTCGTGCTGCATGCGGAATTGGAAACTCACTGGAACTCCCATAACATTAAACTTTGGTTTTGATTTGTTTCTGAATTTTGACAACCAAGGAACACAGAAATGTGACTTTACATTCATCAGATATAGACATTTCCTATACTTTTCCTATACTATTCAAAACAATCGTGTTTTTTTTAAACCTTCATATGTTTTGGAACTTTCTTTTTTTATCAGTGTTTCTATTAAAGAAACACCTACCTACAAAGCTTTGATCTGAGAATTAAACTTTCTTTTGTGACTCTTTGATAAACCCACTGATTCTAACGCCAACTTCTTGCCACTTAACAAGTCAGATTATATATCCTTTTCTGTAAGTTCCATGTAGAGGGTACTAAAAATGGGCCCTACGGAGAGTTCTTCCTATTCCGCCACTAATAATCATCTTTATAAGCATCTAAATATTTTTCTACTATATGTCTCACTGGCGTGATTTGGAGGGGGGGGGGCGGCTTGGGGAAAGGCAGCCCCCCCCCCCCGCACAATAAAAACAAACTTCAAACGTGGTTTATTTCTATTAATTCGTTACCAGTGATTTTCATATGTTGCTGAAATGACATGATTTTCCGGGGTTTTGTCCTCATTTTTTTTGTAACTCCCCCCCCCCCAAGTTTTTGCTCACTTACGTCACTGGTATGTCCGTACCATACCACTCCTTCAACTGACTCAATCACTTAACAATTACCAAATGAGTTTAAAAGAAAAACTGGAATTCAGACCCCCATGAATTTTTCAAAAGCTTTCAGTTCAATATTGCTTTTCGTACACTTTTATACTCATATGCGGATCGGGGGGCGAAGCAGCCGCGCCCCCCCCCCCCCCTATTGGCGGAGGAAAAAAAAGAGAGAAAGAGAAAAGAAAAGGAAAAAAGAAAAGAAAGAAAAAAAGAGAAAAACCAAAAAGAAATCAAACAAATAAAAATAAATAAAAACTTTACCTCATAAATCTCTTGATTACCAGGGTTAGGGTTATCATCAGTTTTAGAAGGAGTTCAAGAATAAATGAGAGGCAAAATTGCTCTGCCTTCACGTTATTACAAACCAAACTTTCCGCTCGCGCTTCATGCTCGCAATTGTCACTTCCTCAAAAAGGTCCACTATTTGCAAAGTCGAACCCCCTTAAAAATCCTAGTTACGGGCCTGACAGTGACTTACCCCCCCCCCCCCATAATGTAAAACTGGGGAGAGGTATCATTCCCAATAATCCATGATGGATCGCATTGTCGGAAGGGCCAGGGCCGTCGATAACAGGGAGGGTTTGAGGTGGTGACACTCCCCCCCCCCCCACAGCTCAGGGTATCGTCGGTAAATCTGCGCTGCCGTCGGGAAAAATGAAAAGGGGGGAGAGAAAAAATGAAAAGGGGGAAGAAAAAAAAAAAAGAAAGAAAAAATGAAAAAGAAGAGAAAGGGGAAAGAGAAAAAAAAAGGAAAGAGAAAAAAAAAGAGAAGGAAGATAAAGAAAAGAGAGACAAGAGAGGGGAAAAGGAAAAGAGGAAAAAAAAAAAAAGGAAGAAAATGGATGAGAAAAACAGTGATGACAAGGTAAAGAGAAGAAAAGTCTCGGAGAGAGAAAGAGAGGTTCCGACGTTGTGCTTGCGTGTACGGTGCAGACGTGGAGTCGGGGGGGGGGGGGGGTTGATGATGGACCATGTTGGGTCAGGAAGGGTTGTCCCGGCTGTACTTTGTCGGTATTCTTGCTTGATCCTTCATCATCCTTGGTAAATTTTGATATTACGCAATTGGCGCGCTCTCTGTATACCGACGATAGTGCACCTTGATGATGGGGTCGTCCAGTTATCAGGCTACCCAGCCCTTCATCGAGTCCGGACTGGAATCTACATTTCAGAGAAAATTTTGTCGGTCGCTCGCTTCGCCCTGGTAGAAACAGAATGGTTTCAGACGGCAAGCGAGGTGCCCAAATAGAGTCATATTTGGCAAATAGGTGATTGAATGTTATTTAGATATCTTTTAGGAGTGTATTTTTGATGGCGAAATAACACTTCTACCATGAAGAAGAGTGTATAATTTGCCTCGCTCGCTGAGCTCGCTCGTATAGATGAAGGATAGTTTCGCCTTTTGGGCATAGAGACAATCGAATACATAATTTAGATATCTTATATGTTAAATGTATTTGATGACAAAATAACACTCATTCTATGGAAAAGGGTGTATATATTTTCTCGCTCGCTGCGCTCTCTCGTATAATATTCACATACGCGATCGTTTCCGAAAAGCAAAAGAATTCGGCACGCGAGGTTACCCAATATATGATTTAGATATCTTACTGGTCTAAGTGTATTTTGACGAAGAAAATGAAAAAGAATGTATAATTTTCCTCACACGCTGCGCTCGCTCGTATAATATTCAAGTACAGGATCGTTTTGGAATAATAGAAGAATTAGGCAAGCGAGGTGACCAAATAAAAAATTTATATACCTTTCGGCCCATTGTGTATTTTTTATGACGAAATCACCTCAACCATGAAAAGGAGTATACATATTTTTCCTCGCTCGCTCGTATAAGATACAGGATAGTTTTTGAAAGCCAATGAATTCGGCAAGCGAGGTGACCTAATATATTATTTAGATATCTAATACTTGCCTAAGTGTATTTTGACGAAAAAACATGAAAAAAGGGTGTTTAATTTTCCTCGCTCGCTGCGCTCGCTCGTATAATATTCAGATACGGGATCGTTTGGAATAATAAAAGAATCGGGCAAGCGAGATGACTAAATATATAATTTAGATACCTTTCGGCCCATCGTGTATCTTAATGAAGAATAATCACCTCAACCAGAAAAAGGAGTATATATATATATATATATATATATATATATATATATATATTTCCTCGCTCGCTTCGCTAGCCGTATAATATTTAGATACAGAACGGTTTTTGAAAGCGAATAAATTCGGCAAGCGAGGTGACAAAGATAATTTAGGTATCTCATAGGCCCATTGTGTATTTTGATGAAGAATTATCACTTTTACCATGATAAGGAATATATATATATATATTTCCTCGCTTACAAGCGAGGTGACTGAATAGACTATGATTTAGATATCTTATTGGTCCAAATGTATTTTGATGACGAAATAACATGAAAAAGAGTGTATATTTTTTCTCGCTCGTATAATATTTAGACACAGGATGTTTGGGGAAAGCGAATGAATTCTGCAAGCGAAGTAAACAAATTTATGATTTAAAGGAGAATGCAACCCAGGTATCTGTGTGCTCTTAGTGAATAAAGATGACCAAGAAGAGTAAACAGTGAAAGTTTGAACAGAATCGGACAATCGGTTACAAAGTTATTAATTCTGAAAGTTTCAGTAAATCCCTATATTGGGGATCCTTGAGTTGGCAACTTTGCCAGCATCTGTGATGTCATCGTGGACAACTCTCAATTCATTCTGTGCATAATTTTTCAAAAAAATGATTTATATGAAATTTCAAGTCAGGAATCAGCATAATTCTTCCTAAAATGCTTGCAGAATTGATGTAGCTATGTCATACTCAAACAATAGATGAACAGAATTTTTATTTTTCTTGAAAATAAAGAAAATATTGATTTTTGTGTACAAAATGAATGGAGAGTTGTCCACGATGACATCACAGATGCTGGCAAAGTTTCCAATTCAAGTATCCCCATAATAAGGATTTACTTAAACTTTCAAAGTTCATAACTCTTGAACAGATTGTCCGATTTTCCTCAAACTTTCACTGTTTACTCTTCTTGTTCTTCTTCATTCACTGGAAACACACTGATGTCTGGGTTGCATTCTCCTTTAAATATCGTATAGGCCCATCTGGTATTTTGATGAAGAATCATCACTTCTAAAACGAAAAGGAGATTCATTTCCTTGCTCGCTGCGCTCCGCCTGCGCTCATATACATGTAAAAGTCACTGGTTGAAATTGTATGAAAATGTGTAGGAGAGACGAAGGAAAATGCGATAAAGGCACACAATTGAAAGTGCCCCATGGGCTTTATATATACGGTTTAAGTAGTAGACGTTGGTCGTCGGTAATCAGTGGCCTCTACACCCCCCCCCCCCCATTGAAAAAGGTCTAGCGACGCCCCTGGGAAGGCCAACCATAACATATATTGACTAAACTTAATAATGCTCCCATTTTAAACATTGTTGATACCCGGGATTCACGGAATTCACTAGAACGGTAAATTTGTTCTTCCTTCCTTCCCCCGGCGGGCATGCTGACAATGTTGATCGACGCCCCTTGTGTAGACGAATGTTCTTCCAAAAACTTCGTTCGACCCCATCAACTGATCAAATAAAATTCTTTATTGGATACATTTACTTGTAAAAATTGTTTAATAAAGATTTTTTTTTTCAAAAGCTCATTCTCTGTAATCACTTCGTTTATGGCCTCTGAAGTGCAGATGACTATCTATTTCCAACTTCATATATTTATCTTCTTCTTTATGTGCCGGGCCAGCGTCTGACGTTGGCGGCCATGAGTCTGTCCTATCTTGAGCTCAAGATAGGACAAGTTTGAATCCCATGGCCTCAAGATAGGATAAGTTTCAGATGCATGGCCGCCAACGTCAGACTCTGGCAAGGCACATAAAGAAGAAGAAGATATTTGTCTTCATAAGTTATCAAATCAATATGTACCTTAGAATGCACGATTTTCTTCATTTGGGATCTCAAAAATTTTTCAGCTCGCGCTTCGCGCTCGCATTATCCATCATTTTCTTTTTGCTCAGGAAAAAGAGTTTTTAAATTCCTTAATCAAAGATAACTATTTCAAGATATAGGCGTATCTACTCCGCAGGGGGGGGGGGGGGGGGGGGAGGAGTGGAGTGACCCACAAAATAATCTTATTTATTACGCCACTGAGCGCAGTTCGGGCGGTTTTAAAGAATTACGCCCCCCCCCCCTACTGGAGAATGCTGGATCCGCCCCTGATAATTGTCATCAAGTTCAAGTATATAAATGCCTCAATATAAACCATCTTTAAACCGCCTTCATTATAATCGGATTATAATCACATAACCAATCTTTTTTCACTCTATCATTACTATTCTTCCTAATAAAATTATGAAACAATTTGTTGAGTTTCTCGTAAAATGGCTGCAGAATATTGATAAAAAGACAGAAAAAAATCTTTTAAGAGATAAAGTTTGTCTTTTCAGCAATTCAGGGTAAATTCAGTTTGTGCTAATTCTGGAACAAAATTCATCTCGAGTTCTAGTTTTCAATGACAATTAACACCAACTTAAATCTGCACAAAAATTTGTTATCACTCTACGTAGTCGTAGTGATAGAGCATTCGCATATGCATGCATGTCAAAATGCAAAGTGCAATTTGCGATTCATGCATAGTGTGGACGAAAATTAGATTGTGGACTAAGTTAGACCTATGTCATGAAAATGCTCTGAAATTCACCAGAACATCTCATATTTGTCCTTAGCTGAGTCGTGAGTAATGTATATATTATCACATGTTACAGGAATGCATTTTAAAAATTTGTGATTTAATGGCGAGCGTAGCATTTAATCTAATTCTAACAACCAGGGGCGCGTTTCATCATGTTCATGAAACCAACTCCATGACACTTGACAGTCATATCTCTTGTCGACGATGCCATGGTCTACGGAGATGTCATGCACCTGACAAAGTGTTTCAGGAAAGCCTGATATCAACATTAGTAATAACTGTTTAGGGAATGAGAGTCTAGAACTCAAGAACTATTTGTATTCAAGAAATTAACATTCCTTATTTTACGCTGAATGCGAGCTGCCCATACTGCCATAGCTATAGTCAACGAAAAGGTGACTTGTCATGCTTGTGATGATGGCGTGCTAAAAAGATATGACATGTTCGGAGGAGTGACAATCCTATTTCCATTCCATTCCATTCCATTCCATTCTTCCAACTGGATGTAAATTATCTTGATCAAATGAATTTTGAAAAATATTTTTCTGATCACTGGTGACACAGCTCTTACCCAGGAATTCGCATAGCACTACAGCACGTCTGTTGTGCGAGGTTAGTGTCACAGATCTACTCGGACTGTACTTTAACCCATTCGTGACAGAGGTCCACATTTTGTGGTTTGGCCTAATATCTTTTAATGCAAAGCCCTACAAATCATACCAAATACATGAGCGGAAAGAGCAAAAAATTCTACACAAACTGTGCCCATTTTGGTTGTATCAATATTCATTGTTTGATGCTGAAATTTTTTAAAAGGAAAATAAGCATTAAAATCCTTAAATTGGCAATGTGATAGAAAGTTTAAAATCACCATTTTCCCCTGCAAATTGGCAACTTTTTGACTTATCATAAATGACATTTTATAAATAAAATGTAGCAATAAAATAAAAATGTTGGTGTTGCCAATTTGAAGAATAAAAGCTGATCAAATTAGACTTTAAATAATTCCTGTCACGAATGGGTTAACCAGTTGAGCATGATTTGATTTCAGTACAATATGTATTTTTCACAGACCGTAGCCAAACCGGCTTAATATTCAAAAGGTCAAAACTCAGTTGAGTTCAACTTGTGAATGATCTTTTTCATTTTTGGTTTTGTTTCTTTGTCTTTCAGATATTAATGCTGATGACCCGACGATGTCTTTCAAAGTATTTAGGTGGATGTCATGATGGTCATTCTACTACGTCACTTCATTTTAAGTTAACGTCATTTTATACAGGACCAAAGAGATTTTTGTTTTGATTGGTTTTGTGTAACGGCTTCCAATATGAATGAGTAAGTTTCTGTTCACTCTGTCCGTATTATGATCACTGTTAAACTAATCAATTTTGTTATGTGGGACATGAACATGTATGTATGTTGTTAAATTTGAATGCGATTTTGTTTTGAAAGCTACATGTATAAAATCTTAAGTTTTAGCACACATATATAACTATTGATATTAATACCTATGCATGGGTGGGAACAGTATTGTTTACTGGCAGATAGTAAAAAATTAATATCCATCATTACTCCTGTAAGAGGTGCATTTCTGATAAGTACCTTTTGTTTCTGTCGAGTCTAGCATATTTACACATATCGATGATGTCACCTGTTCCTTTTTTGCAGCATTTATATACTGTTTTTTAGAGAAAGCACTCTGGATTTAAAGCAAAATACTGTTTTTGTTGAACTTCAGTTACTGTACAGTTCTTTGGCTATAAAGTAAGATATGCTCCTTTTCCACTCATTATACTTCTTTTCAGACATAAAAATGCTGTAAAACTTGATGAAAGGTTGGCATCTCTGATATATATTTTTATGTGGTAATAACTGTCTGAGGATATCATATTGGAGTTACATTTCTCTTGCTTCTTTGAACCTTTCATTTATTTGACCTATATGGAAGAATTCTGGCTTTTGTAATTGTAACCTGAATTTACATGTATGTTGTACCAAATTACTTACTCTGTCCAGTGTTAATGTATTTTGTGATGGAAACCTTATTCAGTTGGTTCACATTTCTTGTTCTTATGTTCTGCCCTTTCACGCTTTTCCCCCCATTTTGTTTCGAAATCTTGATGTACATACATTCCTCAATCATGTATAATGTTGTACAGTACTTCTGTATGTTTGTGCAGGGCCCTCAAGGACAACAGTGTTAGCTAGGTTACCCTGGGTGATAAAGACCGATAGAATTGTTTGAAAATAAACATTTATATTTAGTTTTTTTTTTTTTAAGTGTTTTCTGCATAGCAAGATGTGAAGAAGAAAACACTTACCCAGAAAATGTTCTTGACAGATATTTTGATCAAATTAAGTTTAATTGTTCTTGCAGCTTCCCAATAAGGACCAAATCATTTTGCATGTTGAAAGTATGCATTGAATTTCTATAAATCTTGCTGGTACCCACTGCTGGATAGGAGCAATTGTAGATTGATTTTCACAGTATACCAATCAGCTGAAAAGTTATACTTTACAGCTAGTATGTGTGGAAAAAAAAATCCCCCAAGAAGCTTTATCCAGCCTTCTAGGGGTTAACAGTTCAAGCGTTCCAAGGATAACATAAGACCACAACGCTCGGAATCAAATGGATGTTTGATTCTGTAATTCATTTCTACATATACGTGTGAGTCCAATAGTCTATCTCACCTAACTCCTAGCTTTTATGTGAATTGAGTTGAGAGTATTAGTTAAACTTGTGACATCTTTCTATGGAAGAAATATTTGAATCTCATATGACATTGAACCCCTGATATACAGAGTAAAATGTCTCTTGGTGATAATACACTTTAAGTACAAGTATTTCCCCCACCCACCAACATAAATCATGACAAATACAAGCAGGTGAGATATTTTTAAAAATTGATTAAATATACACATTTCAAAAAGAAAAAGAATAGAGAATACTCCATATTTAAGTCCTGATTTTCTGTACTCTATCCTGTTAAAAAAAAGCAACAAAGAAACCCCAAACAAAGCAATAAAATTGACAACAGTGGTTATTTGAAATGTAGATGTTGTATTGCATGAATTTTGACTTTATCTTTGTATGTAACTTCATTCTTGATTTCTTCCCAGCGGCCACAGCCGGCCCCGCCGCTCCAAATGGGACACACCGTCTACCATGGCTCCTGCCGCCATCCCTTCAGCTCCCTCTCCTTATCCTGCAGGAGCAGTGCAGATTGTGGATGGGCAAGTGAGCAGCCTGGAGGCAGCTTCTGCAGCAGCAGCAAGGATCAATGCCATGCTGATCTCAAAAGGCAAGCTGAAGCTACCACCGGGGATTGCAGCAGCGGAAACAGACAACAAACAGAAACTAGTCAAGCCAGTATGCAACCGTTGTCATTTTCTAATGAGTTCTTGAGACGGAAGGAAATCTCTGCTCAAGGTTTTAAATGTTTAGGGCCAAAAATGTGTCAGCTGCACTGATAGGATGTTATAAGTTATAAACTTGACTATATTTATGTATTTCCCTGTGTCTGCATGTATTTGTGTATGAAATATGCCATTTTTATTTCACAGGCTGTGGCAGAAGAATTCATGTTGTGGTTTTTGCTATGAATAAAACCCGTTTTCTAAATGTGGGCATTTTATTTTGTCTTACGGGGGGTCATCTCTTCAGGGACACTAAACAGCAATGGTATATCTGAAAATTATTCTTTTATGATATATATTTACATGATATAGTCAACTTTATTTTCACTGAAAAATATTATTACAATTAATTTGAAGTTTATGGCACAGTACTAATTTAAAGTGTATTGGAGAGCAGTTGAATATTAAAAAGCATTTACAGTATTTAGACTACATAAAAAAACACTTTCCTCTTCTTCCAGCCTGTGAAAGAAGACAAAGGCAAGAACGAACCTCTGGTGGCAGAAGTAGAAATCAACGAGGTGCCCATACAATGCCGTAACATGCTTACCAAAGGATCTACACAAGAGGAGGTACGGTGTTGCCAATTTGTGATGGAACTTATTCATTCCATATTCTTAGGACTGGTGGGCCAGTGATCATCAGCATGGCTTTTTTGAATCAGCCTTGTTAACAGTATTGAATATTATGCCCCACAAAGTCCATATATTAATCAAAATCACCCCAGGATGAAGTTGCAAGAGTGGGGAGCATTGGCCATCTATTAGGTTGATTCATAACTCTTTTTATGATGGGATCAGGACCTAGGGTGGTTTTTTTTTTTTTTGGGGGGGGGGTTTTTTTTTTTGGTTGTTTTTTTGTTATTGTTTTTTTGTTCTTTTGGGGTTTTTTTTTTTTTGGTTTTTGTTTTTTGTTTTGCTAAGAACATAGACAAAAACCGGGAAAAGGTTTGTTCGTCTATTTAAAAATGCACCTGGTAAAGCTGACAGGGCACTCTAAATTCATATGAGGTTGTATCAGTGTGAAAGATGGGTCATGTACATGTATTTTGATTCCTTTTTTATTTGCACTCCGCACAGTCAGTTTTCAAGTCAGTTTTAATAGAAACAAAAATTAGGGCCATTCCACCATGATGGAATTACAAATCAGAGATTTGTAGAGTTTATGTGCTTATTTTGCACTCTGCCCCCCTTTTCACCATTTAATACTCTGCAAATATGCCCATTCTTTCACCTGTATACCTCGGTAATGGAATTACCAGAAAATGGTGTCTCTTTCAAATAACAAAAATTTTAATGTAAAATCAAACGTGCATTATACATGTACCAATACTGACTAAAATGGTGGAATTCTATTTTCTTTAAGCTTCTTTTAATTTAAAGACTGGGCTATTCAGGACCGTCAAAATGATTGTTTTTACGATAAATCTGAAGGAAGGTGATTGTGCTTCCCATGTGGAATTGCCCTTATAAATGTCATACCTTGTAGTATCATGGTTACTGTTGAAAAAACAAACGCCGATACTTCATGAGGAAGTTTATCACTCAATTTTACAGATCAGCAGGCTTACAGGAGCAGCTGTTTCAACCAGAGGAAGGTACATGTCATATGCGGACAGAGCTACGAATAACATGGGGTGAGTTTAGTTGTAAAAGCTTCTGCATTTCCGCTTAATACCACTATAGGCTTGTTCACATATGATGCAGCAAATCCCCGCGGCAAATCCCCACTGTTTTTGCAAATAATTGAATGGTATATAGGGAGGCAAGGAAAAAAAGGGTAGGGCACAACCCTTTTTTTTTTTTTTTTTTTTTTCTCCTAGTGGCCAAACGGTGTGGACCAACCAAATCCTTACAAAGTGAGTGCAATATATGATGTCACAAATTTTGCGCAGCTTTTGGCAAACTCTCTTTTATTTGTGGATGAACAGTTATTGATGTGTTAATGTACATTTCATTATCATAAGTGACGTTCAAAACAAAAAGTTTGGGTTTGCTGCTGGATATCTGAATGAGCCTCGAGAATATGTTTTGTAGAGCTGCATTAGTAGTTTCTGCCAAATTTGTATGAAATAAGAAAATCTATTATTTGTCGTAACAGACTCACAACTTAGTAGATGAGACTACATACATATTGTTGAAAAAAGTATATGTTAAGCTCCCAATGCAAATCTATTAAGAGGAAGAGGGGTCCGGAAGCATCACCAGTTGTTTGTTCTTAGTGTGGCAAAATTTCAGAAAAGTTTGAAAATTCTTGCGGACGTTTCCTGCATCCCACGAACAATTGATGATGCTTCCGAGCCTCTGCACAAGTTTGGCGAACTTTCAGCACATAAGATGCAGATGTTGGATTTTGCCATTTTTTGGGACATTTGCATCCTTCACAAAACATTCACGTGCTCTGAAAACTATGCTTTAACAGTAAATGATCATATTTATTTACAAGTAAAGACTTTGCTTCATGAGAGTGCCCTTTTATAAGAACAAGTCTGAAAGGGTCTACCCTTTTTTTGTTGCTTGATTCATACATGTGAATTCAGTACGTATGCATGCTGGAAATTTTGTTTTGTTTGAATTCTAGGGAGAGACCTTTATACCTGTGTGTACAAGGACCAACCAAGGAGAGTGTAGATAGTGAGTATACGCTGGAGAGAGAATGATACCAGTGCATTGACATTGTAGAGAAATATGCTGCCTTCCAGTGACAAAAAGGAAGCAACTCTGTAAGGGGTGTTCAGATATGAGGCGACATTGTGGTGCCACAAAATTTTTAGTGTCAGGGCCCTGTTTCATAAAAAGTTGCTATGATAGCAACTCCTGCTGGAATGGTAACTACCATGGCAACGGTGAAAATTCTGCTTCCTGATTGGCTTTTATAATGAAAGTTGCCATTCCAGCAAGAGATGCTATCATAACAACTTTTTATGAAATGGGGCCCAGATATGGCGTGACACTGTGGCACCAATGAACACGCATTAACGTGTCACCTCTCAAATAAAAGAGAACTTTGTCAAAACTTGCACAGACAATCTCATGACAACAGATTTTGCGCTAACTTTTTAGGAATTGGATTGGTGCGCATTTATTTGCAGCCAAGCAGCAAAAAAAAATGTGTCCTGCCGCGGTGACATTTTTTTGTCGCCTCATACCCCATTGACTTGTACACCAAAATATTGCAGGGATTCTGTGGCGCCACAATGTCGCCTCGTATCTGAATGCTCCTGTAGAATAAGTTTCTTTGTAAATGAAGAAAATATGTCACTGTTTTATGAGGAAATCTGTGGAGTTGCTTCCTTTTTTGATCTGTCTGCATTTTAGAAATCAGGGGTCATGTGACCATAATTTCTTCATCATCATGTAGAGTATACAAAAAAGTATCCCAAATCAAGAAAAAGTCAGTTTGGAAAAAAAAAAATCACAGTTGTTTTCTTTTGTCATTGGACGGCAGCATGCTGTTCTGTCGGGATGTTTTAAGCTACGTGTACTAAAAACCTTGTAATCAGAAATTATTGATAGACTAGGTGCACTACAGTCAGACATTGAAACAGTTGGGCGCTTTTTCACTAAACACTCCTTTACTGGTATATCGCTACCAAGTTATATAGCTAGGGGTTGCACTGCAGTAGGGTTATATGTAAGGTATAGGATTAGGGCTAGGTATAATGTGGGGTCTAGTGTTGGAGTTAGGAATGTGATCAATATAAAATATTGACAATGGAGCATAATTATGTCATACATTCCTTTATTTACCATAAAATGCTTTAACTATTCCCACCCAGGGGCTGTGGAGCACATCAAAGCATTAATAGGAGATGGCATGCAAGGCAAGGCGGGAACTACAACTGGTAACAGGAAAGGTTCTCGGTTCAGTGCGGCCACCACTGTGCCAGCGGCCACGGTCAACACCAGACCTCCTGGTGCACCCATCCTCAGCCGGCCCCCAGCCCCAGGACTAGGGGCCCAGATGGGAGGACCAGCGGTAGGAGGAGGGGACATCAGGGGTCCTGCCATTGCCAGTGCAGTGGGTGGAGTTCGTGCACCGGGCCCCATGGTACCTCCTCCTGCCATTCAAATGGCAATCCAGTCAGCGCAGACTTCAGGGGTAAGTGAGAAAAACTTTCTTATTGTCAATATTAACTTTAGCACATATTGATGTTTTTCTCTTTTTAAAAACAATTTTGATTTATAAATCATTTCAATTATTCTGATGAAAACTTGATATTTTCAAGGTTCCACAGATCAGTTTGGCATGAAGGTGAAAGTACTAGTAGTGGTATTTTTCATTAATTTGTCAGAGACTAGAAGAAAAAAGTGTCACTGTAGTGTAAAATGAAAAGAAGCAGATCCTTATCTGGCAAGGTTCAAAGGTTTTGATGATTTTCATTAGGAATAAAAGAATTACCTTTTTATCATTTTCAGTGAATTGAAAAATGCAAACAAGAGGATGAATGTTTAAAGGGGGTACCCAATGCTGAAACAATATTAGTTCATTTAAAAGAGCATGATTTTTTCAAAATTCGTGTTGCCAAGGAAACCCCCGAATGTGGTAAGATTTCAGGATTTTTTTACCCCTCAGCTGTGACCCAGTTTCAACTGGGTACCCACTTTGACGTCAAAATGACATCAAAGTGGGTACCTTGTCGCGCAGTTCTAGCAAAATTGTATAGTCTAGCGCGCAGCACAACTGCAATGCGCGAAGCTGGGTACCCACTTTTACGTCATACCTCATACTCAAATGTTTTGGTCAACTCTTGACTTTTTGTGAGAAAATTAGCCAAAATGCATTGATTTTGATTGAAAATCATCAAATTTTTAATGTTATTCTTCTTAGAATTCTATTCTCAATCATATATCAATTTTTTTTTTACCATTGTGTAATCACCTTAACAAATTCCATGCAATTGTCGTCATCCATATTGCCTCATTTCCTGTCACCTAGATCAATTCTTCAACATGTGTATATCAAATAAGTTGAATATGACCTTCAAAATTTGATACGTCCCTTTTGATTTATCACAGCATTTCTTACAAGATAAAGTATTTGTGGGGCTAGAACACGCAGACCCATCATTCAGTGTTAAAGACAAGGTCCAAGGTCCAGGGGTAAGTGAGATTTCTTTCTTTCTTCCTTGCTGTCACTCTTTGGCTCTTTATAATCTATCCATTATGCATCTTTATCAGTGATTTTCTCTCCACTTTTTCTTCTCCCTATTCTGTTCTTCCTTACTTTCACAGAAGTTGGGATAATGTAGTTCTGAAAAGGAACTGTTGGTATTCTCAAAAGCTTGTACACATATGAAGAGGATAACCTCTATGATGTACCTTTAATGTTTTTTTTAATGTATCCACAGGGCTCCTTTCTGCAGCATATCCGAGCTGAAACCGGTGCCAACATCTACCTGCGAGGGCGTGGCTCTGGTTTCATGGAGCCCACCTCTGGCAGGGAAGCCTTTGAGAATCTTTACATATATGTCACTCATCCCAAAGTGGAGGGTCTACAGGCTGCTAAGAAACTTTGTGAAAACCTGGTCACAACTGTAAGTGGATGGTCTCATCATCTTTTAGAGTGGTCCAGAAAGGATACCACAACCAAGATCTGCAATTCAAACAACATCATTAATACATTATCATCAGTATTTAATTCTTTACTGAATAAAATAACACTAAGATTATCAACTTTTGGTGCGGTGTTTTGATTCTATGGCTAATTTTGTGAGGCAGTGTCATTTTCAGAAAGTGCCGCCTCTCCAACTTTAGTCGTACTGAAGCAATGAGAAATTTGCGCGAGGCGGCTTCCCATAAAATCTCCCTTTCATTCATCATTGTCTTCATTTTCAAGACAAGATTAGTTATGTGTTTGTCAACACAGGTGACTGCATGAGAAGCCATCATACGCAAATTTTTCCACTCTTTCGAGCATGAATATGGTTGCAAAAGAAGGAAATTTTGAAAATGCCTTGTCTCACAAAAATAGTGGTAGAATCAAAGCGCCCTTTTAAATACCCAGAATTGATGATCTTGGTTTCGTTTTACTGGAAAAAGTTTTTTCTTCCTAATAAAATTAATACTAATGTTACTGTCTCGTTGATGTTGTTGAAATTACATTTTTTGGGTGTTGCATTCTCTCTGGGCCACTCTTTTAATACTTGATATTTGATACTTGATTAGGTAATCGCTTTGGCAGCTCACTCGGGAAGCTATACTGGGATGATTGGTGAGGCAAGTAGTTGCAAGGAGTGCCATGAGGTGCAGAATTGGTGTTTAGTAGACAAAGCACTTATCAATTTACAGTAAAATATGCATTGTCAAGTGCAAGTAAAATCCATGCCAGTAAGCTTAAATCATGAATGAGCCAACAGGAGGCTGCATAGTTCTGACCATAGACATATAATAAATTTACTAGACGAAAAGCAGCATGCGCTTATATCATTACGCGAATGGCATTAGGCCCCGCCTCTTTCGGATCATTTGAAGGTCGACCTAAGCACCTGACTTTGTTGCATTATTCATATCTACTGCGTGTATGGCGCGTATCACTATTGTGACAGGTTAAAAGTGTACGGTAATGTTTTCGTCTCTATTTACACCAAATTCACCAATAACAACTATCAATTTCAAGTCCCTGGCTCAAACGCATGAAGAAAAGGTGAAAAGGAAGACAATCCAAAGAGTATTATGCAGTTCAAATCTTCCAATGAATAATGGTCTTTATTACAATAATTGACTTTCACTACAATTCAAATGACACGGTCAATGACTGTCGGGAAACGACCCGTAATAAGATGACCAAAAATCAAATCAGAGAAAAAACTAAAGTTACGGAAAATACTGCAAAATACTGAAAATACTAAAAATACCTAAAATACTGAAACTACTGAAAATATAGCGGAAATACAGAAAAAAATAGAAATGCAGAAAAACCAACACAGCACCGTCGTGCCGCACGGCGCACAGTGCACGTGACGATGTCTACAATGTGAATAAAAATACAAGAAAGAATATACAAAATATCATAAATACGATACAATATGTTTTGAGCATGTATACAAAATATGGAGAGTGAACATCATGTGCTTACAAGCTGCATTAATAAAATGATATAAATTTCGAACCCGAAGTACTTGTTCTCGCAATTAATAATGGTTAAATCAATCAATGAAACAAACTTCCAAGACAATATAAATTCATAATACATCTCCCGATAACCGAGATATCGAATATCAAAACAATTATAATGAAGAATTATAATGAATCAGCTTCTGTCTACCAATACTTCCACCTATCACAAAGATGCATAAAAAAGAAATGAATATTTACAATTGTTCATCATACATATCATAAGCATTTACCTTCAGACAGGTCTACCAAGAATGAGTTATTGACATCAGCTTGACCACCACCTCCAGCGGGTTTTGACAAACGATATTACTTCAATCAATGCAGCCACGGCTACACAATAAAGTAAATAAACCAAAGTATTTCAGATATTTGCTGAATTATAATTTCACATATATCGCAATGAATCATAACTTTTACATAGTGATTATACCAGCAAAACGCAACACATTGTTTACTGCATATTTCATTCTCTCTCTCTCTCTCTCTCTCTTTCCATAGACAAACGTAAGTCAACTTATGCATCAAGCACTATTATGCAGAATACAATTATTTTGGAATATAAATTGCAAATATGGAAATAACAAAGCATTCATAATATACAAATATAAACAATGAATAATATCAATACGATTTTCGTATGCTTACCTCAATCGGGCAAGAGGTAAAGAAGACAAGATGCAGAGATTCGGAGATAACGAATATGTCGTCTGCAATAATTCAAAGTGTTGCCTTTATGCGTTGTTTAAAACACCAAAACAGCATAAAACAAAGCGCTCCTATGACGCGCTTGCATTGAGCGCGAATAGCCACTGGCAGCCATGACAACCGAACGAGAGGGCAATCCTGTCCTCTCACACTCACCACCAGCTGAATAATTGCCGTCCCAGGCAATATGATAACAATGACAATGACTAAATATAACAAAACATATTTATTTTTAAAAAAATAGCGAACAAACTCGTCCTCCGACACTCACCACCAGCTGAATAATTGCCGTCCCTGGCAATATGACTGTGATATGAGCATTCATCTATCCAAAACAATGTATATTAATTACATACATATATACATATACATATATATCCTTGTATCAAATAACCTTGCTCTTTGAGACTCACCACCAGCTAAATAAACGCCGTTACTGGTTAAATTATATTAGATATAGTGAAGAGATAAGCAAGGCATTAACAAGCATCAAGACATAATGATAGGGATTATGAGGATTGGAGGGGATCAAGAGTACCTTCTTCAGAAGAGGATGAGCTTGTTTCGTCATCAGCGTAATTGTCATTCGCCTGGTCGCTGACGTCGTCATCCTGCTCAAAGGGATTAAAGGTACAATGGATCAGCATGTCTTGATGAAGGGTTCGTTTCCTCTCTGTGCCCTGTTGCTTCACGACATATACAGGCGAGTCGGCGATCTTCTGGACGATGACATATGGAGTCTCCTCCCATCGGTCCGCTATCTTGTGGCGTCCGCGATGGCCTTTGCTTGACACAAGCACGATATCGCCGGCAGAGAACTTTGCTGGCCGCACTCTCTGGTCATGGTGTGCCTTCTGTTTGCCACGAGCCTCCTGTGCGTTCGTCTCCGCTTGGCGATATGCTTCTTCAAGGGATCGTTGCAATCGTGCCACGTATTCCCCTGATCTTCTCTGTCTTGATCCTCGATCTCCTTGTGGAGCGTAACGTCAAGTGGGATCCGAGGTTCTCTCATGAACATGAGGTAGAACGGCGAAAACCCGGTTGATGCATGCTTTGTACAGTTGTATGCATGAGTGAGTGTCTCGACATGTTCCACCCAGTTTGTCTTCATGGAAGGTTGAAGGGTCCCAAGCATGTTCAAGAGGGTGCTGTTGAAGCGTTCGGTCATACCATTTCCTTGGGGATGGTATGGAGTTGTCCTTGACTTCGCCATTCCAAGAAGTTCACACAGCTCCTTGATGACTGCTGCTTCAAAACACTTCCCTTGATCTGAGTGAATCCTTTCTGGGATCCCATAGTGCACGATGTACTTCCTCCAGAAAGTCCTTGCCACAGTGATGGCTGTTTGATCGCGAGTAGGAAAGGCTTGAGCATGGCGGGTGAAATGGTCCGTAATGACCAACACATTTTCGATGCCCCCTCCGGAAGTCTCAAGGCTCAGGAAGTCCAAGCACACTAACTCCAGTGGACGAGAGGTCTTTATGTTGGTTAATTGTGTCTTCCCTTGTGGTTCAGCTACCTTTCGGAGAGTGCATCTCTTGCATCGATGAATGTGCCTCTTTACATCTGATGCCATGCCCACCCAGTAACACCGTCTACTAGCAAGGTCCAAGGTTCGCTCGTACCCCATATGGGCCATCTGGTCGTGTACACTGTGCAGTACATTCGTTCTAAAGCACCTTGGGATAACAGGAACAGTCTCTGTGCCTTCCTCCTTGTTAACCTTGTAGTGTAGTACTCCTCCTACTAGTATGAGGCGATTCCACCTTCCAAGGAGTTTCCGTGCGTGATTGGACTCTTTCCCTGCTTGTCTCCTGGTTGGTTTGTGCCCTTTCCTCATTAACTCGATGACTCTGACAATCGTCTCGTCCTTAGCTTGAGCTTCTGCAGCTCGCTTCCAAAAAGTGGGGAAGAAATGTCATTATCACCAGTTGTCTGGATCGTGTTCAGCTTTGCCTTTGGTTCATCCCTTGAAGCTTGATCCAGCAGGAGCTGCACTTCACGTCGTTGGATTCTCGACAGGCTATCAGCGTTGTCATTGGTTTTCCCAGGGCGGTAGACTATCTCTAAGTCGCACTGAGCAAGGTCGTTGACCCATCGCTGTCCATGGGCGTCGAGTTTTGCAGATTTCAGGACATATGTTAGTGGGTTGTTGTCTGTCACGGCGATGACACGTTGCCCATAAACATAGTCCCGGAATTTCACGGTCGCGGCCCAATGCAGTGCTTTGAATTCCAGTTTGTGCGCTGGATATCTCCGCTCACCTTGATGAAGGCTTCTGCTGGCAAAGGCGATCACTCTCTCCTTGCCTTCCTGTTCTTGTGCAAGAACAGCTCCACATCCATCGAGTGAGGCATCAGTTTGAAGGATGAATGGTTTCGTAAAGTCCGGATAGGCTAGGACTGGAGCTGACGTCAGTTTGTTTCTGAGGTCATCAAAGGCTTTCTGGCATTTGTCGGTCCATGCAAAAGGCTTGGTTGCTGACTTCTTGGTGCTCCGCTTCCCACCAAGTAGTTCGAACAGAGGTTGCGCCACGGCAGCATACTTCTCAATGAAGCGGCGATAGTACCCTGTGAATCCCAGGAAGCTGCGTACCTCTTTGACCGTTCTGGGTACTGGCCATTTCTTCACTGCATCAATCTTGGCTGGATCCGTCTTGATACCATCTCTACAAACGACATGTCCCAAATAAAGGACCTCTTCCACAAGCAGATGACACTTACTCGGTTTAAGCTTCAGGCCATGTTCTCGAAGGCGGGTGAATACCCGTTGCAACCTAGAAATGTGTTCATCTATTGTTTCGCTGAAGATGATGATATCGTCGAGATAAATGAGAACTTCAGACAGGTTCAGATCGCCAAGGACGGTATTCATGAGGCGCTGAAATGTAGCGGGCGCATTCATTAGACCGAAGGGCATGCGGGTGTATTCGAAGAGTCCAAGAGGTGTAGTGAAGGCTGTCTTGGCTTGATCAGCTTCTGCCATTTCCACTTGAAGGTACCCCGACATAAGATCGAGGCTAGAAAAGTACTTGGCCTTACCCAGAGCATCAAGTGACTCCTCGATCCTTGGAATGGGATAGGCATCACACACAGTACGGGAGTTCAGTTTGCGATAGTCCACACACATCCGGATTTTCCATCCTTTTTCCGGACGATGACTATTGGCGATGCAAACGGGCTCTTACTTGGGCGTATTACTCCTGCCTCTTGTAACTCCTGTAGATGCTCCTTCACTTCTTCATAATCATTTGGACTTATCCGTCGGTATGGCAAGCGAAAGGGTCGATTGTCTACCAGTGGTATATCATGCGTGATCGTGCCTGTTCGACCATAATCCTTTGGCCCTGTAGAGAAAACGTCTTTGTTGGCAGCCAATAGATTATCAAAGTCTTGTCTTTCCTTCTCAGTCAGGTCAGTTTTCGGCAGCTCAAGTCCTGCTATTGGTCCCTTGTTATCACACTTGGGAGAGGCATCTTGGTGTTCATGATATTCCTCCAATGATGCATCAACAAGACTGGCCACCGCAAGTTTGGCTACAGGTGTATTCCTCCTTAGCACAATAGCATCGTCTGTGCAGTTAATGACCGAAATACTAGCTTTTCTGTTTTCCACGACAGATAAACTTGACTCAACATTTATATGGTGATATGGAGAGTATTCTTCCACCAGGCCAATTATAGTACGCTCCCCTACAGTCCTTGGTGCCCGAACTGTCACCATCCGTTGATGTCTTGGTGGTATTGCCAATGGTTTCTTTCCAGCATAGCGAAGGACCCCAAGTGAACCATCTTTATCGGCCAAGTCCAAACCATCATTGTTGAGTGCCTGGCAGGCAAGAAACCATGGTGTTGAAGTTTTTATCTTGGCCATGAAGCACCGACCATGTTTCTTATGGAGCTTATCTCTGGATGCATTGAGGACGTTGGTACCAAGAAGACAAGGCATTGTGTCCTTACCGTGTTTAGCTGGAACAACTAAAGCCGGAACAGATTCTATTGTTATCCCTAATTCGTCAACGTCGATGTCAATGTTCAAGGTGCCCAGAAATGGTACCGACTGTCCACCAGCACCTTCCACTGTTATATCCACAGGCTGAATTGTGTGTTTGCTAAGGACTGGATGGGCTTTAACAAACTCGTCTGATATTGTCGTGACCTGTGATCCGGTGTCGAGCAGTGCCGAACAATTCTTGCCGCAGACAGATATGACGGTACAATTTACAGGGCCGATTAACTCATTCGACGTTTCCTGTCCAACTGTTTCCTGTGCATTGGATGGGCTAACATGTTGCAACACACCCACGAAGTGCCCTTCCTTCGTGGGTCCTACATGTTTAAATCCTTTGAGTGACGTCTGTTGGAGCGGGTTGGGCATCTCCTTGACAAGTGGCCAATCTGCCCACAGCGGTAGCACGTTGGCGGCTCTCGTTGAGTCGTTCCCATACTGTGACGGGATGGCATGCTTGGGGTTTCCATGGCTGGAGCTAGCATACTGTGGGGTGGCATGCTTGGGGTAGCTACATATTCCTCAAGTGCTCCCAAGCGGTTTCTCATTTCACTATGTCCATCGACAAGGTGTTGAACAGTGTCTAGCTGTTGCTGTTGGGCTAGTTGAATCTGCGCCAGCTGACACCTCATTTGCTCGAGGAAATCATGTGTTGTGTCTGGCTTCTCCTTTGGCTTGGGATTAACGTCATGCCTTAGTACACTCGCGTGCATCTGCCGATTTTCTTCAGCGATCAGGTGCAATTCTCGTCGGAGCTCCTTAAAGTGCATGTCTCTCGGCCGCATAGGCGCTAACCGGTCTCTCACCGTCTTATCCCGCAGGCCACACATGAACTGGGTGCAAAGTGTCTTGTCTGGATGTGCCTCGTCCTCCCGGTCTCTTCCTGTCAGAGCTCTCCTCAAGAGCGCTTCCAGAGCGATGGCGTATTCGCTTGGTGTCTCGTTAGGCTGTTGTACCCGCGCGTAGAATGCTGCCATAGGTGAGACAGTTAAGCTGGATTCTCCATACTCCTCAAGGAGCTCACTGAAGACCGACTCGGGGCTAGGGATGCCGTGACATCCTCCTTCCAGGTTTAAGATGAGGTCCCTTGCTCTACCACTCGTGTGTCGCACGATGTCGCTAAACATAACCTCTGCTGTCGCGGATTTAAGTTGGAGAAGGTGTCTCATGTCCCGCACCCAATCCTCAATACGGGGGCCCTGTTTATCTTTCCCACTGAAAATAGGAACATTCTTGAATTGATATGAAGTTATACATTGAACAGGGTTTCTCTCAGGAATTGGATCAAACCCTGCCATCTGGAGCGGTGTCACAGGCTGAATTGGGCTCAACACGGGCATCTTGGTCTGGTTCTGCTGGGGAGATGCGACCTCTGGCGTCATGAGGACACGTGGCACTGGGGTACCCGTTGGTCCAGAGAAGTTCATCGTTGTACTGTGTTGGTTTTCTTTACAAAATTTATTATAGATTATTATCTTCCTTTGTCTTTTCTTCCCGGGTTTCGGCACCAAAATTATGTGACAGGTTAAAAGTGTACGGTAATGTTTTCGTCTCTATTTACACCAAATTCACCAATAACAACTATCAATTTCAAGTCCCTGGCTCAAACGCATGAAGAAAAGGTGAAAAGGAAGACAATCCAAAGAGTATTATGCAGTTCAAATCTTCCAATGAATAATGGTCTTTATTACAATAATTGACTTTCACTACAATTCAAATGACACGGTCAATGACTGTCGGGAAACGACCCGTAATAAGATGACCAAAAATCAAATCAGAGAAAAAACTAAAGTTACGGAAAATACTGCAAAATACTGAAAATACTAAAAATACCTAAAATACTGAAACTACTGAAAATATAGCGGAAATACAGAAAAAAATAGAAATGCAGAAAAACCAACACAGCACCGTCGTGCCGCACGGCGCACAGTGCACGTGACGATGTCTACAATGTGAATAAAAATACAAGAAAGAATATACAAAATATCATAAATACGATACAATATGTTTTGAGCATGTATACAAAATATGGAGAGTGAACATCATGTGCTTACAAGCTGCATTAATAAAATGATATAAATTTCGAACCCGAAGTACTTGTTCTCGCAATTAATAATGGTTAAATCAATCAATGAAACAAACTTCCAAGACAATATAAATTCATAATACATCTCCCGATAACCGAGATATCGAATATCAAAACAATTATAATGAAGAATTATAATGAATCAGCTTCTGTCTACCAATACTTCCACCTATCACAAAGATGCATAAAAAAGAAATGAATATTTACAATTGTTCATCATACATATCATAAGCATTTACCTTCAGACAGGTCTACCAAGAATGAGTTATTGACATCAGCTTGACCACCACCTCCAGCGGGTTTTGACAAACGATATTACTTCAATCAATGCAGCCACGGCTACACAATAAAGTAAATAAACCAAAGTATTTCAGATATTTGCTGAATTATAATTTCACATATATCGCAATGAATCATAACTTTTACATAGTGATTATACCAGCAAAACGCAACACATTGTTTACTGCATATTTCATTCTCTCTCTCTCTCTCTCTCTCTTTCCGTAGACAAACGTAAGTCAACTTATGCATCAAGCACTATTATGCAGAATACAATTATTTTGGAATATAAATTGCAAATATGGAAATAACAAAGCATTCATAATATACAAATATAAACAATGAATAATATCAATACGATTTTCGTATGCTTACCTCAATCGGGCAAGAGGTGAAGAAGACAAGATGCAGAGATTCGGAGATAACGAATATGTCGTCTGCAATAATTCAAAGTGTTGCCTTTATGCGTTGTTTAAAACACCAAAACAGCATAAAACAAAGCGCTCCTATGACGCGCTTGCATTGAGCGCGAATAGCCACTGGCAGCCATGACAACCGAACGAGAGGGCAATCCTGTCCTCTCACACTATTATTCTGATACTTTGATTTAATGCGCATTTGTTGCGCATTGACTGTGCATCATTGCGCATATTTTTAGCTGATAGGCGTAATGTTTGCACAAACGCACGCGACTCCTTGGAATCATCTTACAAAATGAATTATTCATTTTTGCTCATAAATATTGATGGGTGCTTAGGACGGCCTTCTAATGGATCTGGACAAAATGGCGGAGCTTTAGGGGCCTGGTTCTGATGCAAGGTAAAGCATCCTCCTTGAAGTAGGATGTTTCCTTTGCCTCCACAGCCAAGCCTGGGAGATGGTTCCAGATCTTTATCGTTCTTGGATAGAATGAGAACTTGAAAGAGTCTATGGTTGCAATAGGAACCGTATACTTTAGGCTGTGGTTGTATCTCCCGAAGCACGTGGCAGGGACGGTGGTAGGTGGGTGTGTCATGGGGATGAGATGGTGGTTTATCTTCTAGAACAGCATCTTATACTACTGTATAATCAGTGGTAAACTGAGTGTGGGGAATTTTCGTGCTTCACTCATCTAAAAGCGCAGGATACTTAAACTGCTAAGGCACTTTGTGAACATCTGCTTAGAACCATAATTCAGCAGTCTTCTGATTCATTTGCGCTTCTCCCTAAACTTAGATTACAGTTCCCTACCCCCATGGTATGTTGGGTTTTTTTTCATTTTAGTCTACATTTGGACAATTAAACAGTGGATACAAAAGCATAATTTGAATATTAACAGTCCTGGGCCCCATTTCACAAAACTTGTTATCAGTAACATCTGCCACATTTCTATAGCAGATTTGCTCTCAGCCAATCAGATGCGAGGATTTCAGTAGCTGGTAACAATTATCACAGCTTGTTGGTGATAACATGTTTTATGAAAGGGGGCCCTGGTGCTCACCCATGGAAAAAAAACAACTTGTGATTGACTTTTGACACACATATATATATATATTTTGTATTCTAATGCAGATTCAAGCAGAGTACATGACACATCAAAGCCAAATCTTCCAGCGATCTGCACCAGCTATGGGTAGGTTAATCTGCATTCCTTTTGACTTCAGAGAAAGAGGTAAGGGGGGGGGGGAGGGGGTTATTGAAGATATAAAAGACAATTTGATGGTGATGTCTATGTTCAAGTGTACCAATCACATTTTGCTCTGTATGTTCGGGGTTCCATGTTATTGTACTGCATGCAAAATATAAGCTTCAAATATTACTTTTATGAAAAAATATTGCAAGCTCTAATATGCTCTCAAATAACTTGAAGCGACTGATGAGGAGACTAGACAGTGTACAGGTATGGGCATTTACAGAATCGGCCTGCAATTTGATTTCTTAGTTGTGGCCTTATGTCGTTCTCTGTTTGCAACCATTAACCCCTAGAAAGGTGGATCAAATCACTTTACATTTTGCTTCACAATGCAATCAGTTTAATAGTCAACACAGATATCCATATCCAGCACAAGCTTGAACCTTTTTGAATGCGTACATGAGTTTCTTTTGTAGACCCAAGAAACTGGCTGAATTTCCAAGTTTGTTGGGAGTTTTTTTTTCCCAAAAGAAACATTTATTTTAGTATTTATAAACTCATTCTTCTTTATGATTCGTTTTATATGTTAAGATCTCTAGCATTTACTTTTAAAAACTTGATTTACATTTGTTCACATTTATCTGTCGGTATGTATTAGTTAGGATTGGAGGGTTAAGAAGGTTGATTAGACGTGAAACCAAGCTCATCAGCCGATACTGCTCTCCTATATTAATGCATCTTGCATTGTGATAAGGAACAGTTTCCATGCAAGAGACTGGACATGGAGTCTACATTATCACAGACAACTACCTGATGAATCAATTCATTTTTGTTAAAAGCTTTAAATGTTTACAGCCATTGCAGGTATCATATAAAGTGTAGAGAAATACAATGCATATAAAAACATGTGTACCCAATTACAATTTCTATGAAAATGATTAATCTTGGAATTCATTCAAATGATGGAGAGTAACATCTTCCTCACTGATATGTTAAGGCTTATTTATGCATCAAAAAAACACTGTACGTTTATGTAAGTGTGCTGCACATCGCATATCTGTATTTTGTAACACACAGGTGAGGTAGCTTAGTGAAATTTGAGTTGTGATAAAAGATGTGGAAAGAACACCAAATGCATTTTGTCTTTTGAATTGTGTGCATTCTGACGTGTCTTTTCACACCACTGTTGTGGCACACCTGCACATCCCAATCTATTATACTGGGCGGAGAGACCTGAGAGTCACAGTGATTCAGTTCGCTTTTCCCCTCCCAGGTGTAAGTGACGCCGAATACGTAAATGTAATAATGATGATAATAATGGTGTGCAGTTAAATCTGATCAGCTATTATGCATTTCGTTTGCTCTTGATATTGAACACTTGATGGATCATAAATTTGTATGTGACCATGGCAACCAAATTCTATCAAGGTTTAACAGTTCAGCGATGCCCTTCATGATGAAATATGAAGTAGCTCTCTCCACTGAAGTACTTATTTTCTACAGGCTTTAAAACTGTCAAATTTTGTCAAATGTCCACCCATGACTAACTGAGCAGTCTCTGCTCCTTTGACATCACCATTGCCATTTCAATTCATTTCAGTTCAATTCATTTTTGGTTTTATTGTAAAAATATTGGTACATGACAAAAATCTGAAGATTCATATTATCATATTTATAAATTCATAAGATAAGACAATATTTACATGTATATAACAGTTAAAAAAAGAAATTGCAATAAAATACATAGAAGGAACAATGCTAGATGTAAAATTGAATTGTGAAAATTGTGATTGAATTTTAATGGCACAGAAGATGTGAAAAAAAAACTGGTTTACCGCGCAGTACATAAGCGAACCTATAATGAATTTTGGTCTCGTTCTATTTCAGCTGCTGCCCACATGATTGCTCCACCTGTCCGTCCAGGCCCAGCCATAGCCCAGGCTGTCATCCCAGGACAGCCTCAGCCTCAGCCTCAACCCCAGCCCCAACCTCAGCCTCAGCAGCCTGGAGCCCTGGGGTTGTATTCACAAGCTCAGCCCACAATCCCTGCTGCTAGTACAGCTTTGAGTCAAACTTTGGCTGCTCAACAACAAGCACAAGGTACGCTCCTCATTTACTACTTGTGAGTTGAGAGTGGAAATTTAGGTTAATACGTTCCCTTAGAACATCAGTGCCACACCTGGGGCTTCAACTGCAAATGATATTATCCTTACACATAGTCCTGTGACACATCCCCTGAACCTCTGTCGACATAAGACGGTAAAACTATCTTGCAAAACCAACCATTGCAAAATGAATGGCCTTGTGTTTCATCATTTCTTTACTTTATGATATACAAATCCATGGGTAATGGGTGGATGTGAAGGACCATAGTTGCACTCAACAAGTTTTTCTTTACCCCCTTAAATTGTCTCTTGCCATGCATTTCACATATTTTTAGAGGTTTACCTTCTACAATCTGAAAGGATTTAAGTTCTGTTTTTAGTTGGTAGGACAAAGTTTTGTTTTTGATTTCAGAAAAAGCAATGCATGCTGCCCTTCCAATTCTCCATCTAACGATCCTTAGATATGTATCTTCATTCCTTCATTGTTCTATGACTCTTTCTCACAGCAATCCTCGGTGCTCAGAGACCGGTGGTCAGTACAGCAGTCAGTGGTCAGCAAGGCATTGTCTATCCTCATCTTTCTGCCCAACCACAGGTAAAGGGTCTCAAGGACTACATTCGTATTGATGTCACTTTTTTCATACATTGTGCATATAAATTAACTACATACAGACATCCAAAGACAGTCATTTTTTGTGAGTTGTCAAAAAACTTTGGACCCTCTCTCTAAAAAGCCACAGGTGAAGGGTCTCTAGGAATACATTCGTATAAGTATTGATGTCACTTCTTTCATACATTGTGCATTCAAAATTAAGTACGTACATATAATCCAACAGACAGACATGTTTGTGAGTTATCGAAAGAATTTGGACCCTCTCTCCAAAAAGCTCCCAAATGCATGAGCATTCGTCATGGCTTCAAACTGAAATACAGTTAATCTTTCATAACTCAAAGTTGCATAAGTCTAACTTTCCCTTGGTCAGAAATATTTTTTTAGACCAAATTATACAAAATATGTTTTATTTACATTTCCTAAGTCGAAATTTTGCATAAGTCCAACTACATTTTGTGGTCCCAACAGATTCGACTTATGCAGACTGTATGTGAAAGGGCGACAGATTTAGCTGAATTGTGCAGTGTTTGTTTTTTTCCTGCTAATATTGCAATTTTTTCCTTAAGTTGATATCACTTTTTTGTTCAGTATTTATTTCATAATTCACTTGTCAAAAGGATGGTTGTCCTCTTTTTTGTTTTTTGCCTATGCTCCCATGACAGCTCGGCGTAGCAGGGCAACCAGCACTGACACTTCAAGCCAGGGCCCCACAGCCTGTGCCTGCCCCTGCTCCGGTGCCCCCTCCCCAGCGCCTTCCCCAGCAGCTACCAACTGTAGTCGTGCCTGCAGTCTCTCAGCAGCAACTCTATGCCACACAGGTAGGCTATGTTACAGTCAGTCTTTTAAGGCTTTGCCCTGTTTCTTTTCATGTTTCTCTCTCTCTCTCTCTCTCTCTCTCTCTCTCTCTCTCTCTCTCTACTATGTCTTTGGAGGTCAGTTTGTCTTGTTCCTTGTTTTTTTTTCTCTTATTTCTTGTCTACTTTTTTCTCTCTGTGTATTTTTTTCCCCATTCCACTTTAGTATTTTGTTACTTTTGTATATCTTTGTCTGTCAGTCTGTCTGCATTTCTTTCTTCTTTCTGTCTTTCTGTTTGCATATTGCTCTCTTTGACTAGCTACCTTTTTTCATTTCTCCTGCTGCTTTGTAAGCCTTTTTTTGCGTCATTTCTATCCTTTGCTGCTGATTTGTAACAATTTATGTACATGTCATTTGCAGACACGATTGCAACAGTTGGTTGACTCTTGTTAAAAGTTGTCACAATCCCATTGAAATTTTACCAAAATTTTATTATGAACAGTTGGAGAAACGGACCACTTATTTGCTCTGTGGTCATTTCTCTTTTCAAAAATGCAGGTTGCTGTTTCTCAAAGTCTGGCCCAAGCCCAGGCCCAAGCAGCTGCTCAAGCTGCCCAAGCACAAGTCCAGGCACAGATGGCCCAAGCCCAGATCCAGGTACCAGTCCAACAGCAGCAGCCTCCCATCGGCGGTGGTCTCCCTGTAGGTCAGCCGCAGCCTGTGCTGCAGCAACCTTTAGGACCACCTCCGCCACAACCGCAACAGCAACAAGCACCCCAGCCTGTCAAGAGAAGATTTCGAGAAGACCTACCTGAAGAAAGACCCGAGGTATTGTTTCTTAGTTGCACCAGAATACTCTCATACCTTGTCCCACTAATGCCCTCAGTTCCTTTTGCCGTAGCCTATTTAGTGATTACTTGTGTGTGCCTTGGTATAGCAGGTTGCAGCCTTCACAAAAGTGCTTCTGGCTGGGAGACCTAAGGTGTAGTTTCTCACTTGCAGCAGAATCAGTCCATGGACTATCCCATTAATGCCTTCAGTTTCTTGTATTTTTGTATTGAGATAAAGGTGTGTGTGCCCCCGTGTTCCAGCATAATACATACAAGATTTCATTGACTGCGACAACTTCCTCGAGTAAGAGATAAATGAATGCAGAGAATCAATGGAGGAACAGCAACTGTCATGAAAGTTGAGTGATGCAAGACATTCTTACATTAAGATGAAGGCAGAGTATTTGGATGTGCTCTCCAACTTCACTTTGGCTGATAGCATTTGAGCTCGAAGCTGCATACTAAATTCTTCTGTCCTTGCTTAGAATGATGCTGATGACGCTCGACTCCCAGCAGCTCCCTGTGGCAGTGACTCTTTGGAACAGATGTAAAAGAATTCATTGCATTTTTATCCATCCCAATTGGAATCTCCTGTTTCTATTTCAGTATTCTTTACTGAGACTCACCAAGATTTCAAAGAAATGCAGTCTGGTTACACTTCAGACAGATGCAAGTTCATTTGATTTTTGTGCTGGCCATTTCAGGAGACACGATTACTCTGTGGAAGACACTTGATCACCATAGTTACATTTATATTTTTCCTAGAAAATGGAGACACACAGAAGGAAGATTGTGGATTTTCCAGACATACATACCTTATCATCTTGTTTGACTTTTCTGTCATTATAGATTAGGAGAAAGGTTGGTACGAAGATTCTTTGCAAAGGTTTCCTCGGCTGCTGATGCATTTGTGTTCCTCTCCTTGTCAGGTTCCTGTATTTGGGATGCTGATGACCAATAAGCTCTTTACTATTAGGCTTTGGAGTAGAGTCACAAAGCTCTTTATTTCCAGATTGAGACTTACTAGATTACATTACAATTTCATGTTAATTTTAAATCTTCATGACGCATGCACACGTTTGTGTTTTAAATAGGAAATCATCTGTATCTGTTTATAGATTTATGGAAATGGCTGTTACATCTCAAAAGGTTATCTTTTCAGGATAGAAGTGTGGTTTTTTTTTTTTCTATTCATTGAGCTTATATTGTTAGGTATTTTATGAGTGGTGGCATACTACTTGTTGCATTTGATTATTTTTCTTTTTCTTTTTTCTGAAAAGGTACTTCTAGGTTAGAGGAATATCAAATGTAGTAATTATTGGTTTGGATGAACCATAGATCCATATAATTTATATTTTGACATTAAGGTGAATGATATCAGGAGAATGCAGCACGGTATTATTGAACTGAGCAGTGTTCAACCATAGAATTTCACCCCCCTCTGGTATTTTTCAGGACTCAGTTGTGTCAGAGCCAATATTCCATCTGACTTTAGAACACTTTTGATAACTTGTCTTTCTCTTACAGGCTTCAGTGGATGGTATGCCGTCGTAACTTTGTATTAACACAGCTTTCTTTTCCCTGTCTGTTTAGCACCATCCACCCCCAATGACTAATCTAGGTGTCTCACCCCCCGGTCACAGTCCCTTGGGCATCGCTGCAGGCATGGCAGGAGGACAGGGATCCCTACTCAGGTTGCCAAGACAAGCGCCGGAAGATAGAAGGTGAGAAGGGGGTAGAGGAGGGGCAAATGTGTATCAAAATTAACCCATAGCAGTATAGAGCTTTCTTGAGGTCTAAATTAATCATCTTCAATCCTCAAATTGGCAATACAAATTATTTTTTTTTCCATGTTTAAATAGCTTGAAAAAAATAAATATGGATATAGCATAAACCAAATGAAATATAATTGCAAAATTTAATCAGAAATTGCCAATTTGAACACAGAAATAAAGATTATATATTATTCATTGCATTGCCAATTCAAAGAGTTTAATGATTAGTTAGACTTAAACTGCTCTAATTCGAGAACACCACACCATACAGCGATGGGAATGGGCTCAAATTTGTCAGCGCATTTTTCTCTTTCTGCTCATGTATGATATGTATTGCCCAACATTCTGGACCAACCATACTGCAAAAGCGTCTCCTAAAGGTGACATTGTACTTCTATGGGTTAAAAGTGAACTAGATTTCAAGGAAATCTTTTAAGTTAAGTGTTTTGATTTGATTTGATTTGAAATCGTGTATTCTGAATAAAAAATCATGGCAGCTAAAAGCTGAATCGAGATTCTTTTACAAAATATTGGGCACAAAAATATATACATATGTAACAAATGGGAATATAATGCAATAACAATAATAACATGACTTAGCGTAACCATAATCAGGCTGGGCTTTTTGAGCGATGCTATACCTGGGGGGGGGCTGATTCCACCCCCCTTGAGATCTCGGTCGTCGATCACGCGATTGCGCCGAAAATCGGCACGCACGTCACCCTTGACATCATCTACCAATTTTCGTAGTTACATTTTACGAAATAATTCATTAGGTAATTAATTATGCTAATTTATCCGTAAGTCAGACTTTCTGCTATAAATCACTAGCTGAAGCTCTAAATAGTCTTATTTTTTGTTGTGAATACTCTTTGTAGTGTTGTTAACAAGTATACATGAAAAAAAAATTGGAATCAAATTTAATTTCTTATATATTTCATTGTTTTGGAAATTTCTTATGTATTTCTTTGTTTTTCGACTTTTTGTTTTTTATTGTTTTTTCGACGAAATTCGTCGCCAATACTATTTGGATCATAACCAGACTAAAACTAATTGATTTTGATCATTAATAGTAAAAATAATCATACATTTATGAATTATTGCTGAAAACACAATTTGTATTGGATTTTTACTCGAAATCACGTTTTTGAGCAATTTTTGATCTGACATGCAAGTACAAAATAATACGTAACTTCGGAACCGCGTACCCGGACGTCATGAACTTGGTCCCAAAAGATGCGCGAGATGCTACAGAAAAAAGTCGTGCAGCATCTCGGCGACATCTATGCGTGTTGCGGACATATCACGCGAAACGTCAAGGGGGGGGTGAATTTCACCTCCCCCCCAGCCTTTTTAGGGTTAAGCATAACATGTAGACCAGGGTGGTAATGAAGAAAATTTGAGGAGAGAGAGTGAGAGAGAGGAGAGAGAGAGGGAAATGTATAATAATAAATGTAGAGATACACATATTTTCAGTTGAGAGAATGCACCAACTGCATTGTTTTTCTTTGATAATTTTCTCCCATTAATTGCATTCGATGTGACTTCATATTTCAGGTTAATGCCGCCCCCACCAAATCCACAAGCCATGCGAGAAGGAATGAGGAAGCGGTTACTTCCCCCATCAGGTAAGTACAGCAGTATACATGGTGCATACTTAGCTACAACCACACAGATATTATTTTTTTTTGCAACAGCATTACGTAGAGAATGTAAGTAGCTCTGATTTTGGCTCTGTCTTTAGATGCTGTTTTCATCAGACTTTGTACCGGTATGTATCGTTGTTGCCAAGGATTTTCTATTCCTTTTAATTTCGTCTTTTCTTTTTCAGCTGGTGTTTTTAAGGTTCGTGTAAGTGTGAGGTGGCTGTCAATGACGTTAAATTGGTTATATCTTCATTTTTCGTTTTCATCAATTCATGCATCAAATGCACATATATCCAGCCCCGAGTGATTATTGTCTATCCAATTGATACAATATGTAATGAAAGCAGTGATGTCAGTTATTATTACAGCAAATGTGTCATTGAAAGTTGCATGTGTACAGTAGGTTTGTCTTTTAATTTGTTTTATCACTTTTCCAAAGTTATAGAAATGGACTGTTATACATGTCATTTCAAAGTTCTGTATTTCTAACCAACCGAGTCAATCTTGATATCTATATTTTGCATGTAGTTGCATTATCTATTAATTTCATGTTTTTTCCCTCAAATTGATACTAACACATTTCTTCCTTCGTTTCTGTTTCTCCCCCCATTCTCTGTTTTCTTTCATGTGCTGATACATTTGTGGCCGACCAACTACCAATCCCTATCGTCATATCTGGATGTCAACATGGATTCAACATGGTTTGATTACTTGGTTAAAATAATACTAATCGTATTCATTTCTCTCCCTCAAAAATATTAATGCTTTATTTTCCTCTTTTGCTTTTTGCCTTTTTTGTAAACTCTGTATTTAAACATACTGAATTATGTTTAAATGGTGTGTAATAATTTTGGCTATGTTTTATGTTTATACCATTGCATAATTGGGGATGGGTGGATTTGAAAAAAAAAATTCGAAATGTTTTTGGTCATTGTATCGCACTATGAATTGTCATTATCAATATGAACTTTACATTCGATATGACAAATATATTTCTCAAATGAAACTCTTTTTATTTTGACATTTTGGCATTTGACATAATCAACTTCTTGCTAAAATCTGTGTTTAAACATGTCACTGAAATCACAATTCACTTCACAAAAAATCACTATGAACTTGCACCCGTATGAAATGATACTAAATTAAGCAGGCTTAGATATTCATGGCGGTAGGATACCCTCACCAGACGAATCAAGGTTAAAGCGTGGACGCCTCGTTTCCTACGACACCAGCGGGGACTCGGACGAAGACGAAGATGCGGCGGGACGCTCCAGAACCCGCTTTGATGCGGGGCCACGCTTCCAGGTTTCCTCAGCAGGAGGCTACATGGCACCCCCTCCCAGGGGGTTGCCTCCTCCGTCATCACTCTCCTCGTCGACAGCGACATCGTACAAGGTGGAGAGAAGGGACCCAGGGCCAGGGACTTCCCCTTTCTGGATGGCCAGGAACTGAAATGACCCACTGACATTTTTTTTCTCACGGCAACACTAATGCATGACATCCTCTTTCATGCGTATAAGCTGATGTTTGACATACATTTTTACTAATGCAGTGAAACTTGTCTGTAGTTGGCACCCAAGAGAAACCAAAAATGTGTTCTTTATAGACAGGTGGCTGCTATGGAGGGATTCTTAAATGCATGATTTATCTCCATGTGAACAAAAGTGTTTCAAAGCAATTGGGAAAGTTTAAGGATTACAGAAATACTGGTGTATACCCTGTGGTTTGGAAATCATCTCAGTCTTGCTGAAAAGCACATGATGCACTGCACACACAAGTGGGTATGTTGGACTCCACAAAAGTGTTTGGGACCGCACGCTCAAGTGGTTTTCCGTCATATTTCAAATTTGTGGGCATTTGAAAAACATTACTTTTCAAGGGACATTTCTTTTATGATATTCTTCGAAAACTGACATAAAAAGAATTATAAAGCTTACAGACCTTTCCCAGAACTCATGCTTCTCATTAAAGTACATGTATACGAGTTTAATAGTGCCCTTTTGGCTCTTGGCTGAGATGTTTCATATTTTGAAGATTAGTGCCTAGCATAAGGAGCATAGTCCTGGAGCTGTGTGGGACTTTTCAAGATATACGTAGTCTTAAAGCATAGTCATCGACACTGAAGCTTTTTCCCCATTTTTATTGATCTCTTTTCATCATTTGCCTCCATAATCATGGACTTGTGGCTCATGGTGTCCTATTGCTGTCATTTTGGAATCGGTTCATTTTGTTTGTATTGTTTGTTGAAAAGTCAAATTAGAAGTGTCATGTATAGTCTGTTATGAGAGTCTGAAGATATGGGCAATACAGAGAAATACAAATCCGTCTCACACAAAGCTACATTTATTTTCTTTGAACTGATAGTATGGCGACACCAAAAATATACTGTCCCATTATCCGTCTACAATTCTGTTACATTTGTTTGTCTGCCTGTCCTCGTGCATTTCTACTATGTGAATTGTACTTGTACATGAGCAAAATCTGTAGGTAATGAATTTCACCTATGAAAAAGCAAATTCATGAATGTTTGATTTGATTTATACATGTATGATTTCTCATGATCCAAATTCTCAACCATTCTGAACTTTTAGCGTAGAGTTTGCCTTCCGATTTATCATGAGATCTTACAGGGCCACGGGATGAAATAGGAGGATTTGAATGATTTGAATGATATTGATATTCCTTGAAGTCTGCTTTGCAATTTGGATTACCGGTAAATTGCAAATTGTTTTCCAGTGAAGTGTTACATGAAATCAGTGAGCTCTCATTATGCTGTTGTTTCTTAGGATGTGGTATTATTATCATTTTTATGCCTCCGCCCACCGTAGGTGGTTGCCGGAGGCATTATGTTTTCGGGTCGTCTGTCCGTCCGTCCCGTTTTCGTTCTCGCGATAACTTAAGAACCGTTCGACAGATCAACTTCAAACTTGGCTCGTGTATGCACATGGAAGGGACAATGATCTGATTAGATTTTGGGGTCACAAGTTCAAAGGTCAAAGGTCATAGAGGTCATTATGTATATAAAAATGGTTCGTTTTCACCATAACTCAACAACCATTTGACCGATCAACCTCAAACTTGTCACAGGTATGCGTATGGGAGGGACAATGATCTGATTAGATTTTGGGGTCTCAAGGTCAAAGGCCAAAGGTCATAGAGGTCATTATGTACATAGAAATGGTTCGTTCTTGTGGTAACTCAGTAACCATTTGACGGTTCAAGAAACTTGGCTCATGTATGCATATGGAAAGGGCAATGCTCTCATTAGATTTGGGGGTCACAAGGTGAAAGGTCAAGGTCAAAGATGTCATTGTATGAATGAAAATAAATCAACATGAAGTGCCATTTATTTCTGATTTGGTAATGGCGGAGGCATAAAGTTCGACCACACGTGGTCGAAGATTCATCTAGTTATTTATGGTTTTTGTTTACAGATGTTTGTGAAAAACAAAATTGTTTTGGCATTCACTGTTGATTTTGAAAGGAAAAACCCTTCATGTAAAGACGCAAATGAGAGGAAGCTTGTAGAACTTGCAGACATCTCATTCTGGAAAATAGTTTGAGAATGACTAAAGCCTGCCACATGCTATACGATTAAATACTAAAATTTGAATAAGTAAAATCATCTTATTTGAAGTTCAGAATAATGATAGGAATACTAATATCGAAAACTTGGTTATTGCAAGCCTTGTGGTTGGAGTAAAGGCCACATCGGCTCCAAATCGTAGCCAATTGCAAGGTTGTTCTGATTTCACTAAGATTTTGTCGCTTTAATTCCTACAGGGAGGCTGGCAATAGCCCAGAATTTTGATTTTTCTATTCATACGACTATTCGAAACTTTGATCAAGATTTCACGTTTGAATGTTCATATTAAATGCTACAACAAATTATTTTTTTCAAAATCGGATCGCAGACGGATCTTATAGTGTGCGGCGGGCTTAACAAAACTTCATGCAGGCTAATCAAGAATAATCACTGTTATCTCATTTCATATGTTTTCCTTAATTTAAATTGAATGAAATTGAAATGTTGTACTTATTCCTGCTTTTGTTCACATCATCATGCTTTTGATGTTTTTATGTCATTGTTTCGTTGTAAATTTTCTTTCGCAGGTGGTCAGTATTACGAGTATGTTGTTTACCCATTTATGCCCTCTTTGAACATGATATGTGTGTTGTACATGTATGTCTGCTGCGATGTGATATTATGCTACTCATTATGACTGGAATTTGGAAAACTGCTTGTTATATCAAAATAAATAATGTATAAATTTTGCGCAAAGGAAAAAAAATATACATTAAGTATGTTTCATGATTGTAAAGCTTTCGATAGTGCCAAAATGAGAGTAGTTTTGTTGGTAATGGAAGAAGAGAGGATTGCATTTATAAGAAGAGAGAGAGATTGATTTGTGATAGAAAGATGGGGATTGGGAAGAGAGAGAGAGAGAGAGAAAGTGAGGTACAGAGGGTGAGATTCTAGAAAACCAGATAAAGATTTTGAAATGGAAGGAGATTATGTGAAAATGAGAGAAAGGGGGGAGGAATGCAACAGAGAAATTGGAAAGGATGACATTCTCGGGTATTGCTTAAAATGAAAGGAAATGGCAAGAAAAGGTGCTTGGAATGCAAACGGTACAAAAGTCTGCATTTTGCATGCCACGTTTCACTAAGCTAACAAGAATTTTGGTTCATAGTATGAATGTTTAGCCACCGTGCACAATTATACAATCTTTGTGGCATCTCCAGACTATGAGAGATGGCTATTTCCCATGCCCCCCCCCCAAAAAAAAAAATTAAAAGAATTTGCCCCCCATGGCATACATGAAGAAGAAAGAAATTTATCAAAGGGACCACAGATTGGGTATACAGTATATCTTCTGCGACTGGAGATGAGACCAAACATTTGACTATGAATGTGTGCCTTGGTCAGATAACAAGTGGGGGTCAAGGTTATGCACAAGTGGGTAGCTGCTTCTCTGCAGCTCATTTATATGGCTTTCTTTTATCCTTGGTACGAGTCCATTCAATCCTGTATGCTACATGTACTTGTACGCAAGCTGAAATATTCTTGCCAACATGCATGCTCACCGTCTTAGAAGGATTTTTTACACCGGGTGGTATGGACTGCTTTGTTATGGAAATAACGTAGCATTTTGAGAGAGGGAGACTGGCTGAATGGGAAAAACAATCTTGATATGCAAGCTGATACAAAAGAAAAATGTTAGAGGAGCAGACTTGTGGCAGTTAGTTAAAAAAAACCCAATGGGATTATGAATCTTGGCTGCGTTTCTCGAAACCATCATAAGTCTTAAGTGCATGGACACCCCACTGAAACGCATGTTAATTCTACAACACGTTTCAATGGGATATCAAAGAAGTTAAGACTTACGATAGTTTCGAGAAACGCAGCATGGGTTACTAATATTTGGATCAATTTGTGCCTGTGCATATCTGGTAGCTTCAGGTAGCTTGCATCTGAATCGAGAATAAATCTTTGTTTAATGCATACAGTGGAAACTCTGTAAAAAGAGATTTGATGTGACATTATTCCTGATATTACAAGGCAATATTCTGGTCCCAGCTCCTATTGGTTTTTTTTCACCCTGATATAATGAGATTCCCGCTATAACAAGGTAATTTTTATGGCGCCAAGGACCTCGTTATGCTGAGTTTCCACTGTATATAAATATCTCTGAATTTTCTTTCTCAAACTTTCTCCCACTCCGTCATTTTCTCTCTCCTGGCAATGAGCATAAGTATATGTCCTAAAATATAAAATGGTTAAATAGTTTATTTTGCTGCACTGCGTAGAAAGTACTTGTATGTGTACGCTTGTAAGCAAGCAGGGGACCAATGGCTTTAAGTCCTCTCCAGGGGACATCGTAATGAGGAATAACACCTTACCAAAGGGCAGTAGCACATCCACTTAGTTTTGAACCCAGTTACTCTATCACTGAGACACTGTACCTCCTACCATTCAAATGAATGACTTCATTTTCCTTGGCCTAACTAGTACTCCTTTGATAACCAGAACATCATGTACAGAAAAACATACCATAACATGACTTATTTACAACAAAACTTTTAATCTTGCAAGAATAGTGAAACAGAAGTTGTTGACTGTACTCAATTACATGTAAGACCTACATCAGACATTTTGAACACTAATCAGATGTGCAGCTGTAGACTTAATTACACTCATCAGAAGACAGTCCAAGTTTCTTAATATTACAAGTTGCTTTTTGAGAAAGTTCAAAAGGACTGGTGAGAAGTTCGAGAAATTCTGACTTGTCTTTTTAATGTTATGAATGTTCAGATCACTAAATTTTTTTGAGAACATCAACTTTGCATACTAAATACAATACCACTTTGACTTTGATAGAACATTGGGTGGCAAATTTGTTTGTGCATTGAAATGTACATGAGTTTTCAAATGAAATATCTTTTCCCTGCAGGGCTGCTCTCAAGATACAATATGAGCTCTCCTCTTAATGTATATATAACAAAAAACGTTAATATGTCAAATTCAAATAAGTGGTAGTCTTGTTGTATATAGAAACAGGAAGAATGATGAATTATCCTTCATAAATCATAACCAAATAATGATTCCAATGTTTAGTGATATCAACTTTCACACATTCATGACTTTCTTTTAACAAATTTCATTCAATTTTTATTAGTCCTTTTTCCTGGCGATTTTTTTCTTCGTGAATTCGATCAAAGTAACTTTTTATTCAAGTTGGACTGCCTTATTTTTCAGTTCAAATCTTGTGAAAACACATTTCTTTATGGTCAATCCATTTTAATAATTTGTCACACACTTGGGAAATACAACTGACCAAAAGTACACTCAATTAGAAATTAATTTCGTTTTCGTAATCCAACACTACTAACATAATGACATAAAAGGAGTGAAATTACAGAAACCTTCACTTCATGATTTTAAATACTTCCACAGAGATGCCAATGTCAAAGACCAGCAATGCGTGAGATTTTGGGCAGGTAACCGAGAGGTCGCCAGGCATTATGTATAATATATATGGGGATAGGCTGTGATGTAAGCGTGCGAAAGAGACTTTTTTTGGATGAGCAAGAGCCTCCAATGCAGGAGTCTCGTGCCTGATGCGTGAGACTTAACATGTCCGCTTCCATGATGTTAAATAAACTCAAAGGAAATATTAATAAATCTGTATATATGTCAATGGGATATCTGTCCAATGCATATGAATTTCATATTCAACTGTCAAAATATTTATCAGTCTAAATGTAACATTTCCATCAATCTGATTTGTTTTGATTTGAGTTGATAAAGAAAATATATTTAATTCATATTCACTCATCTTCAGAGAGAAGTTTGTACACTGTATCTCTTAGCCCATTCGTGACAGGAATTATTTAAAGCCTAATTTGATCAGCTTTTATTCTTCAAATTGGCAACACCAACATTTTTCTTCTATTGCCACATTTTTCTTATAAAACATCATGTATCTGAAATAAATATAAATTGACAGAATGTATGATAAAGTTGCCAATTTGCAGGGAAAAACAGTAATTTTAACATTTTCATCGCATTGCCAATTTAAGGATTTTAATGCTTATTTTCCTTTTAAAAAATTTCAGTGTCAAACAACAAATATTGATGCAACAAAAATGGGATCAGTAAGTGTAGAATTTTTTGCTCTTTCTGCTCATGTATTTGTTATGAATTTTAGGGCTTTGCATCAAAAGTTATTAAACCAAACCACATAATGTGGACCCTCTGTCACGAATGGGTTAAAGAGTAGCAATACATGAAAAATATTTTACCTTTGTGATGTTAGTTCTCAAAATGGGCATGACATATAGGTGCTCATGTAAGTTGGAGAAACCATACCAAATTTCTGATTTGCTAAATCCTTATGAAAGGAAATGAAGTAAAAGACTACTTATTATGTAATCCCTCTGATTCTTCATTATCGTGGCATCTGGAATCCCTATACCTGCACATAAAAACTTGTATACTGCCTACGTTATTGTAAAAGTAAAGTGCACATACTTGGTGCATTTCATAGACTCAACTTTAACCCATTCGTGACAGGAATTATTTTAAGCCTAATTTGATCAGCTTTTATTCTTCAAATTGGCAACACCAACTTTTTCATTTTATTGCTACATTTTTCTTATAAAACGTCATGTATCTGAAATTAATATAAATTGACAGAAATTATGAGAAGTAAAAAAGTTGCCAATTTGCAGGGGAAAACGGTGATTTTAAACTGTCTATCACATTGCCAATTTAAGGATTTTAATGCTTATTTTCCTTTTAAAAAATTTCAGCATCAAACAACGAATATTGACGCAACCAAAATGGGCACAGTTTGTGTAGAATTTTTTTGCTCTTTCTGCTCATGTATTTGGTATAATTCCTAGGGCTCTGCATCAAATGTTATTAGGTCAAACCACAAAATGTGGACCTCTGTCACGAATGGGTTAATAGAGCACTAATGTCAAATTAAGCTACTGTAATTCCCAGCTGTTCCTTTATTTCATCAACTCTTATTATACAAAAATCACCCGACAACCCCAATCTAATATATCTTCAGATTTGCCTATTAAACATTCTAGTTTCTTAATTTATGCATTTGAGGCTCTACACGTAAAAGAACAATCTCGGTCATGAATCATTTGAATACAAGTTCATTCAAATTTTTTGAAATATAAATATATTCTAATATTCATTGTTTTAACCTATTCGTGACAGAGGTCCACATTTTGTGGTTTGGCCTAATATCTTTTGATGCAAAGCCCTAAAAATAATACCAAATACATGAGCAGAAAGAGCAAAAAATTCTACATATACTGTGCCCATTTTGGTTGCGTCAATATTCGTTGTTTCATGCTGAAATTTTTTTAGAGGAAAAAAAGCATTGAAATCCTTAAATTGGCAATGTGATAGAAGTTTAAAATCACTGTTTTCCCCTGCAAATTGGCAACTTTTTGACTTCTCATCATAATTTCTGTCAATTTATATTCATTTCAGATACATGACGTTTTATAAGAAAAAATGTAGCAATGAAATAAAAATGTTGGTGTTGCCAATTTGAAGAATAAAAGCTGATCAAACTAGGCCTTAAATAATTCTTGTCACGAATGGGTTAAGAATGAATGTCGAGATACTGTCACAAACAATTAATTTTTTTTTGTTTTCATTCAAGACTTAAGTGGCAGATTTCTTTATTGGAAGTTATCATTTATGACAGATAGATGATACATACACTGCCAGTTCCAGGACTTACACTGTAATATGCAATGAATATCTGCATATGAAGATCTGGTTCCAAGTAATGATTAAACAAAATTTGACTGATTGTTAGCGTTAGGTGCTTTCGAGTCGCCCGCAACTCCTTGTGACCCCATGGACAAACTTCCTCCAGGCTACTCTGTCCTGCGCAAGTATGGTTGTCATCTCTCTCAATGAATTGCTAGTTTCTTTGGTCACTCCTTATTTGACTGATTACTACATGTACATATACCTGTACTCATACAAGAACTTAAGGCATTGGCTAACTTTGTGAGTAGCTGATTTAAAAAATTCTCAAACTAAGATGAAACATGTGTATGAGTACTTGTATTTGTAATCAAAAACCCTGAAACCAACCATAATTTGGAATGAAAAAGTGTAAGTTAGACGCAAACAGCGATTTGATTATCCTTCGTCTCACGAGACAATCACTAAGAGGAACACTTTGCTTGAATTTGAAAATGCCGTTATGTGCCTCCCGTCGCGTGATACGCCAATACACACAGTACGGTAAGACGAGTCATACGCGCATGCGCACTCCTTATGTCTATTCTGTGCAACTGACCCTCGTATATTTTTCAAACATTGGTTCACATTTTTGATATTTAAAAATACTACCTGTGGATATGATACTTTGAAACTTTCAGACTGGTATTTTTACACTATAACCCTTACGTTAATCCCATTTTCAAGTAACAAAACAAGATTTTTAAAAATCATAACAATGTTAACCAATGTCTTTAAGTTTAGTAGTACATATCAGCAATGTAATGTAAGGTTACTGGCACTTTCTCATGTTTTCTAAATTCGGTGTACGGGCCAGTCATGGGAAACAAAAACTATGGCCTTTATAGACAGGTGGCTATACAGAGATTCTTAAATACGCACTTCATCTTCATTCGCTCCATTGGAATAGAAAGCAGCTATTATAGGAGGTGCCTGCGATAGAGAGGTGACCACTAACACATCTGACTGCACTTAAATAAAATGTAGAGAAACAGTGCAGAGCTTGTTCAGCTTCCTAACTTTTATTCTACTACATTTTCAATTTCTAATAAACAAAAAATATAAGGAAAAGAATTCTTGCACATCTAGAATGAACAAAACTGAGGAGTGTACATTCAAATCAAATATGAAAGTTTACTCATTAAATATGAGCAAAATTAATAAATTATCATTTTGCAGTTAGCACAAGAAGATGAAACCTTACGAATTCTACAGTCAATCCTAAAAATAGAACAAATACATAAGTAAGAATAAAATAACAGACTACACAAAAGTTACATCACGATTTGATTTGCCGAGTGTCATTTCAATTAACAAACATGAATATCCTCAATAAAAATGCCAGTTCAGTCTCATTTCACTTTTTTTCTTTTTTGCCCCTGCACTAAATGCAAATACATGTACCCTTGAAAGTCCTGTACATGAAATGTACATATCCAGTAGGCATACCGATATAAATCTTTAAAAGAGAGAGAGAAAAAAAAGACGGAAAAAAAAAATCTGAAACCTTAATTTTCTAGAAGAATGTCTACAAAAAGGTTTCTCACAAACATGATCTCAAATATATGTACACGTGTAGATCACATCAACATCTACAGTGTATCAAAGTACCCAATACAACCCATACTGTACATAAACATATTCAAACAAAAAATATTAGTTTTTTTTTGTCTTCATTTACAAGAGAAAGGCACATATGCATGTAGTTGACATAATGAACAACATTCAAATCACTGTTAGAGCACTTTTGTATAATACATGTACACAATATTCAATTAATCTTTATCTAATAAAGGAAAAAAATATCTGTCACAATTACACATTAACAGTGTAATCCTTTCCCACTACGAGAGACTGAAAGTGCGCATGTATCAAAACACATCCCAAACAAATTTGGAATCTAGTTTTTGAACCAATATAATGGTCTAATAAGCCATTGTATCTATACAACTACATTATCCAACGAAACTGAGTTCATCCTTCACAAAAATATTAAAAATATCAATGTAAATTTCTTCAAAAGATGTATCACATGGACAATCCGTAAAAGTTTTGAAAGTTTTGACATTTTGCAACGCATACATTGTGTAAATACCAGAATGTCTTTATTGCTTGCATTCTGAATACATCTTTGAACAAAGCTACATTGAAATTTTTAAAAAAGATTTTGGAAAGGGCATGCTCACTTTTTAAAGTGCCATTTATAAAACAAAAGCATCAGAAAAACAGCACTTTTACAAATTTTCTGTCAGAAATCTAAAATTTGTCTAATTACTGCACATTTATAATAACATTTCATTATCCTAAAAAGAGACTTCAGTTACTGCACTGTATTTTCTTCCATAGCCTGCTAAATAGTGCTGAAACCATGAATAGATGAAACGAGAAAAAGAGATGAAAATATCTGAACAGATGTTAAATTTGAGATCACTTGTGATCATGATTCAGAATTCTCTCTTCACTGCTCTTTAATTTCTTTCATAAATTAAATTAAAATGAAAAATACATATCATGGTCCAAATCAGGAAGTACACTGTACATCAAATGTTGACCATGATTCTTGGAAATCGTTAAATTTTTGTCCAAGCAACAAGGTCTAACCAATATAAAATGTCTAATACTCAACCAACTTTATGTTCTATGTTATGAACTGAATTACATGTAGGATTCATTTTCTTTTTTTAATTTGGCATGTTTTACCTTAAATTTTTAAGGTCATTCCGTAACGAAATCTTAACAAGTCATATGCCCTAAGCTCCAGTTACTCAATATTTTGAGGTATTGATACATGTATTTATCTTGCAAATCAATTCATTACTTTCCAAGGACCAAGTCCATAAAAAATATCCAAATGTGAAGTCACATAAATACAAATATGCTATAAGATAAAAGATAAATTTTAAAATTGAAGGCCAATATTGTAAGAAAGCTCAATGGTGACATATCACCTTTCACTTCACTAACATGAACTCATAGCCACATTTCCAGTACTTAGCATTTTGAAAAGAAATCCATTTCAAAGACATACAGTAGCAGGATCTAAACCTGGTAAAACAGTTCCACAAAAAATGGGCATGTACATGTATACGTCCAAAACACATACCTATATGTACATCATACATGTATGTCTACTAAGGCAACTGCTTTTGAGCCCATGACCTTGAAAATACAAGTGACAGATTTCTTTCAATTTGACTGTTCAAAAAGTGTGCTAAAAACATACATTATCTACAGATGAGATTCTCTGTAGATGTGTGTGAAAAAATTGTACTTATCCTGACAGTTCTTACCACAGTGATGACATTGGAACGGATAATCTTGACCATGGAGCCCCATGTGAAGCGTATGCATCACAAAATCTGTAAAATAAATGCCACAGTGCTTACAGCTTGAGAGAAGGCGACCTGATTTTTCCATGCAGGACACACACGACTGGGAACTGGTTGGTTCAGTGTCCTCATAGCTGCCATCGACGACAGGTTCCTTTGACGCATCGGAGCCAGACATGCTGCTGATGTGACTCGCGGGACGATCATCACCATCAGCTTCTTTGGGGACTTGGGATGACTGGACAGAACGGCTGTTGCGGTTTGTGGGACTAGCTGCAGATGTAGTAGCTTTCATCTTGCGGGTTTGAGCCGCTGGTTGGTCATCTGAATCAAAGCTGTCCTGACACTGCCGACTTGAGAGGAATCCTGGCATACCTCGTACAGAATCCCTGTCATCATCTATTGAGCTGTCCAGTTTCTCTTGCTTGATGGTAGGCTGTGGGTCACTTGGGTCATCTGGATGAGGGCGTTTCTCAGATAACGGTGTTGAAGGCAAAGAACCAGAAGTGGCTTCTTGGGGATGTTGCTTGATGAAGTGGTCCTGCAGCTGAGATGGAAGTTGGAAAAAAGCCTGACAGAGGATGCACTGAAAATTCTCCAGACTGCTGCTGGTTTGCAACTTGTGGGTAGGCCAGTGACTGATGAGGCTACGCACAAGAGAGAAAGCCTTTCCGCACAGTCCACATTTGAAGAACTTTGCTCCATCAGGGTCCGGAGGGGGTCCTGGGACACCATGGACACGGGTTATGTGCTGCTTTAGTCCTGAGCTGTGAGTGAAAGCACGCTTACAAATATTGCAGATATGCTTCCTGACTTTATTGAGATGGCGATCACGCATGTGTGCTTTGACGTCTTCCTTCTCTGTGCAGCGGATGGGGCACATGGGGCACTGCCAAGTCCCTTTCTCGGACTGAATGATCTCTGGCTCTATCTCGCTGAGGTTCATCACACCATCTGTTCCAGACTCATCTACATGTACATATAGAGTTGGACTTGCTGCTGGGATGTCAGAGTCATACTGTCCGATGCTGTCCCTGCTATACATGGCTTCTTCCAAGACAGGTGGTTCCAGCAAGTCAACATCCTCTGCAGGCTCTGCTTCTGTATGCTCATGATCCATTACATGATCGGCCAAATCAACCTTATCAAAGCACGTAAACGAACACATTGGACAACGAAAGACAGTCCCTGTCTTACTGCCTTCGACACCGCCTGTACAGCTATCAACATGGCTGTCGTACTGCTTCTTGTAGAAGAAGCTCTTGCCGCATTGTTCACAGGTATGCCAATGCTTGGTCAAGTCATCATCTGTTGGATGTACCCTCTTTTTATGATTCCAACAGCTGCCTTTGGAAGAGAAGGATTGTTCACATTTGTCACACTTGTATCGATACTGTAAGGCCGATGTGACAGGATTGGACAGACTCTCTCCTTGCTCATCTCCATCATCGACATTCTTAGTCTTGGACGAAAGAACCCGGCAGATTCTCTCCAGGGGAGATTTTGCTTCTTTTTCCATGGTACTAGATGCCATGGACTTACCAGCTCATCAGGTATGGAGACCACTCTTCAATGTAGTTTCCTGCAAGAACAACAGTAATAACAGAAAGTACAATCAACAATACTCTTTTCAAAGATATATTTGAAAATGTAGGCTACTGGTCACAAGTAAAAATCATTTTGATATAATTACCTTTCATGTTAGGAATCATCCACAGAATGTGACAATACATACACATTTCGCTAGGAGATGAACAGAGCGTACTGTTCAAAATGTGTCAAGACAGATATACTCCTTTACCAAAAGAACCACTCCTTACTAGAGGAAAACAAACAGCTCTTTTTATAACCAATTCAAGACTCCAAACTTCTGTGACCTGCTCATAACTTCTCTAATCTTTTTCACCCTTCCTTCTTTTTTTTCTTTCCATTTCACTTTTTTTCACCTCATTTCACCTCATTTTAAGTCTTCAAACACTGAAAATAAAAGCCAAATATATACTCTCATCCAAGTGAATTCTGATTAAACTCATTCCCCATCATCTCTTTCCTTTCTTTTGCTTTCCTCTAATTCCTCTAAATGCCCTATAGATGCATAGATTAGTTATTTTGATTAAAGAAGATATCACTTTCACTACAGCTACTACATGGTGTTACAGAAGGCCTACAATTGTACATTCAACTCAAACATCATACAAAATTTACATAAAATGTACATTATTTATATCATGTAAGAGTTCTTTTGACACAAGATAAATGCAGAGGTCAGCATATACTACACTTCTGTCTAATTTCTATTTCAATAAGAACAATTCAATAACCACTTCAAACACACGGGGGAAGGGGGGGGGGGGGGGAGGGGGCATTCGTATGTTGGGCTGTGTACATTTCTACGACAGTCAACCTCTCTATTTGAAGATATCAATCACCACAATAATTAGCAAAATTCTAGGAAAATATCCTATTAGCATGGTAGAATGATACAATATATTAATTCCATACCATGCCTGCAATTGAATTTCAATCACATTCATCAAATACAATTGTTTAATTTTTTTTTGGGGGGGGGGGGGGGGGGGAGGGGGGGAATTGACAAATCTTGTTCTTGTTAATGCAGATTGAAAATGACGGCTTTTGGTGATGCTACATCACCTACATGCAGAGGCAAGCAACACCGGAAATTTTGTGAGAACATCTGGAAAGAATCAACTATCTTTCATCGCTCATATCAAAATGTGCAAGCACCAAAAGCCGCCATTTTCAATCTGCATTACACAAGAAGTCATGTCAACATAAACATTGGTGAGTTTCTACCCAGTTTCTGAACCCGTTTTGGCTTGTATTTTATAGCTTAGAGACCGAGCAGATTTGTAGAGAAGTGGGGGGGGGGGGGGGGGGGGGGGGGGGGGCGCTTCTATTGTTCTAAAATGTAGAGTAGATGTAGGTCTAGTTACATGCTCCTCATTTTCAGTAGCATCGGCCATTGGGAAAATAATTTTCCAGTGCACATGAAGCGATAAATCATCGTTTTTGGTAAGTTCTAAGTTGTCAAAATAAATATGAGGAGTGAAAAACATTAATCAAACATTCAATTTCAAGATAATGTCACATTTGTAGCTGAGAGTATTCAGCTTCATCACAAACACGATGTTGTCGCAATTTTTGCAGGGGGTTTGCAATGATTTCCTATGCTCGCTTGGGCAAGAGTAGTATACTGTATAGTATTGAAGCCTATTCACCTGTAAAAGCTTTCGTGATATGACATGCAGTGGAAGTTGTTTGAAAATGGGAGGGCAATGAAAGTCTTCCAATGAGCCCGACAAGACAAGTGAATACGTGAGTACAAGTGGAAAATCTAAACCCTACATGAAACTCAGTATATGGGGCATAACTTAAATTTTGCACAGTGAGGCCAATGTAAAACTGAACAATAAGGAAGCGGGAAAATCAGGTGACGATACGTTGCTTATTCCCCAAATTATCACAACAAGAATTAAACGAAAGCTAAGCATAAACAAACAATTACATCAAGAGTACCATGTCTATCATCTAACGTGATTAATTCCCATTAAATTAGGAGGTTACTTACCCAAATGAGAGCGCCGTTTTCTTGGAACAAGCTCGTCTCCGCCTCGTGCGTATATTGTGTGCATGTGCAAGGAAGGCGCTTCGGCTAGCTATCGCCACCGTCTATTTGCCCGGGTGCAGCGGCTTGATGGATGAGCGAGCAACCGAAGCCCGCGTCGACATCGGTTGCCAGTCTTATCTGCTCTAATTACATCCGGGCAACTGGTGATGATGACGAAGGCGGCAATCTCTGTTCGTTGGTCGTGATCAACGAACGTAGAGGGCGTCAACACTTTTCAGTGTTGCTATAAGGAAGGTTCACTGCGCTTATTTTTTGTGACCATCATTTTCTCGGATTTTCTCTCAGAGAGGTTTTTTAGTAGATTGTAGAGTTGATTTTTTTTCTATTTGAAAATTTTACCACTTTTGAATAAAAAAAATTGAAATAAAATCTTATGGCAAATAATGTTTTAATGATTTTCTTTTATTTTAAGGAAGAAAAAAAGCTAAAATAGCAATAATTTTATAATTTTACTTTTTGATACAATAATACAGATTTGTGAGGTTGATAACGCTCTTCTGCTAGATTTCGCTGCTACTACTGTAGATCCACTCCACTCTGTTGTATACTGTGTGTACTGTCGATGTCGCGAGTCGAGTCGGCTATCATCATGCGATGAAAAATGACCGCCTCGTCGGAGTCCGTGAAAGTGAACAAAGTTGGACCAGGTATGATTTCAACTATGAAATTTAATAATTACTTTTTTGAAATGATAATTAATCAAATTTGGCAATTAAGGGGAATAAGGGACCGACTGTCTGCATGCAAATTATTGTCTAGATTCTAAGCTTAACCTCCTAACTTTAATTTTTGCCAACTCGCGCCTGTGCCTGCGGCCCCTGCAGCAGCCCGCATGCGTGTGAAGTTTACTTCGGCTCGTTTTCCGATCGTTCTGGGGCTAAAAACTTAAAAGTCTAGTCAATCAAGACAATCTTACTGTTAAGCATTTTCTTTGTGATCAAATCCAATAACTCATTAAAACTGTCAGCAGTATCGTGAAATATGCCCGCTCTAAAAATGTTCTAAGTTTCTTTTAGGGTTAGCCGGTTGGGTAACAACACCAACACTCGTCTCGAGTAGATCTAGACTTAGCCCCGGAACGCTGCTAGGGCTACGCGTTCGGGCTGCCGCAGTAACATAGCCATAACTTTATAGGCCAGACATACTACATTCTTTTTGCCTTTTCTTTATGATAGGAGAGACCAGCCATTTATGACTTATGTCATACTTGTAAGGATCCTCCAACTAATTTGTACAATTTTATTGTTTGATTGTAAAAACCTTTTTATCTTGATGTGGTTTGTAGTGATATGAAATGAAAATGAAAATTACATTTGACATTTTTGTAGGGTTAACACTAGACCGAAGTGTTCTGTCTCTAACAGTCGTCGTTAGCCGCGTATTTTGGTAGGGTTGGCACTCCTCCTTATAACACATGATATCTGGGAAACAAATCTAAAGTCATGAACATTGATAATTGAAAAAAAAAATCAAATAATTTGCATGACTTGTCAACCTCTATATGCCATTCACATGAAATTTATAGTTTGAACATGAAATTATGTCTTGTTTTTCAAAATTTTGAAGAAATCTCCATCATTGACATTGTTATTTCTTTTTCTTTTCAGTAACAAAGTTAGAGCCTGTTGAAGATCAAACTCCTGTAGCCCCTATGCCCAGGCAAGATCAACAAATTGCTCATGGCTCAACCTCCCAGCCAATCTTCACCATCTAAACAGAGAACATTGTCGCCTATCTCTGGAATAAAAGAGCTGCTAAAGATAGTGATCCAGATGCTGGGCAGAAAATGCTTGGTAGGTTTTATGTTTGTTAATAGGTCAAGTCCTACCCACGTCAGCTTTTAAACTCCTATTGGCTAGTCATTACCGCCGGAAAAGCTTCAATAGCTTTTGTGTGTATTGGCCTGCATTTTGGTATGCTCGATAATTCATACATGAGAGGAAAAGAATTATTAAAAATTTCAATTTCAAGTCTGAATCCCCAAATCTGTGGCACATTAAGAGTTGAAGAGTCCCTGAATCAGATAATCTAGCAAATTTAAGAAAATTATATCTTGCTTAGGGCAATTTTGTTGTTTGCTTTTGACCCCTGCAATGGTGAATGTTTGATAGCCTACAGTCACACACAAGTTTGATCTTATGTGCTCCAACCTCTTTGTAAGGAAATTAAATAAAAAAATCAGAGAGTGAAAGTTGAGTAAAATTAGCCATTGGCATGACTGGATCAAAATTATAAAAATTTACATTTAAATAAGGATATTGCATGTACATGTATGATTTAACAATTTTCATATCCCCCCTCAGAAGAGTGAAAGTTGAGTAAAATTAACCATTGGCATGATTGCACCAAAATGACAAAAAATTACATTTAAACAAGGATATTGCATGTACATGTATGATTTAAAATTTTCACATCCCCCCTCAACATAAAATCACTTAATTGTTTAAGCCATGTAGGTTTGCATTTTCATATATTTTACAAAATTATAAATCTTTGCACTTTTAGTTTTGAGTTATTGCAAAAATACTTTTATTTTTATACTTCTTTAATAAAAAAAAAACATATTTGTTATTGTTATCTTTTCCCTATTTTTCTTTTCAGAAGATTCTGTTGATCAAAGTCCTGTAGCCCCTAGACATTCAAAATATTGCTCATGTCTCAACCTGCCATGCCACCCTTCACCACCTATAAAGAACAAAGCACATCACGGCCTTTGTCCGAAATGTAAAGAGCTGCTGATACTGAACCAGATGCTGTTCAGAAAATGCTTGGTAGATTTTATTTCTTTTAGGTCAAGTCTTACTTGCTTTTCAAGCAAATTGAATAATCAGAGAAAAATGTGTTTAAGTATTAATGTTTACTTCTTGCTTCCAATCATGTAAATGATTAAAACATTAACCATAATTTACTGATGACCATCACCTTCCATCCATACTCCTAATTGCGCAATATCATATTTTTTTTCATTTTAACATGTCTGTAGTATTGAATTTAGAAGTGCATTCTTAATAAACTAAGGGTTTGCATTAGGACGTACCTTTCCTACTTTTTCTTCTTGATGTTAATTGTATATACATTATACTTTATAACTCAAGTAATACTTATTCTGGGGTACAATATTCTTATGTAGATGTGTAAGAGATTCAGCAAATGTAAGATGTTTCACCATCACTCATTGTGTTTAATGTTTATTTGATTTAATATGAGCAGGTGGATGGATATACTTTATTGACTGTGCAAAATATGAAAATTTTCATTTATTAGACTTGACAAAGTAAGAAGACTTAAAGGGAAAGTTCACCATAATGATTTGAATAAATAAGTTTCATAAGTATGCTAATGAGTTAGCAAATGATGTTGCACACTCCCATTTCTTTGTGTATTTTATTCATTAAAAAATGTAAGGATGGACCTGCCATTTTAGTATACAAGTAAGTCACCCGCCCATTCACTGCCGTTTATCTCGTCAGTGCTGGTGACTTCTTTCCACTCTCATAGACTTTGTACACAGTGCGAGCGCACACTTGAGAAGAGAGGTGACTTATTTCACGATAAGGCCATTGGCTGAATGATTTATAAGTTTAAAATGTGTGAAATTCCAAGCTAATCATACTTTGAAATTAAATGTCAGATTCCCATGAAAATTTACAGCACCTTTGATTAGGAAAACAGATTCGTTCTAGGTCAGTTCTTCCTTTGGGTTGGATTGGATTGGATGGGAAATTCATTCATTGCTTCACTTCATTTGTACAAACTATTTTAATTTGTGAGACAGTAGTTAGAATTAATTATCTCTATTATGATACTTATATCATTGTGATTATTTCTTCAGTCTTCTTAAAGAAAGTTATCTAATTTTTTAAATAACTCTAGAAATTAGCTTTACTTTTTTCTTAACTATACATACACTGTATTATATGTATCTTTCTCTCTTACCTTTTGAAATATAAATGTATGAATATAACTAGATCCCATAAAAAGATAGTGGTCAGTTGTGAGAAATGAAATGGCAATGCATCAGTTAGCTTATCAAGCTGACCATTTTAACCTCTATTACCGAAATTGGTTTGAAATCGGTTTGAAACTGACTTGATAACACCTAAATAACCAATTTGAGCCAAGGGAGCTCCCCATACAAAGCGAAACAGAAACTGCCATTTCACATCAAATACTTCCTTTTTTATTGTACCCTATTCTTCTGTTATTAAATTTGGTTTGATTTTTAAATTGTACAAGTAATTAGGGTTTAATAAAATCAGTGACAGTGAATAATTCAACTCGCAATATGTAAGTACAGTCGTAGCCTTGATGATTTTTAAAGCACAATAAATAAAAAATAGTTTTATAATTTGAATGTACAATTATACCTGTCTATCTTTTATTCTAGGGCGTAACTTGCATGAATTGAATCGTAAATCGAAAGAGCCTGGGAACAGAATATGAAAGAGTAAGAGTATGCAAAAGAAGAAAAAAAAGATGAGAGAGAATATTAAATACCTGGGATAGTGAGGTTTCATAAAAATGGGAGAGAGAAGAAAAAAAAAAGTCCGGGTGATAGAAAGAGTGGGGGAGAGTGAGGGAGGAAGAGAGAAAAAAATATAAAGAGAGGGAGAAAGGGTGAAATAAAAAAGTTTCCAAAGAGGTTAAGTTGGGGGAGGGGTATCAATATCATTCGATGTGATGTTCCCTATTTAATGAGAATTACACTACCTCCTTCGCCTTTCCGGCAGCCTCTTTGGAGAAGGTTAAAATGACATATGAGGTCTCAATAGAAGTGGTGGTGATGTCAAATTCAAATTAACTCTGCTCTCCTCGCAAAAAAAATAATCAAATCAAGATAAATGAATCCATAAATACATAAAGTAATTAACTAATTCATTCATGCATGTCATGAAAAAAACTAACCCTGAAATAAATTGAATTGGTAAATATTTGAATAAATGGGTAAGAAATACAAGATGAATTCATAAATAACCAAAATCAGTGATAGGCTGGAAAATTTTTTTTTGAATACATGTCGAAATGTTTGCCCCTAACATTTGCCGTCCGTTTTGTTGTAGTGGTTCGTTTGTTTTTTTTTTTTTTGTTTTTTTTTTGTCATTATAGTAAATTAAAAGTATGTAAAATTCATGCCCTTTCAGCGCTTCTACGTCATCGGGCACGTAAGTCCAGTGCTGGGAGCTAGTCTACCCCCTCTGTACCTTACCTGGGCAGGCGCTAGCTATACCGTACCGTAAACAAAGCTTAGCAGACGACGCATCATATTGATATGGCATGTTGATGGATATCAGCGCACAGATTTTATTCAATTTCAGTAGTACGCCCGCAGCGAGGGAGAGGTACCCCCTATCCCGAAATGCAATGCGTGTGGTCACAAAATCAGCTTGGCAAAAACGTCATGAATTTAGCACACTCGTAAAATCACTGATAACAGTGGTCACTAATTACTGAAGAATTATAGATTTTAGAAACATATTTTTCAAGGTAATAAATACTTAATTTTATTTTGCATAATTTATGGTTTCAATGTATATTTTTAGTTATAATTCAAAAAATCTTAATCTTGTCATAATCCCTCTTTTTGTTTTCATGTCGCTACTACTCCGTCATTGTATTATATCGCTTTAAGGTTTTGTTTGCATGACTACCAAAATGTGCGCGCACTTCAACTGCTTGCGCGTATGAAGTGAACCTTCCTAATAGCAACACTGAAAAGTGTTGACGCCCTCTACGTTCGTTGGTCGTGATCTATTTTTAGCATGGCGCAGCCGAGGTCATTGTTGCTTTGTGGACTCTTCATAAACATCTATGTTTGTAGACATGTACGTCGCTTCGTCTCTGAATCGCCGTCGCTTCACCGGGCGCGGCGCGGCTGAGTTTCTGTATAAGTTATATGTAGGCGCTACATTATAATACGGATAATTTTTAAAAATTGGTTTGGGGGATTATTATTATTTTTATTTCGTTTTATTTGTTTTGAACTTTTGATTGTTTCTTACGTGTGTTATTTGTTGGTTTGTTTGTTGTTTTATTGTTTTTCTTTTGTTACTACTTACTACATTTCCTAATGCTTCTCTCTCTCTCGCTCTCTTCTTTCCTTTTCTTAATTACTTTTCGATTTGCTTTTTGTT
>CM057156.1:13169561-13279616 GCA_029962745.1 Echinometra lucunter
AATCTATTATGGGGATCTTGAGTTGGCAATTGTGCCAGCATCTGTGATGTCATCGTGGACACTCTCCATTCACTTTGTGTATAATTTTTTTTTTTTAAAGTGATAATCTGACATTTGAAATCAGGATTTGAATCAACATAATTCTTCCCAAAATACTTGCAGAATTGATGCAGCCATGTCATACTCCAACAACAAAGCAAAAGAATTTCTATTTTTCTTGAAAATGAAGAAAATGTGACATTCTGTGTACAAAATGAATGGATAATTGTCCACAATGACATCACAGATGCTGGCAAAGCTAAATTGCCAACTCAAGGATCACCATAATATTAATAAGGATTTACTTAAACTTTCAAAGTTCATAACTCTTGAACAGATTGTCCGACTTGCTCAAACTTTCACAGTTTACTCTTCTTGTTCTTCTTCGTTAAAACTGGAAGCACACTGATGTCTGGGTTGCATTCCCCTTTAAGGCGTCTTGAATCAGGCTAATCATGGTGGTTGTGCACGCAATGACGTATGGGATGACGTACTGCGCTGCAAATCGCGCCGCCCAGCTGCAGCGTATATGCACACTGTCACGTACACACAAGACTGCATACTCATAGTAGTTTGCATACTTTTGTACTTTGGATGGGTGAATGACGCCAGTGGCAGTGTGTGTAAAATTTGTTGTGTTTGAAATCACACTACCCATATTTTACGAGTTCATGTGCATGCCCTACTTTAATATACTGACAATCTACTAACTTGAATCATGATCTTTAATCCATTAGGTATTTCACTAATCTGGAATTTCTTTCTTTTCCCGCCGTTTTCGTTTTACTTTTTTATTGTCCAGTAGGAGGAGACAGTAACAAAACAATGAAATGCCTGTATATTGCAAGAATATAGTGTATACAAGATTTTGACAGCATTTTGCAAGACATGCATTACTACTTACTAGTCATTTCATAAACGTTCGTGGTTGATAATAAACTATTTATGGGATGGACCTTATGAGAAATAGGCCTATGAAGGTCCATCATGATACAGCTATTCTACAAAAGTAGACTATGTCTATGATTTTTTATGACAGAACAATCGTGCTCAGTAAATACACATTTCTTTCTATCTTAGGCCTAGGCCTATACATACCCATAATGAAGTGAATTTCTCTTATCCCATCATATCAGAATCAATTTTAAGCTGCTCAAATCATGAAGAAATAGTGTAGGCTATTCTTTTAATGTTATTAATGTTCTTACTTTTAAATTTAAAAAAAAAAAAAAAAATATTGCCCATTCATATAGCATGAGTGCCAAATTACTGCTTGCAATACCCAGAACCATCACAACTCACCCACCACCATCGATCCATATCCAACCCCTCCCACTCGATCTCTCTCACACACACTCTCCTCCCAACTCTGTTAAATTGTCATAAAATGGAAGAACAAAAATCTGACTTTTTAAAAGGTATTGGTAGGCCTAATACAATGAATAATGAAATACTGATATCAGTAATAACAATGAAACAATGATAATATTGATAATAATGAGTTATGATAGGCCTACAGTGAAACCTTCACAGATGAGATAAGTAGATAGATAAGGGAGCGCGGCGAAACCCTTTACTGCCGTTCCTACGGGTTCCGACGGATTAGTCTGTGCCTCTTAATTGCTTGGAACGGCCCTGCACGCCAGGCCAGATAATGAGCTTGAATTTGCATAACAATAGCACACCGCCTACATGGCCGAGAAGGCCTTAATGGGGGTGTGCAAACGCGTACCGTTTTGTTGTTTGATGTTTGCCGCCGCCAGGAGACCGATCGATAATGGATGGGAGGTCATGAAAACCACATCCGGAATGCCGTGTGACGATGTATGTAGACCAGACGGACTTGTCACGAATGAATTTGGTTGTTCATGATTTTGTTTGTTTTGTTTTTTCTGTTGTGGAAGTTGATTGCATTGATGTGAAGGAAAGACTAAAATCAGAGTTTTCAGTGACAGATAATTGAAGGTGACACGGCGCACCGTCTCTCTCTCTTTTTTTTTTTAATCATATTTATGAGATTTCCATCGTCGCTATATGATGTATGGCTGTGTGTCCAAACTTTGCAAATGTCCGTATTTCGTGCACAGGGATTAGAACTAGAAAAGATTTCTGAAGTCAATTAGCATCACTAAATAGAGGAACTTGGAGTTACCTTAGGGCATGTTAAATTTTCTTTAAAATTGGGTAAGAAATTTTGAAAATATTCAAAAGATCTACAGATTTTCCTATATTTATCGGCCGTTCCGAAAAAAATATTAACTTACCGTCTACCGACAAGCTTGTAGAAAATCTTCATTTTGAGAGAAGGTATCATCAAACTCGTAAGGGAAATATGATCCAAATGATTCTATTGCATCTTGCCTCGCCGGCCTGTGCCGTTTCTTACCTTCTATGGATTTCTATTTGGCATTGATCATGTGTATACTGGACGAAGTTGGTTTAGACTCGTTGTTTATGTAAACCTTTTCCAGTTCTAGCGCATTACAATACGACACCGAATTTCCGATCGCAATATCTCCGGCATTCTTTTTCAACAAGTTTTCTTGCACCCATTCGCAGCAATTATGATCATCATTTTCCTTTAGTTTCTGTTAATCGGAATAATTTTGGTGTAATTTGAGTAATTATGGATTAATATGTAGCGTTCTTTAGGAAAACAAGATGTAGGAGAAGTTGGTCATCACATCATATTAAAAGTGAAAAGAATGAAGGAAAGTCTCACACCAGACGAGATAAAAGTAGCACAATTCGCGACTGAGCTTGAACTTAACAGCCAAAGCGAATGGAAGTCCGGATCGAAATGCCTTTTGATCCCCACGGGTCATCCGACTTCCAGTGACAGCAGCGCCTATCGGAACTCGTTTCCACGGTTCCCATACATTTTTGTCTTTTCCTTCCCCAAATTATTTATTTTTTCTATCTTACTCTTTGTCTTTCATTATGTTACATTTTGGTTTTGTCTTTTTCCTCTTGTTTTCCTTTATTTTGTTTGTATTTCTTTGTTTGTTTTTATTGTGGTGGAAAATAAATGAATTGAATTGAAATTCATGGCCCGAGACGCAAAATTCGCGTCCATTGGCCGCGTATTCACGACGCACATGACATGTTATCGAGCGTACTTCAGGGCCACCACTGACATGACAGATAGTAATCCGCTGGTGGCCTAATTCATGTTTATCTCATGCAGAACAATATATCATGCTGTAAAATCATGTCATGAATCCATCAAAAATAGATACCCCCCTAATTAGACTGTTCTTATTTGGTCAAACGGAGACGTACGATTGAAATGCCACATCGCCCACCTGCCCCAGCGATATTGTTCTGGTCACAGTGGCCATGAAGAACGCTCGACAACAGGTCATGTGCGACGTGAATTTCGCGGCCAACTTTGCGCCTCAGTCGCGAAATTCGCGACCCGTGACGCAAAGTTCAGGACCTGGGATGCGAAATTCAGGATCGGGATGCGAAATTCATGACCTGGGAGGCGAAATTCACGTCGCACATGACCTGTTGTCGAGCGTTCTCCAGGGCCATCCTACAGAGACGCATCACTCAGAGCAGTATATACCAGCCTCAGCGGAAGTCCCCGAGCAGAATGAATACATGATTTTATGATCATCTTTATGATCCTTAAAACGAAGATCCGGAGAACTGCCCCGGTGTAATTGCACTGATACAAATCGTTGGGAATGATTAACATTCTTTAGCTACGGCTAATAATGATTTACAGCTTGTTTACTTTTCAACGCCACCGTTTGTAATGAACAATTTACGAAGCGCGAGCATTCTAGCAAACGGGTTTACAAAACAGCGCATGAGATGAGATGCATTTTTAATACACTCCTCCAGTTAGGCCAAATAAAAAGAAGTTTCTAGCCCCCCTCCCTCCTTTTTCGGTAAGCCGGGAGATCACGGGATGATTTTTTTTCTTCCCGTAATCCTGTGACAGTGTGTCCTTTAAGTTTCCATAGGTCCAGCCCCCTACATCCCCCGCCCCCCCCCCCCCACACACACACATGTCCCTACAATGTGCTTCATGCATTGGGTACTGAGAAAAAAATATCTAATGCCCATGCCTATTCCTATGGCACTCATAAACTAGGCCCAGTGTCTATATAATGACGCTTATTATGTAGGGAAGATATCTCGGCGTGATTATGTGGAAAATGTCCAATTTCCCGCTGAATTTAACCAAAAAGTTACAAGGATTTAACTATTTGAAAGTCAGATTAGGTCGATTATTCCTCCCGCTGTAAAGTTCTTTTTTCTTCTTCTTTTTATTCGATAACATACATAAGGTTTTCAGAAAGACAATTCGTAAAGTGCTCCCGATTATTTCAGCTGGTTTGAAATCATGAACTCGCTGTCCGTTATGTTCTCCGTTTTGCGAGTCATTCTACACTCCGTTATTACATATTTTAATCCTGCTAACATCAAGAACACCAAATTTTTTTGTAACGTAACGCCTTCGAACATACTGTGCACAGTCCATCACTCGTCACCGCTATATTGTATACATTCCAAGGCCCTTTCAACCTACCTCTTGCCGGGGGGTGGGGGTGGGGAGGGGTGGGGGTGCTCAAATTTGGTCTGGATGGAGGAGTGTTGTACAAGTGAATGGAGAGCTGTCGAAAGTTCTTTGCCCTCATTAAAACGGCGTATACCCAGTTAGCGCTATTGTACATCAATATAATAATGACCGATTTTCATCACAATTCATTGAATGAAATTTTATTTCCGCCGGAGTTCCTTTCTCCTTTCTTTTTATATTTGTGGAATGATATGATAGAAACCATCCTATAAATTATAACCGTGCATCCACGACATTATAAAAACAAGCTATCTGCAGGTATTTTTGGTTTGTTATTTAGATTACTGTCTGCTACATCCAGTTTCTACATTTAAAAAAAAAACAGAATCGTACATATTCTTTGTATTTCGCTTTCGAGATCGACAAAGCGGGGGAGGGGGGGGGCAGACGGTTTGCCGGTAGCGCGCAGACAGGTGGCACTTTTTGATACTTCACCTTAAATAAACCTTAAATACCTTGCGTCTCGAGAAAAGTCTAGCCGAAGTGCCTGTCGAATTGACAACAGCCTGTAGGATTTTTTTATTTATGGAAAACAAATCAAACCAAATTACAAACAAATTACAATATTTACAAATGCCTGAGATGATTTGTAAAAAAAGGAGACAACAAACAAAAAACTAAAAACAAAATAAAAAGGCAGAATACATGTAGTTATAGATGTACAAGAGCAAGAACCCCGAGCATCCCAACCCCGCCGACTCCATCCTCCCAGACTGCGCGATTGATGTCGTGAAAAATGAACGAGAAAAAAAACCAACTGAACTGAACAAAATACCACGCATTCCTCAAATTGTCGCGCAGGGCACATTAAATAATGAACTGACCCAATTCCCACTCAACTCAAGGTCTCGCTCATGTACATGTAGTACAATGGCAATGTGACTTGTCATAGCAGCAAGACAATGTAATATTTTCCCTTTTCATCATAGTGTTTTCATAATTAGAAATCAAGATGAAACTAAAATATTACAGATAATCAGACTGAATGAGTAAGGCTTAAAAAAACAAAAAAAAAATACAAAATATATAGGGTCTAAGTGCTTGAGGGGAAGTACATCTACTAAAAATGAGGCCTGACCCGCCCAAAACAAATACATAAAGAGCATTCATTATTTGAAACAAGAGAATTGGGAAAAAGAAATGGGCTAAGGATGAATTACAACATATGTCGAGGGGTACAGAAGTACATGTAAACCGACATAATGAATAATAAATGAATATAGGAATAAGTGTATGTGTGTGAAAAGGAGAGATAATGAACTACATTGTACCTGATGCATATCACACAAACAATGTGAACAGTAAAATAGATATAGCTCCATCTACACTCTTAAAAATTCCGAGTCAGACTTGACCAGGAAGAGTCCGTTTGGGCCACACTCCCTTCCCGGATGAACAGAAAACAATGCCTCCGGCAACCACCTACGGTGGGCGGAGGCATAAAAATTAATTAAACTCCGTCATAAAAAACAAACACACGATAGAAGTAGGAATTATTAAACTCCGTCATGTTTAAAAACAGACGCACGATAGAAGTAGAAATTATTTAAACTCTGTCATGCAAGAATATTTCGATCAACTTGATTTCTATAGTTTCGGAATAAACCATTAGTCTCCTGGGTCATTACAATATCATCATTTCAAGTTAAATTATTACACAAAATATTGCCCCCCCCCCCCCCCCATGTGTATGGCTTGCTTAAATTCTTTGTATAAAGAATACCTCTGTCCATGACATGAGGTATAAGCCAGTCATATTTTGGTAGTGCCGGAATATGAAATCTCTGCAGGTCTACATTTTCACCACCTGAATTGTAAGAAATATGAGCGCTCACTTCGCTCGTTTGGAAAAAGTTGAGAAATTAAAGATCAGAACTGCTTTGCAAACACTTTGTCCTTCACTGTCCTACTATTTGATGAGAAGTTTTAAAAATAATAGTTATGAATTTGTCAAATGAGTAAAGCACTGAAGAAAATCGATCCTGCCCGAATATGATTGTGACCATTGCCCAAATGTTTAACCAAATCTTCCCGCATGCCGGGGCGCTTGCCCTGTACGTCATTGTGTATAACGGGGGGGGGGGGGGGGGGTGTTGTATTTCGTAAACGACTTTAAACGGCGTTTTTACTGTGTGCAGTTATCATCAGTGTCCCGATATGTCCCGGTATCTGTACTTCCAAAATCTACCCATTATTCCGTGATATTTTTGGCAAAGATCAACAAAGGTCTTGGTCAATATTACTCTCATAATTAGACCAACCATCTGAAACGAAAACAAAACAATTACGTAAGCCGAACTTCAAGATCCGGTTGTCTGCGCGCGGTCACCATAGTTATGAATGGGAATGGAAGATAAGTCAGTGGAAGATTACAGAGTGACGAAATGCAGTTTCTGTAGAGGCCCCTCCCTCACGTCTTTCATTCACGCATTTTTCATCTTTCTTCCCCACCTGGATACACAAAGCAAATAAATCCATGTACATTTTCACATAAGAAGCGTCCCTGTGATCACGGATTCTACGTGAACGATGGCCATTTAATTAATTTGAAACATATAGGGGAAGGGAAATGCTAATTTGTCATCGTAAATTTGATAACGTTATTTCTTTAAAATTCCAACAAAAAGTTTTCTTTGTCAATTACATATTAAAATTATTTGATTCGACTATTGTTCTGTTCAAGAAAAACAAGGCTTTCAGTTTTATCTCCCTATCTCCCGATTTACTACCCCCGTCTACTAATGGACGAGCGAATCTTTTTCTAGGCTTCTTACATCCGATTGGTCAAACGTAACATTAAGATGCCGTATTTGGTGCGGCTGTTGAATTATTCATAGTCCGCCATTTTGAATAGCCGAAGAGATCGGTGATATATAGTAGGCGCGGCGGTGGATCACAGAAATAGAAGACGTCTTCTATTTCTGTGCGGTGGATGCACGTAGTTTCGCCGCATCAGACGTATCGCTTATCAAAAACAATATTCTCGCCGCATAAGACGTTTACGTAACAGCAAAGACAATAGCTGCACCCTCCGCCTAGATTATAGGCTAGGGTATGGGGAGAGGGAGGCGAGGGGACATGGTACATTCCTTTGTATTTTGTAAGACTATGGGCAAGAGAGACAAGGCAGCAAGGGGTCGGAGGGTAGAGAGAAGAGCGCAAGTGAGCAAGACTGGGGAAGTGCACGTACGGGGAAGCTTAAGGTGAAATTCGTACCATATCAGCGCGTGCGCACGCATGCTCGAGAATAGTTACAGTTTAAAACGACTATGTATACAGCAGCTGGTCTATAACATTTACACTGTGAAGTAGAAAGAGAAGGGTTGCTTCTGATCAGTGAACCTCTGCACAGCATCGCTCTCGTTCTGTCTCTCCCCTCTCCATTGCGTCAAAATTATTTCTCTGGATCCCCAGGGGGTAATAAATTAACATCTTATCTAAGGAATTTCACCGCGCGTGCTGATTGAAGTTTAGTCTAATGCAGACTTATGCTACGAGGTTAAATGAAACAATCGTCCTCCGGTCTAAGTTCTGGCAGCCAAGTGTTAAGTCGCAGCCGGTTTGTGAACTTGGAAGCTTCGATGATGAAATGATTGCTTTTAGCGTTTTGTTTGTTCTTTTCTGTCAAATAGTCTTATTCACTGACAACCCATTTTGTACTACATCTAAATCGATCTTTCTTTTGAACTGCTAATCTGCTTTTCAGTAGACACTGATGCGAAGTGAAATGAGCATGATCCTGAACTTATCTTCACTACGCCATTCTTTATTTCACCTTTCAATAAAATTAATCGCTAAAGTCAACCGCCTTTTGGAAACTTTTTTTCCTTACCTTCTTTTAGCCGGCACTCATCTATTATCCCTCATCAATCCCCGGCCACCCCCACCCTAGCTATAGAATTCTCTGCCCGTTTGTGAACGTAAGGCAACGCTTTATTATTATTTGACTGTACCTTTGTTCTGTCTTTCTAAAGCGCGGAAGGGGTAGAAGAGGGATAGCTCATTTTGGTTTATCCTTTCTTTGTCCTCGTTTTTTAGCTTTTATAAGTCATACAAGACTCGTGCTTTTTGAAAACTTCTTTCCTTCTTTTTACTGTATAGCGTTTCACTTTCTTATTCAGACGTCTATCTTCGTCCTGGCCCCATCCCCCACACACCCCTGCCCATGGATTCCTTGTTCAGTACTGTCATCCGTTTATTTTACAATTCTGGCGAATGTTGAAGAGAGACATTTCTATACCAGCCATGCCAACACCAAGACAACGATGCCGTTTCGACATGCTTCGCCCCCTTTTTTTACTATTCGGTTCAATCACGCTCCAATTATCATGAACATGAATTTAGAAAGACCCCCGACCCCCTCCTTCATTTCTTTTTTTCTTCTTTTTTTTATCTCTCTCGATCTTCCTCTCTTTGTCTCTCTCTCGTTCTTTAATTTCAATCTGGTATTTCTCTTCTCGCTCAAGCTACTTTCCTGTTTGCTTTTTTCGGGGGGGGGGGGGAGGACCGCCCGCCGCATTGCCTTTAATGGCCGATAAATGGAAATGGTCTTGGCAGCCTTCGATTTATTGGTTTACTAGGACAGTAAAGTAAATTATGAGTGCTGGACAAGGGCCTAAATCTTGGTTTCGTTGGGATAAATAGTTTTAAACACACACACACACACACACACACACACACACACACACATATTTGACGCAAGCCGGTTGTAGATATGCGTCTAGTCATTTCGTTTTATTCATTGTAGTGGAGAGCAGCTAGTGCATTGAATTGAAAATATCGGTGAAAAGTGCCCCAAAACAAATGTTGGGGTAGCTAATGAGGCATTTGTATGATGGGGTGACCAATTTCGCGCATATTTTAGTTTTAAGGATCGCAATATTTCATGCAAAATTTCTTTAATTCCACCAAAAATTATTCAAAGTGAAGGATACACAAGGGAAAGCAAATTTTTTTGGTAAGAATGGGTGCAAGAAAGAAATTACCGGTACTGACAAAGAATTCCTGAGATACTGCAATCGCAACATTCGAAGTCATCGTCGTAAAGCTCGCTGCAACAGTGTACAAAAATTAGTCCGAACTTCACGCACGCAAGTTTACAAATGATTCATCCTAAAGAGAGATCTATCAAAGGTAAGATAAATGCATCACGAGCAAGGCAAATACCATAAAATCATTTGATACCACTTTTTACTTTTGGCTTTAATACCTTCTCTCCAAAGAAAGATTTCTAGACCCTTGTCGGTAAGTTTATGATTTTCGAACGAACGCAAAATATTGAAAAATCTGCCGATAATTTGTAAATAACTTCAAAATCCGTCTCTCAATTTCAAAGAAGCTTTAGTCCTAAGGTAATATTAGGCTCCTCTATCCGTTGGTTCTATCTGAATTTCAAATTGACAAGGAATTCCTGAGATACCGCGAACGCAATATTCGATGTCGTCGTCGTAAGCTCGCTGCAACAGCCTACAAAAATTAGTCAAAACTTCGCGTACGCCAGGTTACAAATAATTGATCCAAAACAGAGATTCATGAAAGTTCAGATAATTGCATCACGGGCAAGACAAAATACCATCAAATCATTCGATACCACTTTCTGCTTTTAGATTTAATAACATCTTCTCAGCAAAGGAAGATTTATAGACCCTTGTCGGTAGTTTATGGTTGTCGGAACGAACGCAAAATATTGAAAAATCTGCCGATAATTTGTAAATAACTTAAAAATCCGTCTCTCAATTTCCAAAGAAACTTTAGTCCTAAGGTAATATTAGGCTCCTCTATCCGTTGGTGCTATCAGAATTTCAAATTGACAAAGAATTTCTGAGATACCGCGAACGCAAGAATCGATGTCGTCGTATCATAGCTCGCTGCAACTGAAAAATGTCTACAAAAATTAGTCCAAACTTCGCGCACGCCAGTTTACAAATGATTAATCCAAAAGAGAGATTTATATAAATTAAATATAATTGCATCAAGGGCAAGAAATACCATAAAATCATTCGATACTATTTTCTGCTTTTAGATTTAATAACATCTTCTCTCCAAAGGAAGATTTCTAGACCCGTGTCGATAGTTTATGGTTGTCGGAACGAACGCAAAAGATAGCAAAATCTGCCGATATTTTGTCTATAATTTCTAAATTCGTTTCCCAATTTCTAAGGGAATGTAGGTAATATTAGACTCTTCTATCGTTGGTGCTATCAGAATTTCGTTTTTTTTTTTTTCTATTTTGTGTGATATGACCCTGTGCACGAAATATGCACATGCGCGAAATATGGACGTACATACACTCTATATCCTGTGCCCCAATCCAGGCAGGAGCTTAGCAAGCGCTATCGCTAGTGAGTTACAAGTACAAGTCTACATCCGGCTTGGCCACAAGCGATCGATATATTTGATTGCTCCGTCACCTTGCGTGCAAACCGTTTAAGAACTCTGAGCAAGGGATTATGCAAATGAATCTTAAGCTGAATATAACGGTACTTCCACCAAATTGCTCTGCACGCCGAGGAACTCCCCAATCAAGGGTTCTATTGTTTGGGATCTTAGGAACCCGTTCAAACCCGTTCCGAGTATTGCTTTCTTCCCTAAATGTTTGATCAATACAATCATAGTTCATAGCGGTAAGGTCTTCGCATTTATCAATATATAAAAGGAAATCCTTAATAATTAAATCAACGATGAATTAATTTCATTATTAGGAGCAGTGTTTGGTTTGCCTTATTATGGGAGTATTTGTAAAATACAAGTATTATTGAGCAATGTGGTGGACATTAGGTACAATTTAAAGACAAGTGAATTACAAGTATTTAGTGGTCTGCAAAATAGATAACCATAGTAAAAGATGATCATTGAACTAAGTGATATCCGATGATCAGGAAATGAATATGATCATTATTAAATGTTGATATTTTGAGCAATATATGCTGTAGCCTATGTACAATTTAAAGACAATTTATTGATATAAATGCAATTATTGAAAATCAATAATTGAACAGTCATTAAATTCCAGTACTGTGCAATGGGTATTGTATGTATAATTCAAACACAATTTATTGATATTTCTTGACCAGGATGGAAATGCTCTAGTAATACATGTATGATGTACTACAGTACTACAGTGCAAATCACCACCAGCGTAAATCCGTTTGAGGAGTGGGGGGGGGGGGGGAATGATCACCTTTTTTGCTGATTTTAAAATTTTTTTTATATAGGCCCTATGTCCGTATGCACACCCTCATTCACCGTTTCTAAAAGTGTTTTCAAGAGCACTTCAAATAAACAAATTTCATGATATGAACGTAATTTATGACATTTTTACCAAAAAAAATCACCAAATTAATGATTAATTACAATATCATATTTTCTTCAAATTGAGGGGAGGGGATCCCCCCCCCCCCCCGAAAAAGTAATGTAAAAAGGAAATGCACCGGTACATGTACAATAGTGCAGCAAGTTTGCAAGACCAAATCTCATTCAAAATACTTTTTAAACAGAAATGTCTTGAGAAGGGTTTGAACAATGTGGCAGCTTCCTTCATATAACATGGAATAGTGTTTCAGTGTAGAAGCAGCATCGCTCACCATTGCCATGACATGACATCAATTGGAGGACAACGCACGGTCATAGAGAAGCGCGGTGAATTGGATTTCACTGCACGCAGCTTTCGAATCATGACTAGTCTCACGTCTAGACAATATGGAGCCCGCCAGGTGACATGAGGGGAAAAAAAATCTCCTTGGATTATTGCGTTCCCTCGCAATATTATTGCGTTCCCATGCAATAATATTGCCTTCCCTCGCAATATTATTGTGTTCCCTCACAATATTATTGCGTTCCATCAAAATAATTATTGCGTTCCTTCGCAGTATCGTTGATGTATCGACAGGCGCTTTATACTATACTATGCTGTGTTAGTGTGCATATAGACCAGGAGCCAGAGGGGGTTAGCTTAGCAAAAAAATTACCCCTTTTTCATGGCCATAGCCATATTCTATGGACAAAACTGGTAGGAAATATTTCCACCAGGTTTCAATGGGTTAATTTGTTTTTCTAATCTAGCTCATCATGGGAACGCAATGATGTTGCGAGGGAACGCAATATTATTGCATGGGAACGCAATAATTATTGCATGGGAACATGATAATATTGCGAGAGAACGAAATAATTATTGTGTAGGAACGCAATAATCCATGGAGATATTTTTTTTCCCTCATGTCACCTGGCGGGCTCCGTAAGACAACAATCAGAAGGGAAAAACGTGCTTCCCATAGCCTTAACACGCACTACGTCCCAATCTGTGCCGCAGAAAAAAATATTGCGGCCCGGCAGATGTTTTTCAATACAAAATGACAAGAAATCTCATCCGGTGACACCGCCCTTTCTTAATCAAATGAGTGGACTTATTCTGGCATTATCGTGAAATAAGTCACCAGCCCATTCACTGCCGTTAATTTCATCAGTGCTGGTGTCTACTGGTGACTTCTTTCTACTCTCGTCATAGACTTTGTACACAATGCGATTGCGAGTGCACACGCGAGAAGAGAGGTGACTTATTTTACGATAAGGCCCTTATTCCAATTCCATATTGGCGAGTGAGCATAGCAAGTGAGCTGTTATTTAACACTTCTCTTAGCCTTAGGTCTAGTTGATAGGCCCACTTCATAACTTAACAGTTAGACGGGAGTGTTTGGCTGTGTGATGGGGAGCGCACAATCATATTTCTTGTTATTTTGTAATTATTGAAAAACGTCTGCAGTGCTGGTGTCATCTCATTCAATGACACTGGCCAGTGCAAACAGCGGCATTGTCAGTTAATTCCTCCATTCCTCCATTCCTCCAAATGTCAAAAAAAATGAATAGATCCAGATCTAACATTAGGCCTAAGTCTAACATTTTTCTTTTGTATTTTCATGATTTTAGGCTCCAAAAGTTTGCCAAACATGTGTGGGGTTTGGAAGCATCTTCATTGTTTTAAGTTTGGTGCAATAGTGGGCATTTAAAAAAAGTTTGAAATTTCTTGCGAACATTTCCAGAACAGTTGACGATGCTCCCCCCCTCCCCCCCCCCCCCCCCCCCATGCACGTTTGGATCCTAAAATACAAATGTTGGATTTTGCCATTTTTGTCATTTTTGCCATTCGCTAGTCATTCAATTCGTGTAGGCCTACCCAGGAAAACGAGTGTTAAGCCTTTATCATTTATGCATGTAGGTGAATGGTACCCACGTGGGCCGGAACGGGCAACATAGTTTGAAAGTGAATTGAAAAATGACTATAGATAAAAATTAAATAAAATTTCACTTTAATACCAGCATGTTGTTTAGGATGCGGCTTTGAATATCTTGTGTCCTCTTGCCATGAACAAACTCGAAGCATAAAAATCTCGTCTACCGTGATATGCAACTTGACGGCATCATTCTAGGCAGTGTCATGATAATATGCTGCACATTGGCGCATTGGTGGCAGAATCGATATACGATGACTGATAGATATCTCCAGAACAAACAAACAGCTAGTTAATGTCAGGAATAGGGGCTTCGTCCGAATAGTCACATCTTCACGCTTTGAGTACATGTACTTTCGTAGGAAGACCTCCTCAAATCTCCGAAGGGTTGGGTCAACACTTCATCGATTATAGCCCAACCGGCAACAGTAAATCACAAATTTTCATGCTTTTGCACAGCCTGATATGAGTCTTTACGACCCAGTCTATCAAGATTTTCAAAATGCAAGTGCTTATATTAAGACTAGTCGTGACGTCATCTGCACAAAGTCAGAATTTAAGGGAAGGGTTCAGAGGTTAGTAGAGTTTAAATAACGCTAAATTGTTGAAAATTGGAAGTGATTCATAACCGGTTCTACTATCATTGTTGGAAATGTGCTTTAATTTCTTTACATTGTAAGTCATGGTATTATATGCAATCAACTCTTGAACTTTCAAATGTTTTTCATCGTCAAGAGTTAACGTTACAGCTGAATTGCCGGAATCACCCTGTCACTCACGAACATCTTGCCCAGACCTTCGAGGAGAGTTCCAATAGACGATCGGCTTGGTCCGAATAGTCACTTTGGTGGTAGTATATTCTCAATGATCATTTTCATAAATTTTGTTCATGCTTGCATCGAGAAACGTGATCCTATTCCTAACATTAACAAGCTTTTTGTTTGTTCTGGAGATATCTAGACCATTCACATTGCTTACTGTGCACAGCTTCTCCTTTTTCCAAGATGGATCAGAATATTTTGAAAATTATAATAAAAGCACAAATTCTTCTAAAACTATGTAATTTATTAAGCCTATATGTAATGTCACTCACATAACATTCTCCCGCCCCCCAACAGATATGACAGTAGACAGCAGAATGTAAAAAAGGAATTGAGACTTCGTGAGACCTGTCATGTGACTTTAATGCAACTCTTGTCTTAAGCATCTGAAAATGAATCGCAGCAACTCTGTTCAGCCAACTCATTCTCTTTAAGATGAAAACAACTTTTTGCAAGTGGAAAATATTAAACCTGTCATAATGGCCAGCCGGTTGCCTCCTCTTCAAGCAAACTGGAGTAATGTTGCAAGACCACTTGAGAGCACTCAGGTCAGTTATCAATTTTGTTATTATTCCAAAGTGGATGTTTAGTTTACTGGAGAACACTTGTAACTGTCAAACTTCATGCACAGTTAGGTTCACTTTTGTAGTTTGAAATTGAGTGAGCACATGTCATTGTAAACTGTTGAAAGTCTTCCTTTTTTTGTAACTGATGTCATTTTTCTACATAAGTAGCAGTACAAGATGGATGTGATAACACTCTTCCCCCCCCCCCCCCCCCCCCTCCTAATTTCTGGACTTTGCCATCACTGTTAGTCTGTACTTCATCAGCTTAAAAATAAGAAACCTAACATTTAAAAATGCTTGTTCCTGGTACTTGTAATGTGATAATATAATGGCACATTTATATGATATACTCTCAGCCCATCATTTTCCACATCTTGACTTTGCCGTTTAATGGTATAAAAACAAGACTCATCATTCTGTGATAAATTCCCAGCTAAATCATTAGTTCATAATTATGTAATGCAGGTCTCATAATCATTTTGCCTGTTGAAACAGGATTCGCCGTCAAGGAGTAATTCCAGGAATTCCAGAATACTGATAGAGCGAGCCTCGGAACTGAAGGACTCTATCGTAGCTCACATGATGGAGGATGATGGGTATCATGACATGTGGCATGATCGACACATGAGGGGGCTGTTGCAGGAACATCTTCACACTGTCACCTCAGCTGTGAAAAAGCTGGGTCATGAAATTGAGGTCAGTTTGTGTTTGTATTGTGGATTGAGGGTTGTAGATAAAAAGAAACTATTGCTACTATACCTCAGAAGTTATGTAATATACTATTTACCCATACTATTTAACCCAAGGTACATGTAACAGACAGTATTTAAAAGAAAATAACATGTACCTTGAATATGTCCCAATTAGAAATCTAAAAGTTCATTAATATATTGTAATCCTTTCTTCAAGAATCCAGGAGCTTGTGAGAGGTTTACATGATGCAGCAAAAGTTAATCCTCTCGAAAATATATTTATTCATAGAAAAACAAGAGCTTGTGTCATTTGGTTGCTCTACACTGATCACTTGGCACTTTGGCTAGAAAACTTCTTTAAATATGATTTTCCAAGGTAATCTTAAATGATTCATTACTGTTGATTTTACAGATGGGAAGAAATGACCGCAGGTTACAAAAAAACAGTCATTCTCCTTTAAAAATTCAAATATCTATTTCTTAGTGTGAAATGAATATAAGGGGCAGGGTCGTTATTCCTCTGAAAGCCTTGGAAGGCTGGAAGCGCCACAGTAGACAAAAGAAGAGCCCTATGAAATTAACTGACAAAAAAGTACTGCCAATGTGTTTTAATGCATAAAATTACTACAAATAATACATGCTGTATGAATTAATCTAAGTATACTAACTTCTTCTTTTTTTCTTCTTTTTTTCTTGTTATTATATCATTCTGTTCAGAGTCTGGAGAACCAACTAAGTGGACGTGATCAGGCCAGTGTTATGAGCAACACTATGATGAGAAGTCTTGAAGTCCAGCAAGCTACATCAGTCAGTGATCTCCGATCTCGCGTTGCAAGGTACAGACTCCCAAAATAACTTTTCTGACTTCCAAGAAGCAACATGGTTTCTCATAGTTTTTTTTATTGGGAAGTGCTGTTTGAGGGGAAACAAAAATGTGTTTGCCATAATAAATCATATTGATAAAGCAGGGATGGCTGAAGAACAGCATTGTTTTGGTGGCATATAATGTTATTTCAAAGGTTTTTGATGAAGAAATTTACAGCTAATGAGGTTGTACTGTATTGATAGACACCTAATTTTCAGTAGTAGTTGAAGCACAAGTCACTGTATTGTTCTTTTATTTTAGGGGTTTGAGGGCAGCTCTTACATATGTTCTCGAAAAGACTGTAGTTATGTTCTATTTATGTAAGCCTTTAAGAGGGCAGCACCACCTTTAGACCCTTTAAAACTCATGTTAAATGAAATTGAATTATGCTTGGGACAACAAGAGAGAATTATTCCTGTTATTCCTGTTATTATTGTTTTATTTTTTATTTTTGTATTGTAATTGTTTCTTAATTTGCACTGTTTATAATTGTGAAAATCAAAACATATGAATAAAAAAAAAAGGAATTATTTATCACTGGTGAACTTGCAACCTGGTAAAGTGAACAAGCGTTTATTTTTCAGGAAGTGTGTTGTCAGATATATTCACACCCATTCCTTTTTCAGTATAATACTAGCCCTAACAATGCATATAACAAAATAACTCTGTGTGCAATAATTTATCTTCCATACGTTCTTCCCAAAGCCTTGCTTATTTTGGAGGAATTTGGAAACGAAAGTATGCCAGCATGCTGGGAAGAACAACCTTCACATTAACATATGTACATACTTACTTACTTACTTATGGCCTGTCACTCCTCCTGGAGCATACATGTACATCACACCAGCGTCTTCGGTCCTGGGCTGCGTTCACCACGGTCTGCCACCCCATTCCATATATATGTACATAACTCAAGTTATTCACTTTGTGGCTTTGAAAATCTCAATCAGGAGAGAAGTACACGTATGTCTCATGTGAAATTATTCCAAGTTAGAGCCTAATCTGATAATCCCTTCATTGTCAGTGCTAGACATTTTCATTCAACCTTTTAATCCAACAGTAATAGGACACCAGTGTGGCACTCCTGAATCCTGAATAGTCACTTATCTTTACATTCCGTTTTCTCTATTATTCTGGTGATTAGCCTTTGTGACAAGCTTTCATTCTCATGGTAATTTCAAAGGGTTTGCATGGTCTTGACAAGGCAAGCTACATGTATATATCATTAAAAAGCTTAAGAGGCCAAGCATTTAAACTTCATTGAAGTGTAAAAATGTCATATTTCTGACTTCATGGTTGTTTTATGGTGGAGGGTCACATATGATTACCGGTAAAGATTTTGATGTTCCCCTTTCAGATGTAATGCTAATACTTGATACTTGATACAGTGTGATGAAGTAATCCCTTAGGCAGCTCACTCGGGAAACCATACTGGGATGATTGGTGAGGCAAGTTAGTTGCAAGGAGTGCCATGAGGTGCAGAACTGGGGTGGTATTCTGAGACTGTTTTAACTCTGTTTGAACTTTTGTTTTAACTTTTGTTTTATCTTTCTAACCGCGCATTTTAATTTGCATGCTTGACGCAAATCGTGCGCAAGTGCGTAAAAATGCCATATGCAATAACACGGTATTCTGAAGACCATTTTATCGTCTGTTTTAACTTTTTCCACTGGACAGTTCATGCTCATGAGATAAAACAGGGTGGGAGGTGTTTTAACTTTGTATGTGGTATGTCATGGCAGCAATTTTTCTCGCTCATTGTGTTTTTGGTTGCAATGAGGGGGATAACGAGATCCAGTAAACCTTTCTGATATTCCAAAACAACATTTCGAGAGGATTTTTTTTCGTATGGAGAAATTTGGCAATTGTCTGCAATAATATCAGAGATGATTCGCACAACTAATTCTGTCACATCATCATCGCATCAGTTAATTCAAGCAAGAAACTAAGCGCAAATTAATGCGCTCATTTACAACGCAACGTGAATATAAGTTCACGCATTTCACGCACCCCTTCCCCAGGGGGCGATCTTATTGGCTGAATCATCTTAGAACCATCTCTTACGACTTTCCCTATTGGATGATATTTTTGTGGTAGGTGTGGCTTTGATGACTTACAACACCGTTAAAACAGTTCCCAGAATACCATTTAAAAGACTGTTTTAGCGGTGTTGTAAGTCGGTGACTTAAAACAGAAGTTACAACAGAACTTAAAACACAGTTAAAACGGTGTTCAGAATACCACCCCTGGGCCGGTATTCTGAAAATCGTGTTATCTTATCTTCGCTTTGTTAATTGTCATAACAAATTCTAAACGCGTACTTATGGTTGGTATAAACTGCGCAAATGACCAGCACACAAGACAAAAGTGCGCGATGTGAGCCAATGGTGTACGCTATTTCTGATTGCAAAGATGACACGATTTTCAGAATACCGGCCCTGGTGTTTAGACAAAGCACGTATCAATTTCCAGTAAAATACGCTTTGTTGATTGCAAGTAAAATCCATGTCAGTAAGCTTAAATTATGAATGAGCTGACAGGAGGCTGCATCGTTCTGATGCAGGGTGAAGCAGCTTCCTTGAAATAGGATGTTTCCTTTGCCTCAACTGCCAAGCCTGGGAGATGGTTCCATATCCTTCTTGTTTTTGGATAGAATGATTGAATATCTCAGTTCTGTCTGGAAACATGAGGAAGTTGCATGGCTCCCTCAGTACACTGATGATGCAGATGACCTTTTTTCCTTGGGGGAGGGAGAGGGAGGGGTATTTGTTGGGTACATGTATTTGTTTTGCACGCACCCTTTCCCTTGTAAAAAGTACCATGGGTGCCATGGTAATTTGACAAAATTACCATTAAATCATGGTAAGTTGATGGTATTTACATGGTACTTTTATGGTTTTGATGGAAATTTTGTCAGTATACCATGGGTATCATGGTACTTTTTCAGCAGGGCTCCCTACACCTAAAAGATAATCTTGGGTCCATCACTGCACTCACCCTGTTGAATACTTGATTCTCTCTTTCCCATAGACTAGCCAGTGGGTTAACAGAGATTTCTGTTAATTTTGTGTAACCATAGATTTTGACCCTTGTTTTTCAGATGTGATGCTAATATCTCGGTTCTTTCTGGTGACATGAGGAAGATGTATGACTCCCTCAGTACCCTAATGATGCAGATGCAGACTGTCCTGGGTAACCAGACAAGAACAGAGAAGATTCTTGAAGAAAAGGTGAGAAAGAAAATTGATCTATGTGAGAGCAAAATTCCATCTAGTTGTTTATTATACCCCTGCCAAACAAAGTTTTAAGAGGGTATATAGGAATCAGCATACGATCGGTCGGGTGGTTGGTTTGTCCGTTGCAGATGGAACCACTTCCTCATTTTTTTGAGCAATGCTCATGAAATTTGGCACACACATTGGTCTTTGGATGAAAATGTGCAAGACAAATCAGGGAATTATTGCGGATCAGACTACTTCCTCATTTTTCGAGCAATGCTCAGGAAATTTAGTAGCGCACACATTGGGGTGGGGGTATTGAGCACATTCAGTGATTTTTCTAGTTTACATGAATTTAATTCAGGAGGTTGGGATATTTGTTTCCTTGTCTGCTTTGTATATCCCAAGACAATGTGGCTCTTTTATGTTTGGATTGTCGTGTTTGATACATTTAGAACTTGCATGACAACACTACCTGCTATGTGATCATATTGCAACAGCTATGGTTCCATCTACAATTAAACGACTCCTAGTACATTGCATTTTCATCAGTCTAGGAGAATTCATCAAATGTAATTTCATTCTTAACATGTCATTGTTACATATTTGAATATTTCATAAGACCTTTGTGCAAAGTTTGTGACATGGTTTTGTCAAGATATATCTGCAGGTGTAGCAGATATTTGCAAAGCAGGTTGACATTAAATTTCTATTGAAATGATTCGGTGTACAAAAACTACGATCTTTTTCTTCCAGATTTCAAAACTGGGAGAGAACAGTGAACAGCACAGGTCTGATTACAGTGCCAGACTGCGATCCTCAGAAGACAAGTTTCAGCAAGCCCTCAACACCCTGGATGTCAAACTTAAGAACTTGATTGAAGAAACTCATCAGGCGGTAGAGTCCATTCGCTCACAAGGGGTGTCATCACAGGTGAAGTTGGAGAGGGACATGACGTTGACACTGGAATCTGCAAAATCAAAGAGGGACAAGAGAATGGTAAATATACTGCTCCAGCTTCATATGTTGGACTTAAAGGAAAAACTTTTTGTCATGATATGTGGGTTTACAGGGGTTTTTTTGGTGTTTTTTTTTCATTGTAGCAAATACAAAAGAGTAGAACTGTTAGGGCAACTTTAAACAAAAGCTGTCAATTAATCTAGTAAAGAGGTTCTCATATTTCTGCCCAATGACCACATTGGATGTTCCTTGTCAGTGCTGGAACATTTCATTTGAAGCCTCTGGGGGATAATGGTTAAGGTGCATTCAAATATGAGGCAACATTGTGGCACCACAAAATTCTTAGTGTTCAGATATGGCACTACATTGTGGTACCACATACACTCCCCTCCAAAAGTTTGGGAACACCTGCATTCAGTGTGTGTTTTTCTAAACTTGGTAGACTCTATTGAAATTCAGGCTCATAGCACAGCTGTATTTTTGTTTTAAAGTGAAGACTATACACCATTGTACATTTTCTCATTGATTCAAACAAATTTAAAGCTCTTAATAGACATACAGCTGCCAAAAATGGCGGGCTACCAGTCAAGATGGCATTCTCTCCAAAATTCTAACTTCTTTTATTACGTGTAGTTATTCAGAGCTTTTTACACTTATACCAGTGCACCTTCATTCATTTTGCCTTTTCACTTTGGCCTAGTCAGAAGTCAGACACAAAAATAAAATAAAAAATACTCGAAATTTCACTTGTACAGAAAACTTGTTTATTGTAATTCAATAAACATAATAGACAATAAATAATATTTTTTTAATAAACACGATAACAATTAAAAGGGCGTCATTTTTCTTCTTGATCATGGAAACTCATTATTGCGAACAACTTCAGTTGTTTTTGTGATACTGTAACAAACAAAATAAAATCTAAAATGAATATAACTTTTGTCCATGTCTTTGTTTTTTCATAGTGTTCCAATTAGACTGCCTTCTCATCAAAGAATCCTCCTTTGACAGCGATAACAGCACGGCACACTCTGGGCATCCTGTTGGTCAACTTGTTGAGGGAGTCACTGGAAATACCCTGCCATGCCTTCTGTAGAATCTCCCGCTGATGAGTATCACTTGTTGGGCAAATTTCTTGAACCTTTCTGTCTAGTTCTTCCCAAAGCAGCTCAATGGGGTTGAGATCTAGGGACTGGGGCGGCCAATCCAAGATTTCCAGGACTTGTTTCTCTTCTTTTTTCTTCAAGTAGTCTTTGCATAGACTTGACGAGTGTTTGGGGTCATTGTTCTGCTGGAAAACAAACCCTTCTCCAATCAGGCGTTTCCCCGAAGGGACGGCCTTCCACTGTAGGATGGAATGATAGCCGTGCTGGTTGAGGATACCCTCTACTCTGTGCAAGCTGCCAACTTTTCCTGCACCAAAGCAACCCCAAACCATGACATTTCCACCACCATGTTTCACAGTTGGCTTGATGCACTGTGGTAGCATCTTTTCTCCGTTTTGCCATCCCACATAGAGACGAGTCAAAGTTCAAGGTGTTTGGCAGCAATTTCGTGACAAAATGTCCTGCCCTAATTTTTTTCGCATTTTGATTGATGCGCATTTTTTTGCAGCAAGGCAGCAAAAAAAAAATGTGTCCTGTCTCAGGGACATTTTTTTGTTGCCTCATACCCCATAGACTTGTTCACTAAAAATTTGGTGCCACAACGTTGCCTCATATCTGAATGCACCCTTTAGCACCCTTCTCCCCTGGAGGCTTCGAATGGAAATCTTTCATTAATGATCAACTCTTTACACACCATAGCAACCTCAAAAGGGGTCATGATCCCACGATGAAGAATCACTGATTTTAGCAGGTACCAAACTTCCTGTACTATTCACACGGAAAAGATGTTATTCAACATGTGATTTCAAACCTTACCTTCCATTTTGCAGGGTGAATAATACACAATCTTTCTTCCTCTTTTCTAGGATGAAATGGAGGAGTCCCTTAAAAAGAAGATAGGTACACTGGAGAAGCGATTGGAGCAGTTGGAAGTGGACCAACGAGAAACAAAATCTCACTTCTCCTCCGAGCTCAAGGAGATGAGACGCGACTTGGAGGGCTCTCTTCAGGCTGAGCAGGTTCGACTGGAGCGCAAGCTGCGAGCCTTGATCGAGGAATTCAGACAGGAGAACTCTGATGGGCTGAAGTCCCTTGGTGAGAGCCTGAAAAGTCTCAGGGCTGTCTTGGAAGGCAAACAGACACTGATTGCAGAGGAGATCAGAGGAGAAATGGCTAACATGAAGAAGCTGGTCGTGGTGACTTAGCTTCATGAAGGATCAGGACAAGATTTTAAGAAATGCTTGGACTTCAAAAACTTTTGCAGGATGGCACTTGCATGATTCTGATACATGTAAGCGTCTTTATGTAGTTGAGGATCATAGGTAAGGGCTGGTTTCATGATTAGGCTTTGTAATATTGTGAAAACTTTGGAGTGAAAACCCAGATCCTGGATCATACTAGATCCTTGAAAGTGCTTAATAACAGAAAGTACTACTGGGCCCCGTTTCATAAAACCTGTTATCAGTAACAACTGCCACATTTCTGTGACAAGTTTGCTCTCAGCCAATCAGATGCAAGGATTTCAGTAGCTTATAACAGTTATTGCAACTTGTTATTTGATGACAAGTTTTATAAAACGGGGCCCAGAAGCTCTGAATCACAAATTCTGTGTAAAGATAGTCAAATTTGTTGGTCGCAGTGTGCTTGCACTTCACTCTGTATGGAATTACCACTTTGCTGTGTACAGTTCATACACGGTGTGATGACTTGCAAGTATGATGTTGCCCACCTACTCTTTCATTCTGAATTAGGCTCTCAAAAACTGATTGGCTTTAGTTGAGCATGAAGCTTTAGTCTTATTGAGATTGGAAAATAGCACTGAACACAGACGTACTTAAGCTTTTCGACATGCACCCATCAGAGTAAATGAATTCACATGAATGACAGAAAGTCGAAAATCAAAACAATATAGACAGAAAGGAGGGAATAATAAGTGCGGAAATGACGAGCTCTGATTGGCTGTCGGGGAAGACATCTTATTCAGATATTGAGATATTCGTCGGCATTCAATCTAGGAGAACAGTATATCACACATTTGTTCAGTGATTTATGCATATTGTGAGATTTGAGTCTAAAAACTTCTGATAGATCAAAGCTATGATTTAAATTAATGATATCAAGACCACCAGAGCCTGCTGTCGATGGTCTTTGAATGGATCCTGCAATTAGAGATAAAGGCAAGTTGTGAGATTGAATTGTGAAAGAATTGTCTCAAAGTGATTAAGAAAGGTTGATTACAAAGGACTTAAAAATAGTTGTATGCTCTAAGGTTTTGGAATCACCAAAATGATAAGAAATTAATTCAATTCTACTGAGAGTCACATGCACTGCTTACAGAAGCACGTGTGTGGGACTATACACAAATGTTCGGCCCGAACATTTCGGCTGTTTTTTGTCATATTTTGAATGTCAGGGCATTTGAAGAACAGTCGTTTCAGGGGACATTCCTATTATAATAATCTTCCTAACTAACATTAAAAGAATAAGAAAGCTCACAAATTATATTTTACCTTTTCCAGAGCTATATTTTCCCTTTAAGAGCACCAACAAAACTAGCTGAATAACAGTACGATGTATTGAATATTCTTTAGAAATATCATTCCAGCACAAATAATAGTCACAAAGTTTTGTCCATATATCATGGAATAACTTCAGCTGCAGTTTTATTGTTGTAGAGGAAAGGGGGCGATTGTGTGATGTGATACGCTTTATTCTCGTCTTTCGTTTTTTTAAATATAGTGCCAGGATTCATGTATTCAATCAGCCTTCTAGGCTAGTTGTAATAATGGATGATAAAAAGAGAATGAGAATTTATTCCCTACATGTCTGGGAATAAATGTGTGCTTTCATTTGTACTTATCATATTGTCATAGTGTGCAGCACATTGGGCATTGTTTAACAGTTTGAAATCTTAATGCCCTTACTTCATGTATGTTGTGTTATGAATATGCTTTTTCACAATATATAGCATGGCGAAATTCATTAGGTGTTCCTTAGTTATCTATCAGTATATCATCATAACAAAAAGACATCCTTTGTCTTCATTCTTGCAAATGATCACACTATGCTTACACTGTAGTCATGGCTACTCATGCAAGATGTCCTCTTTTTTTACATTGTGATTTTTGTATGGAAAGCACTGTGTAACATGTACTCAGAAAAAAAGACAAATCTAAGAACAGCATTATTTGTAATACACAACTATTGCCAACATCTCTCTTGTAGTTTGAATATATTCAGTTATGGAAATTTTATGAACAAGAAGTTTTATGACTTAGGTTTTTGACATGACTCACTTACCGATATATGTTTTTTTCCAATATATGTGTATATATATATTTCTTTTATATTCATACAAATATCTTCTTCCCTATGGCACCTCCAAGTCTATATATGAAATATTTCCTTCACTTTATTTTTCTAAATAAGCTCTCAAGTACCAGGTGATTTTGTACCTTTTTCATTGTTCAAAAAGGCATGAATTTGTTTTAGTGATATCTAATAGTTTATGCTTAATTACCTCCATTGTTCAAAATATAACTCCACCAGGTTCTTTCATTGCACCATACTTTTAGGGATCATTTCTATAGTATGTATCGTTCTCTTACGACACACTAGTGTCCCCACACCACTAATTCAGCATTTTATTCCGTCCGTGAACTATTTTTGTCTTCCCAAATGATTTTATACACTGCGATTGTGCTAACAGTGCTACTTTGTGAAACATGGCTGTAACAACTCTATATCGGTCATTTGTACGCTGCAATAAACACTGGAAACTCAATGTTTTTGCATGCTGAGTACGGTTTTGTATGATTTTTTCTTTTATGTACGGTACATCTCATATGTAATGTATAAATTTTGTACTGGCGATATAGTAGGCATGTACTTCATTTTGCTATCCAAAAAAGCAATCGAAATTTAGGGGCTCTATTAAAGAGGGTTGTTTCTTTTACTCGAGTCAGAGGAAAGTATTCTTCAGGGAGGCAATGTTTACATCTCAAACTCTTTATTTTGGTTTCTTGAAGACCACCTTATCATGGTGAAAGTATTGTGTGAATTTTGTATAAATATCCTGAAAGAAACTGTAATAATCTGAAATATGTGAATTTGAAATATCTTTACATTTGTGTAGTAAGACATTTTAGTGCATCTGCACCAGGGTCTGCACTTCCCTACTCAGATGGTGCCAAGGCATCCACCTATCTGTCATGTGTAGTCTAGGACCATTGTGCCTAAACCTTTGCCATCTTGTTCTCTGAGTATTCGAAGGAATGAAGTCAAGAATTTTGGAAGTATGCATAGGTATTAATCCTGTCATTAAGTTATAGGTTTATTTCAAATGATGAAGACTTGTTCATTTTGAAATGTAAAAAAGTAGACATTTATATAAAGGTTTGAAATGCAATATCTTTTAAAAATCATTTGTATCCTGTTACAATGTTTCAAATCAAACAATACCGATCATGGGCCCCTGGGTATATGAATTCCATGCAGTTTAAAAAATTTTGTGTTCCTTTCTGTATGATAATAATAATTTTGTTTACCCAGGAAAGCCTCAGCGTAATTGCAGTTCTTCTTCAGAGCCCTGCAATTATTATAACGCCAGCAATTACCAGGTACCCATCTACACCTGGGTGTGACGAGTGTGGATTAATGTCTTGCCAATAGACGTTAGTGCCTGGCTGGGATTTGAACCCTCAACCCTGGGATTGAGAGTCAAGTGAATGAACCACTATACCCTGGCACCTCCACTCTTTGATCAAGTCACATCATGGAAACATTCTAACACAGGGAAGAGAAGAAAATTAAGAGAAAAATGAATTCTCGCCATCAGGCAAGGTCACAGAGAACGGTTCCTTCTTTTGCTGTACAGTTTATATGGTTGTACAGTACTGAAACTTGACATGAAAATAGATGTCATTATCTACAAAAATAGTTCTCAGAGCACTATTTTTCACAAGGAAAAATGCACATTGAAACACCATCCATATTTCTATTTGCATGTTTTAAGGTGGATGTTAAGAAGTAAAATGCATGTGTTGATAGTTGTGATCTTTGATAGGCCCTGTATAGAAATTGCTTATAAATGATATTTATATTTTGTCAGAGTTGTCATTTTTTTTTCTTTTTTCACTTTAAATTGTAAAGTGTGAATTGTTTACAATAAACTGAATACTAATTACAAAGACATTGGATGTACATCTATTATTCTGAGAATGAAATGAAAGGGAGTGTGTCAGTACAAAAGATGAGGTTTGTATGAGAGAGAAAGAGAGAGAGAGACAGACAGACAGACAAAGAGAGAGAGAGAGAGAGAGGGAAGGGTTGAGGGATGTAGAAGGAACATTAGATTGATTTGATGCAATTTATTTTGTACATGTAATTGTGATTGTAAAGTATACCACAAGACAAGCTCCTAACTGACACTTTATTTAAATGCATTGCATCTTTAGAGAAGCCTAGCAAGATTGCCTCCTGCTGTAGATAGCAGATGGTTTGTAGGATTTTCAATGTAGATTAGTAAAAAGAAATATTTTTTTCCTATTTCCTCTTGGCAAGAGAATAAAAAAGGATAAAATATAAAAATATAAAATATAGAAAGTATACAAAATAATACTTTTCATTAAGAGAGAGAGAGAGAGAGAGAGAAGTAAAGTCACTGGCGACAATAGTCAAATATGACTGAACGTCAATAAACATGATTAAAGAAGAAGCTGAGCAGCTACATTGACCTTTAATCTCATACTCAGACCTCTATAACGTGTTCCGACAGACCAGGGTTTGTGCCTGCAAAATAATGGGGGGGGGGGGGGGGGTCTATTTCTTTATAGAGAGCAAGAGCAAAGGGGCATACACTTGCAGATCCAGGGTTTGAAAATAGTGGGGGCGCAGTGAGGTTACGACGCCATTTTTTTAAAAAGGCGCCGATTTCATGTGCGACGGTGCAGTTTTATGTGAGAATCACGTAATAAGCGACCAAGTGGTACCCCTTTGACGTGACCTTTGACGTGACCTCTCGCTCTTCGCTACCCCCTGACTCGGCCACTGGACCTTGACAATCGGGTTAGTGTTGAGGTGGAGTGGGGTGGGGCAAGATCAATAGGATAGGGGAACTTCATAAGCTAGAGAAGGAAAACGAAGGCTTGGTAAAATAAATGAAGTTAACAAAATGCTCGGTCCAGTTTTACATGGTCAATTAAAAGATGCAAAACTGGCTATTTTCCATTGACTGTCACTGTCAAAGGCAAGAGATTAGTAGCTATGCTAATTATCCGAATTTTAGGATGAGGGGCCAATGACACGGATGCAAAGGGCAGTGTTCTTAAATATGAATACTAAACAAAACAAAACAAAACAAAACAAAAATCTACACCATTAACGCATTTTGCATTTACTCTGATTTTATGCACACAGCATGGGAAACAAAGAAATTACCCGTTTACATATCATCAATCAGGCATCACGGACACTAGTCTCCTACAAAATGGACTAGACTGGCTTTCTCACTAATGCCTCATTATGCAAAGCCAAGCAAAAAATCAAAACCACCATGGCCTCGTAAACACCCTATTATACACGAATCGATATCCACAGAGGGTCTTAATAATCAATTACCGCGGGTCAGACTAAAAATCGTCATCGCGCAAGCATAGAATACTAAATGCCGGTGTTTGTTATGGAGAAAGCAAACAATAGGCTAGTATGATTCATTTACCATCTAGGATTAAAGCCACTTGCATGGCCCACCATCCCATCCCCCTTTCCTTACAGAGGAAAGAGAAGAGAATCCATTTGAGCTATCTGAAAAGAAGTAGTAGTAGTAGTAGAAGAAGAAGAAAAGATAAAGAATAAGAGGCCGGTGGCAACCTTTTCGGAGCGAACAGAATGATAATGATAATCCTGGGAACGAACTTAATACAGAAAATTCATATTTCAAATGTGTATTTATTCATTTCCAACAGAAAGAAAAGAAGTACGATGACATTACATAATATATTTACAGAGAAGATAAAATGATATATATAATTATAAATAAAATATATAGGCCTACATATTCTTTTTTGCTTTATAAGTAAGCACATAAATATATTCTTAAATTCTGTGGAAATGGAGGGATGCCGTCACAGGAAACAGTTCCTCATTTTGAACAATTATTCTGGATCCATCCCAACCTCATTATGAAGTCAGGTACAAGGGGATGTCAGTGAACTAGCTCTGCATGGTTCAATGAACATGTCGCCGACAGACTAATGAGAGACTAGCCGAAGTTGTAAAACCAATTAGTGCATGGCTAATATTATGCGCAACAAAGACATTGCTTTATCCCAGTCAATATCATAATTACATCCAGCATAATACCTTGATCAAGCTACTACGGCAAGAACTTTGATTCACCTTGACTATTACGAGAGAGGAACCCGTGTGGTGCACTATTATTGTTCTTTAATCACAAAAGCTTACAATAACAATTCAAATTTTATTCTCTACTCTCTTGTAGATGTACAGTAGAAGATGCCTTTTGAGAGATCGAGAAACATGCTTTGCTAATAACTCATCCACTATTTTAATGACCGTGCACCTAGATTCTATTTTCTTTTTTTTTTCTGCATGAAACCATAACAATGAATAAATAACTGCTAAAAAGTACGACTTACACGTAACAAGAAAGACAATTCATTTCATCTAACCTTTTACTACCTTTTTATACTTATTTTGAAACCATTAGACGGTCAAGGATTTCCATTTCTGTCGCTTGAAATCAGAGCCGTATGGAAATCTATACATAGGGTTAAAAAGGCTACGAGTATTTAATGATTGCAAAAGTCGAATGAAAAATAAAAAAATACAAAAAAAAAAAACATCAATAAAGAACGGTTGGTGTGCAGAAGTTTTGAAAACTATGAGTGCGGATTAATGAGCCAAAATAGTTACAGTGGGCAGCATTCATGACACGTATTCGATGATATGTTCTTGCCCGACAAAGCAACAATCCATTTCGTTCCATATCAGGCCCACTGATCTCGAGTTGTTTTTTAAAGCTTTTTTGCCTTTATCCAGATTTTCATATACAAAATTATCGAGGAACATAATTTTTTGCACAGTATAAAAATAGTATATTGTCTCACGTACACTATAAACACATAAATATTTCTGAAATATTTTTCCATAGAGTATTTTTCAATATAGAAAAAAGTAGGCCAAAATCTGCATGGCTGCAGCGCCCCCTTTCGTTCTCATTCGATTTTGTCCATGCCCAGCAAGAAGGGGTCATCACCGATCTGTTGAATTCTGTACAGGGTTCCTACTCACTGACGAATTCATAAAAAGAGATCGGGAAAGAAGGGGATTGGGGCTAGAGGGGCACAACATTTACTTTAGTTTAATTGACTTTTTTTCCTTCAAATATATATATCTATATATATATATATATATATATATATATACATATATATATATACATGTATATATATACATGTAATATGCGTTCATAACTAAGTGAGTAACTGATTTTTTATGTTTACTATATCTCGCATTTTATGAGTCTGTATATTGCTTTTGATGTTCTCCGAAACAATTTTTTCCCTCTGTCTCACTCTCTTTCTTCCCTCCCCTTATTACAATTTTCTCATCTTTCTCCCCTTTTAGTCTGTTCTCATCTTGCTCTCATTATCATTTACACTCCCTTTTCCTTTTTTCTCTCACCGTCTCTCTCTCTCTTTCTTCTCTCTCGCCTCTAATTTCTTCATTTCTCTCTCTCTCTTTTCATATGATTGAAAGTGTGTATTAACTTGTAATATTTTAAAGATAATGTTATGATTTGTGTTCATGAAGTGTATTTATATTTGTATGACGCAGAGCCCTGTGGAAGACCAGTAACTTTCTTTTATGTTTTTCTATTTCCTTTTTATTATACAAAAATTCTGTATTTCGTGTAATTTCTGTAATAAACTGAACAGGCTACTCTGGGTAAAAATTTGAAATAAATAAATGAATAAATAAATAAACCAGCATAAACCTATGCAACACCATGACAACTTGGATAGGTCTACACCTTTGAAAACAAAAACAAAAACAAAAACAAACACCCAAACCCAAATCTGCCTCCCAGCGGCTAGTCAGACATTTCAAATATCTCATTTTTCATCATTCATTTCATTTATTTAATTTCATCTATTTTATGAATGAAATGAATATAACATAGAATCAAATATTATTTAATATGGAATGGAATGCAATATGGCACCGAAAAGGGGCAATTTCCTTTCCTCCAGAAATTCTTCATAATTTTGCTCCATTTTAAAACAATCCTAGATCTACCCCTGTTCCTCCAAAGGGTCAGCCCGCGCCGGTCGCCACGATTATATATGGCTTCGGGCCAGTGTAGAAGTCAAGGAAATTAATGATAATTGCATCCTCGTTAAGGAACTCATTTCCCCTTACTTGTTATTTGTGATAGATCAAAGTGCACGCATGATCTGCAGATTTATTATCATTTTTTCACCAGTCTTGGGAAAAGAGGCCTACTATAATCCAACCGATGCAAATTCTTTTCTTGGCAAAGAATTGTGTTCGCTTTTAGATATGCGGCCTGCATTTGACAAAATAATGATGATCCGAAATTCCTGTTCAGGGGGATTGCTGTGTTGGTTTTAATTCATTCTCATTCTAATAAAAGAATTCTAAATCGATAGGCCTATGACAATGGTTAAAGTATCTTTTAATCCTGCAATGCCAATTTAGGCCTATTCGAAAGCATGGTTCTTTTATAATCTCTTTGTAGGGCTGGCATTTGATAGCAATTTTGATAATACAAATATTCATCACCTCAGGCTGCTCTTTCAGCACTTCGAAAACCCAAAATGACGAATTAAAAAGTTTTGAGGAAATGAGAAAATGAAAAAAAAATGCGTAATACAAATCAATAAATGTATATCAGTTATGATAATGAAAACTTGCCGGCCTAAACGATCGAAAATGCTTATGGTTATATGAGCTATTCTGTCATCGTTGATTATGTCCTTGAAGAAAAAAAAAATGTCTGATGTAGTGGTATTTAAGAATGTCATTAACAGCTTGGAAGGATTCTCCACCCGGAAGTTGCTTCACGCATTGATTCCACTTCGAGATGTCATGACTCGACTCCTATGATATGTTGAGGCGCCATGACATGCTCTGCTATCTACTATAAGGTGACGTCATGATGACCGATCGCCCAGCACACACTCATCGAACACACACACTCACACAGAGCACAACAGTGGCAAACCGGATTGTGTGTGTACATGTATAGCACGGTACCGGAGTACTTTACGTGTTCTGCTAGCCACCTGCTAAATGGTTTCGTATTATATCCGTATACGCCTCGAATGGATGCCTCGTTGGGAAGGTGAAGCACAAACCAGGCGAAAATCTAACTCGGGCTAAAATACCAAACCACCGGACAAGCTGAGGTGATACTTTAAGGAACACTGATTAAGTGGGACACCTAGTCTACACTGAGGCAAAGTCTTGTAGACGTACAGTCCCTTTCACGCCTGAGAATACAGTGTCAGATGAGGAGGAATTCGGACAAGTTGATGGAAAAAATGAACGGAGCCATCGCGGAGCGCAGAGCCGGGTGATAGCGAGCGCAACCCTCTTGCAAGCTAGCTACAAACCCCTCGCACCGGTTATCAACGGGACTACACAACCATGTCTTTGCTATGTGTATGCGGTGAGTACATGCATAATTTTCATCTTCTTTATGCAGTGAGGAGGACTATTACGCCAATGTCATGTCTTTACGACTTGATTCTGGTATAAGAATGTTCATGTTGCCTGAAAAATGAAGTTTATCATGAGGATCACTGTCTCTACATGCCTTGCTGTAAATATGTAGATCTAAAGTGATGCACAATCATGATTGTGAAGGACATGATGGTGATGATGATGGCGACGATGACTATGATGATGATGATAATGATGATGATGATGGTGGTGGTGGTGGTGATGATAGAAACCCAGATGACTCATTAACCCATATTTTCATAACTTTATTTTGTAAAATAAGGATTGTAATAACAACACCACAGAAATGCCAAGAACAGCAATGCGTGAGATTTTAGTCAGGCTGTCAGGGAACCGTGAGATCGCCAGGCATTGTGTATAATCTATATGGGGATAGACTGTGATGTAGCGTGAGAAAGAGTTTTTTGGGGGATGAGCAAAAGCCCCTGAAAATGATAGGTTCATGTAGTTTTAGCAATGATGATATTTATAGTGCTATGATATGGAAAGAGCCAAAGTTCACCAGGGAGCAATTGTATGTTCTGCTATTTGAATTTCTGCAGCAGTCGACCTCTATAGTTGAAGATATAAAGTCACCACAATAATCAGGAAAAGTCTACAAAGAGATAAGTTTTTTGCACTTGCAAGATGATGAAAATATATACCGTAATTTCCATACTATTCCTTCCATTGAATCTTGATCGACCAAGTGAATATTTAAAGATTTTTTTTTTTGATTGGTGATCATACTCCCGCCCACTTACACGAATGGAACACATGTAGGCCTCTTCAGGGGAAAATGCTGACAATTGGAAAGTAGTGTGAGACAGAGGAGACTCGTGTGTGAGACAGAGGAGCAAGAACGGTGATTAGAAAAAAAAAAAAATCTGAGAATATCACATAGTCAAGATAATTGAGATCCACTTGAAGGAATGGGATGTACGTAAGATGTTTTATGATCCTAGGGTGTAAAAAACAAATATTTTTCCAAGAATTTGTTGATTAATGTGGTGCTTTCTATCCTCAACTATATAGGTTGGCAGCCACATAAATTTGCACAGCTCACCATACCAATGCTCCCATGTATGGCAAATAAAATATTTGATTGTAGCCGCCATTAAATCCTTTAAATTGTCAAGTACGATTTGATTGTAGCCGCCATTAAATTCTTTAAATTGTCAAGTAGTGTAAAATGTATTGCAATTGGCAAGTTTTTTCCAACTTTTTTTTTCAAGTTTTATTCATATCATTTCATGTTCTATACATTTTTATTGTTTTTTTTGGGTATTATTATCATTATTATTTTCATCATTATTATTATTATCATTATCAAATATCATTATTATTATTATTATCATTATCATTATTATTATTATTATTAAATATTATTATTATTATTAAATATTGTTATTATTATTATTAGTATTACTACTACTTTTATTATTATTACTACTATTATTATTATTACTATTGTTATCATTATCAGCATCAGCATCATCATCATCATGTTTTGTTATTATTGTGTAATAGTACTAGCTGTTGCTTTGCATACATGTTTTGTTATACATAACGTACAAAGCGGTATACATGTAATATCATTCCACACAGCCTTAGGGTATGTGCGCTGAGAAAAACATCAGTTCTAGATTCCTAATGGAGTTTGTTATGCTCGGGATGGTATATCGTTGACAGGAAAGTTAATGATGTTAAAGGTACTGTCACAGTGCTTTCAAGTAAGAATGCATGTTTTGTGACTTACATTTAGAATTGTTCATATATTTCTATTTACTGTAGACATGTCTGGGATAATAAAAAGATATGTCTTCATTGGTTTTGATGTTCTTAGTGTAGTGTTATTATTATTATTATTATTATTATTATTATTATTTTTTTTTTCATTATTATTATTATTATTATTATTATTATTATTAGTATTATTATTATTATTATTACTATTAATATTATTATTATTATTTATTATTATTATTATTATTATTATTATTATTATTAATATTATTATTATTATTTATTATTATTATTATTATTATTATTATTATTATTATTATTATTATTATATTACCTATCACTTTAATATTGTGCTTTTCCCATAAGGCCCAAAGCGCTTACAATAGATTGAATTGTGTACATGTAATTAATTTAATAAATGATCTTAAAACTAAAAACTACTAGTATATTGTACACAAATTACGCCAATCACCTGAAAAATTATTATGAGTACAGTTAGTATATGTCAAATAACAAAAAAAAAACAAAAACAAAACAAAAAACAAACATAAAACAAAGAACCCCAAACAAACTTTACCTGGCATTCTAGGGGATAAAAGAGTTAGAAGAAAATAAAGGATTACATAAGACCATAATGCACAGAATTCAATAGCAGTTAGATTTCATAAACGACCTACCGGTATTTCATGTCCCCTCCAAATGCATGTCAATTAGTCTACTCACTAGTCACTCAATAAAGGAGACTGTGAGAATGTGATTTAAATTTGCATTACCCGGTACTTTTTAAAGGCATTGGCTAACTTTGTGAGCAGCTGATTTAAAAAATTCTCAAACTAGGATGAAACATGTGTATGAGTACTTGTATTTATACTCAAAAACCCTGAAACCAATCATAATTTGGAAGGAAAAGCTGTAAGTTAGACGCAAACTGCGATTTTATTAGCTTTCATCTCGAGAGACACTGAACTAAGAGGACCGTTTGCGCGAATTCAAAAATACCGTTACTTGCCTTCCGCCGCGTGATACATCAATACACACAGTGTGGTCCGTTGAGTCATGTGCACATGCGCACTCCTTACGTTGGGTCTATGCAACCGACCCTCGTATATTTTTCAAACATTGGTTCACATTTCTAATATTTAGAAATACTTCCCGTGGATATTATGCTCTGAAACTTTCACACTGGTATTTTTACACTATAACCCTAATGTTTATCCCATTTTTAAGTAACAAAATGAGATTTTTAAAAAATCATAACAATGTTAGCCAATGCCTTTAATGAAAGTAATATTTGAAGCTTTTATTTGGAATGCTTGAACATAGTATAGTGGCAATGAACTCCTGTTACATACATGTACATCTGTAGAGCACAATTTCTTTTAGTGCTCTTTAAGGAAGGTAAAAGTCTTTTTTTTTGTGTAAGGCATGTACAGTGATCGCAAATATAAAGAGTATTTTTTTTAATGCATTTTTCGAAATGCTCTATTTCCAGTTTTAGGAATGAAGCTTTTAGCAAAAGGCAAGAAAATATGAATGGAGAACCAATCTTATTAAGTTTTTGCTTTTGCAAAAGCTGCTTTTCATCATAATTTTATGAAACATCACTTAGGGTGAGGATTTTTACCATGAGATCATTTGGACAGATGATATTCTGTTGCAAGTATGTTTTTACTATTTATTTACATTAATTCTGTATTTGAATGATCTGATGTGTTTCTTTTGTGAATAAGATCTCATCACGTTCAACATTTAAGTTAACTGTCCAATAGACACTTTGGATTGAAACACTTGCATATACATGTAGATTGTCATTTCCAGTTTGGAAAAATAAAAAACTGGAAATGACCTCTGAAAGTTTCTAATATCAAGCCCAGATGCGATGAGGAGTATGTGGTTCAGTTTGCATGAGCCTGTCCTTTAAAGAATAGACAGCCTTGACTTGGTGAAATGCAGGTTAAAAAGTCACACGATCGAATCTGTGCCCATTCTAGCTTGTAGATGGCCTGAAAAACTAACATTACAATCTTCTCATTAATTAACTCCTGTGTTGTGATATCGACTCTTCCGATATGACCTTGGGCCCAGGTAGCGTGGGATGTTGTCTGTTCAAACACAAAAAATTCATACTAGTACGGTATACATGTAGCTCTACCAAAACGGTATAGCTATACAGTGGATTTATGCGTGTGAACGCTGACTAACGAAACGTTGTATAACGAAACTAGAGTCAGAGCATTGCTTCGAACTAGAACTCAATAACGAATCACGGCCCATGTGTGTCTGAATGTATGCCGACCATAGAATGGTATAACTGGGCGGGGCTTAATGTGAGCGTGGTTGAAGGAGACATGACCTTGTCATGGCAACATGCGCAGTAGAAAAATGCGGATCTATACGATGTTGCTTCTGAGAGGTTGGGATGTGTGTCTGAACGGTCAGTAGACTATACGATGAAAATTTTATGCACTGTTTCTTTATCGAGTTTCGGTATAAATGTTTTGTGTCTGAATGGGGGAGGGTGTCCAGACTGCAGTGATAATCATATTTTATTGATCAGGGTTGGGTATGTTAATCAAACCATGTTTCCTAAATGCAAAGGAGGCAGACCTTTAGAGTACTGCCTGCCGAGAGAAGCAGTTGGGCTTTATCGATATGAAAAATGATATGAGAAAACGCCCTTCTGTTTGACAGGAAACTTATAATATATCAAGCTGCTGCATGCATGAGGACTGCTGCTGTATACAAAATTTCCAGTTGTTAGTTTGAAAAGTGTCTGGGTTCTTAAAGGGAACTGCTGACATTGAGGAATGTTTGAAAAAAAGTTATCATTTCTAATTAATGTATGCATAAAATTGATGTTAGATATATAGTTATCGATATATATGTGAAAGTATGAATCAAAACGGATATCATTTACCATGCTAGAAATGGAAAAAAACCCCCCAATAATTGCAGTTTCGAAGCAATTTAGACACACAAATGAATGGCGAAAAAAAAATGTCTGATACAAATATTTTCATTTTTTAGTTTTTAGATCCTCAGTATTTTCATAACTAAATGACAATACAGCTAATGAAATCCTCCTATGTTTTTGTATGGCCACAGTGTATGTAATTATCAATGTTGTACCCATGAAAATAATTTTTTTTAAAGACCAGAAATGATGTTACCAGTTCCCTTTAATTATGAATCCATCTCTGTGCAGGGTAATCCTTGTTAATCATTTTCTTACCCCATAGTCAAAGTTAAAAAAATGTAAAAAGCAATTCTTCTGAACATACATTGATTATGGGGGTTAGAAAATGTGTAACTTCTAAGAAAATTGAAAAAATGTGAAATTTCATGTACAAAGTGAATGGAGACCTGCTTGCATGTGATGTCATCAGTGTTGCCAATTTGCAGAGCCGAGAGTAGTTTACTAGAAAATGTAAATGAGTGTAATTTTCTTATTCTTTGACCGATTTTGCTCATTTCTTTTTTAAAATGCTGTTCAAATTTATCTCCTTTTATTGAAACAGCGAAACATCTAGGGTGGACTTACCCTTAAAAAAAAAAAAAATTGCCGTTGAAACCTGTAGAGATCTACAAAACATGAAGAAAAAAATCCCAGTGAAGATACCAGCCTAACTTAGAAAAGAGTGCTTACAAATCATTTGAAGGGCTCTCCCTTGTCTTGTAACTTCATTACATGTAGGAATCATTTCTTTTTTGTGTAATATGTATTGTACAGATTTTTGTCTTTGCACTTCTGCCTCTTTGTTTCAAAATCAACCATACATGTATATGATGAGAAAAAGAGCTTAGAAATGAATTTTAGTTTGTATTGAGCTTATTTTATTATTTTTACAGGGAAGGCTTAAAAGCAACAACAAAAATCATTGGAATAAAGTGTAATTTATGGGGAAAATAAGCATTTTTGCAGTTTTTAATTTTTTTTTCTATAGCCAGTGATCCTCATCGTCTCACATATTCAGTTACTCGTACACATTAATTAGCTGGTGATAGGACATTTACTGTGTCAGCTTCAAAACACTGGAATGATTTGCCACTCACAATTACAACATTCAGAAAGACATTGAAAACCCATCTATATTGCAGTTTGTAGTTTAGGATATACATTTGATTATATGTTTACTGTTTGATTCATTGTAAGCGCTTTGGGCCTTATGGGAAAAGTGCAGTATGAATAATAAGTAATAATAATAATAAATAATGATAATTAATAGGGAGATGTAATTTCTAAGACATGTTTAATCAACATCTTTGAAAGAGGATCCTGATTGCAAAAAAATAAAATAAGATAGAGGGAGAGAGAAAGAGATAGAGAGAGAGAAAAGAGAAACAAAAGAAAAAAAAAGAGAAGAAAATATTACAAATAATAAAGAAAAAAATAGTTTGATATGATTTCTGGAATATTTGTTTTTTCCCCTACATTCTTATCTTTCGTGTGCCAAAATTTTGATATGATTGATAATGTATTACATATTTACAATAATTATTGATATGTAATCTTTACTGATGATGTACCTGTATGAATTTGAAATAATGTAATTTTTGTCATGTGCTCTTTAACTGTGGTATTATAATCATGATAGGTCAAATACTTTAAGCTATTCTGGCATACATGTACTTGTCTTAAACACCTGTCGACCACACCACTCCCTTTTAAAAAAGCATTTATAGGAGGCTGCATGATGGTATCATGTATTATGTTACCAGTCTGTATTTAGTCACCCCTATCATGTAAAAAGATACACAAGAGTCCCCCCCCCCCCTTTTATGATGCACAATTCTACTAAATTAACAAAGGCCCTAGAAGCCTGCATACATGTACATGTGGTATAGATTACAAGGATAAGGAACAAAGTCAATATTTATTGAGTTCATGTACATGTACGCAAAGACGTCATGCAGATCTGGTATCATGTATGTCGGGTGATTTGTTACATCTGCTGGATACATTTTGGTATAATTTTCATTCTAATTGTATAATTAAGGAGATGAAAATGACATCATCACATGGAAATGGGACATATGAACATCCAAGAGCTTTTGGAAGGAAGAGATGAGATTAATGTTTTATGCAAAGTAAACCAATCGCTGCCGAACTTGGATTAAAAAAAAAAAAATTAGGCTTGCCATTGTTTTCTTGCAGTTTTCTGATTAAATTTTGGATGTTTTTTTTATATGTGGATCAGTTGTAAATTTTGGGAAATTCATGTGCAAGGTTTTTGTCTTTTGTGTGGAATTTAATAAACCTATTTAGGTCTGTCCATCTGTTTTTGTTGTGCAAAATCCCACACTATTCAGCTTCCCTTGTTACTGTCTTGAAAAGATAGCGTGCGGTGTGAAATGTCTGTGGTATGTTTGCCTTTGAGGTAGATATCTTCTCTTTTTAGAACAATGCAGTAATATTGTTTGTTTTGAAGGAATGCAATCACTCACTGCTGATATGGTATATATCCATGCAACATTTGTGTCAGATAGAGTAAGAGAAGGAAAGAGAGACAGGCTAGGAGAGATAAGGAAATGAAGAATTGAGATAAAGAGATGTAGAGATATCAATTGGGAGGGGAATGATAAAGGTATACATGTATGATGATAATGATTATGATGCTGCTGCTGCTAATAATAATAATAATGAATACAATGAAAATAATGATAATAGAAATAATAATAATAAAAATAATAATAATAATAATCATCATCATCCTCATAATAATAATAATGATGATGATGATAATGATAAAAATGATGATAATAATAATAATAATAATAATGATAACAAATCTGTTCTTGTGTAGCATACATATCACACTATGGTCTGTTGTCTCTATGCACTTCCAGCATAAATAGCAAAAAAAAAGAGAGAAAGGGAGAGGAAAAGAGGCATAAAGACAGAAATGGACTGATAAAAAAGACCCAAGATTAGGGATGGAGAGAGAGAAGGGGGCAGGGGAGGAGAAAACGGAGACAAAATGACCGAAGATGGGAAGAGGGGAGTTGTAAAACCATTGTAGGAGACAATGTGGATGACACCTGTTATGTGAGACATTGTAGGTCTAGATGTACATGTATCATCTTTGACAAGGCACAACATCAGGTTATGTTGTGCAAAGCATGCAAGAAACATAGAAGATATTTTATGCAGGGGCGGATCCACGGGGGGTGGGGGGGGGGTGGCCAAATCTGCCAGAGCCCCCCAGCCCCCCTCTCCCTCCCCATTTGATAAGCATAAAGAACAGGGTAAATACACTTGAAAATGCTGAGGACCCTTTTAGGAGGTAAAACAGACACCTGAAAATGCCAAAATGCCTCCTATACCCCCCCTTTGAAAAATTCTGGATCCGGCCCTGGTGTGTACAAGCTTAAGAGCCTGAACACGTTCATGATTATTGGCATTTGTGGCCTGATCTTTCATTTATATCCAGGGCTAGGCATACACGTGTAGGTTACATGGCTCAAATTGACAGAATGTCCTCTCATCATTATTTAATAATCCCTGATACCTGGCTTATTGGCATAACTGTGCACACGCACATCACTTACTTAGGATCTTTCACCATGGAGCACTCTATTCCTGTGCTGTACAAATTCAATATAGACATAGTGGGAGTTGTGAGTGTGTGTGTGTGTGTGTGTGTGGTAGCAGGTGCACACACACACACACACACCACATACACACCCTAACCACTAGTACAACACATACAGAGACACTCATGGTACCACTGAGTGCAGTATGTATACCTGTTTAATATAATAATGAATTATGTAAACATTGACTGTATATTTATTGAGCTAAATGATGGCCATACATGTAGTTTTTGTCTCAAAAGAAATACATCTACAATAGTTTTAGGATATTATATTATGGATAGAATTTTTATCTTTTGTGCAGAAATAAGAGCAGAGATTGTAGAATAGTTTTTGCAAAAATGTGATACTTTTTTATCTGAAAGCTTGAATAGGTTGAATATACATCATTTTTTCTCTGTGTACCTGTTATTCATCAGCACACTGTCGGGTGAGAAAAAAAGCCATTCTTGATATTTCTTACCCAACCTAGATAAAGACAAAAGAAAGAAAGAAAGAAAGAAAGAACTGGAGATGACTGATAAAACTCTTAAAAAGGAAAAAAAAAAGAAAGAAAGAAAATAACCATATAGAAAAAATGTCAGTGTTTAAAAAGGCATTATATTGGAGGGGGAAAAATGGCATAAAAAGTAACCCCATAGAGAAGCTTTGCAATTTTTGCAATTTTCTCCATCCCAGCGTTTCACATTTGCATTCATTGATAACATAACATATACTAGTATGAGAAATATCAGTGAATTACTTCAATTAATTTTACCATGTTTAATAGTATTTCAAAAATGTTCAGCAGTGCCTTTAAGGGTTTGCTATTTGAATGATAAGTAGGAATGGATGGGGTCCCTGGGATGCATCATTGGAAAATTAATTTCATTAATGTCATAATTGCTCATGATCAATTTCTGCCTGGGGATTAAGAGCTCCATATTTCATTGGCATGATCGGAATGAAAATGAGCCCTCTCTCTAAATACCCCATTCCTGCGGGTGATTTTAGTCATGTAATTTGCATCCATAAAAATTTAGCCTTCTACTTCCATAATGCATGCCGGGCCCCTAGGAAGTTATTTCGTAAGAACTGAAATTGCTTTTGCTGGTTTTTTCTTTCTTACATTAAAAACGATCAACTTAGAACTGGGACATATGCCTCGGGCATTTTATAGATGAGACCTTTCTTAGTAAATGTAAAAAAGTTTGGAAATATCAGTGTATTATGAAGCTCCAGGGAGAGAGAGAGAGAGAGAGAGAGAGAGGGGGGGGGGGGGGGGAGAGAAGGGAGGGAGGAGAACAAACTCACATGTAATTCAGCTTTATGCTTTTTGCATCTTATCCAAATCTTTTTCATAAAATTTATCAATACATATTTAGATTTTTCTATAGCTGCCTGATATGCCTATAAGACATGTAGAAAATCAGAAAATGATTGGAGAGAGGCAATGGGAAAGATTCTTGGAGGCATGAATAGAGTGAAATGCAGGGTGTTAGAGAGGCAGAGAAAGAAAGAAACAAACAGAAAAAACAGAGATATAAACATAGACAGTGACAGAGAGAGAGAGAGAGGGGGAGGGGGAGAAAAGTGGAAAATAGAACAAATATGCTAAAAAGTATTTGCCAGCACTGCGCTGATTTTTGCCCCACTTTAGAAAAGTGGATGCCATGATCCTTGTGAGCTGTCAATCATCATCTCTAATAATACTTTTTCTAAACTCTCAAATCATTTACCTGATTGAAGATAGCCAGGGCTGGTATTTAGTTCAGTACTTAAGTCAGAAATACGAGTATTTTACTTAGCTTTTTACTTAGATAAAATACTTAGCAAATTTTGGCATTCAGTTCAATATTTTAGCTTAGTATTTTACTCTAAATCTAAGACACTTACCTAGAAGACTTAAGCCAATTCTTTTGGAGGCCTTGATTGGCAGGCATAGGTTTTTATACGCAGTCATCATGAGCTGCGCAGAATTATATGATAGGGTATTCGAGCGTATTTGATGCGACATGTTAACTGCGCATTGAAAATATCACGTCACAGTGCTTATCAGTAAAGAATTTTGGCTTAAAGTTGGCTTACTAAAGTAAAATTCAAAGTATTGAATTGAATATGACTTAAGCAAATTTCTTAGCCAAGCAAAATACTTAGTAAAAGTTTTACTTAATCCAAGTATTGAATTGAATACCGGCCCAGGTGCTTTCAATTTCCTAACGATGGAATAAATAGCTACATGTAGGTGAATATTTCTTCTATACTGATATGTATTCTTTTGTAGTGTGTTTGATGGGAAGGAGTGAGAGTGGTGCGCTTGAAATGCAGTTGTGCTGAATGTCGAGGTCTTTTGGTCTTGTGGATAAGTCTCTGGACTGTGAACCACAAGGTGCAAGGGTTCAAATCCCCTGTGCAGCACTAATATCCTTTGGTAAGACATTAATCTTCATATGCCACACTTGACCCAGGTGAGGTATATGGATACCAGGTAGGAATTCCTTAATAGTTTTGAGCACCGAAACGGCAGCTTGGCTAAAGCTGGGATAATTCTATTCAATTCAATTCAATTCAATGCTTTATTGTCCATAATTGCAATGGAGATTTGATTTGTTTACATGCATATCACAGGATTATACAAACAGTCAAACCAAATAAATAAACAAACAAAATATTACAAACATAAGCGAAAGTAAAAATGAGAAGAAGTACATACATGTACAAGGGAGCATCATGAATGACTGTAAATACATGAAACATGTATCAAATTATTGTAGGTTTGTGTAACTGTACAATTTCCCGAATGACAAACTATCATCAAGAAAGGAAGAAAGGAAAAGAAAGAAATGAAGAAGAAGAGGAAGAAGAAGACGAAGAAGAAGAAGAAGAAGAAGAAGAAGAAGAAGAAGAAGAAGAAGAAGAAGAAGAAGAAGAAGAAGAAGAAGAAGAAGAAAGAAGAAGAAGAAGAAGAAGAAGAAGAAGAAGAAGAAGAAGAAGAAGAAGAAGAAGAAGAAAGAGAGAGAGAGAGAGAGAGAGAGAGAGAAAAATATATATACAGACTGGCAAACCAACTTGAAGTAAATAACAAATATTACAGGCACAAGTATATGCAGAAACGTGAGAAAGTACATACAGGAAGCATTGTAGATAACTAGAGGTACGTAAAACATGTATCAAATTATAACTATAACTATATATCATGGGAAAATGTATTTGACACAACATATGTTGGAAGTCACAAAGAGACAAGCAGCATCTTTAGAGATAAACCTGCTTTTGAAGCAACATTGCCAATTTGAGGATCGCCATAGAAAGTAAACTGAGACTTTTCAAACATTTATGACCTTCTCATTTTGTAATCATTTTTGATGGAACTTATGAAAAAATTGCTTCTCTCTATCCTCTCTTTTCATTGAAATTGATTTTCCTTTCTTCTTGAGTTGGATGATTTGAAACAACAAAAAAATCATCACGTGATATTAGTTTTTAGTATTAGTTTTTTGTAATTTTTTTTTATATTTGGAAAAATATGGATGCTGTATGAACAAAATTTCATAAACTATGACAAGACACAATCTGCCCCTATAATCTCACTCTAAAAAAATGCATAGCTTGAGGGCATGGATTGAGGGATAGATATATCTGTCTGGTGACGTAAAATGTAACTGTCTTTTTTCTTAAAACAAATCCCCTTCACTGTTCCATCATCAATGTAGGCAATTCTGGAAATTGATAGTGATTGATGGTATAGATTTATTCTTCCAAGAAAGATGGACAGTAATACATGAAGTGTGATTTATTTGCCATTAGAAAAGAATAGACTTCTGACATGAGTTCTTAGATGCCCTCAACAGGAGCAGGAGAATCAGTATTTGATTTGAGGTACATCTTTTTGTTAGTTGTGATTTTAGATTGTACAAAATGGCTATTTTTTGTATATTCATGCATATACATGTATGTGTAGTGCTGGAGTTGTTCATTAAGACTCACTTTTGACATATTTTTATCATTAAAGTGTACTAGGGACTAGAAAATATTTTGTATGCAGCTAGAATTTATTAATTAAATCCTAGAGAGCCTTTACCTGATGGCATCCTGTGAGTTTAAAGAAGTATGAAGTAGATGTTACGTACAAAACCTTGAGCCTTGAGTTATGAAATATACTTACCTTGTGTTTGACCCTTAATAGAAAATGGAGGCTGTAATAGAAAAAAAATAGATTCCCTTGTACTTTCACTTAATCCTAGAAAAAAACATGCAATTAAGATTCATTGTAGGTGTGTAGCACCTTCAGTAATGAGGTCATACAGGCTATGTACATGAATCCGAGGCTGACGATGGATGATTAGGGTCTGTGGAATTACATGTATATAATGATGCTGGAGGATCTGATTTACATAAAAATTCAGCCAAATAACTGCTTTGACAGTTCAGAGCAAGCTTTGTGGTCTTGGAATGACAGGTATTGAAGATAGTAGTACTTTCTTTGTGAAACATCACGAAAAAACCACAGCAACAAACAACAGTGCTAGGGAAAGGCAGCATAGATGTACAGTTTTAGTAACGAAGCAATGCTGGAAATAGTGCATGTATCTTTGCAATACTGTAAGCCACTTTTGTTTCTTTGGAGCCAATAGAGAGCATGAACTTATATCCTTAAACCTGTTACTTGCTGAATTCTCTCACACCTGCACTGTATCACAGGCCATCCCGTTCCATTTGCCAGTGGATGATTGCCCTCTCACCTTCAAACAGATGGCTCCTAAAGAACGGTTTTCATGGGGCACGTGATGCGATTGCTAAAAAATGGCAATTCCAACATTTGTATTTTAGGCTCCAAAGGTTCGTCAAACATGCACCCGGTTTGAAAGTGTCGTCATTTGTTTGTTCTTTAGTTCAGTGGGAATTTTAAAAAAGTTTGAAATTGCTTGCAAACATTTCCAGTATCCTGCAAACAATTGATGATGCTTCCAAACCCCTATGTATGTTTGGTGCACTACTGGAGCCTAGAATACGAATGTTTGACTTTGCCGTTTATTATTTTGACATTCGCATCCTTCGCAAATTGTTCACATGCCTTGTGAAAAGAGTTAAACAGCACTGAAAATGCAGAATTCTGAGAAATGGACATGATGCTTTGATTTCATCATGACAAAAACAGCAGACAAGCAACGCCAAATGACAGACATTGCAGATGTACAATTTACTGATTAAATCAATGCTGGAAAAATATTTCACAGATGGAAAGCCACTCACAAGGATTTATGAGTGGCTTCACTGAGTGAGTAAGAGTTTGCAGATACACAATGAAGTGGGTAGTCCTAAAATGGACTGTTCGGTAGCTTTTTGTGAGAGTTCTGAGAAGAACTTCTTAGAAGTTTGAGAAATCTTGCCTAAAGATAACCATCAATCCTTTTCAGGACTGCCCACCTCTACATTGTGTATATGCAAACTCTTACTCACTCTACTAATTGATTCACCATGTAAACCTTCAAAGTTTGTCTCATAAGTACTTTCAGGGAAAACTGGTTTACAACTAGAGTAGACTATGGAAAAAGATCCATTAGGCAATTTTGACCTTGCATAAAGTGTTTAATGTAGATTGAAAAATGTTTAAACACATTTTTTTCCAACAAAAAACAAACATCCAATTCAGTATTTCTGCTTTCCTGTTGTTTGCTTTTAAATGAAAAAAAAAAAATGTTGGCAAGAGAACTTCCTTTGTACCTCTCAGAAGCCTTTGGCAAATTATGGACTACTTGTTAGATTTACATGTCGGTGCCTTCAGTGATGCAATTCTTGGTTTGAAGGCCCTGTGTAGCTTCCCTGCCCTTAGCAAAATAAAATTAAAGAGAAAATTGGGTGTATAAAACTTTCAAAATGCAAAACCTGCTTGAATCCTGTTAGCTCTTGTGCTGTTTTCATTCATCATTTCAGGATTATGAATGACTCTCAAACTGGTATTACATAGTTACAAAATAGTTACAGCCACTAACATTCCTAGAAAAATTGCTTATCTGGAAATGGTTTTGCACATTGATTTTTGATCAATACAGACAAGAGAAAAAACAGATGGCCTCTTTTCCATTCTGAACATACTTGTTTACCGTTTGATTTATTGTGAATGGAATATTTGATTAAAACTGAGGGCAAAGAAACAGTGGGAAGATTTGTGCTATTTTGAAAAGATATTGTTCCTGTATTTGTAAACAGGTAAATGATATAAACATTAATGCAGTGTAACACATAAATCAACTGACCTGCTCAGATGAAAACCAGTCATGTGAATTTCTAGTTTGTTTTGTGGATACAGTAATGTATATTCAGGAGTGTATTTCAACAATCCTATATTCCTTTACACTCCTGTAAGGAAAAATCTTGATAAGAAAAAGGAAAACTTTAATTAAAAAAAAAAGAAGAAAATCTACATTTTGTTGCAAATGAACAACATCATGATTTCCACCTACACTGTAGGGTGCTTACACATTATGTAGGGAATTTCCCTTTGCAATCCCTAGCAAGTATAAATCTTGTTGATCCTGATATAATGATGCATCTATCTGATGTATTCAGCATCGATGTCAACATTAATGATCCCCAGATGAGTTGAAGGTAGTTTGGAGATGGAGCTATACTTGATTGATGATCTCTCACGAAGTCATTGAACACTATAATGACACGAGTTATAATTCTAAATCGGAACTTACTGTTGATTAGATCCTGTTACGTTTCGATGGGATACACCCATCATTGTCTTACAGTAGAATGAGACTGTGCTGAGGTGTGGTCCCATCTGTGAAGCTTTTGGCAGAAAAAACATTTGGTGACTTCCGGCGACTGTCACATGATTTCTTATCACGTGACGTTAGACGTGATAGATGTTGTGAAAAGTCACCAAATGTTTCCCGCCAAAAGCTTCACAGATGGGACCAAACCTCCACACAGTCTCATTCTACCATCAGACAATAATGGGTGTATCCCATCGAAACGTAGCGGGATCTAATCAACAGTAAGTTCAGATTTGGAAATATAACTCAGTCATTATTGAACTTAGAATGAATAAATACCAGTAATTATAACTTTCATGACTTCACTGAACTAAAGTTACAGCTGAATTGTCAAAACAACAGAAATCTTATACTAGTACATGTATCTGCCATATGATTTTGATAGAGATAGTATTGCTGTGTCATGAGCACCAGAAGAGACAAGAGAACAATGAGCTTCAATTTCAAACCCTGAGTTTTATTCATCTTATTATAGTTTGCAGATGTGTGACACTTTTGCATAAATTCTTGAAAGGTCATATAACTTGTCACATGCTAAATGGTGATACATTGGATCTGCCTGATTGGTAATTTCACCCTTTACCCCGTTGACTATTGCATTCTTACATTCCCATAGGTTTAATACAGGAGTCATCCAGCTCCAGTTACTTAGCTAACAGGTTAACCCGTTGAATGTGTAAGCGTGAGATAACATGGGGCTGGGGTTTGTGAAAAGTGTGTATTATACTGAAAAATCAAATCATACTCAACAGATAAAACTTTGAAGTTTGCCTTAAAGGTAGTAGACCACATTTGCACAACACTGTTTCAGAATTTGAAGGGAAATGAGCTAATTTCAATTTTAAATGTGAGATATTTATGTAAAACTATCATGTTATCAAATTTACAACAATATTCCAAAGAATAAGTGAAAAATGAATGGTGTTACTCTTAAAGCATCAGGAAGACACCTTTACAAAACAAAGAAAATAAAAGAAAATTTTTGTGTTGAATATTTCCTTCTCAATCCTAAACGGGAATGTACTGGGATCTAGAACTTTACGAGTGTTTTTCTGTGGCTGAAAGCAATCTAAAGGGAAACTTTTGTGCAGATTGGGTGCCACTTGCAAATGTGGGCAACTACCTTTGACCTGTTGAATATTATGCCTGAGATAACTTGGGCTGGGGTCTATGGAAATTGTGTGTTATACCGAAATCGAATCATGCTCAATGGGTTCAATCAAATAGATTGATGGGCAGTTTCACATGGGAAGCGCACAATCAGTTTACTTCAGATTTATTGTAAAACCAATCACTTTGATAGTCCTGAATAGCCAAATCTTTAAATTAAATGAAGGTTAAAAAAAAGAAAAGAATTTCACTATCTTCGTTAGTATTGGTATAATAACGCATGTTTGAATTGAAAGGTGACACCATTTTCTGGTAATTCTGTTACCAATATACATGTAGCACAGTATCATGAATGTAAGTAGAAAATTGGTGGAATGTAAGAGTTCAGGTGAAAGAATGGACATATTCACAGAGTATCAAATAATGAGAAGGGGGGGGGGGGGGAGGGGGGAAAGAGTACAACATTAACACATAAACTAAAGAAATTGGCCTAAAAATCTCTGATTTGTAATTTCGTTATCGTGGAATTGCCCTGATATGAAATTTGTGAGTATATCATTTGAAATCATAGAGTTTAGCTTGATGCTGAGTTGTATAAAAGGGTTCCTTTGGCGTACCCTATTGTCACTTCAATATATTTCGGTGATGACAGGAAATGAATGCATGACATGGCTATGCGGCGCATCAGACAAATATGCAAAAAGAAGAGAAGTATGGCCATCGTTATCATCACCTGTGGGGGAAATGCATTAATGGTAGGGGCCATTAGGAGCACTAATAATTCACACCTCCGTCCATGCACTCCAAGAATGGGGTAATCATTTAGATGAGATAAACCCCCTCAAGCGCAAGCACCAATGCGACGCCACTTCCCGACCCATATGGGGGGAGCGCTCTTGAGCCGGGCTGTTGAGAAGGAGGGCAACCCGAAGGCTTGAGGAGGAGAGCACGTTTACACTAGTCTCATCCTTCACCTCATGTGAAGAGGATGCCACACATATCTCGATGTGGATTGTTCTCAGCATACTAATGGTAATGGGAGGTGTGTTCATACTGCCATGTGTTCCACCACTAATAATGTCCTAATCATCATCGTCATCGTCATTATCATCTCCATCATCATCATCGTCATCATCGTCATCGTCATCGTCGTCATCGTCATCATCATCATCTCCATCATTGTCATCATTGTTATTATTGTTACTACCATGATCATAGTCATCAACATTGACATGATCATGATCACCATCATCATTATCAGAATCATCATGAAAATCATCATCAGAATCATCATCAGAATCATCATCAAAATCATCATCAGAATCATCATCAGAATCATCATCACAATCAGAATCAGAATCATCATGATCACCATTATCATCACCTTCCTTGATTCCTTCTAGCCCTGAAGCTGAAATCAGAGTAATGACAAGCATTATTTCAAATGTAACAACATGAAAAATTAGGGACTGTAATATGGCTACGTATCAGTGAAAAAATTACTTTTTTTTTTCCGGGGCTACTTTTTCAGCCTACCCGTCCGAATTTTCTGCATTGTACACAGTGTACATTGGACCCTATGAGAATTTCAGGGGCTCTTTTTTAGTTTTCCAGGGCTTTTTTAGGCATTTCGGGGGCGAATTTGCCCCGAGCCCTCGTGTATTTTTTCCCTGCTACGTATATGATTTGTGATGAAGACGTGAAAAGTAAAATGATATTTATGAAAAATGAAATAGCAAACAAAGTGGTTTTATCTTACATGTACAAGCAAGGTTAAACTCCTTATTTGAATATAGTCATTGAAATGTTATGTGGTTATTTCAACTATACGAAGGTGAAACAAGGACAGTAATTGCATTTGTAAGTCTTAATGAGATATGTGGGGGTGCTTATTTCAGTATTGCCCAAGTGTAGTTTACAGATATATGAAAACACATTAAAGAATTTTTGTACAGGGCCAGATTTCAATAATACTGCAATAAGAATTTTTAAAGAGAGAGAGGGGGATACACAAACAAAATACCCTTGTAACCGTAAGTTACAAAGGTTTGTCAAAAGGTATTCAAGATCTAAGGACATAGCTATATAAAAATTGAAATGAAGACATTGAAAGAGATGTAAAAAACCCATAATGGATTCTTTCTCTGTAAGAAAATTGTGAAGGATTATACAGGAATATAAAGGGGGAAAAGTTGCCATCAATCTTGACCAGGTTTTGGTAAGTGGTATACCTGGAAGAATTATTCCTTAAAATGCATGTGTGGGCCGACCATGGTTGCCAGCTATTTCTCTGTAAAATAGTGAAGGATTATAGAGAAATATAAAGGAAAAAAAGTTGCCATCAAACCTGACTAGGTTTTAGTAGGTGGTTACCTGGTAAAATTATTCCTGAAATACATGTGTGGGCTAATCGTGGTTGCCAGGTAAACCCAGGGATAATAATTTCCAAAGCTCTCTTCAGGTGTAAAGAGATGTTATATGTTACCTTATGACATGTGCTCTCCATGCACAGAATGCCATTGCTTCTTAAAACCTATAAACCGGTAAAAGATTAATTTTCGGGGTTTATTAGAAAGGATTAAGATTTGTGACAACAATGCCTAATTGTACATCATTTTTACATTTAAGAAACAACACTGAAATATCTTACACAGACACATTATTAAATTGAAATTTGAGCATACATGTAGCCAAAAAAGAAAGAACATCTCACTCACTGGAGAAATGATATGAATACCGGTAGTGCTTAATTACAGTTGGTTTGTAAACAAAAGAGGGAAGATGGGTTAGAAAGAACAGAATGAAATGTACATGTTTGCTTACCTGAGACACTCACTTCATGCTTGATCCATGGGTACATGAACCAAAGCATGACACATGAATAAAAAGCGACAATATATAGGTTCACAGATTATGGTTGGGGGGGGGGGGGGATAAGTAATAATTATTGGGTTTTATTTACCCAGGGTAGTCATATCAATATTACTACTGCTCTTCCTGCGGGCACTGCAATTATCATTACTCCAGTAACGCCAGGTACCCATCTAGTACACCTTGGTCAAAAGGGACACATGTGAGCAAAACACCTTGTTCAAGGATGTGAGCACTGGGTGAGGATCGAACCCAGGACCTCTCGTATGAGAGGCAAGAGCCTTCACCACTGTGCCATAATGGAGCTTTTTCCATTGCATGTATAGCTTTTATTTCATTTAATGTTAAAGTGGTACCTACTTTGCCAATTCTGTGCATTTTTTTTTACATCTTAAGAAATAACTGTGCAATATTTTCATGCAGAAGTCATACTGGTGGTATGTACCTTGAAGAGTGATTTTTCAAAATCTATTTACTTTACAGCAAGTGCATCTGCAGTGTCATTATTTATTTATCATGGAAAGAGATACCCTCTAGGATGAAATAGAAATAAATCATTGAATAAAATTCAACTGCACTCCAGTCAACTCTAAAGATAGTGAAAGAGTTTGAATAAGGGGATATAATTCCCCAAGCACCAACTCAAAAAGGGCATTTATCTGGAGGAACAGAGACATTTGCCAAGTGCCTGCCTGCCCACCGGGATTTTAAGTCGGTTAAAATGTGGTTTCTGAGGTGAGCATTTCAAAAATGAAGATTTAAGAAAAGAGCCGGAGACATCAAAATTAAATCTCATGCATAAATGCATTCAGGTCTTTAGGTGTGTGAGTGGAGAAGACTGTAGGGCTTTAGCTACCACAAATGTTGCCTATTAAAGCCATTGGTGAAAAGACAATTCATGCAGGTTTTGTCTAAGACCTCCTTCCCCCACTTCCCCACATGCCACCCTTCTCTTAACTTGAGTAATGGTCAAGTTATGAGTGGTAATATATTATGAAATCTGTTTTTGCATCTATCTATCAATCTGGGTACCCTTTTATATATCTATTAGGGTACCCTATACCCCCCAACCCCTCCTATAAATTGAATAGCATTCATGTTGTATGTGGTAATTTTTTTTTAAAGCTACATTATACCATCTCTTCAGGTACTTGGACTGCCCACACCCACTGCAAACCCTCTCATAACTCAAATAAGTTACAAGTGATTATATTATGTGAAATAGTATCTTTTTCTTCAATCAATCTATCTCTCAAGGTTGTCTTGTCTAGAACCCCTCCCCCTCCCTACACCATCCCTCTCGTAAAACTTAATTGTGATCATGTTGTGAGTGGCAGTGTGAAATAGTGAAATCTGCCCTTGCCTCGCTATCCGTGAGTACTGCGAATTAAATTACTCATGTAATCTGATGTGATTTTCATTTCCCGGATGTTTGAAAGGCCAGACATATCTGAAGTAAATGTGCTAGTCTTCATTAATGATGCAATCAAAGGTTCATTTGTAGTGTTCACACATGGCACCGCGTCACTTATGATAATTGGATGCACACTATGCTTCAAAATTAGTGCATGTTCTATTTGTCAAGTCCGGGTCTTGACAAAAGCTGTGCAGGCAGTGCTGGTGACATCATATCGTCGCTGAATTCACGAAGTGGCACAAACCCCCAAAATTGTGTCCAAAGTCAAATTTGAGTTATTTTCAGTTTTATCATTCTCTGGGCATGGTCTGTCATTTCACAAAATTTTAGAACCCAATTCTCTCTAATTTAAGAGATGATTAAAGTGCAAAAACGACACGAGCCTGAAAATCTACATTAAAAAATATCCATGAAGTGGCACAAGGGTGTGTGCCATTACGCGCCATTGAGTTCTATACAGAAAAAACTCAACGGCCTGCGTGCTTGTGCCGGTTCATGAATTTAGTGACACAACACAGCGCGACACGAGCACTTGTGGCGGTTCGTGAAATGCTTTGGGTGCGCAAGTGCCACTTAAGTTGAAGCAACATTTCTACATAACGACACCTGCATTTGAAGCTTTACTGTGTTGAGATTTGAACTTAGTTTGAGTACGATTCTACATGGAAGGTGAGAGTAGATACTTGGCTTTCTATCTGTGCTTGAATCATACAGTTTAACTTTATAGCAAATGGCAATGTGCAGTTGAAAAACAGATAAAATCTTTAATCGCGTTTTACTCGAAAAGTGATATCGCGCATCTGCGGTCGCGCGTGCCACTTCATGGATTCAGCGACGATATTTCGCTCGAACTCTGAGAATTTGGTGTTTTGTTTTTCCACTATTTTTTTTTTTTGCTACTAGAAGGCAAAAGAGATCATGTTTGCGGCAGTTTGCCCCTGTCTTTTGTTTCTGTGGCCTTCTCATGTACCATTCATTAATATGCAAAAAAAAAACAAAAACCGTTGGAGCTTGTCCTTAATATAATAAAAAAATAATATTGATAATAGTGATGATGGTGATGAAGATGATGAAGATGATGAATAATGATGGTGATGATGATGATGATAATAATGATAATAATAATGATAATAATAATAATGATAAGAATAATCATGATAAATGTAACTTATATAGCACCAAATCCACTCTGTGGAGTGCTCAAAGTACATATAAAATAATTAGGAATTAAACAAATGTTTTTAGATGAATTTTAAAGGATTCAGGGGTTAAGCACTTATTGATGTCTTCAGGAAGGCTAATCCATAATTTAGGACATGAGTGGGCAAATGATCTGTCCTCTAAGTTTTTGCAATTTCAGGGATCACAAGATATGAAAAAGCCTAAGATTTGCATCATCTTACTAATGGGAACAGCCTTTTTCTCAAAATTTATTTAGTAAACTTGTGACACTGGTTAATGAACAATTAGGAAAAAAAAGGAATATGGATAGGACAAACAAATTTTTTTTCTTACGTTTCATTTAATATTCTTTAAGAGAAAAAATGTTTAATACATTTTTTTCAGAATTGTGGCTCTCTCGTGTTCCTGCTGTGCGTCTACTACGTCCAAAGATATTGACATATTTGTATGCAATGCTTACATACCCCACTAACATAGCTCTCAAGTCTCTTCACCCCCTTGAACTGTTGCCAGCTTGCCTCACATCAACGTTAACCCACGGGGAATAGGGTTGATGGAGAGGGATTTGGATTCAGCCCCTGTGGATTTGCGGAGAATTGAAAAATTCAAACCATACGTAAACATAAAGAGGTTGGGACTGACGTGGGCTCAAAAGCAAGATGGATAAGTCGATGGAGTGCGTAGGGGGGAGGTATGAAAGATATAGTAGAGCTAGAGATATGACGAATGAAGAGGAAGGATAGAGTGAGAAATGTTTTTCATTTTTAATGACGACGTAGTTTGAGGAGCAGCTTATAGCTTATTTCTTGATCAAAAAGCGGCAAATAAGGGGCTCCGTCATTTTAGGAATTTTCTGAAAAACAAGGCTACTTCTTTTTGTCTATTTTTGTGAAATTTGAAATGATTGTTGAAGTTGGGGGGTCATGCTGAATCTGAAAAGATCTTGTGACTTTTTACTCCAGTTATTAATCATCACCTGTATAATAAATGGAATATTTAGATCCATCAAAATTAAGTATTAATACACTCTTTTTTAATGATCAGTGGAGGGGGGGGGGGAGGGGAGCTCCAGAGAGAGAGAGAGAGAGAGAGAGAGAGAGAGAGAGAGCAAGAAAGAGAGAAAGAGGGGATTGTTTTCAAGTGAAGGCAATGTGTTTTTGTTATAAGGGATGTAACCCAAACAATATGATATTGAAAATCAAAAGCAAAATACTTTACATTCATAAAATCAATTGACAGAGATATACATGTGCAGCGAATGCCCAGATAGTCATGGATTGGTAACACTGCTGATTCGTGACTTCACATTCACCAAAGACATCAGGAACAGTAGTGTTGTGTGCATGCCAATCCCAAGCCGAAATTAGCCGATAATAGCCCCGGGATTGCTGTCTCTTAAAGGGGCATTCACGCTTTGATTGGTAGCGTGAGTTGTATTAGTTTTGTTTTCTCTCTGTTTGTAGATTGGTTTTAATCCATCCAGGGTAGGCATTCCATTAGTAGTTTAAAGTGATTACACAATGGTAAAAGTTTTTTTGATATATGATCGAGAATAGAATTCTAAGAAGAATAACATTAAAAATTTGATGATTTTCAATCGAAATCAATGCATTTTGGCTAATTTTCTCATGAAAAGTCAAGAGTTGACCAAAAAATTTGAGTTTGAGGTATGACGTCAAAGTGGGTACCCAGCTTCGCGCATTGCAGTTGTGCTGCGCGCTAGACTGTACAATATGTATTATACCTTGCGCGCATTTTACTAGAATTGCGCGACATGGTACCCACTTTGACGTCATTTTGACGTAAAAGTGGGTACCCAGTTGAAACTGGGTCACAAGCTGAGGGATCAAAAATATCCTGAAATCTTACCACATTTGGGGGTTTCCTTGGCAACACGACTTTTAAAAAAACTTTAGGCAGATGATTTTCTGCTAATGAAATCACGCTCTTTTAAATGAACTAACATTGTTTCAGCATTGGGTACCCCCTTTAAGGCATTGCTTACATGTATCCAGTACAAGAAATTTATTGTCTGTTCAGAGCCAGAAGGGCATTAACTCATATCATTTTGTACAGACTTAACGCCCTTCTGGCTCCAAACAGACATTATATTGTGACATTACTAAATGACAACTCCACAATATCAAAAAGAGGAAATCCCCATTGTTGCATATATGTACAAAAAATTGTATGGTCATATCTATTGACATGGTTATATTTTACAAGTTGTTTAATTAACATGACATTCTTTTCATACTTCAACTATTGGCAGTCTAATCATTTGAATTGAATTGGGATATCATTTGCTTATTGCTATGTGGAAAACCTTCAAAGTTATTGATATTCAGAAATTATCTTCTGATTTTGAAGAATTTGGAACAAAATTTAACGCCTATTACAAATGGACAGGTGTAATCTCTACATCACTTTGATATAACTGGTCATGTGTATTAAATTTTTGTTTGTCATTCATGTAGAATATTAATGAAAATGTTAAGTATTTTATGAAGCACTTGGCTTTTTTAAATGTATGATTAGATGGTAGTATTTTCTTCTGACACAAAAGCTGAAAGTAACGAGAGCCATTTATGATGAGAAATACTTCTAATGATAGACAGATGGACTGATAGATATAGGAAGGAAGACAATTTTGAATTGAGAGCAGAAAGGAAAAGATAAAAAAGAATATGGAAAGATTAACTAAAGTTAGGAAAAGAAACTGAAAGTTAGAAGGAAGTAAAAAAAAAAAAAAAGACTTTAGAAGAAAAGTAAAAACTTACAAAACATGAGAAAAATTAATATTTTTGAAACACAGAGTAAGGATTAAAAAAGGAAGAGAAATGAATTATGTATCGACATAGAAAATAGAAAATGAGGTACTAGTATTTAGTTTCTATTTGAAAGCTGAATGCAGAAAATGACTTAAGAAAGCAGAGAAACTAAAGAGACAAATTATGGCTAATGAATGGGAAATTTATGAGTATTATTAAACTGTTGGCTAAATGCAAGAGAGAGAGGAGAGTTAAGAGAGGTATAAAGAGATAAATAGAGACAGAGAGAAGAGTGGGGAAGGCAGAAAAGGAAGAAAGCAAGAAAGAAAAAAGAGAGAAAGAGAGGAGTGGAACTGTAAGGTCAGGTTAGAGAGAGAGAGAGAGAGAGAGAGAGAGAGAGAGAGAGAGAGGTCACATGGAAGAAATTGCCAGGGAAAACGTGCAAAAGAGAAAACAAAACCTGGATCGGCGGCGGTGGCTTGTGATACAAGCAGAATGCCATGGCATGGCGTACTTGAACCGTGCGAATTGAAACATCTTGAACATACATCACGTCTTGGCAAAGCTGTTATGTTACCATGGTAAGAGCATGCGTAAAAAGCAATTTGATGTACGTTAGCTTGTCAGAGCAAAAAAAATAAATTCCCTGGTCTGTTGGTAAAATTTACACAGTCTTGTGACTTTAGGCTGTGTGTCTTGGCTTGCTTTTTCTTGCATGATGTGTATTATTCATGGCTGGGTGAATGAGTCTTTTTTTTATTACTGTGTGTTGAGCTCTTTTATTACAAAGCTACCTGAAAGTAAAATACTTGATAATCCAATATTTGAATCGAATGAAATTTTGATATCATATGTTTATTCTAATAAGACCCTTTTTCCTGGTTTTAGCTCTTCCGGTGCCAGGCTAAATGCCCTTCTAGTGCCAAGGGTTTTGTTGGTTTTATAAATGAAGCGTAAGCTTCGAAAAAAATGTACCAAAATGTTAATGTAAACCCATATTTTTTATATGATTTTTTGAATGCTTAATTTGTTATCAATACATCAATATGAAAAAAGCTAAATAGAAATCTATTTTTTGCAAAGGTACTTGAAAGTTTTTTTAAAAAGGTGCAGAGATGCCAAGTTCCCAAAAATTTTATGAGTGAGATTTTCATGACTCGGCGTCTTGGCGAGGGAGCGAAGCGACCGAGCGGGGGGAGGGTTGCCCTCCCACGGTAGGGAGCTTTTTCAATTTTTAGCTCTTAATGGTGCGATCTGGTGCATACTTAAGTGACTATTTTTTACTTATTTTGAAAGACAAAAGGTAAAAATACCTTCAATTGCAACTATCACTTTAATCAGTGCGTATAATCTAGCGAATAATGCTACCTTTTTTTTTTTTTTCTGTCGGGTCCCGATGCGTGAGAAAAATGGGTGCCATGCGTGAGATCGTGAGACGGACCCTGAATGCGTGAGTCTCACGCACAATGCGTGAGACTTGGTAGCTCTGAAGGTGTGATATTTGATTTTAATGATATTTTGATACGATATTTCGAACTTTGATATGTATCATCTCAAAGTTGTAATAAGACCTTTTTTAAAATTTAAGACCATGAATTAGGCATCTTACGAAAACACTGGTTGCTGTGGAATGATATAGGCTGAAATGAAATTTCTTTCCAGTATGTCACAATAGACATTTTAAATGTTGCATTTTTGGATTTTGCATTCTGGATGCATTCTTTTGCCCCACGGTGTTTTCTTAAGATGCTGTCTTTTCTATAATTTCTGCAACATCCATCATATCTCACTCAAACTCATTAAATATCCAACAAAAACTCTTTGTAACACCAAACATTAAGGGTAACGCTTGCCCGACGACTAGGAGCCGTTTGTTTATTAGACATTTAAGAAATTGAACATTTGTTTCAAAATTAACATTTATTGCAAATAATCTGATTCTGTATATCTTTACATTCCTACTTCTCTCTACTGAAATTCTTTACTAAACAATATTATTGTAAACATTCCTATTATCCCTATTCTAAATTTGCGACAAGTAGTTCCAGGGTAAAAAACCAGAGATAAAACTCGATGAGCAAAAACTCTGGAAAACCTTCGGATCCAGTTTTGCAAAAGAAAGTACCCACAAATCTTCTGCGAACATCTTAAACAGCTTTATTGTCATTCATTCAAATGTTGTCGTGATGAAGAACGCAAGCTAGAATGAAGTGCTACATGTATTTCCTTCCTACCACACCCTAGATACCCATGCTCCAATGCCCCAGTGCACCCATAATTACATTCCTAGGAAACCTCTGACAATGCTTCAACCCGACGTACATCAGCGAAATGTATGCATACATTAACGAGACAAACAACATTTACCTGCTATACAAACGTAACGCAGGTAAATAATATTATTGTGTCCCCACAGTGTGTATTATTAGCTTGTCAGGCTCTGGGGCAAAGAAAAAATCCACAGCTTGTTGGAAACATTTACACAGTTGGATGATTTACATATAGGTGGTGCATCTTGGCTTGCTGTCTCTCTTGTTAAGATGCCCTTTATTTATGGTTGGGGGATGAAGCACTTTCTCATACACTGTATGATGATATACAGTGTGTCCCAGAAAAAAAACCCAGAAACCCTAAAGCAGAGGGTTATTGTGACCACAGTCACCACACTCACCACACTATGTACTGTATGACAATAATTGTTCATTTCCCAAGAATTTGAATTATTATGCTGTCACATTTACCTTGATGTGATATTAATCCTTACATGCTTCACTGTGCAACACTGTTTCGAAGATGGCATGTCAAAATCAATATTTGCCAAATTTGGGTAGACCAAGAAAGTATTGCTAGAAAAATATAATGTAGGAATTGCCTGTTATTTGGATCAAATATGTTATATTCTTGGTTTAGCAATAGAGTTACATCATCCGGTTGGAGTGAGATTTCTTTCTCACTGGTAAGTTTTAACCATTAATTATTGTGACTTCATAATTTGCATTTAATATAAGTTCATTTCAACCAGAAGAGGTAAAAAAATACCCAGCTTGTTGGAATAAAATTTACACCGTTGGATGACTTTGTTGTGTCATGGCATATTCTCTTGATCCATGTTTATTATTTATGTTTGGGAGACTGATATGTTTTCTTATACACTATACACATTGAGTTTCAGATCCATTACAAAGCTATTTGAAAGCATTTCTAGAAAAATGGCAGTGTAGGAATTGCTTGATATTTTGCTGAAATACATGTACATACATAGTTGTAGAGTTCCTTGCAGATAGACATTTGTTATCTTTAGAATATGGACTGCAACTTCATGGTAGGTTGCAATGTGAAAGCTCTCATGTTATAAATATTTTAATATCTGTACATGTTTATTAAGAATTACTTGCTTCTCTAAGGGTAAATCTTGCCCAGCATTTCGAGAGATGAACAATATTTTTCAGACTTCCAAAAACAGAAACATTTCCCTCAGCAGGGAAAGTTAATATCTTAAGAAGATAAATAAATATTTTAATATCTGTACATGTTTATTAAGAATTACTTGCTTCTCTAAGGGTAAATCTTGCCCAGCATTTCGAGAGATGAACAATATTTTTCAGACTTCCAAAAACAGAAACATTTCCCTCAGCAGGGAAAGTTAATATCTTAAGAAGATAACTCATGTCCGATTTAATCAATGTGTAGCCTGTATTTTAAATCAAATCTTGAATTTTTGACAGTTGTCCGAATCCTGGAGCCCCCAAAGGGGTTAACAATGGGGCATGTGATATAATAGTCTGTTGAACAGGATTTGATTACAGTTTTAATGTGCATTTATTATCAACCGTAGCCTGAGTAATATCAGACTTCTTGTTCATTGGTCAAGTATGAACAGTTTATATGCAAAAACTGATAAGTGCCATTAAAAAATTTTTTAAAGTAAGATCACCACCATGTAGTACAAAATAATACTTTTCAAATGATAAATTACTCATTACTTATAAAGGTATATTGTTGAAGTTATAGTCAAAAGTAGCATAATTCTTTTAAATATTTTCTTTATTTTTCTTGATCTTTAGTGCAAATACCTCAATTTGATAAAAATGGATATATTGGTTTCTGCATTCAAACTCTTCATATATATATCCTAGATTTTAAAATTCTGTAAAACTTTGCTCTGCACATTAAATGTTTTTCTTCCTATCTGATATTTCCAATATCAGTAACATTTTCATTTCCCATAATGGAATCGCTGTACCGAGACTCTGCCTGTAGTAATACCGTAAACCATTTACATGCTCCATGCCAGCTTATTGCAGAGATAAAGGCGCTCAGTGATATTGGGTAAATCACAAGAGAGGTCAACGCACTTAAGCCTGTCAGTGCTCAATTTAACGTTCGGAAGAAGGTAATGACTAAGCCCAGCATCTATCCGTGGTGACCCGTAATAATTTACCATTTTGAGCCATCAAGTCGGTATGAAGCTGTTTTCATGAAAAACCTTCATTTACGGAGCTCTGATCCGACTGACTAAAGCGAGAAAGCTTGTATTTCCCTGAGCGTAATCTGTGTTGCATATTGGATGTGCTGATAAGCTGCCATAAGAGAGCTCTCTTTCAATTTTTGAATAGTGTAGGCCGTTGTGAAGTATTCTTTAAAATCACACTGTCAGACTGTGCCAATGTACTAAATGTTTAAACTACATGAAGATTGATGCCTTTCTTTGTATGCAGGAATGATCAACCTAATACTTTGATACTTTTCTTCGCTACCATATCTTGAATCCCTTGGCTTTGAAAGGTGGTCCAAATTTGAGTATTACATTCTTGAATGAGAAGTGCACTAAGACTATTCCGATTATATACTTAACTTTTCAATTACAAATAAACCCTTGATTCATTCTCCCCAGTGAGATCTATTCTTCTAATGTCTCTTTCCTTGTACCTCTTTCACTGTGCCTCCACTTTATCCTTCTGACACGACGAGCTTCTTTCTATTTTTAAACCACTTACTGCCTGTGTTCAGTCTTAATTGAGAAATTTATAGCCATTTTATTTTCCAGTACCTACACTGTTTATGGCTTGATTATACTGCCTTTGCTTTTTATCAGCTGTAACTTGTCTATCTATATGCATGGTATAAAGGCAGAGATACTGACCATTAAAGAAAGATTCACACTGTAGCTGGATATCCAAAACAATTTTGATCTCGGACGCTAAATTTAGGAAGATAGCCACAGTGGCAGTCTTCATCCTGAGGGGAAGATTCATGGAAAATTTCGCAAAGAACTTCATTTTCATCCTTGAACTTCACACAAACAATTTGAGTTGAACATGTAATTGCCTTGCAGATCCTTAGAAATTCCGGTAGATTAGGCCCAAAGTTTGGAATATTCAAGTGACAAGTTGTTTTTTCCCCCCTGTCATTTGTAGTGAATTAATGTCAAAATGCGCCTTGAAGATTCTTGGACATTACATCTGACTATCAGTATTTTGATGGTGTTTTTTAAGTGTGATTTTGCAAAAGATGCTGGACTATTTTTATTTGAAAAAATCTATCTTCCAGAAGGAAATTTTCTTGAAGATTCTTGACCTGTAATGTGGACACGACTGAGGCGCACTTGATGGATTCATTTAGCAATCCAATAAAGCCTAAGTGATCTTTACAGAAATAAAATCTATTTACTCTCGTGGGGAGTGCAACAAGGTCATTTCCATTAAACACAACAAAGAGAAACATACATGGTGCTAATGGTCTTTCTCTTCTATCTATATGTAGAAGATTGAAAGCATAGCCTACACTTCTTAGTTTGTAGGCACAAAACCGGGTCGGTGTAAATGTGCATAAGAGTGTTTATTTATTTATTTAATTTCCAGAAACACAATATAACATGACAACAATTTTTCAAAATAAGCATAACAATACATCAATGTAACACAGACAACAACCAATACCTACGGATTACCTATAAGAAATAATTTCTGTTAACCATTCGTGACAGAGGTTCACATTTTGTGGTTTGACCTAAAAACTTTTGATGCAAAGCCCTAAAAATCATACCAAATACATGAGCAGAAAGAGCAAAAAATTCTATGCAAACTGTGCCCATTTTGGTTGCATCAATATTCTTTGTTTGATGCTGAAGATTTTTTAAAGGAAAATAAGCATTAAAATCCTCAAATTGGCAATGTGATAGAAAGTTTAAAATCGCTGTTATCCCCTGCAAATTGGCAACTTTTTGACTTATCATAATTTCTGTCAATTTATATTCATTTCAGATACATGATGTTTTATAAGAAAAATGTAGCAATAAAATAAAAATGTTGGTCTTGCCAATTTGAAGAATAAAAGCTGATCAAATTAGACTTTAAATAATTCCTGTCACAAATGGGTTAAAGGCTCTCCTCATTGGTTGTATGTTGTAATACAAACTGAAACCAACAATAGTAGGTAGCATGTGGTAGCAATAAAAAGATCAAAATGGAGCATAACATGCCTGAACTGCATGGGAGATTATCATAGGCCCTGTACCATGCTCTTTGCACAGCCTTGTTTCACATTTTCAGAGACTGTAGACTCTATCCCCCTGTGCAGACACAAAATGTCTATACCAAAACTCGATAAAGAAAAATCGTGTAAAATTTTCATCGTTTAGCCTACTGACTGTTCAGATCCTGACCTCTCAGAAGAAACATTGTATAGATGCGCATTTTTCTGCTGCACATGTTGCCATGGCAAGGTCATGTCTCTTTCGACCATGTTATACCATTCTATGGTTGCCATACCTTCAGACACACATGGGCTATAATGAATATTTATCGAGTTCTAGTTAAAAAAAAACGATGCTCAGACCCTAGTTTCGTTATACAATGTTTCTTTATACGTCGCTTCATTAGTGTTCAACACAAATTCATCGTAAAGCTATACCATTTCGGTATAGCTATACAGTTTTGGTATAGCCATACAATGAATTTTTTTAATGTCTGAACACAGGGTATGAAAGTGTATTTAAGTATTAGAATAGGGTCTGCATCATCAGACTGTACCCTTCTTAAGAAAAAGGGCAAGACTTGTTATCCTCCCCTCCTCCTATTAAAGGAAAACGGAAGATATCAGTTTTGAAGAAAAAAGCAGTTGAAACAATAAACTTCAAGGATCAAAATGTTTGAAGGTGCTAGCAATTAAAGAGTTGAAACCACTTTCTTCATGAATATAACAAAAAGTGGAGCATTGTCTGTAGAACCTGGGCACCGTTTCATGAAAGCTGTCAGCACTAACAAGTTGTCAGTCACTGACAGTTACCATAGTAACAGTCAGTGATCAGTGCTTCTCAGCCAATCAAAACCAAGGATTTTACTGAAATTGTCAGTGACTGACAACTTGTCAGTGCTGACAACTTTCATGAAATGGTGCCCTGTACTACTATTGCATCATTGATAATAAACCATTTTATTTTGAAATAGTTATTTTGTTTGATAAGATTTTTTATAACAGATAATGCTCTTATAGAATATCATTCTAATACATTTTACTGTCATGATATTCACTAGAAGAGTACATTTACTGCTATACAAGTATCTGCCTGCGTCTCTTTCTGTTTCTTCGAATTAGGATCAGCCTTCTTTTGAAATTACTTTTGGAGACAGTGCCATGATTCATGTCTGATAACAAGTTCTGCAATTTCCTTTTCTTATCACCCATAAGAGTGCAGTGGGCATTTTGAACCCTACCCAGCCCCCATCAAAAAGATCTTGGCTGGTATTCTGAAAATTGTTTTATCTTATTTCTTATCTTCACTTTTTAAAATTGTGATAACAAATTTTGAAGGCAAACTTGTGACTGGTTTGAACTCTGCAAACTTGCACCCATGGATGAGCATGCAAGTCAAATGTGGGCGGTGTTATCATACCCTGTCACAATTAAAATAAGATAGAAATAAAACAATTTTCAGGTGGTGAATGGTGGTGAATTGGGTTTTTACAGACGTGTATCAATCAATTCTGATTTTTTACGTCTGGGACCGACCTTTGACGTCAACATCCGAAAGACGTGGCAAATGTAGATTCATGTCTTGCCAAAGGACATTAGTGCCGCTGCAGGGATTCGAACCACAGAGCTTGGGGTTCAAAGTCCGGAGACTTATCCACTGAGCCACAACACCTCTAAATACCGGCCCTTCTTTTTATTTGTGAATTTGAAAAAAGGGCCCACGTAATTTAAAATAAACCACTCTGCTTGTGTCACGTCGAACAAGTAAGGGAAAAAAAAATTGAAAAATACAAAAGGTAACAAAAGTTACTGATACACGTACAGTGTGTATGCGAACTTAGTAGTGCATTATGTTTTATGTATTTTTTTTTTTATTTACTTTGATTTATTGATTGAGCCCTACATGTACTTTCATGTATAAGTCCTGCATTTTTGCTATGTAGTTAGAGTAGTTTGCACTGTACTGCTCTGAGCCATGGTAGATAGAAAATCATGCATGAACAAGGGGTCACAGGGAATTATTCTCATGGTATCAAATAGCAATTTGTCACCCATTTTTGACATCACAGTTAATCAAATTCTACAACATGCATACAAATTTCAGGGAGAAGAACTGGTAATCTGGTATGTTGGTTGAATGCAATTTGGCTAATCATGGATAAGGGGAAGGATTTATTTCTTAGTCACTGTGACTCATTGTGACATCGTGGCTAGGTAGTCAAATTATGAATGATTTTGATTGATTGCTATATTAGTCTGGATTATGCAAAAGAATCCCAAAGGATAGCAGTGAATATGTGTCTGGAGTGGAGTTATTTGCTGAGATGGGTGTGTCTGGAGCATTTTTATACAGTCGATATTTGCGTTATTCTGTCATGTTTAGGTCTAAATATTTCTACAAGTTGTAATGTTCTGAATATAAAGGAAGGGTGATCCTCTCCCAATGTTGTCACTCTGTAATGATTTCGCGTAAAAGAGGTCTTTTTTTTAGCATGTTTTTGAGTGATTTTGAAAAAAAAGCATTGTTTTCATGAGCATATACTAAAAATAAAAAAGGGGTGTTTTTGAGCTTGTACTCGAAATTGAAAAATGGGTGGTTTTTTTTTTTCTGGTCCTTGTTTGCAATTTTCTGTTTTTGACTCAGACTTGGATTGAATTTGAAAGGGGTGGTTTAGTAAAAGTGTACTTGGAATGCAAAAAATAGGGGTGTTTTTTAAAGGCCAATTTGTACCAGTTTTTGTGCTAAATAGGGGTGAAAATGGCTGAAAATGTACTTGAAACACCGTGAAATAGGGGTTAAATTCTGGGTTGCCGGACAATCATGGTTACACTTTTGAGTATAGAGTGACAATACTGGGGATCCTCTTTCATTCTGTTCATTATGAAGCTGTTGATATGAAATTGCTTTGCCCTCATTTGCAGTTTCCCCTTGTTTTCCTTGCCATTTTTCCATTTTATTCAATTATCTATCTCCAGTTCCCTATGTAAGTTAAATGGGGAGCTTACTGGACAAACTTTGCTGTTAATAGGTTCTCCCACATTCTTTTATATTGTATATGATTACTATTACTGGAAATTACTTACTGCACTTAAAAATATTGTAATAATATTATTTGTATTACCTCATTTGTATGTTTTTATTATGCTTTTGAACTGATGTAAGCCGCATGGAAATAAACAAATCAAATAGAATAAAATCAAATCAAATTGGAAGTTGGTTTACAAAATGCAAGGGAGGGATTAAAACAGAGAAAGGAAGGTTGAATGAGGGGGAGGATATATTTGAGTCATTTTATTCAATAGTATTAGGTGTATAAAGGACATTTAAATGTAGATTCAAGTCACTGCTGCTTCATTGGGGGAATAAGAAGCAGTACTGGTATGAAGCAAAACACAGCAATGGTTCTAGTCATTAGAGCCATACAGAAAGTATAAGGTATAGGAATGATGGCAAAATAGATGGGTAAACAGATAAAGAGATCAAGTTGTGATACTGTAGGGACAGAAAGAGAGGGAGAGAGAGGGAGAGAGAGAGATAGGGAGGGGGAAAGGAAGGGGGGGCTGGAGATTTTTATGAAATAGACAGATCTGGACTAACACCCTCTCTAAAATGGAGAGTGGGGGGAAAGAGGAAATTGGGGAAGAAGCAGGAGATGCAGAAGAGGTGGGAGAGAGACTTAGGAATTGGTAGACAATCTTGATTGTATTCACGTGTGAGAGAGACAGAAAGAGACAGAGAGAGAGACGCAGAGAGAGATACAGAGAAAATGCGGAGTGGGGAGTGCGGATTCATAGGTATTCCAGCAAGGGCGCAAGGAAAAGGGGGGGAGAGAGAGTGAGAAAAGGAGGTATAATTCTAGAGAAAGAGAGAGAGGGAGGGAGGGAGGGAGGGAGGGAGAGAGAAGGAAGAGAGATGGACTGGACAGGGAGATATAGGGAGAGATAAATGGAGAGAGAGAGAGAGAGAGAGAGAGATTGAAGGAGTGAGCCTGGGAGAGCTAGGGTAGAACAGTATAATGCAATTAGCCAGAGTGTGCCCCGTTCAGTGTAACATGCATTATCATTCATAATGTAAAGGTTGCCCCGGCCTGGCCCCTGTGTAGATTGAGTGTTCAATTATTCAGATGAAGGTATCGTGGTAGCATCCATCCAGGCTGCAATGACAACAGGAACAAGACGGATGACATAACAGAGAAAATAGGTTACTCTCGGGAATGCTATTTCCTGTACAAACAACGACGTGTACATATAGACAACAATTGTTTTAAGGAAATGTATCTCCTTTAAAAATTTTTTTCATATTTATGACTTATGGGAGAGAGAAAAAAATAGATTGCTCTATTCATATTTGTAAAGTCTGTCAAGGGTAGTGATAAAAGTGAATAAAATGTGCAGGTGTTATGTGGCTCTAAAATGAGGTGACTTACATCTACATGACACACTGTATACCCGGAGTTTCATTAAAGAAAAAAATAAAGATTTTTGGTTACTGGATACAGAAGGATTGCACAAGTGTTTTAGGGTTAGGGTTAGGTATAGTTCCAGTTAATTATAATTCCCAAGCATTTTTCCGATGAAGGGTATATGCTCCCATCTATCCAAGCTGCAATAGATCTGTTAACAGTACATATCAGTGAGCAGTGGAGTGCGTTTTAAAAATCATTTTTTTCCTGACCATTCACACTCACTATCAGCACTCTGATTCTCCAAAAGCACAGTAAGGAGTGCACATTGTAGTGCACAGAGAAAATTATAGTGAGCTTTTTTTATGTCCACGCACATGAAACAAAAAATTTGCAATGAGCTTAGAAATTTGGTTTTCTCAGCGCGCTCTTTCAGTCTAAGTGTGAACCCCCATACTGAAAACTGAAACAGGACTGATAACACAAAAGATTAAGCAGTGGATATATGCAATCTTTGTATTCACTTGGGAAAGCTTTTTAATTTTCAACAATATCTACATGTCCTAAAGCCCTTGGTATATGCAGCATTGGTTTAAATGAATCTGTTGTCTGTTAGTTTACATACAAGGAAAATTTGCTCCATCAATTTTTTGTAAGATCTGTGAAATATTTCATTTCAGTAGGAAAAGCTATTTCTGACTTTAACATACATGTACATATTACCCAAGCTCCTGACATAAGCAACAAGTGTTTTTTAATGAGCAACACATCTGTTATTATGTAAAGGCATGTGCTGTTTATAAGACATGTTAATACAATCTATCAGTACATCAGAAAAGGCTTGATCTGTTACATTTTCAAACACCATGAGAAACAATGGTTCCAAAGCATTGCATCTATTCTTTTGTAATATTCATATCAGGGTATAATGTGATACATATTTACTGATATGAACATCCAAAATTCTGATGTGTTTGAAGTGCCTTCCAGAGTTTACAAGTTTACTCCATGGCTTATTGTAGACAATAATTAATAAAACTTTTATCTTTCTGTTTATTTTTCTCTCAACAGTTAAAGCCGCATACTTGGATGGACCACCAGGTAAGAAATTTTATTTATTTACTTTTTATATTCTCTTTTCATCTTTTGAAATTCAGGAGAATTTTTATTCATAGCATTTAACATGCTTTTCATAACCAGGAGCCTGTTTCTCCATACCATTAGGTATAAGTTTTTGGACATCCCATTGAAACACATGTTAATTGTATCACGTGTCTCTATGGGTTGTCCTAGAACTTTGGCTTATGACGGTTTTTTTGAAACGGGTACCTGGCTTTAAGTAGACAGTAGGGCAATTCCACGGTAACGGTATTACAAAATGTAACTCCGCTGATAACATTTTCAGAGTTTGTATACGTTTTGTACCTTGCCTTCCTGCCATTTAATACTATGAAAATATGCCCATTCTTTCACCTGAACTCTTTCATTCGAACAATTTTTCCAATAACTTACATTCATGATATTGTGGTATACAACCTAACGGAATTACCAGAAAATGGTGTAAAATGTGTAATGTGTAAAATCAAACATGCATTATACCAATACTGATTATGATAGTTGAATGATAGTTGAATTCCTTTTTGTTTAAGCTTCTTTTAATTCAAGGACTTGGCTATTCAGGACTATCAACATGATTGTTGTTACTATAAATCTGAAGTGAGCTGATTGTTCTTCCCATGTGGAATTGCCCAGGGCCGGTATTCTGAAAATCGTGTTATCTTTTGTCTTATCTTCACTGTGTTAAGTGTATTAAATTTAAAACGCGTACTTACGGTTGGTATAAATTGTGCAAATGATCAGCACACATGACAAAAGTGCACGATGTGAGGCAACGGCGTACACTATGTCTGATTGCAAAGATAACACGATTTTCAGAATACCGGCCCAGTATTCAACTTGACACTTAGCCATGAAGGTGGATAAGTAGTCTATTTGATCAGTATGCAAATTGTAACCGTAACTGTGCAATAAAAGGTGCTCTCGATTACCCTAAAAACCTCCCCTAAGGATTTATGATATAGCACCCTGCAAGGCAAATGCCATCATGGTACACATGTCATCAAGCACTTAGAAAGAAATAATATGTGACTTTGGGGGGACATAAAATGGAGATGTTGTCAAAGGCACAACTTTCAAATCTCTGTTGATGTGATATTGGTACCTATATGCAAATGAAAGTGGACAATTGAGATATAAATACTTAAAAAGGAACAGAGTCATAAAAATTCAGGTATGTCATATATTTTATGAATTGTGTGCAAGGATCAGGTATTGCAGCATAGGTTTGCTTGGTGTGTACGAAAAGACATTGATTTTTTTCTCCATCAGTTTGTCGATCTCATAAGAAATTAACATTCGCTTGGATGCTTTTGTTAATCATTAATGTGCTGTTGTTTCATTAATCAAGCTGCCAAAGTGTTGGCAAACATTCAGCCGTAAATATGAAAGTGCTGTGATGTGAACAACATTTAGGGAAACAAACAGTGTTGGGTGCAAAGTCATTTCAGTGCTGCTGGCAGTTCTACCCACCAAGATTTTGATGGATTTTTCTTTAGAAAAGTGTATTCTTCTGAAGAAAAGTCCTGTAATTGTAAAATTAGATGTTAAAGAATTTTTTTCTTTAAATCTTAATAAATAAAGGAATATGTTAGATAACTTGTGTTACAAACTCTTTTTGTGTTTAATATTTGTAAAAGGGGCTTTGCAATTGTTAAACTTCATTCAAATCTCGACAAAATAAATATGAATATAGAGAGACAGAAAGCAAAAAAAAAAAAAAAAAAAGAATTTTAAGAAAAGAGAAAAGAGAAAGAAAAGAGACAGAAGTGTTGGAGGACTATATCAATATTGGCAGAATTGTTTAAAGTGTATATAAGGTATTTAGGAAAACAACAAACAAACATTTAATAGCAAAATGATACAAATATGATTTTGATATAGACTACTGTTATTAGTGTTGGTATTTGAAAAGACAATGCATTTCTGACTGATTAAAACCAAATAATTTGAAATCATATTTACTGCTAGAAGGAGAACCCTGTCCGGATCAGTTCAGTTTATTAGGGCATTTCTATTTGATAATCTAAATACTCGAAGGAAAATGACCCTCCTAGCCAGTATGTCAATATTGACCACCTGTAAGTAGTAAAGTAAGCTATTGTCATCCTGGAGTTGATTTTCTGATCTGTCTCAATTTGTCTGATTTTCTTAGAAATATCAGTTACTATGGTAAGCGATATAAAGCAGGTAATTTTCCTTGGAGCATTGTAATTATGTAATAGTGCATGTAAAGATATGGAGAATAACACAATGATTGAAGGAAAATATACATGTAATGTCCTTGTTTGGATAAAGGAAAAGCCAAAAAAAAAAAAAAGAAAGAAAGAAAAAAAGAACCATTTACTGAAATTCCTCTCTACTACTTTTTGACAAGGATTACATAGACAAACAAATTAAAGAAATAAAAGAGAGCACTGTATATCATATCATAAACACTTAAACAGGCATCTGAATTACCGCAATGCTTTTTGATTCACTCTGTGTAGAAAATCTAATGTTGTAGCTGTTTAGACTTGTGAGTATTTTGCCATATACAGTATCAGATGAAAATATATAAGATATCTCAAAACTATGTTTTTGGTGTTACTAAAATGTGCATGGGCTTTAAGATAACAGAGAGGTGCAAGTACACAGTTTGCATTAGAGATAATGAACTTTTAGCATTGAGTGTCTTCAAGTACTTTAAGGGAATTGTGGGCTGTAACTTGGCGGCCCGACTTATCCCAAATTGTTTACACTTTGTCCATTACAAGGATTACAGGACACAACAGGAGAAGAATCAATATGTTCTGATGATAGCGGCGCATGATCCGCCCTTGATATCGTTAAATTACACCTTATCTTCCAAAAAAAAAAAAAAAAAATGAAAGAGAGAGAGAGAGAGAGAGAGAGAGAGAGAGATGGCATGGCGTCTGCACTGCAGCTCTGAGTGATTGTTTGTCAAATTGCCATCAAATTGCATTTTCCAGTTTTCTCAGAAATGAACGATCACATCATTTAGTTTCCCCAGGGATTTATTAGCCTTAATGATCGCCGTGCATGGCATTCCATAACTATCCCATCATAAAAAGCTAGGAATATTCATTGAATATTGTCATGAAAAGAAAATCATCCAGAGCATGATAGATTCCAGTGGAGGTTATAATGTATAAGTTATAATCATTTGCTGATCATGACCATAAATAGAGTGCATGGCTTGTAGATTCAATCATATAAAATGATGTGATAATGAATTAGTTCATAAAGCAGTTACTTTGCAGTCTTGGAAAAAAGTTTGTCACAGAGTTTAGCATGTGTCTGGTATTAAAAAATCCAATGCCCCGCTGTTGGCAATGGCTTACTGTTACTCTGCATATTGTGAATATGAATTCCATTCTGAATTTGAATAATTATCCCTTTTCTCCTTAGGACATGTTTATCCTGAATTAAAACGCATTAGGCAAGCTTCCCTGGAAAAATAAAACCTGGTATATATCCTTGTTATTATCACCTGGGGTTAGAAGAAATGTTTATACAGTCAGACAATAAACAAAGCCGTTGCTAGGTACTTGACAAAGTGCTAACAAACCAAACGGAAAAAAGGGGGTTATTTGATTACTTTAGCTATGCGAGCATGAGTTTTTGGGGTTACGTTTTTGTGGTTCAGTCTGATATTTACCTCTGTCCAGGGAGTCCCTAAAATGCCCCATTAAGCAGACAGTGACTGCTGAAATGTGAGGAGTATCGTCAATTTTTTAGTCGATGTATGACGTTAGTGGATAATTTACCTGTTGTAAATGCTTTCAAGTTGATGAATGGCTGAACATTCTAATTTTTTAGATATACTCTACTAAAAATGTAATAGTAATTGCCATTACCATAATTATTGGTATTCAGGCAATACAATAAATTTCCTTGCATAAAAGCAGGTGCTTTATGGACCAAGCATTTACATTACAAATTAATGCTTGCAGAGAGTGTTATTCAGGGCATTAACTTACTGTTTAAAGGAAATTAAACCCTTGTGGATTCAAACGAACATTAATCTCACCTGTTGATTGCTAGAAGGGAGTTTACTCAATGTTGAATGATATTAGTTCACACCCTTACATCTGATGACATATCGTCTGTTCAGGGCAAGAAGGGCATTAACCAAATGTTAAAGCATATGAGTTAATGCCCTTCTGGCTCCAATCAGACGATATCGTCTTATGAAATATATAGAGCAAAAGGGCCTTATGAAGCCCATAGAGTAAAAGGAGTTTATGCCCTTCTGTCTCTCAGCTGAGAATATGCTTGGGGTAAAATCACCTCAACCTTTTTGTTCTCTGTTTTTGTTGAGCAATCATTGTGTGTCATGAATGATGCATCAAGATATAAAGAGATTCCTCTACAGAATGCCTTTACGGAAATAAAATATATAGAATAGTGGCAATATTGATAGAAAAAAGACTATTAGGATTTAAAAAGAAAAGAGGTCTAAAACAAAGTGGACTGAGGAGTTGAAGTGTTATGAAACATGCGAAAATGGGGAATCGTAAGGGGAATGATGGGCAAAGATAAACAAAAGAACAAATGATATAAGACAGAAGATGCAAGATCAAACAGGGGATACAAGATAAAACCGGGAAAGGTGAGCGTCTGTCATGACATTTTGTTTGGCAATGAGCTTTGTTGATGTAGGCATATGTGACGTCACCGCCGTGCATCCTGTACCTACATCGGCGAGGGTTCAATCCAATATTAGATGATAGATGATGTGTAAACACAGGATCACCTATCAATAATTGCATTGGGGGGAAAAATGTGTGAGCCGACATTTCTTTGGAAAATCGTGCTTTCTGCAAATAGCGTATCCCGTTTCCCAGTCTATACCGGAGTCTGCCCTCTGTGATGGCATTTTGAACAATGATCACGCGTACACCTTGGGGTGTTTCACAAAGACTAAGGGGGTATTGCAAGAAACTTGCAATTGATTGCAAGCCAATTTTAGGTCCCCAAATCAATCATAAGTCTTGCAATCAATTGCAAATTTGCAAATGATTGCTGGTCTACTTCTTGCAACAGGAGGTATGAATTGATTTGCTATAGTTTGAATTGATTTATCAATTGCAAATTTGCAATTGAAATTTACAATTGATTGCAAATAAGTTTCTTGCAACACCCCCTAAGATTGACTCAGATTGCTCTTAACTATGGCAGGCCATTCATGCCACTGCTTGCTTTCACCATCGGTCTCTCAAGGGATGCGCCAATAATTGTCACAAATTTGAAGAATGTAAATTTTGTGTTTTCTTCATCAATGTACTATAAATTGTCAATTCTGCAGATTTGTGACCATGATTTGAAATCCTTTGAGAGATCCATGGTGAAAGAAAACAGTGGCATGAATGGCCAGCCATAATTAAGTGCAATTTTAGTCAATCTTAGTCTTTGTGAAATACCCCCCAGGTGTTCTGATCTGAAATGTAGCATAAATGTTTCTTTAAAATTTCTATGCTTATTCATTTCCGTATGCATTACAGGGGAAGTCATGCAGTGCTAATGAATTTACCATGCATTAATCATGAATGTGTTTCTAATGGGGATGTGCGTAATGCCATTTAACTAGCCATCTGTGGAAGAATCGTAAATCAGGAAAATTCAACTTCCTAAAGCTCACAGATCACAAAATTTTTTAATCATAAATGATTGATCTGAAAGTAAAAGTTGGCCTTACAGAAATACAGATCAATCAACTTAACCAGAATTAGCATTCGGCAAATCTCATCCCAGCTGGCATATCGGCTGGATTAAAAATTCATACATATATGTGAAATTAATCTTAAGGTGCATTCTAAAAAATTTTGTCACTTTGATGTCTGGCCCTCATTCATCAGTTGTTGCCATGAAAATGCATGTTTTATATTATCTCAGTCATTAATGATTAAGCAGAGTCAAGTTATCATGGTTGAGTGGTTTGGTCACTTGACATGGATGGAAAGGTGGAGGGTTCAAGCATTTGCCAGCATTTATGACCCTAGTAAAGGCATTTTATACTCATTGCCTCTCTCTACCCAGGGTGCCAGGTGGGTAGCTGGTGGAATACCAAAAGGCCTTTGTAGTTGGATGAGCTAGGGACTACTTCCAAGAAATCCCACACCCTTTTTCTCAGTAAATAGTAGTTATCTTCTTTACTTCTCCTGTACTCTGCTGTTCATCTTTGTGATAGATTGGTAACCATTCAGATATTACTAGGAAAAAAAAGGGTGACCCTTTACAATGGTTACGGCTAGATGCTCCTCTGTGGAATCAAGTGTGTATTGTGAAATGCAAAATCAGAGTTAAGGTCATTGACCACACTGCACTACTTTGGCAAAAGGAAGCAAATGACAAAAGTGACATTTTCTGTAGAAGAGCAAAATGTGTCTATCATTTGTACTGACATCAGTGAAATATTGGTATGTCTTACCTGACATATCTCTTAGCAGAATTAGTGTTTTTTGCATAAAATTTGGCCTGGAGAAGAGCACATTAATGAAATAAGAAAACATCAATAACTCGGGTTTGGCCAGTATGTCACCTGCATCCTTTTGCCATAGCAGGGCAACATAGTAATCACACCCCATGAAATGCTTGTGTTGGTTTCATGTAGCTTAGAAAGTGCTATGTAAAGATATTATTATTATTGCTTTCAAGTGGAGTAGAGACATCAGATACACTCTTTATGAATTTTAGTCATCAGTAGTTTAATGTGCCAGTTAGGATGTAGAAATGATTATGAAGCATACCAAGATGAGGTACATCGCAAGTATATCAGAGATGGAGCCTTGATATGCTGTAGAAGTTTACTGCAGGAAAGATCAAGGATGCCCTTTCCATGAGGAGCCTTTCAACCTCACTATGTTCTCTTGAAAAAAAAAAACCAACCCGATCATCTAAAATGAAATTAGGAGGGGGAGGTATTATCATTTATCGGTCAAAGTCTCGCTAAAAGTGCACGCCTGCACTCTGACTTGTCTCTTCCACCAAATTATCGCTTGCATCTTCCTCTTTATTGGAAAAAGGAGACTCTTGCCGTCTGTGTCACCCTGCAATTTGAATATTTTGCGAGAGTGACACAAATTGAGACGGAAAAGAGCGGGGGCCGCGCAACATTCATGTTTTGCCAGCGAGGGGGTAACCTTGTAGAATGTGCAGCGCTGACCGAATTTCCGAGAGGTTTGCCAGCAATTAAAGCAGGTGAACACACAGCGCACGATTTGGTCGGTTATCATTCAGGGCCATGGAGTGAATTGGACATTATCAGGATGCAATAAGCAACCAGGGGGCATTTTGGAGGAAAGATGCAGTGAAGTAAAGAGTGAAGGTGAAGAGGGAGGGGGGGGGGGGGGGGGGCAGAGAGAGAGAGAGAGAGAGAGAGAGAGAGAGATTGGCAGAAAATGAGATTATATTGAGCGAGAGAGACGGAGGAAGGGGAAGGGACAGAAGCACATGCATACAGAGATAGGTCTAGAGATGAACAGGAAGTGAAAGCACACCAGAGAAAGAGAGAGACAGAGGCATACATGCATGAAATAGGGAGGGAGAAAGATTAATAGGGAATTAGATATTAAAGACATTGGTTAACATTGTTATGATGATTTTTAAAAAATCTTGTTTTGTTACTTAAAAATGGGATAAACATAAGGGTTATTGTGTAAAAATACCAGTCTGAAAGTTTCAAAGTATAATATCTACAGGAAGTATTTTAAATATAAAAAATGTGAACCAATGTTCAGGGTTGGCGGATTTAAATCACGTTGATTTAAATCATGATTTAAATGGCGATTTAAATCACCATGATTTTAAAAAAAAAATCATTGATTTAAATCACTTCCATTGAAACATGTACAAATCATTGACAAATTGTTTGTTCAAGGCAGTTTTAATTCTTCAAATCAACTGAAAAACTTTGAATTAACTTTATATCAATTGCAAAAACTTTGAATTAACTTTATATCAACAAAAAAATCAACAAATCCTTCCTATCTACTTAAAACACATTAAAATCAAGTCAATAAAATCAGCTGATTCCTTAAAAATTAGAGATTTGTGTCGTCAACTGTTACTCCATTTTTTGTAAATGTCAAGTTTTTCTTCTGAAATTTTACATTCTTTGTCAGTTATTAATAGTGAAACAAGTTTCTTATTTATTTCTGATCATTTATCACACAATCCAAGACTTTTCAGAGAGCAGTAGTGTAAAAAATATAATATGTTAAAGTCGATGACAAAAGGTTTGTTGGCAGTTTTCCAGTTTTGATCCTTCACAGTTATACTTCTATCATGTGAAATTTTAAAAAAAATCATCTAATCAACAGATTCCACATGCTTATTTCTTCTTGTTACATTTATCATACAATTAACATAATGTAGTACAGTCACAATTTGACTGTTGAAAAAAGCTTTCTCATATACCTTTTAATTCACTAGCTCATTTTATGTTCAGTGCTATGGAAGTTTTGTATTTGCATGTAGCAATGGAAAGAGGATCTATAAAAACAATTTGCAAAACTCAAAATAAACTTTTAAAACTACATTTAAATCTTAAGATGTAGGTACTTACATGTAAGTTACAATCAATTACAGTTGTAAGTTGTGTCTGATTTAAAATACAATACTTCTTTTTGTAATACAGTAATATCAGCAGTTTTGCTGGTTTTATCCTTTAAGTCAAACTTACAGTTGTATAGGGTCAAAAGTTTTTTTTTCCTACTTCATGTATCAAACAGATTTTTAGAGAACATGTGAATAAGAATTGTAGATTAATGTAAAAATCACAGTAACATAATGTAGTGTGGTCACCCTTTGACTAAGCTGTCTCTTATATTGGTCTCCAACACTGACAGTTTTGCATCTCTATCTATAGCAATGTACGAGCTTTAATACCAATTTGTAAAACTGTCACAAAGCTGTTGAGTACACATTTAGATACAATTTTCACTGAGGAGTGTCTGGAGATTTTCCTCTGGGATTTTTTTTCTAATACAGAGTGGAAATTCACAGAGGGGAATATTCTCTACTCGCTGGGAATTCCTTATGGAAATTTCCTTCATAGCCCTGCATGTACATGTATGTATGATAGAATTAAGTTCATGTACATGATTCCTCATTATTGATGTTTATTTGCCCATTTTGACTAGATTTAATTACAAACCATTATGGTTAAGAAAAATATTAGGAGTGAAATGTATGATAACATTAAAACTGATGTCATTGTAGGGTGAGGTCTTGTGGTAATTAAACTTTTTTTCAAATGAACTTTAAAAAAATCAAAAAAATCAAAAAAATCCGATTTAAATCAAAAAAATCTGATTTAAATAAAAAAAATCGCCAACCCTGCCAATGTTTGAAAAATATACGATCGTCAGTTGCACAGAATACACATAAGGAGTGCGCATGCGTGTATGACTCACCTTACCGTACTGTGTGTATTGGCGTATCACATGGCGGGAGGCACATAACGGCATTTTCAAATTCAAGCAAAGTGGTCCTCTCAATGATTGTCTTGTGAGACGAAGGATAATAAAATCGCCGTTTGCATCGAACTTACACTTTTTCATTCCAAATTATGGTTGGTTTCAGGGTTTTTGAGTACAAATACAAGTACTCATACACATGTTTCATCTTAGTTTGAGAATTTTTTAAATCAGCTACTCACAAAGTTAGCCAATGCCTTTAAGATGGGGGAAAAAGAGAGATATTAAACGAGAGATGGAAAGCTGGAGAGAATTACAGATCTACATACATAGTGAGAGAGGAGAGAGAGAGAAAGAGATGTTTTACATGCAGACGGACACAGAATGGGAACAATTAAGCAGATATAAATGTGTAAATGATCAATTGATTGCTATTAGGTGATACAAAATACAGAGACATAACATTACATAAATCTTATGCAGGACTGAAATATTCCATGACAATGGTAATAATTTGAATTGAATATTCTATTATTGATTTACACAGCATGGATTTTTATAGTTGCAAGGTCAGGTGAAAGTTTCTGATTGTCTAAGAAATGTTTTAAGGACCAAAGAAAGTTAAGAATTAAATTGTAAAATTTGATTATACATGGTATTATGTGAAAATTATTGGACATGATAGTATAATATTCAAAGTTTGTCTTCTGTTCCATTTAGGAATTTTGAAACTATTGTTGTACAATACAATACAATTACAATTAATTCATTTATGTAGTACTCTTACCTATGACTGATTCCACAGTGCTTCACAGAGTTGAAAAAAAGGAAAGTTGAAGATTGGCATTGCAAATTCATAGAGTTTGCAAAAGAATTTGATCAATCTCCATGTGGAATTGCCTGGGAGATTCAAGAAAAAATAGATAGAACAGGTGAAAATGCCCCAAACTGAAAGAGTGCAGGAGTGAAAATTTCATTTAAATATCATTTTAAGGGGAGGGAAAGAAAGAATAGAGATGGCAGCGATGTTTGTGCAAGCATCGTGACATTCAAGTCATGCCAATGGAGAAATGTAAATTTAACTCATGTTGCCCCGCAGGCTTTTCCTGAGATAATCAAATATTTGAAAGGAATTGCGGCACCACCGAAATTGATTTTATTCTCCCTCTCCTAATTTTCTTTTCTTTTACCCCATCATGTTTTCTTATTGTTTCGTTTATACATTCCTATGCAATCGCAACGGCACGATGAGGTCTCTAGCTACAGCAAAAGTCATCGCGTTGTCTGCAAGGAAGCTCGATAAAGTCGTGCTTATTAAAACTTGTGGTTGGTAGGACTGAGAAAAATATTAATAAGATATGAGGCAATTTCGACATCAATTTCAAAATCAATTCTCACACCAAACATTGGGCAATAAATGCGTCAATGAAAATGAGATTAAAGAGAAAGTTTGAAGGTATTGATCTTGATAGATCTGTTGACAGTCTTTACCATGCTCTTGGCTGTTCCCAGTTATAGATTGAATGTATTCTGCCAAACTCGTGTCTGAGTGCTCATTTATACTGTTCCCAATGATGAAGAATATATTCTTTGGGAAGGAAATGTTTTTCTACCAAACTTATGACAGTTTCTTATAATGTTTCTGAGTATGAAGTGTAGCTTTGAAACCTGGATGGAATATCTGTCTTATTTACCCATAATCAAGCATACTATCTCCCTTAAAAGAAATAGATTCAATTTCTGCCAGTTTAATCCAACTTGTGAAGGTGAGCTTATATTTTCCCACCAGGGAGGAATAGCTCCCTCTTAAATGATAAATAGAATTCTACAGATTGTCTAACTCGTGTCTGCTTGCTAATAACTGATGTTCCTCTGCATTCAAGACAGATTTCTTGCTTATTAGGACAAATTTATCAAAATTCCCACCAGCTTTGGCTGAACTTGTGATGTATACTCGAACGTTTTCAATTGTAAAGAATGTGACCAGTGAAATAAATGAATTCAGTTCTTGCCATTGTCTGATAAAATTCAATTCAATTCATTTATTTCGCAAAATAAAATTAAAATACATTATAATATTACAATAACATAATATGCATATATACAATATTCTGCGGGGCTTTCCTCGAAGGTTAAAAACCTGTAATTTAGGATTGCCCAAAAAACCTGTAATTTAGGATTGCCCAAAAACCTGTAATTTAGGATCGCCCAAAAAACCTGTAATTTAGGATTCATAATAATGATTATTATAAGTGGGTTTTATTTATCCAGGGTAGCAACATCATTATATATTTATTTATTTATTTGCAGTTGTATTTACTCAGAGTAGCATTGTCAGTTACAGAACTGCTTTCCACAATGGTCCTGTCCACATGACATACAATAAATAAATAATGGAATGAAAAAATTACAGAAAAATTAATACGTTAAAATTATTACATTAAAATTATTACTACCACATTTCCTGTGGACCCTGCAATTGTTATTACCCCAGCAATGCCAGGTACCCATTTGATAAACCTTGGTTGATAGGGACATGTGAGCATAAAGCCTTGTCCAAGGATGTAAGTACCAGGCGAGGATTGAACCCAGGACCTCTCGTATGAGAGACAAGAGCCTTGATCACTATACCACAGTGTTTAGAATGTTTCTTTGAAGAATATCTCTTCAGAAGAAATGTATGCCTGTTTTTCTTCCACACTAAAAAATGCCTGTCTTTTGATTGCCCAGCTCATGAGTATCTGTAATATTACCAAGTCATATTTCTCCTCAAGAGATTCAGTCAAATTTAGTGCAATTTTTAGGTTGATTCCTTTTTCAAAGCTTTTTAAAGCCGATTTAAGACAGCTGGTTAGAGGTTAGTTGCATTGACTGTACCCATTTGAGCACAAAACAGTCAATTTCCTGTTGTTCAGAGTCACTTCATATATAGAACATGCTTTCCCTCTCTTTAATCAATAATATATTTGGATGTGACGTTCATTGTTCCATTTATTAGCAACTTTGCTGCTTGAACTTGCATAAAAGCACCATCATATGAAACAAATTACAAAATATTCAGTTTATGTGTGGAGCTCATAATTTTGTTATTACCCCAGCAATGCCAGGTACCCATTTGATACACCTGGGTTGATAGGGACATGTGAGCATAAAGAATTTAAGAGGTAATAATTTATTCGAAGCTGATAATGATTATTATGGTAGTGGCATTCGTATTAATACTGTTCTTCATGAGGACATATGCAGTTACATTCCAAGTGTACCAATCACATAACACTTACTTGTGTTCACCTAGACTGTCTAGAAGTCAACCTCCAAATCATTATACTGGGTATACTTTTTTCTTTGTAGGTTTATGCTTAAGGATCATGAAGAATGAAAAGAAAAACATTACCCCCCCCAACAATTTTTTTGGCCCTTACTTTTCATATGATCCCATAGATAATTATTCAAGAGCTCCAAGTCTTTAATTTAGAGCAATTACACTAATGAGAGTTTCCTGAAAATCATGATAATACTTGAGGCATCATTATGGAACCACTGAGATGAATTCTCTCAATCTGACTAATTAGAGCGGATACTTTTGATGACTGCATGATTTGCAGATTGAAGCTGGCGCCTGTGGGGAAGAATGTGTCCCAAACTGCTACAGTGATTGAAAATTAAAAGAGCAGCATATCATTGACTGGATATCCAGGATGTAGAAAGTTTCAGTTGCATATCTAGGGGCACCGGGAGGGGGGGGGGGGGGGGGGGGGGGAAGGGGCACTTACAACTATGGCAAAATCCAATCCGGCATATCTTTATCTGTTGACTGCTGCATTATCTTATTTCCATAGCCTCACTGTTATGGACTACCCACTTCTTGTTGACAATGGATTAAGTATTGATAAGCATTGAGTACAAGAAGGAAAATTGTGCCCCCTCCCCCCAGCAACAACTTTAGATATGTATGCAGAGCCCCACCCCCAAATGCACCTGAAAAGTGATAATCTTATTCATTCCATTCCAATTTAGTAGAGAATTTGGGGATAAGAAGGCAAATCAAAATTGCAATGAAATTTTTTTAGTTGTATTCGTCTTTGAAATTTTATTCTTTTTGGCTTGTCAAGAAATTTTCAGAAATACAGGATAAGAAGTTCTTCTTATCTTATCATGAAGTTCAGGGGAGCGTTTCATGAAGAGTTTTGTCAGTGATTTTCACTGACAAATGTTATAAGCTACTGAAAATCCTCGCATCTGATTGCCTGAGAACAAATTAGTCAGTGAAAAATCACCGACAAGACTCTCCGTGAAACGCTCCCCTGATGTGCCCAAGCTGATGGTGACCCAGAGCGGATTTGTTAGTCATCATTCCATTTAATGCTTGAATCAAGTATACCAAGAATTTCACTAATGAGAAGCCTTATGTTATGTAATCATAGCCTTCCGTGACTCCTTTGTTGACTCATTACTGGCACTCGGAATTCAAGGTAATTATAGCCATCCTGGAAATGATATGAAATGATAGTATGCATTTGTACTTGATTCTATTCATATTAAATCATTTCCCCAAGGAGATTTTATAAAGCAGCTAAAGCCTAAGGCGTTTTATCTTTATCTCATTGTGCGAAAGAATGCGTCCGGAATGCAAAATACAAAAATGCAAAAATTAAAATGTCTATTTTTACATGTTGCAATAGAATTTTAGCAGAGATCATGCCACAAGAAGATTGTATATCAATTAACAAGGTCTACATGCTACCCATGAAATTATCAATCATTGTGCGAAAAAATTTGATTTTCAATAATTTTCCATTTTGCGTTCTGCACGCGTTCTTTCGCACAACGACATAAAGATAAGATGCCTAAGCTTTAATGTTAGAGCCTCTAATGTGCAATGAATACCTACCCCCAAATCATACAAATATGACATTTAGGAGGAAATAATTAGTTGTAGGATGCATTGATATATAACTGTATGACACCATCATTCCATTCATTGATAAGTGACACTAACAGTAACTGTTGATTATCAGATAATTCTGTTATATAAAAGAAATAACTCAAAGTCCTGATTTTGTTGTTATCACATAACCGTATTATCGAAGATGTAACTCTATGCTCTGATCTGATATTCATTATGGTAAGCCATTGGGAAAGTCAATAATCTTTGAGTGACCTGCCTGGGAGCTGAAAGGGCTTTAACAAATATGTATTCATTAACTGTGAGGTAATGTCCTAACGGTTTTTAGTAGTGAATGAGATGAGTGCAGAGTCATTTAACAAGGCACGTAGAGATACTTTCCCACTAATACGGTAATTTAAATGCATTGTGTGGGATCGCTTTTGTGCATACACAAAAAGAGGATTAAATGGTGGATGATGGATGTACATGTAATAATGTCTGCTGCTACAGTGCATCCCCGAAAGAAAACCCCATTCACAGTTGGAAAAAGTCTCGTCATCTTAGCATTTCAAAATATTTCTGGAAATTCTTATACCCATGGCTAGCTAACACAAAAGGATATTCCTTTGTATTTTTATAAAACCATCAGAATATGAACATTTCTCATGCTACGTTTACACTATGTTCCCCCCCCCCCACCAAAAAAAAAAAAAAAAAAAAATCTGTGAATATTTGAGCCAAAGTAACAATTGTGAAAGGGTGCAAAATTCAGACTTGAAAAGAAGTGATAATTGTTCAGGTTGGTATCAGCAAAGTTGAGGGTGGTGTAAAGGCTGATGCTACGTTTGAACTATGTTTTCTGGTGGCCACGGCAGCTCCGTTTGTAGTCTAGTTCTAGACGTATATATTTATCACTCTACACCTCTCTGTTACATTGATGCTACGTTTACACTATGTTCCTGGCGGCCACAGCAGTCACATTTCTGGCAACCGTGGACAAAACTGGATGGACGTGACACAACGCAGGGGGACGGGATGAGCAAACGTGACAGTCCGTGATTGCCGGGGATGGCGGGGATGCCGGGCCAGATTTTTAGACTGTCAAAAAATTTGCTACGGTAGTCACGGTGCAGATGAGAAACCTAGTGGGACCGCAACAAAACGTGACAGGACGTAATCGGCGTAACAAAACTTGGAGACGGTCCGTAGTGCGCTGTGGGATTTTGGACATTTTTGCTCCTGTCCCACTGCCAACCTTCTCAGAGTTTTGTTACGGCCTATAGCTGTACAAACTGACGAATCCATGCACATGCGCAGATACACACGTTAGAAAAAATGTTTTTACGAATGGTCAAATCGTGTTGTGTCAGTGTACATGGTAATATACATCATTTAAAAATTAAAGTCATAAGCTTTTAATGTACTGTATATATCAATACATGAAATTATACAAAGAAAGCAAATTCCTGTTATTTAAGAACACCCATATCTATAATTGCATTTTCCTCCAATTCGCATTTCTGTGCACTGCGTACGGATTTGCCAGTTCGTAAAAACGATGATGAAATGTTGACTGTTCATTGCCAAAAATGTGTTCCAAATTGAAGAATAGCAGGTATGGGTTAAACCCTAACCTAACTGTACAGAAAGGGGATTCCTGATACAGGCTTCAAAGGGCTTCATAGACTAATTGCAGGCCAAATGTAAATTAAGCATTAATGATCCAGATTTGTTCACCATGCAAGAAATTCTGTATTTAGGGGCAAAATTTGGGTCAATAAATGCCATATTAGGGAGTGTAGCAACCATATGTTTTGATTGTTAATGTTAATTTAGCTCAGTCCTAAATCTTACAGGATTTAGACTTTCAAAGTAAACACACTTCATGGTATTGGCAGTGAGATTGATGTGCATATATACTTTCTATTTTACTTGAAATGCTTGTAAATGTATTTGCCAATAGAAAAAGTGACCAAAAGCCCCAAAGTTTACATGTCATTTTACTCAACAATGTTAATATTGATTGTTTATCATATTCATTGCCATTGATATTGACAGGTCTAAATATTTCTCAAACAGATCAAGGTGATGTATTCTAATTTCTGAAGAATAAGGCAAAGCTGTACCGATGTATTTAATTACACACATCTTTCTAATTGTAGTTTTTCTGCAGGAGATTTTTCAGTAGTTTCCATTGTTGATGAAAAGCATCAGGATCTACCCAATTTTAGAGCTGTTAATGCAAAATGTTAAGATTAAGTTTGTATCTATCCACTATTCAGTTTTACTAAAAACCATATCCACTATCTAGATTTGTGGTCTTATGCCAGATGAAATTTATACTTGTGGCTAGTAAATTTCGCCTTTGTGCTACTGGTGTGCAGAAGGAAAACATCACTATGAAATATGCCTTGGAATTCACCCATGGAATGTCCTTTTTATTCATAAATTAATTTGTTCCAGATGGCGATTTTTGTCGGCATCATGTTTGAACTCATTTGCACTTTTGCAATTACAGTTCATTGCACATTGCCTTTCCTCTTACAGTACCAAGAGTTATGTGGCAAGTAATTGGGAACCACAGCGAAATTTCATCTATACAGAACATATTTTCACAGTCATGATATCTTATTTCAAAATGACTATGATATGGTTATGGTCTGCTCAGAACAGCAGCAGTAAACTTCTGCCAGTAATTCTTCTGCCCTTTTAACAATAAGTACAGTTCACCAAGTATGTAGGCCTCTATTGTATATCTCATTGACGAGGTGCTTTCCCATTAGCCTGAGCAAGCTCAAACTTGAAATTTTAGACCAAATTTCTTAATGAATGTACTTAGATTTTAAAGCTCTTAGTTTTTCAGCCATATAGTGGACTATTCAACAAGCTAGTCCTAGTTTATTTGATTGGGATAAAAGCTCAAGCAAAAATTTCAAGTGCAAGCGTGAAATATCCTGCAATCTGCGTTTTGCAGCCTCTCTCCGAAACACATTCAAAACTACTAAAGATCATGCTAGTTTCCCCAGGAAATAATTAGCAAGCCATTCTGAAAACTTTGGCTAATGAGGATGGGCCTTATGAGATGAGCAATCATTTTGCCAAGATGATGCAAAGTAATGAAGCCGTATCTTTCTCTTACGACGGTATCTTGGATGAGATGCAATCAGGAAGATAAAGAAGTCATTCATCTGACAAGATCTTTGCTTCCCTTGACCTTATAGTCCTATCTAACAGTGTGTTCAGACATAAAATGCTGATCCTGAAACTTTACAACGAAACGTTGTATAAAGAATCATCGTATAGCGAACAGTGTTCAGACCCACGTCCTGAACTCATTAAAGATAATGTCGTATAGATGCACAGTTTCCTACTGTGCATGTTGTCATGCCAAGTTTCTGTCTCCTTTCGACCACGCTTACGTTAAGCCCCGCCCAGTTATACCATGGTCGCCATACATTCAGACACCCACGGACCGTGATTCTTTATGGAGGTCTAGTCCGAAACAATGCTCAGACCCTAGTTTTGTTATACGACGTTTCTTTATACATTGTTTTGTTACTGAGTGTACAGACACAGAAATTCATTGTATAAGCTATACCGTTACGGTAAAGTTTCACTGTTTGGGTATAGCTATACCATTTTGGTATAGCTATACGACGGATTTCTTGTGTCTGAACATGGGGCAATAGTCATCCATCTAGAGAGGATTTGTGCCCTATTTTGGTTGACTAGATAGTGAGGAGATGGAACAGAGATTATGAACTTGGTCTAGTGCCAATTAGTCTGATCCCCAATTCATCTCATTGCACTTTGTCTAAGGTGTCTTATCCTTACGTCGTTTGGAGAAAGAACGCGTGCGGAAAGCAGAATGGAAAATTATTGAAAATCATATTTTTCAAACAATGATTAATAATTTCAAGGGTTACATATAGACCTTGTAATATTGATATATGATCTTCATTTGGCATGATCTTTGCTAAAATTCTATTCCAATAATAGTTTTAATTTTTCCATTTTTGTATTTTGCGTTCCGGATGCATTCTTTCGCATAACGACATAAACGACTTAGCGGCATGGAGTAGTGCTGAAAGGCATGTCTGGTATGCAAACGATACAGACAACAATATGCATATTGCGTTCCTATACACTTCTTTTTGTACCACTCATTTTCGCTTAGCTTGTACCTAAGCTGAGGTTGTCAATTTTCCCAGAGGTTAATCAACATTTTTGTCTACTTTTCACTTTGTCCACTTTTCAACTGGTAGAATGCTGATTTTTTAAAGATATACTTAGTCTAATCACCAATATGGCTAATACCCTTTTGCTATTTTACCTATGGGTCTAAAATCCATTGCTTCAACAAATGCTGGCAAGTGAACCTGTGGCAGTGTTATTGACTTTGATTACCAGGATACATCCTCAATATGTTTTAACAGTGCACATGCCATTGCTTAAGTAAAGCAGTTTTGTAACACCTGCTCCTCTGTCACTTGCTCAGTGGTATGTTATTCTACTAAATGAATCTGTGATAGAGACCCTGGACCAAAATTATACCGAACCCTAACTCCAACCCTAAACCTACTGGAAGATCCATGTGCATTCCAAACCCTATCTTTCACCCTTCAATCAATAAATTGGGTCACTAATATAGCATCTTCTGCATTTAGTTGAATGAATTTAAAGATTAAATATCAGTATCATTCCACGCAAATTAATTGCTAATATTTTTGCTTTTTTATTTTCTTTTTTCCTTCTGCAGAAAAATTCAATTCTTATGTGACGCTCAAGCTCCAGAATGTGAAGTCTACGACAGTAGCAGTGAAGGGAAACCATCCGCTGTGGGAGCAAGATTTCATGTTGTAAGTTATTCATCTCGGTGATTGGATAGATTGAATGAAAGATGGAAATGATTGAATGAAGTAGAGAAAGATTAATATATGATTGTAATTGATTGAATGATCGATTGATTGATTGATTGTTTATTGAAATTATAAGAAGGTCCATCAATACTGCTGGAGCAAGATTTCATGTTGTAAGTTATTCATCTGAGCAGTGATTGGGTAGATTTAGTGAAGGATGGAAATGAGTGACCAACTGATCAAATGAAATAAAGAAAGGTTAATATTTGATTGTAATTGATCAATTAATCAATTGATTGATTGATTTATTGATTGTTGAAATGATAAAAAGGTCCAACACCCACTGTGAGAGCAAGATTTCATGTTGTAAGTTATTCATCTTAATGATTAGATATATTGAATGAAAGATGGAAATGAGTGACGGAGTGATTGAATGAAATATAGAAGGATTAATATTTGATTGTAATTGATTGGTTAATCAGTTGATTACTGTATTGATTATTGAAATGATAAGGAGGTCCATCACCACCATGGAAGCAAGATTTCATGTTGGAATGTTGGAATTTATTTTACATGAATCATTGAAATGAAGGGAGAGTGTTTGATGGAGTGATAAAATGAATATCATAGAATTTATGCATGATTCTAATTGATTTAATGAAATACGGGGGTGGAGGGGGGGGGGGGGGGGAGGTGGGAGGGGTAACCAGCCTCCGTGGGAGCAAGGTTTCATGGTGTGAGTTGTTTATACCAAGAATGATCAATGTAATGATGGAATGAATATCTCTGGATTAATGCATGATCCCAATTGATTTATTATTGAAAAAATGAAGTTGTAAGTTATTCATATTGAGAAATGGATGGATGAAGGGAAAGATGAAATTAGACGAATAATAAAAGTGATGGAAGTGAATGTTAAAATGTGTTAGGTAATTGGTTAACCATCAAAGGAATAACAAGTTACAGCTTTCATTCTACTGAATGTGAGGCAAGATTGAGAAATGGATTAGAATTAAATGAATGATAGTGTGGTGGAATTGAATTTTAAATGGGTAATGTGTAAGTAATTGATTGATAATAACATTGAATGAATAACAAGTTTATGGCGTTCATTCTGCCTTACGTGGGAGCAAAGTCTCATCATATGATTGAGTAAATTAAAGCTAAAATAACTATTTGAATGACGGATTGATAAATCAAATGATTAGTGTAATTGTGATTAAGCGATTTTGGAAGCAAAAACGAGGGCCATTATCCAATGTGGGAATAAGATTCTATGTTGTAGGTTATGAATATCAATTAATTGATCGATAGAGTATAATTATCATAGATTATCTGGTTAATGAGATAAAAGGGTGAATGCTTTGTAGATTGGTGTATTAATCAGATAAGTGAGGGAGCTGATATTACATCTTAGAGCAAAATGGAAAACAAAATTGTCATTTCAAGTTCGTCCAAGTGAACTCAGAAATGACATGGGGGTGGTTAATTCAGTTAAAGCTTAAAAATGGTTAAGAATAAAAAATCAGTTTGCATTGTAGAATCTGCCATTGTTAATTGTTGGTTTCATGTCTAAATGTGAAATTGTATTTGAAATCTGCTTCAAGAATATATGAATTTATCAGAAATCTGAATTGTGATTGTTAAGATAGACACTGTGAATACAATGTAGAGTCCCCTCTCACAATCGACCATGATTTGAATAGTTATAAATACTTTATCCGAGGAAATATTAAAGTCTAATGTTATGATGAGATAATAATTTCTGTACCAGTTCCGTGAGGGTCAAAGCTAAATATAAATGCTCCTTAAAGTCGATTGATACATGTGTGAACATGCCAGAAATCCTTTTTTGTGATTATGGAGACAGATGTGTGAACTCCTCCATGTGCTCCTGTGTTTAAGATGAAGGTCAAGATGCCCCATTCGCAAGGTCAAAATTGCCGTTTAACAAGGAAACTGTGATCTTACTAGGCAAGAATACTTGACTCCTCGTTTGAAGGAATCTTAACCTCTTGAGTGCAAACATGGAAGAGTTCTATCTACTAGGCCTGCTAGTTATGCGTTTTAAGAAAACACCATGGTGCAAAAAAACGTTTCTGGAATGTAAAATGGAAAAATGTTGAAGATTAGAATTTTCAAACACAGATTGATAATTTATGGATAGAATGTAGACCTTGTAAATGAATATACAATTTTCCTGTTTAACTCTTATAGTGCCAAGGGGTTTCGCTTGTTCAACGATTCTACCAAATCATGAACATTTCTTACTTTCAAATGCCTGCAAATTTGTAACTCCTGTACAAATATGTTGTACACAAAAGTTGTAGAAAATTTATTACCCTTTCAAATGAAACCAAGTATTCCTATTGATTCAATCTCATCCATGAAAATTATTGTGAAACAGCAGGGAGCTTCCCTCTTGGCCTTTACATTTTCCTTTCTTATTTGTTTGCTATTGTTTTATGCTAAAATGACAATAGATCCTTTCCAAAATCTTAAGTTTTCTTTTAAAAATTCCTATGGTAGCATCTAGTGGCTGATATATATTTTAAATACCGGTACTATATTCATCCTCTAAACTTTGACATATTTTCATCACCATATACTTTTTTTTTCTAAAGTAGAGTAATGGTCGATTAAAAATGCAAAGTATCTTTGTCACATATACTTGACATCCGCACTGTAAGAGTTAATGATTTTGTCTGAAATTTCTTTCCAATTTTTCACAATGTACAATTCAGTTTTTGCATTTTTGCATTTTGAGTTCCGGATGCGTTCTTGCGCACCACGGTATTTTCCTAAAATGCCTTATTTGTTTTAACAGCAGGAGTTAATTTTCTATCGACAATATTATGTTATATTTCATGTTGCAGTTTATCTCTTCATAACTAATAAAGAAAAAATGATTACCGAAGGCATTAGCTGTAGCAACTAGGAATTAGAATTTTGGAAATAGAATCTTTGGATGATTTGAAAAAAAAAGGCATGTTCACACTGTAAAACAAGAAATTTGAATCATCGCTCGGATCTCATTTTTTTTCTTTTGTAATATATTATGCACGGATACTATGAAGGAAGCATTACATGTACTTTAAATGTAATTTAAATGAGTAGCCCACAGAATACTTAAAACGTTGTTATTTTTGTGTGATTAAATTTTCACACTGAGCAACCCAAGAACATATTCGCAAGTTCTTAAATTCGCGCTGTACAATTACTCACTTGCAGAAGTGCTCGATTTGATTTGATATTTCAATGCATACGAAATTGTGCTAACATTTTTGCGAGTTCTAGAATCCGCGCTTGCCGAAAATAGTGCGAAATCAGCAAAAATTAATGTACCATGAATATTTCTGCATTCACAACAGTGAAAGGGTCATAGATGATGTTTTAATTAGTTTGAATTACTACAGTTAAGACTTCTATACATACCACTTCCAAAATGGGTATCTCATAGACACCGTTACCTACTGAAGCACTGTCATTGGAATACAGAAAGATTTCAGAATATAGTTCACAAACTTGGTAGCAACAGTAGGCAGGGTCTAAGGTTTGACTTTTCCAATATCTTTTGTCATTTTCTTTGTATTACCTGATCTCCAATTATTTTGCTAAAAATGAATGTGCCATGAGAGCTAGAATAGACATCATTATTAAATATCAATATCTTGCAAAGTTTGTATAGGTGAAGATCAGTGAAAATATTTCCTTATTCAAGCAAAATAAAAATGAGATAATCAAGTTTATCTAAGGTGGTTAGGTTTGAATGGAATTCCCTATAGCTTCAGGCTGCCAGTGCTTTGATAAGTAAGCACAAGAGCACTTTTTTAATCATGTTCGTTTTTCATGCAGCCTTTCATCGCTCATGTGAAGGAATGTTTATTGAAAAGCAAACATTCTGTGCTAAGATAAGGGAAATTAAATTTTGGCTCAAGTCATCCATTCATGAATGACTTAATCAAAAGATGGAGAAGTACCTTGATCTTACCGATCTCTATAGACATTTTTCATAGGGGTGATCTTGACCTTGGTAACTAAAGGCATAATGGTTTCTGAAAGTCCTCTTTTCAAAGTCGTGGATATTGATGCACTAAAGATGTAAATGAGTAGTTCTATGGCTGGGGTTGACAACATTCATATTTTAAACTTATTTTCACTATCTAGAAACTCAAGCCTATGTAGCCTTGTTTATGGAGTTGCAGTGTGCTTCGTAATGCAAATTTCCAGTAAAAGTACAAAGAAATTCGATGGTTGATTGAGCATTGATTTGATTGTAAGGTTTCATTTAATTGAAATATAGTAAAGAACCAGAAGTATGATATCAGAGTTCAAATCAAGATTGCCAATCCCACTTCAAAATAATGTGAAATACAGGATAACAAATGACACTCGTATTACACAACCATATCAAAAGAAATACAGCTCAGTGCTATATCTGAACTTTGTGTAATACACATCGGTTGCATATAATTAATCTTGAGATATAAGGCCATGATCCAAACGTCTAACACTCTAATGCTACATTCACACCTTTGCGTATTTGGCTTGCGTATTGCTGCGTATTGACCAAAGGCAGACATAAGCAGTCATACCCAATAAAGCGCAATGAAACATGCTCTCATCATACTCAACGCGCAGACTAGCGCATAGACCTATGCTGGTTGCTCGCTAGTTTTAAATTTTTAAAATTATCGCAAGCAAGCGCAAGGTTAAATCGTCTCTTTTTTGGAGCGCTTGTCACTGCCTAAGCTGCATTTCTTGCACGATTTACCTCGCTTTAGCTCATTGTTGTTCACATGATTGCGCGTAATGTTGCGCTGTTACTCGCACACCACTCGCAGCAGGAAGAACCGCTGCGTTAGTGCTCGATATACTGCGAGTTTAACTCGTACGCCGTTTGCTTTTTATGAGCAGCATAATACGAGCTAGATACGCAATAGTGTGACTGCTCGCGTCAGATTTGCTGGGTATGGTTGGGTATGGCTGCGAATTGATAGCGCAGCAATACACAAGCCAAATACGCAAAGGTGTGAATGTAGCATAAGATGTTTGGATAATAGCCTTTTATTTTTCAGCAGGCGATTTCTTGCTTTTTTGTTAAATCTGTGCTTTTCGAAGAATGATATCAACAAAAAGCAGCAGTAGAAATTCATTCCTATATCTTGAACTTTAATTGATTTAGTACAGGAAACAGGATTTCAAAGAAAGAAAAATGATGTGTGAAACGGTAGGCATTAAAGTGGTTTGCACTGAAATCCTGGCATTGCACTTGAAAATGGGCCGTGTGTTGAGTCGTGAGCATTATACCCATATTGGATTACAGTAAATCTGATAAAGAGGTTGAGAGGCAATGGCATTAAACAAGATTTAGAGCAAAAAAGGAGATCAATGCTTAAGTAGAGAGATGCTTCCCATTTTGGGATCACTTATATGGTTTTCCTTGGTCATAGAAAGGAATAATTCCTCGATACATCCTTTCTGTGGTCAAGGAAAACCATACATAGTTTTCAATAATAATTATTATCAATGAAGACCATACATGCAGCTTATAGTATATTTTTCTGGATGACTTAGAATACAATTTGCGCACAATTCATCAAGAAAGGCAGAAGTCTGCAAAACTTTAAAAAAAATATTAAAGTGATGTCTTAATTGTATAAATTGAGAGTAAGATATGTGAGAGTTGAATTAATTATACATTAAATTCTCTATTAGAGGTAAGAAAATGAATAGATGTAAATGGAAGGAGGCCATGCATTTAATACAGAAGGTTGTTTATGGCTTCTTTATGATTCATCTCCATGAAAATCAGGCCACACCAATTTCAGACAGTGGCTTTGGAAACCAGCAAAAAAAGCTATGTTTCTTTAACTTAAGCCACACTATACGATCTGACTGTGATTTTTTGAAAAAATGGCATTTAGCATCAAATATGAAAGTTTAAACAAGTTTAAACAAGTAAAATTATCGTATTTGAAGTTCAGAATAATGACAGGAATACTGAAATTGAAATTTTGGTTAACCGCAAGCCTTGTGGTTGGAGTAAAGGCCAAATCGGCTTAAAATCGTAGCCGATATTGCAAGATTGCTATGACGTCACTACGATTCGGAATCGAATTCACTTTTGTTCCTTCAGGGAGGCTCACAGTAGCCCAGAATTTCGATTTTTTTTTATTCATATGACTAATCAAAACTTTGATCAGTAAGATTTTACATGTTTGAATGTTTATATCAAATGCTATAATGGATTTTTCCAAAATCAAATCGCAGACGGATTGTATAGTGTGCGGTGGGTTTAAGAAATATTCACATATGAACAAGTAACTTGGCAATCCCTGTATTAAGCCTATAGGAAGTAGAGAATTTAGTGCTTTTCAAATAATTGTGTTTCAGAGAAATTCTTGTATTTTCTATCACTGATTGCCATTATTGGATTATTTTTTATTCCATAAGAAGGAAACTCCTTTTAATAATGTGTCAACAATGTAGCTGTTCTTTTTATATTCCTGTCAAGTTTTCAAATCAATTACACATATGAGAACTTTCTGTATTTAGAATTCAGTAAGAGGTCTGTTTTTATAAAACTCCTTGAGGGAAGATGTTATGAAAACTTGCAACAACAACACCAACAATGAAAACTCTTTGTTTTCACTTAAAATTCATCATACTCCTTAAAATTGCTATTTAATTTCTTCTGGTAAGTCTTTGGGTATTTTTGATGCTACCGTTGTATCATTTACTCTTGGAAGTCATTTGGCTACTTGGCTCTGTCTACCTGAACTGGCTGACCCTTGTATAAAGTCTCTGGGAATGTAAGGATTAAGTAAATCTTTGGTTTCCCATAAAATTCATCATACTCCTTATAATTGTTATTTAAATTCTTCTGGTAAGTCTTAAGTTATTCAGATGCTACAGTTGTATCAGTTATTCTAGGAAACCATTTGGCTACGTGGAGCTCTGGCTGCTTACATCAGCTCACCTCTGCACAAAGTCTCTGGGAATGTAAGGATTTAGTAGTCAACAGAAGAAAAGTCAATACCCCCCCCCCATTGTTTTGTAAGCTGAAGAAGCTCTTCCATTCTAATAAAATGCTCTTAATGGAATTTAATTTGGCATTACCTAAAAATTGACTACCTCAGCAGACGTGTACAGCATTTATGATATGCTGTTGATGCTGGGAGGTGGACCAACCGCATGCTGGTTTGTTGTGGAATATCAGTTTGTGTTGACATGCTTGTGGTATGATAGAAGATGCTGTTGCTGGAAAAGTTGAAGCTGATTATCTTTTCTGTAGAGGGAACTTATGATAATGTTTTGTTTGTTGTTTTTTTGTTTACCTTGCCCTTTTCTTTTTCCCCTTTTTTGTACTTTTTTTTTAAAAGATAGATCTCTCAAAATAACACGCAAATATCACAGACTTTTCTTTAAACCTTCTAGGGAATCTTTAATTACAAGCTCAGCTTTTTATTAGATTCCCTCATATTTCACTTTTTAAAATTAATTTGTCTTAATTAAGCTCATGGTGAATATATTAAGGTCTACGTGTTTGTATGTTCCAATTTCCCCCTTTGTATTATGAATCGTCTTATTTATGATGTCATTCATATGTATATTTATGTATTATTTCTCACTTGCATGCATGTATCATCATTTATGTGAAATATGAAAATAAACTGAAACTGAACTGAAACTGAACTGAACTTTTTAAAAGTATGGGCATACATGTATGTTTACCTTAACCGTCACCTCTGTATAGCAGCCACGTTCATATAGTAGCCACTCAAATTGATTCCTATAGAATTAGATTAAGTGTTTGAAAACTTGTGTATAGCAGCCACCTGTCTAATGGCCACATTTTTGTTTCCTTTTGGTGGCCAATATAGGCAGGTTTCTCTGTATGTGTATATCTAGAAATATTTCATTTTTTCATATTTACCAGTTGGTACCGTGAGTGGCTTCTAAAAGATAATTTATATTGCAAAAGACCCCATGGTATTTTCATTAAATTTACCCCCTATTGAGGAGCTATCCACATATTATTTATAGGCAGAAATAAGCAGTAAACCCTTCTGTTAGGCGTATGGAAAATTAGAATGATTTTGACTGGTATGTGGTTAAATTCTTATTTCCCTTAATTTTTAAATTTTTTTTTAAAATAGATATTTGATTGATTGGGCAGGGATATCACCTTGTGATTTTTTCATAGCTGGTGTATGCATTGTACAGTGTCATGCAGTGGATCACTGTTATTATTATTATTGTTATTATATATATATATATATATATATATATATATATTTTTTTTTTTTTTTTTTTACAAATGAACACTGAATGAATTGAGATTTATATAAAAAGCATCCCATGGTTTCTTAGTGGTAACGGTACACATTTTAATATTTGGTGAGATTGAACAGGCTAATGTTTAAGAAAATTTCGAGCATGCCCATATCAAATAAGCCAGCTATAGTCAGATCACTTTTGATTGCCATTCAGGCCCATCAGAAAATGATTCCCCAGAGTTTTATCATAACTTTTAGAGCAGAACAAAGAGGCACATTTTAACTTAGTGACATTGGTATGCATGGTCATTAAATCTAGTCCTTGAAGATTCCATGGCCAACTTTGAGCATACATTGACAAGTTGTCAAGTTGACTACATGTAGTTGAAAATCATGGCAACTTTAATGAAAAAAATAAAAGCTTTAGGAAATATGTTGCATTATTCAATGAAGCTTGAAATAAAAAGTGGTGGAACATGTACAGTTCAAATTCTGATGATCAGATTTCAATATTAGTTAAAAATTAGTTTTTTGAAATGTCAGATTGTGTGAGGGACGTGTATATTTTTTCATAAAGAAATCATTTTTGGAACACCCTGTACATGAGAGCAGGTCTACACAGAGAGTTCAGTTACAGGTCATATGATATCACTTCTTGATGACAGATGGTTTTGATCTTTGAAGGTATTTTATGGGGATGAATAGTAATTTCAAGAGTCTACATGGAGATCATATTTCTGGAGATATCGATTCCATCATCTGTATTTAAAGTAGATTCCGGGAAATAAGGAACGTGAAGATTGATTTGAAATGGTGCCCTTTTTGATAGAGTTATACTATTTTCAGGAAACAATGATCATGCATGATGCATGTATGATGTAGAAAGCCCTGGAGGTAACCATTACTTGTGAGAATATTTGTGGAAGTACCTGGATTTGCATCAATATTTATGCTTTCTAGGCAAACAGGAAAAAAACAAACATAAAAGAATATTTGAAAATGTACTGTATTTTCCTCATTATTTAACTAGATCATGGGGGGGGGGGTGGTGGTTTAATGTGAATGCTTCAGCAACTATTGCTTTGTTGTTGATGTCCAAATCTATAGCCCACTTTCTCACTACAACCCTAGACCTAATGCAAACCCCAACCCGAAACCTTGCCTAAAACCCACTTGCAGCGCTATAAATAATCTTATATCTTCTCATAAGTAAACAAGGAGAAAATACCTTCAGCATAAGGGCTCTAAACGTGTAAAGGCTGCGTATGGTATAAAGACAGAATCATCCTTATGCAGTCTAAGGTTAAATGCTTGTGTATTGTGTCCCTTTTAAATCATTGACAGGGGATGATGATTCATCCCATTATTATATCATGATGACAATGAAGAGCATGTTGCCCATCAAAATAATTAAAAGGCTTGAACTCTTTGTCTGACTCACTTCAGTGCTATTAAAAAAAAAGCCTTTACGCCAACTGAACTGCCAGGCAAAAGTGACATTGATGTTACCATGACCATCTTTACCCAAAATAAAAATGCAACAGTTCTTTTTAATAAAGGAACTCAATATGGTTGGCTCTGTTGAAGAAGGTTCGTCTAGAGTACAGATATGGTATTCCACTAGAAATGGAATACAGTTACCATTCTAGTGGTTCTTGTGCTTCAGTGGGCCAAACACACAAGCATGCTTGCATCTCATCTGGCTAACGCTAGACAAAGGAGATACATGTAACTAGACTCTGTGGCAGATAATTCTTACCTTGCCCCAGGCTGCTTGCTGATTTACCAATACTCCAGAGCAGAAAAGATTTCGCGATGCACAGTTTCGAGGACAGAACAGAGTTTTTCTTTTATTAAAGGATAATTTTGTCAAAGTGTCTGCCGGGACTATTGAAGCTTTATGCAGGGTAGAAGAAGCAAAAGGTTGAATACACAGAAGTTGATTCAAACAAAGTGCGCTCATATTCTGTAATCTTTCATTTCCTCGTCAGTGTTTTCTTGCAAGTTTTGTAATTCATGAGAGCTTAAAATGTGTGCCAGCGGCGAGGTACATCAATAAAAATGTGATTAGGCATTAGCAGTGTGTCTACATTCAACAATGAATTAACTATTTTCACCATGGCAGCTCAAATTGGGTGACCAGTCATGTAAGCAGAGATTCAATAAGCAATGCATCAACATTGATAAATGAATGCAAATATCACGGAAATAATGCGAGACGTTTTTTTTTTCTTCAGTTTAACGCTGCTGCCTTAGGGCCACATTATGGATGACCTTGAAATGCTATCGCAAGTGTGAAGCATACACGTCGCCTTTGTTGCCATTTCATTTCATTTCCATTAAGGTCACTTGTGTTTTCATAAGTGGAAGGATTCTGTAGATAAAAGATTTTGTATTTTGATGAAAAACAAATTTTACATTGCCTGTCAAGAATGAAATATAATCCAACAGAGAACCATATCAACCATGCCATCTTAAGTAGATGTGAAACAAGCAACATCCAAAAGTTTAATAAAAGTTTTCTTTTTATAGCTTCTTCAAATTGTGATGCTTTTGAAAAATATCTTATAAGAGAGCCATGAAAAACGATGTTGCTTCAGAGATGCCAACTGTTCCTCTTTTTTTTTTGCAGTATTTTTTTTTCTGTTCTAAAATAAAAAATGCTGCAGATTTTATGGAAAATACCATTTTCCTCAAATTGTATTACTACACATGTCTATTGCAGAAAAGGTGAAAATACTGTTTTTTCCATCCAAAATACACTTTTCAGCCCTTAAAGGGGGTACCCAATGCTGAAACAATGTTAGCTCATTTAAAAGAGCATGATTTTATTAGCAGAAAATCATCTGCCTAAAGTTTTTTAAAAAGTCGTGTTGCCAAGGAAACCCCCAAATGTGGTAAGATTTCAGGATATTTTTGACCCCTCAGCTGTGACCCTGTTTCAACTGGGTACCCACTTTTACGTCAAAATGACGTCAAAGTGGGTACCTTGTCGCGCACTTGTAGCAAAATGCGTGCAAGGTATAATACATATTGTACAGTCTAGCGCGCGGCACAACTGCAATGCGCGAAGCTGGGTACCCACTTTGACGTCATACCTCATACTCAAATTTTTTGGTCAGCTCTTGACTTTTTATGAGAAAATTAGCCAAAATGTATTGATTTTGATTGAAAAATCATCAAATTTTTAATGTCAGTCTTCTTAGAATTCTATTCTCGATCATATATCAAAAATTTTGTTACCATTGTGTATTCACTTTAAAGTACTGCATTGCTCTTTACAAGGTTGGCATCCCTGATGCTTAGTATCAATACTCCATAGTATATTTTTGTAATTTCCTTCTCTTCCTGTCTGACTTTTTCTGATTTTCTATTATGATCACCATTCTTCATTGTTTGTTTTTAGCCTTGCCTCTACTTCATAACCCTGAAGCCATCCCTTTTTCATGTCTGCTCGAGCATACTTCGTAAGATCATAATGAAAATCAATATTATTTTGCTATTGTTATCGAGTGATCTTCTTCCCAACCCCGACTGTACCAGCATTCATAAATTTTGTGCTTTTATAGAGTTATGGAAAAAAAAGGTCTGTTTTTGAGCTCGTGTTAACAGACATCTAGGGCTCCCAAGGTCTTGTTTCCGTAAACACGTTTTTGTGAGTCCTTTCCACGTTTCCCTCCAGAGTGCATCTCCGTTGTTATGATGTCTCCAATTTCCTCCGATTCTCATCTTGTGGAAAAAAATATTCATTTTTGTGTTACACTTTCTAGATGTTTTATGTGGATATTGTTTCTGTTGTGTATAGTGCGTACATGGTTCATGTTCATTGAATAGCATTTCTGTGGCCCTTCAGACAAGACGGATATTACAAAATCACTTCATTGCCTGGTTGTTGATAACGTCTGTAATTAATTGAAATTAAAAATATGAATGAAAATAAGTTTACAGACACATTTTGGACTATTTTTTATACTTGAACAGGAATATGCAATCACCTTCTAGGTACACTGGTTACAAAATAAGATTAAAGACGAGGTTAGTCAATGTAGAGCCTGATCTGTTTGTCAGGGATGGACATTTGAAAATTTTTTGAAAGATTGAAGGCCTGTGAAAAAATAAGTAATGAAATGCATTGAGCTATGTAGTGTGTCAATGTGAATGGCATCACTGAAAGAGTTCAAATTTAATATGTGATTGCCCCAGTTTTCCTCTTAAATGAAAACCATTAAATGATCATGTCACAGACAGAAAAAAATGTCAATCAGTTATCAAGACCGGTATATATATATATATATATATATATATATTTTTTTTTTTGGGGGGGGGGAATATACACCCAAAATTTGCTAACAGGCAATAAAAAAGTCCTTAGTTTGTTTTTGGAGGGGGGGGGACATACCATACTGTGTCCCCCCTGATTGACATCCATGAATATTCTGAATTTAGTAGTACTTCTCTCAGAGTGATAGGAAGTAATTAGCCTTAGCTGGATGAATATGCCAGCTGTATGTTAGTTTTGTGTATATCCTTTTTGAAATTTGGAATGTGAAAATTCAAAAGAGAAATATATCTCCTTCCAGATGTGTATAATGAGACTTACTATAAATATAAATAGCTATGTGGATCAGAAAGGGATGGAAAAAAGATAATGGGTTGTGAATAGTCATTACTGAATGATAATGGTAATGCGCAGGTGAGCAGTAGAATTTACAATGAGATATTTCAGTATAAAAATATCTGCTGAAAAAGGATGAAATGCCCTTGGTTTCCAAATGGTGTCTGAATAAAGAGAGAATAGGATATGAGCTTTTAGGAGAGTTTCGAGAAAACCTATTCATTAGTACTTAAAGGGATATTATAGTGTTGAGTCTACGGGATTTAGCGTGGTTCACATTTGGGATGAAACAGAAATCTTTGGCCATATAGTGCGCTGGTGAAGTGTTATACACAGTCAATACAGAACACGCAGCACTGAGAATTGTCGACAAAATTTTTCACTCGCGAAAAGTTGAGAAAGTCTGTTGTCCTGTGCACTGATGTATAACTGAATATGCTTTCGAAGTAGATGCAAGGGGAGTCAGCAAACATCTCAGATCCCCAGATATTGTGAGTATAGTATCCCTTTAGGAAAGTGGGCAGAAAGGAAGTGTTAGAAACTTTCCTCACCTCAGATTTTAGCTTTCCACTCAAGTTTTCAAATCAGTGGATAGACTGTTCTTGAGAGTACTTGTTCCAGGCTGATGTGATTTGACAGTTTCAAAACTAGGGATATATTTAGATGGTGGTTGCATATATATGGAACTGAAATTGTTATTGTGTTGGTGGTATTTGTAATATTTGCTAAATTCTTTCATTTCTACTTTTATAGTACTCTGTATTAAATTAGTGAATTGAAGATGAACTTGAGTTCTGTGCCCCATTTCATAAAACTTATTTTCAATAACAAATTGCAATTACTGTTATAAGCTACTGAAATCCTTGCATCTGATTGGGTGAGAGCAAATTTGTCATAGAAATGTGTCAGTTGTTACTGATAACAAGTTTTATGAAACGGGGGCCCAGATCATGTGATTATACAATATGTGACAGAAAGTGTTTCAAAGCAACTTGAAATGTTAGACTAGGTGTCTAGTGTGAGATTCAAGGACTATCAAATTGATAAGAAAGTCACTTGATTTCCTCAGTAGGCACTTATACTGCATGCAGAAATGAGTATATGGGACCACACACAAGTATGGCATGAATTTTCGGCCTGAACACTTCAGATATTTCTTGTCTTACTTCAAACATGAGGGTACATGAAGTGAACATGGGGGGGGGGGGGGGGGGGGGGGGGGGGGGTATCGGCTATGACCCCCCCCCCCCCCCCCCTTGTGAAGCCGAGAACCTTTTTCTTTTCTTGCTTATCAGTAAATTTTGGGGATAAAATAGACACACGAACCATTTGTTTTTTGCTTGTCAGCAAATTTTTCAGGCAAAATAGACAAACAGACACCTGAAAAAGCTGATTCCCCCCTTTTTAAAATTCTGGTTCTGCCACTGTAACTCATACTTGTATCATGTAACACATGGTTAGGCCTAAAAAAAATAAATGTTTGTTTGCCGTAACAGAGGGAAAAAAATAGGGTCGGTCGGTCAGTCGGTTTTCTTTCTTTTTTTGTTTTCCCCTAACATGCTGGTGCAGTACTCGGGCATATACTGTGTTTGAGGTTGTGCGTGTGGCGGGGACTCCTCGCATATATCATAGAGCTGTACCGTGCACTCGAACGATATATGTAAAATGGAGATCGAGGGGCTAGGGTTGGCCAGACACTCGAGTCCTCTGCTCATGATATGTTTAATAATATGGACGATGTTCTACCGCGCCATTCGCCAGTAAAAAAAAAAAAAAAAAAATGTATGCAAAACGATGAAAATTCGGGTCGGTCGGCACATTTTTTTTTTATGTGTCAAATTTGAATAAAAAGATAAAAGTCAGCAGGTTTTACTAGGGTCGGTCAGGTTACGGCAAACAAACTTTTTTTTTTTGCCTTAGTGCCATTCTTTCTCTCAGTAGGCCACATTTATCTTTATGCAGACAACTTTAAGTGAAAAAAAGTGCTATTTTATGGCTCTTCCCGTTCTTTCTCATGGTTTATTCTTTCATGAAAGTCAATGGTAATTGATTCCACTATAGGAATTCACTTGATAGTAATGCATTGTAGATTGTCACATGATACAGACTTCAAAATGAAGCTTTGACAAAGAGACAACAGGTTTGGTTAAAAATCGATTCCACTTCCATGTCTAATTGGATGTTTGGTTTGCGTACCTGAAACCATGGCATGTAGAAATGTCTGCAATGTGATACGTTCCTCACACAAATTGTAAAGGAAACCAAGCATTATATGTAGTCCCATAAACTAAATGAATTGCTTATTGTTTCATGTATTGCTTGATCAATTTCAGTGAAATGAATTGCGAGCGAGTAGGCACAGACAACAACTGGCTGTCAATATTTCAGTGATTATAGGATTTAATCTGAAAGGCAAAAATGATATGAGTCCGTGAGAAACTCCACAATGTCTGTTCTTGGAAAATGTTTGTGATATAGCAATGTGATACATTCTTCAATCAAATTGTAAAGGAAACTGGACATAATAGAGTTATTGCAGGTAGACCATAAAAATAAAGGAAATTCTTATTGTTTCATGTACTGTTAGATAACTTCAATGATACTATTTTGGTACAAGTAGACACAGAAAACAATTTGCTGTCTTCATGCTTGCATTCTATATATTTCAACTGCCATACGATTTAATCTGAACTCGGCAGAAATGATATGTGCTCATGAGAAACTCAAGAATGTTAGTTCTAATCATTACATCAACCAAAGTATAAATTTTGAAAATTGCAATGTTACTTTCCTATCTTACTTAAAAAGAAAAATTTGTGATTTGAAGAGGTGGGACATTTAGGAGTCCAGTTTACTATCTCATTTTTGAGCCTTGTTTTGTTTAATTTTGAATATGGAGCAACATCGTTTATCATATATTATGAGAGTTTTGATATTTTCCTAATCATCATCCAGTGAGATGTTTTAATTTTCATTTAAAAGGCATTCCTAATTGATGTGATATGGAGTTATCCCATTGAAACGTGTGTTAATTCTACAACACATGTTTCAATGGTATGTCCAAGAAGTTAGACTTATGACGGTTTCGCGAAATGCAACCCTGGCTAGAAAGTATTATTGAAAGGAGGCACTGTACTGCTGTGTCAGTTAATCTCTGTCATGTTTACTTTATCAGTTTCTCGACAGTAAATTTAACTTCTGATAAATATGAAAAGGTTGCAGTGTGAACTTCTCCTGTTGCTGCCTTAAGGCTCATTCAGATATCCAGCAGCAAACCCACATATTTTTTTGTGTTCACATGTGGCATGGTAAACCACGCCACTTATGATAATGAGACGTGTATGAACGTGTCAACTCCAAATAAAAGTTATGCATACAAACTTGTGAGATCATATTTTGCTTTAAGTTTATAAGAATTTGACACCTTTTTGCCCCCAGGAGGCAAGAAGTATCCCTTTAGCCTCTGCATATTTTTTTTTCGGCCTCATACCATTCACTTACAAGTAAAGAAACCTGTAGGGCTATACCTCTGCGCTTTCGTCTCCTCATATGTGAACAGGTCTCTTAGCCTGCTCTTCCTTGTTGTAAAGATAGCAGACATTTCTTCATAGATCCTTCTCACTTAATATTGAATTTTTTGAGCATGGATGGATGGTCCAATGTTAACATTGGAAAACTGAAAAATCAATCAAACAGCTGCATGGATCGAAGGAGACTAGGCTGACCTTTTAAAAGCAGGGGATGGGTCATTTGGATGGTAGGTGTATTGTAATAATGTATTGAATGAAAAATTGGGTTTACTCATCTGAAACAATATCTCATAGTTATTTTCAAAGCAGCTATTTCCTCCATATTGATGGACATAAAAATTGTTTTTTTTTTCTATATTTTTTCTATCCTTTCTATGTTTTTAATCATATTAACTGGTCATAGATAAGCTCAAACGTGTATCAATTTAAGCTTATACAAATCTCCAGATCCCTCGTGATAAAATATTCCATTTGCCTGTTATAAATGATTGTGTAAGGAATATAGAGTACATGCTTCTAACTCCTGCTGTTGCTATGCCAGGCATGTTGTCAAGCTTTCCATCATACAGAATAACCATAGAAGACTAAAATTTTTGATTTGTTTGTAAATTGGTCCTTTAAAAAGAAACCTAGGTACTGCTACCTCTGACGCTTCTGTGGCTGCAGAAGGTTTATTTTTTTCAAGGTATTCCATTTCAATGTCAGGTTCCCATAGGAATATTGATTTGGTTTCCATAGCTACCCACTATAAATTGTACACGGATTCTTGACTCTGGAGACGGAAATGAAAGAAACTCTTCAAATCTTTGACAGCATACAGAAATAGAGCTTCAAAATGAGATTTTAAATAATTCGCAAATTCGATTAATATTCCTAAGAGCTCTTACCAGATTTTATGTGGAAAAACAAAAGATCTCCTGATGGTGATTTTGAATTTTTAAAAATATTTCTCCCTGTAGTGTTTTGAAGTACTTTTAAAAATCTTGATATAGTATAATACTCTCAGCTCCCTGGTATTTTCATCTTGAGACACTTCTGATGTTTTCATATGAATTCTATGCCTGACTTTTTAGTAGAGTTAGCTTATACTGGAGCACATTTTTATCAAAGATTAAGTCATTGTAAATTTGATAAAAATGTATTGAAATGTTTGCTGAAAACCAGGAAGGCTCATGTCTATAAATCAGCTATGAATTTCAGAAGCGGTTGAGATTCCCCAAAGTGTCATGCTACAAAATTATTGATTCACATTTGAGACAAACAGGAGGAAAGTTTTTTGCTCTAAAAATGGTAGCATCTGTTACCTCGCAAAAGTTTCATGTTGGGAAGTTTCTGATTTTATTCCAGTGTATCAGAGATAAAATCTGAAGACATCCTAAAGGCTCGTTCGCATATGAAGCGGCCAACCCCCATGGTTAAACCTTTGCGTTTTTTAAAGAAGATTTCATGAGGTGGCAACAAAACTTTAAAAACGCCGAGGCAAAGCATCTTTTTTTGCCTTTTGGCGGTATAAAAGTGTTGACCAGTTGAATCCTTATAAACTTAGGGCAAAATATGATGTAACTACATGTAGCTTGTCTGCACAAATTTTGAACTGTAATTGATGCGTTAATGTGCATCTCATTTTCATAAAAGGCGCTGTAGAGAAAAATAATATTCAGGGGTTTCCCCGCGGTGGTCACGTGTGAATAAGCCCACCACCTACTGTTCTTAAAGGTTCAAGAGTTAATGTTTTTTTCTTTTGAAGATACTAGCCATTTGTTGCTGAATGAAATTTTTGAATATAGACTGTTTAATAAATATATAGCCAGATTAAAGACATTGGTTAACATTGTTATGATTTAAAAAAATCTTTTGTTACTTGAAAATGGGATAAACATAAGGGTTACAGTGTAAAACTACCAGTCTGAAAGTTTCAAGGTATCCGCAGGAAGTATTTTTAAATATCAAAAATGTGAACCATTGTTTGAAAAATATACGAGGGTTGGTTGCACAGAATAGACATAAGGAGTGCGCATGTGCGTATGACTCACCTTACCGTACTGTATGTATTGGCGTATCACTCGGCGGGAGGCACATAATGGCATTTTCAAATTCAAGCAAAGTGGTCCTATTAGTGATTGTCTCGTGAGACGAAGGATAATAAAATCGCTGTTTGCGTCTAACTTACACTTTTTCATTCCAAATTATGGTTGGTTTCAGGGTTTTTGAGTACAAATACAAGTACTTATACACATGCTTCATCTTAATTTGAGAATTTTTTAAATCAGCTACTCACAAAGTTAGCAGTGCCTTTAATTGACAAATTACTGTTTTGTGTTTTTTTTTTCATTTTAGCGAGACCAATCAGCTGAATGTTGGACTGGTCGTTGAGCTATGGACTAAAGGACTGATCTGGGATACCCTACTGGGTACCGCTCTGGTACCTCTTCGCGGGATTAAACAGTCAAGCGAGGTAAGATTAATGCATCTTCATTATTCTCCTACTCCTCCTCCTCAACATCATTAACATCAACATCAACAATCTCATCATCATCGATATCATTAGGCCAAAAAAAAAAATCGTTATGTTGCCCTCAATCGACTTTACCATAAAATGTGAAAAAACAGAGTCAGGTTTTTTTTTTTTTAATTTTTTTTTTAACAGACCCAAATATACAAACCCATCGTTTTTGTGAGAAAATCTCAGATTTGGGCAAAGAATTTGCTTAACTTTGTATTTAATGGCTTAAAAAAACACTTTTATATGCGTTTTGACTGTGTTCTGCCCACGTTTTCCCCGTTAGAAACTCATAAAAAATATCGGAAAACTCAACTCTCTCAGGTCACACAACTGCACATGTTACACATGAGTGTCGGCTCGCACTCGCTCGCATGCATAACAGTTACAGTCCAGTGGGGCAGTAAAAAAAAAAAAAAAAAATTGACCGACCGACCCAATTTTCAAATTTTGTGCATGTGAGGGCAACCTAACATTTTTTTTTTGGCCTTAATATCATCATCAGAATTATCATCAGTATCATCATCAATATCATAATCATCATCACTATCACATCATCACCATCAACCTCAACATCATCACCATCGACCTCATCATCATCATCATCATCATCATCATCATCATCATCATCATCATCATCATCATCATAATTATCATCATCATTATTATCGACATTGTTACAATCTACTTCAACACCATCATAATTATCATTACCAGCATTGTACAAGGAGATGCTATATGCCCTGCATGCTTGCAGCTAGGGCCCAGGGCCGGTATTCAATTCAATACTTAAGTCAGAAATATGAGTATTTGTCTTAGTTTTTTACTTAGATAAAATACTTAGCAAAATTTGGTATTCAATTCAATATTTTGGCTAAGTATTTTACTCTAAATCTAAGACACCTGCCTAGGAGACTTAAGCCAATTATTTTGGAGGCCTTGATTGGCAGGCATAGGTTTTTATATGCAGTCACCATGAGCTGCGCAGAATAATATCATAGCGTATTCGAGCGTATTCGATGTGACATGTTAATTGCGCATTGAAAATATGACGTCACAATGCTTATCAGAAAGAATTTTGGCTTAAAGTTGGCTTACAAAAGTAAAATTCAAAGTATTGAATTGAATACGACTTGAGCAAATTTCTTAGCCAAGTAAAATACTTAGTAAAAGTTTTACTTAATCCAAGTATTGAATTGAATACCGGCCCAGGAAAAAATCAACACAATTCACATGTTCTTATTGAAAATGAAATTATTTTATATTACACATTGGAGAATAATGGAAAAAGTTTTAGTTGATCGCGTGAAGCAAATCAAGTAAAGCTTTAAAATGGATAGTTGGAATGGTTTGTTGATGATGCGAGGATGAACTTAAGTTGAATATAAATTGGAATGTTTTTTTTTAATGATGAGAGGATGAACTTAAATTAAATGTTATCAGTCAAAATAGCAGAAATCAAGAAATCTACAGTCATAATTTTGGACACGAGTCATTATTCAAGTAATAAGTATTTCATTATTCAAATGGCAAAAGTGATATATTTGCACAATCATAACTGTAGATTACTGCGATTGTAATTTATTTCCTATCACTTTGATGGATGAAGTGATGCTGCTAGTTTCAGCATCATTATAGATTTCCAAAAGGGAATTTCCCTGGATGTTTTGGTGCTGGATTGGTAATTCATAAGATATTGCTTCACAGATGCCCTACTTCTCCCTGTTGTCATGTGTGTTTTATATAGGTTGTTGTGGAGATGATGAATGTATTTTCAAACAAAGTAATTTTGTGGGGATCTTGTTTAAAAGCCCCAAGATTCCAGAAATGTCCATCTAGGGAGCCATTCCGTCCCCCTGAAAGTGTAAATGCACAAAGATGTACATTTATACAAAATATAATTTTGTTGTTTTGGAAATCTTTTTTTTTAAGCCTCATGATTTAGGAAATGGCCATTACCAAAGCATTTTTCAGCCCACCAGTACTGTAAATTATGCACTAAAAAGTGTTGTTCTCCTTGAAAAGTAGATTTTGTTTTTGTCTTTGAAACTCTTGTTTATAATCCTCAAGATTCGAGATTCTGTTGAGGTAAACAGTGTGATGAAAATACTTGCCATATTTCACAACATGATTCATGCCGACATCCAAACTCCACAAACTCCCAGGAGTTTGAATTCACATGTGCAAAACTGGCAAGCAGTTCAGTCATGAAGACAGAAAAATTGCTTTTTTTTACTTGCGAGTATTTGTTTGCGAGATTTTGTGTGGTTTTTCTGTCCACATTAGAAACACCACATGAGTTTCGCTGTAAGTTTCGCATGGAGTTTTGCTGTATAAAGTGAGAATGGTGAGGGTGTAAACCCACAAATAATCGAACAGGTGGTGTTGTTAATGAGGTAATTAGGCTTTGCTGCAAGGAGCCCTCAGCGAACAGTTTGTCATAATATCAGTCTGAGGGGGTTTCGTTAAATGTCAATATCGCCGTGTGTTTGCATTCTATTCAGACAATATCAACAAGAAGAAAATAGTGTCTGCTGCATGCTGGAGACTGTGAGAGAAAAATAGAGATAAGAGGAGGGAGAAGAGGAGTAAGAGAGAGAAAGGGAGGGAGAAGAGGAGTAAGAGAGAGAAGGGGAGGGAGAAGAGGAGTAAGAGA
>CM057156.1:13280116-13367428 GCA_029962745.1 Echinometra lucunter
AATCTACTACATCAAAATTAATCATATTTAGACACAGATAAGCTACAATACTCCTTATGATGCATATTTGAAAATTTTGAAGATCAGTTTTGTCATAAAGTAGAAAAATCTGATGAAATTGCTGAAGGTCACTTTTTAAAAATCACAGAAACTGCTCGCTGAGAACCTCCACGAAAGGCCGTCTATTCAGAACATTTCAAAGCTGTTCAATTCAATTTCAAAGGCAGGTTATTGTTACCGCTGTACTGCCCATTGTCCATACCGAGCTCCGTACCTGGGAGGCAAGCAATTTTTGTGATTTTGAAAAATTACCACTTGCGATTTCACCTTATTTTATTCTTTTTTTTACTTCAACAAAAACTTATTCATTTTTAGCTGTGCTTCGTAAGGAGTATTTTAGCTAATCTCTGCCCAATTATGATTCATTTAAATGCATTGGTTTTTAATGTGTGTCACTCTGAAGAAGTGAGAAGTTTCTTTAGATGCTCAGTTTATATTTGTAAGTATATTTAATGTGCGATCTTCGGACAAGTCTCATGGAGATGGAGAAGAAAGAGGAGTTAAAGTAAACATGATTTAAATGAAAAACAAAGATTATTGTGATTAACAGGGAAGAACTTCTATTGCTTGATAAGGTGGTATTGTTGGTACACCTTGCCATTATTTTTTTCTCTTTTTCTTAATTATGGACATAGACCTAAGTTGATTTGTTGAAGTAAATGTAGAAAAAATCTCTTCGATCCGTTAGAAATGTCTCACATATTGCTAAAATCATAAAGTTAATGAACAAAGTACTGAATGATTAATATGATACAAATAGTATCATAATTGGTTATATTCCTGAACAGTTGCACCTGACAAATACAGGATTGTTGTACCTGACAATGTCAAAATGAAATGTTTTTTTTTTCTTTATTACAGGCACTTTTTAAAAGATATTAGAATTCAATTCCTAATAAATATTAGACTTTGAAAAAGAATGTCATAAGTGATTTGATTATAGTTTGCTCTTTTGATGAATATTGCGCATGCTGAGAAGTGACCTGCAGGCGCAGATGAATATATCTACCTGGAGAGTAGAATGGAGTTCAGTTTCCACATCAAAAGGATCAAATAAGGAAACAGATACTGACAAATTAACAACAAGAGCAGCATATACACAGTTAAAACATCCCTTTAAAGTGATAAAGATGGGAGGTCAACATGATATATGTGGACCCAGTCTCTCCTGCAAGGAGCGGACTTGCTCGAGGCAGTGACACGTGATACAAAAAGAGATATAAAAGGGGTGTGAATATTCCCATCACGTTGTAGGGATGCAACATTAGATGTGGCCTGTCTCTGATTTTTTGGTCGTTTTCTTTGAAGTTCGTCTTCGTTGCTGGCTTTTCTTCCCTTGTTATGTTATCTCATGTTGACTTTTAGGGGGATTTCTTGTTTTGGGTTTAACTTGAAACCTCTCTAGCTCCTGTAAATCGCCAATGTGAACTGTGAGTAGAGAGTTTGCACTTGGGTGGAATATATTTTGGGTTAGAACAGAAGGCAATGACCCATTAGCTAAAGTCTCCAGTTCTCTGTTTTCTAAAATGCAAATTCTGTGTTCTTTGGTGTTCTAAACTTCAAATTCTGTGTTCTTCGGTGACACGTACAAAACATATGACAAAGCAATTGTAAATAGTAAAAATCTTTTAAAAAAATCTTTAATAGGTTTTTAATGGGTCAAGTAATGTTACCCTAATTAAGTTACCCTAATATGTACACACTGCAGTATCATGCAGACGCTACTAAAGCTTCGCAAACACTTGCTAAACACTGCGAACAGGTTTGATCCAGATTTTGCACTGATGCATGGTTTTGTTTTATTGGATTTTTTTTAAGAAAATGTTTTTCACTGTATTTTCAAATTTTTTGGCCTTAAAATCGCCTTTTCCGTGAAATTCTGTGAATTCCTTGTTCTTCCTGAATTCCATGAAATTTTTCCGCTTTCCGTATCGTGGAAAACTGGGGACTTTGCCATTTGCATCTGTGGATTGCATAAACTATATACACAAAATGGGGGAGGTGTACTGGGCCCTAGATTTTTGTATTGTGTAACACCCAGTAGTAAGGGAATACGCCTAGGTCCTTAGCTGCAGTCACCCATACACACCTGTTGTTCCTTAAGCACACAAAAATATCACCAGGGTTTTTAGGTGGTTTACAGCTGTGTGTCTGAATGAGCCTTCAGGATGGAATCAATGAACACATAAATCTAAACCCTCATTGAAATCCAGTACCCTGCTGTCTTTAAATGGGACTCATGAGATTCTCCTCGTGATCATCATTTGGATGAAAACATAGATCAACCATCTTAATTCCCCCCAAACATGTTAATTTATGGAAGGTAGATGTTGTATAAATGTGTAATATGTGTTAAAATGGTCTAGGTTGGGAAATCCCATTTGGTAAAATGTAATGTTTATGTTGCAACCATGGAAAGACATCAGTTAACACATAAATCTAAAAACCGTCATTGAAATCCCATACCCGCTGTTTATATACTCAGCTCTCCTTATGATCGCAATTTAGATGAGTGCAGATCTACTTTCATTAGCCATCTTTGCATTTATAGCTTTTAAATTTTCTTCAAAATACAGTGAATCTCTGCCTGGTTAAAGGGAAAGTCAACCCCAGAAGTTTCTCTGTTTCAATAAAAGGAGTTAAATTTGAACAGCATTTAAAAAAATAAATGAGCAAAATCGGTCAAAAAATAAGAAAATTACACTCATTTACATTTTCTAGTATATTACTCTCGGCTCTGCAAATTGGCAACACGATGACATCATATGCGAGCAGCTCTCCATTCACTTTGTACATAAAATTTCACATTTTCTCAATTTTCTTGGAAGTTACACATTTTCTAACCCCCATAGTCAATGTATGTTCAGAAGAATTGCTTTTTACATAACATGATTTGACTATGGGGTAAGAAAATGTGTAACTTCTGAGAAAATTGAGAAAATGTGAAATTTCATGTACAAAGTGAATGGAAAGCTGCTCGCATATGATGTCATCAGTGTTGCCAATTTGCAGAGCCGAGAGTAATTTATTAGAAAATGTAAAGGAGTGTAATTTTCTTATTCTTTGACTGATTTTGCTTATTTCTTTTTTAAAATGCTGTTCAAATTTAACTCCTTTTTGTCTCGCCCACCGGAGGTGAAGGCGAGACTAAGGGATCCAAATGTCGTCCGTCCGTCGTCCGTCCGTCGTCCGTCCGTCGTCCGTCCGTCGTCCGTCCGTCGTCCGTCCGTCGTCCGTCCGTCCGTCCGTCACAAACGTTATGAAAGATAACTTGGCAACCGTGACTCACTTTTCAACCAAACTTGGGTTGTAGATGCACTAAGGGGACCTGCATGTTATGGTCCAGTCAGAGGTCACATGGTAAGGTCAAAGGTCATTTCAGGTCAAACGTTAAAGTTTACGTGCAAGACTCTCTTATGACACAAAACTCTGCAACCGTGACTCACTTTTCAACCAAACTTGGGTTGTAGATGCCCTAAGCGGACCTGCATGTTATGCTCTAGTCAGAGGTCACATGGTAAGGTCAAAGGTCATTTTAGGTCAAACGTTAAAATTTACGTGCAAGACTCTCTTATGACACAAAACTCTGCAACTGTGTGACACTGTTCAATCAAACTTGGGTTGTAGATGCACTAAGGGGACCTGCATCTTATTGTCCAGTCAGAGGTCACATGGTAAGGTCAAAGGTCATTTCAGGTCAAATGTTAAAGTTGACGTGCAAGACTCTCTTATCACACATAACTTTGCAACCGTGACTCACTTTTCAACCAAACTTGGGTTGTAGATGCACTGAGGGGACCTGCATGTTATGGTCCAGTCAGAGGTCACATGGTAAGGTCAAAGGTCATTTCAGGTCAAACGTTGAAGTTTACGTGCAAGACTCTCTTATGACTCAAAACTCTGCAACCGTGTGACACTTATCTATCAAACTTGGGTTGTCGATGCACTGAGGGGACCTGCATGTTATGGTCCAGTCATAGGTCACATGGTAAGGTCAAAGGTCATTTCAGGTCAAAAATTAAAGTTTACGTGCAAGACTCTCTTATGACACAAAACTCTGCAACCGTGTGACACTTATCTATCAAACTTGGGTTGTAGATGCACTAAGGGGACCTGCATGTTATGGTCCAGTCAGAGGTCACATGGTCAGGTCAAAGGTCATTACAGGTCAAACGTTGAACGGTTAAAGTTTACGTGCAAGACTCTCTTATGACACAAAACTTTGCAACCGTGTCACACTTTTGAGTCAAACTTGGGTTGCAGATCACTAAGGGGAAGTGCATGTTATCATTCTGTTGGACTTCACATGATAAGGTGAAAGGGTTCTTGGGGAACCTTCATGTTATAGTGGTATCAGAGGTCACATGGTAAGGTCAAAGGTCATTTTATATCAAACGTGAAAGTTTACTTGCAAGACTCTCTTATGATAAGTAACTTTGCAACGTCTGCTCCCTTTTTAACTAAACTTGGGTCATGGATGCACTTGGGAGACCTTCATGTTATAGTGGCATCGGATGTCACGTGGTAAGGTCAAAGGTTATTTTATTTCAAACATTACAGTTTACATGCACGACTCTCTTATGACACATAACTTGACAACTGATGGTCAAATGGCAACCAAACTTGGGTCATAGATGCACTAGGGGTAACATCATGTTGTGGTGCTGTCGGAGTTCACATGGTGAGGTCAAAGGTCATTTGAGGTCAAACATTAAAGTTTACCTGCAAGACTTTGCGATATCAAACTTGGTTAGGGATGTACTTGGGGAAACCTTCGTGTTATTTAGTCACGGGTGGGCGAGACACAATCTTGCTATTGGCTTGTATTGAAACAGTGAAACTTCTGGGGTGGACTTTCCCTTTAATGTTCTGTTCATGTGTAATATGTTGCAGAGTTGGACTAGGGTGGCAAAATCTCATTTGGCCCCATGTACAGCCCCCAGTCTTCAGAAGGGATCAACGAACACATAAATCTAAACCCTCATTGATAACCAGCACAATCTCTACTTTAAATGGGACTCATGAGATTCTCCTCGTGATCACAATTTGGATGAGCATTTGCCGTGTGAGTCCTGTCTGCGCTGTGGCTAGATTGACTACATGTTAAGCTGACTACATGTCCGGGGGTGGGGGCGGGGGTGGTATGTCTCATTGAGGCCTGTTTTTCATCCGTGCACATGAAAACGCATATGAAAGGGTACTTATTTCATTATCAGGCACGTTACGCGCAAGTGTTTAGGCTATCTAAAACAGCAAAACTCAAGAAAAAGGGTATCAAATTTAGAGGAGGTGATGCAATCCTTGAATAAAATCCCTGTGTAAGGTATAAATATTGGAGATGTTAGATGTTTTTCCCTGTTTAGAGTATCAAAACCACTCCTACTTAATCCTCGTTTAGGGTGCTTTCAGAAAATGGGTGATGTACAAGGTAATGTACATGCCTCAAGGAGGCATCCCCCCCCCCCCCCACTTACCAGTTTACCACTACCATAACTTTTTTTTTTTTACCTTTAAAAGATAGCTGTGTCCTTCCCTCATAATTCAGCTCTCTGGCTCATAGTGCCTTCACCAGCAATCATTTCCTGCCCATCTCATTCCAGCTCTCCCTTTCTATTCCTTGAATAGCCTTCTAATGTGCATCCATAGGTGCCTCCTCATTAGCTTGAAGATTGAAGAATAGCCCGCTATTTTTGTTAGCATGAATTAGCCAGATATGAGCTAATTCTGAGATGAAGATGGAATAAGCTTGCCCTTTCGCTTGAAAAGTTAGCCACCCATAGCTTGCACTGATATTTGCAGAATAGTCCGCTTATTTGCAAAATAGCGAGCTATTTTCGACGCGTCTTCATCAGCTCAAGGAGCTGGCTTATTGGTCCCACCATGCAAATGCGCCAACTTTGGACTATAGCTCGAGCTAGATTGCAATATACGGAGCTCAAGCTGATGTGGACACAATTGCACGTTTCAGTTGTGTTCAGGCTAATACCCTGCGATCCCCAAATAGGCTATTCTTCAAGCTAGACCTGATGAAAACCCACCTCATAAGACATCTTTAATGGATGCCTCTTTTTCAAGGCTAACATTAAATTGAAATGCAAGTTGTTTTCTCCCTACAAAGATGGGTTTGAGCGATGCCGGTTTGTCTTTATCTTCAAGCCAAAAGTACAACTGTAAATTGCATTAAGTGCATTTTACATATTTGATACCTTAGCTGATTTGAAACCAGGAACATGATTGCAGAGACTTTCTAGGAATGATTCTAAGGCAATTTCAAAACCCTTACTCATCACTTTGTTAAAAATGCTAATCAGACAAAGAATATCACGAAATCAGAACCTGATTTCTGCATCCATAGACAGTTAATTCCCCTAGTGCTGATTTCTTGTCAGTCTTCTGTGTGTTCTATGTTCTTCAGGAATTTATTTAAGCTTGGAGCTTTCTTTGTGCGATGTCATAATCTGTTTTCTATGATTTCATTAATTTTCTATATAAATGGCAGTTTTATAAGGCATTTTTCATATTCAGAAAATTAGGAATTTAAATTCAAGGACCGTGGAATGTCGATTAAAGAATAGGAAGAATGTTGTTCATATTTTGGAGCTACAGTTGTGTGATCAAAGATGCTGAATTGAATACAGAACCCGGGATACAGAATAAGCAAAAAAGAAAGCAAGAAAGAAAGAGAGAGAGAGAGAGAGAGAGAGAGAGAGAGAGAGCACACACAAAAAAAGGAGAAATCTTTCTGAGTGGGGCCCCTTGACCTCCTGCACCGCAGACATCAGACATCCGTGATTATGGGTAGACTTCTCTCAAGGCCTTTTTAAAATGCTTGATAAAGATTCTTGTCTCTGCAATGCATTTGAGAAGATGAGTAGCTTTTAAGATTGAAAAGAAAGCTGTAATTAACTGGGATTGTGCCTAGGTTTTCCTGAATCTCCATTTGCAACCTTAGTAAAGAAGAGGAAGAAGAAGAAGAAAAAAAAATCAATTTGTAATTTGTAGTCACGATGTCTTAAATGTCAGTACAGAGGTAGGAGACACTCTGTTGAAGTGTTGTATTGCTCTGTACTTTTGTAACACTGCTATGAAATACATTAGTCTGTAAATTGATTTGATATTCAGTTTTGAATAATCAGTATTCAGTGTTATATGCTTCATATCAATTAAGCAAATTAATGAACATGATCTCGGCTAACTGGAGAATGTTAAGTGCTTATCACAAGAAGTAGTCTAGATATCAGAGCTGCTAACACAGTATCTTGTTGAAATTTGTATAATTAGTGGGAAAGTTGACTCAGTTTTTGCTACGAAAAACAAAGAGCAGTGACTTTAATGTAGAAGAAAATTGGAATATAGCTGTGCAGAATCTGAATGCTGAATTACTTGAGAGAGAGAGAGAGAGAGAGAGAGAGAGAGAGAGAGAGGGAGAGAGAGAGGGGGGGGGGGGGAGAGGGAGAGAGAGAGAGAGAATGAAAGAGAGAGAAAGATAGAAAGAAAGATAGAGATGAAATCATTCATACAGTATGTAATGAAGATTCCTTTGAAAGATAAGCCTGAGTTTTCTCCATCTGCATCCTTCATTGAAGTACCAGGACTTCTTTTAAAGGAAAAATGATCTCGATGAAATATTAATTGTCAGAAATAGAAAAGCAATTAAAAAAAAAATTGATACAAAAATTGAATTTTGCGATCAGTGAAAAGTTTATTAATTGATAAGAATTTAGTCTTTTTGTTTTCAAATTACTGTAGTGGTTTTAAAGAAAAGCATACCGTATATATGTTAATGTTTATATGATCTCTACAGCTATAATACATCTTATACATGATAACTGTTGCCATACCAGTCCCAGTCTTAAGCAAGCTTCTTTATTTCTATTGTTACATATATTAGCAGATATTTCACTAAAAAGTATTTGATTATTGACCTCAGAATGAAATTGGTCAAAATAACACAATCTCTAGCATTATGGTTAAGGTTGCCCAATTTTTAAAATCTAGCTTTAACCCATTGAGCATGAAGCCTCAAGATAACTCGGGCTGGAATTTATGGAAAATGTGTGTATTGCCAAAAACGAATCGAGTCCAATGGGTTGAAATAGTAATAGGGGGAAAAGGGGGGGACTCTTGGGTGTCTGCATTTTTATTGGGCTATTCCATCCATCCATTTAGGAAATTTGCCCAGGAACCAACTTGTATCATGCATGTTATCTGTCGAACATGCGTCTATGTTATGCTTCAGCCAGTGGAGTGTGAACACTATTCAACACCTTTCCATCATGTTTGCTATGTACACTAAGCATTCGCTTCCTCAAGAAAGAGAGTGTATCGTCCGTTAAAGAGTCAGAGGGTGTCTTAACGCATGTAATTTTGTGTTATTAGGTTATGTCCAGTTTTTGTAGGCCCTCAAAAACTGTTCGTCAGATTTCCTTGCTTTTGGCTAGTCAGTAACAAGACAGAAGCAAAACTATTATTAGATGCTGTGAAGTTTTGTCCTCTTCAAGTTGAATATTTAACAAATGAAAGGTGAAAAATAATTTTGATCTTGGGGTCAGCAACATAAAGTCACATAGGCCTGCATACATGTAGACCAATAAGAGTTCTGTTCATATGGCAAGTGTACGAAGTGCTGTAATCATTGACCGTGGAGTTGTGGGAATGCACAGTTTAACCGTTACATTGCATTTATTTCAAATATTCACTGTGAAATTCACTGGAAATCATGAATGGAATATCACATGATCTCACACATGTATCTTGCATGGTAGACAGTGTAAGACTGCAGTTAACCCATTCGTGACAGGAATTATTTAAACCTGGATTTGATCAGCTTTTATTCTTCAAATTGGCAACACCAACATTTTTATTTTATTGCTACATTTTTCTTATATAATGTTATGTATTTGAAATGAATATAAATTGACAGAAATTATGATGAGAAGTCAAAAAGTTGCCAATTTGCAGGGATTTTAAACTTTCTGTCACATTGCCAATTTAAGGATTTTAATGCTTATTTTCCTTTAAAAAATTTTTAGCATCAAACAATGAATATTGACGATACCAAAATGGGCACAGTTTATGTAGAATTTTTTGCTCTTTCTGCTCATGTATTTGGTATGATTTTTAGGGTTCTGCATCAAAAGATATTAGGCCAAACCACAAAATGCGGACCTCTATCACAAATGGGTTAATCAGTTTCATGCCAATTTTCTTTTTGCTACCAAAACTATACACGAGCTTTAAGGTCCTTTTGACTCTTAAATATTGATGTGAGAGATAAGGGCGTATCATGAGGCGCCGTGATAGGGTCTTCACCGTTTATTGTCACGCAACAGTATAAGTACTTGTGGGAATTGACAGGTGACACATGCTTTAGCAACATTTTCTCTGGGCTTAATGTCATTGGAGGAGTAGAGCCTGAGCTATGGGTGCACTTGTTTTTGTATGAGAGGTTTAAGGTTAGGTGTATTGTTGTAGATCCTGGCTAAGTCCAGAATTTCGTAAGTTTAGGAAATTGACTGCTTTGATAGCAAGGTTGTATTTCAGAGAGGAATTCTATTTATGTTCAAATTTTGTATTATTGGAAATAGTTTGAATCCTTTTTATATGAGGGCTAAAACTGAAGAAGAGAAAAGATATGTGCCATTTCCTTAATTGATAGTTATAGTGCTGAATGTATAATTATGCACTTACTTTACCTTATTGCATGACATTGTGAAAATTGAAGAAAATTGGTTGCTGCCCTAGAAATTTTCTTTGCCTTTGTAATAAAAATTGTCTGGAATAATGTGTAGGTTGGAAAGGAAAATGGCAGAAGTGCAGAGAATTCTCTACACCCCTTCTGTTGTTCTAAGGACCTGCAATATTAGGTAATGTGTGTTTTGACAGCCACTGCGAGCTAGAGCGAGCAGCTGTCTCTATATTAATGGTTGCTCGATTCAGTTCCCCGAGGGATGTAGCCACAACATAAATGTGAGCTGAAATTGCCGTCTTATTTCATGCCCTTTTACTTGGGACTGTACTGTGATTGCTCACTCTCCCCTCTCTCCAGGGGAAACTGCCAAACAGAAATGTAGTGGAGAAAAGTGCACAGTTCTTACCAGTTTCCCGCAGGGAGGGAGAATATTCATCAAATGAAGAGTTTATTTCCAAAAGGTACTATGTCCACTTTGAGTGATTTCGAGTAAATTAAGGATTTTTATTTAATCAATTTTCCTTCTTCAAAGGATAATATTTTTCGAAGTACTAATATTATATATCTAAAAAAAAAAAGTAAAATGGAAAAATCCTGCATGATTAGGTTTTTTTTTAAAGGAAGTTTTTGAATTTTACACATGATTTCAAATGGTTGGAAAGATTTTATTACCAAAAGGTGCTAAATCTGTAGAAATAAAAAATACATTTATTCTAGAAAAAATAATACTCATGCAGGATTTTTTCCTCATTTGTTAAATGACTTATGTTGATAGGCCTACTTGCAACTTTCAAAAGTTTTGAGGTTTCAAAGAAGGAAAGCAATTGGAATAAAAATCTTTGATTTTTGCAAAGTGGATTTAGCACCTTACGGAAATAAACAAATTTGGATTTAGCGTCTTTTAGAAATAAACATATTTTGCACCCATTTTTTCTACTTTCCTGATATTTTTTAAAATATTCAAATGAGTCATATTGAAGCATGTATGGAACAAGCATCCAGTCCTACCAAGTACCTTGGTTTGGGTGAAAAATGGATTTAGCGCCTTTTGGAAATGAGCTCATCAAATACAGAAGAGGTGTTATATTTCCATCTTCCCATTATCTCACCATCTACGTTTGTCTGTTGATGTGACTGTCATTATTTCTATCTCTCTCTCTGTCTGTTTTCATGTCTTTGTGCCTTCTTTCAGTGCTCCTCCTTCCCATCAGTTTCTCTTTATTTCTATCTCTCTGTCTGCCTCTCTCTTTCTGCATACTGTCTGCATAGCTGACTCTACTTGTCTGTCTACCTGCTTGTCAGTCTGAATCTACGTTTGTCTGTTGGTGTGACTGTCATTATTTCTGTCTCTCTCTGTGTCTGTTTTCATGTCTCTGTGCCTTCTTTCAGTGCTCCCTCTTCCCATCAGTTTCTCTTTCTTTCTATCTCTCTGTCTGCCTCTCTCTTTCTGCATACCGTCTGCATAGCTGACTCTACTTGTCTGTCTACCTTCTTGTCAGTCCGAATCTTTTGGATGGTTTGTTTTCTTGTCTGCATCCTTCTCTATCGTTCTCTTCCCCCCTCTCTCTGTTTCTCTTTCTCTTTCTGTAAATGTGTCTGTCTCTACCCCTCTCTCAGACTCCGCCTTTCTATTTTTTTCTTTTTCACTTGTTTCTGTGCTTGCTAGTCTGTTATGTCTCTGTTTATATTCCTCACCTCTCTTGTTCTCTCTCTCTCTCTCTCTCTCCCTCACTCATCTCTCCCTCCTTTTCCTCTCTCTATTGCTCTTCTTTTAATCTCTCTCTCTTTCTTTACCTTTCTTTCTTGCTGCCCCATTTCTCTCTATCTCTCCTCATATTCTCTTCCATTCTCTCCCCTCTCATTTTTCTCTTTTCAATATGCAATGGCAATGAGAAACTTGGGGGGGGGGGGTGGGGAGAGAGATGATGCTACCTGGACACGCTATTCCCTGGCCGTTGGTTGTGTCAATGTTTGGCAATGGCCGATGGATGTGTACGGAGTGGCACCTCGGTGAGTTCGATGTCGTCTGCCTCATTCCCCTCATACTGAAGCCTGTAATTATCTCCACCTGCTTTTCAACCGCCAGGAGGCATGTAAAGGAAATTAAATTATTCCACATACTGTGATTGACCAGTGCCAACTTTTGCACTCATGTTCATCGCTATTTTGCAGGTTGTTTTTGCTTGTTCCAGGTTATCAAAGTATTTTTTGTTTAGGTATAATGTGAACATTGCAGATCCACTGATTTTAAGTGGTAAATTGCTTTTCTCCTCTTTTCTATACAAAATTCTTTCCCAGTCAGATGTTATCTTTTGGGGGATGGGAGAGATATTGAAATGTATACCATTCTTTTCCGCTTACATATTGATATTCTTCATGTTGATGTCAAAACAATAAAGAATGAATAATAAAGGGAATTATCCCTGATGAATGAAGCAGTTGAATCTGAACAAATTATGTGTAAGATTTGAGATATCAAGATATGGTATGATATTTCTCAACTAAGGCATCTGTCCTGGATATCTCCATGTCTTAGAAATCTTGTGATGATGTGGATGTTGCCTGTGGGAAACACACTTTGAAACATGTCAGCTAATGTGGGTTAAGTTCGGTTGACACACTCGTATGATATTATATCCAAGTATTTGGTATGAGTGTGAAACTGGGATAGAGCATTACTGAGAAAGAGGGGATAGATTCTATTTGAGTTGGAAAAGGTATGAAAGCTAAGCCAGTTGAGCCAGCTTTTATTTCAAAGTACCAGAAGACTGCTATGACTACCCCCTTGCTTTCCATTTTCACTTTTCATTTCTCAGTACTTTATCAGTTGTTTCTCAATTTGTCTGTCAACTTGAATGCCATTCTAGTTTCCACCTTCTCATTCTCTTTGTTTCACCTTCTTCTATTTTTTCTATTTCTTCGTCCCCTTCTCTCTCTCTCTCTCTCTCTTCCTCTCTCCCTCCCTCCCTCCCCTCTCTCCGCTATTCCTTATCTCTGTCTCTGCTTCTGTCTTCTGCCCCCTTTTCATACTTGCAAAAGTCTGGTGCTGTACCCTTCACGTTCATCCTTTCCCTCCTTCAGGAATCAATGATTTCAGCTGGAGCACGAGTGAGTTTTGTCCTGTGTGTTTGTGTTTCGAGATTCCTTGAAATGTGAAGCCTTAACCTCTAAACTGAATTTCCATTTTGTATCAGACCAGTAGCGGGAGTAGATTGGAGAGAGAGAGAGAGACAAAAATCAATGGCCACATTGAGGGGAGAGAGAATCGATACAAGTGTTCTTGAACTCCTCTCCGACTTAGAAGTACACAGATGACAGCCTCTTAAATTGAAAGAAATCGTGAATAGGTATTTTTCTTTTTTTGTCTATCAATCTTTTATCTTGCAATGATGAAACAATATAGGACCTTCTGTTGATATCATTAAATGGCATCCATATTTCGTCCCTGTTTTCACGAAGTGACGGATGAGCGCGCAACTTAAAAAAAGTTAGTTTTGAGTAAATCGCTTTCAAAGTTTCAAACCTCATTGTCAACCTCTTTAATGTATGAAGGGTGAATAAATTTTATATCCTCGTATAGGACACATTCTGGACAATGTTCAGTATTAATCATTTGCATATTCCTTTTATATTTTAGAAGAAAACAAGGTGTAAACATTGCCGTCATTTTGTGAAAACACAAAATTCAAGGTCCCACTGTGATTTTGTTTTCATGAAGTGACAGATCGCAGCTGCACGTGTGTTAAACAAATGGGACTTGATGAGCGCGCACTTGACCTAATTGTGCACGATCATGTATTCAAATCGAAGACGTGCTCTTTTATTTTTTTCACGAAGTGACGGAACTCAGCCACACATGTAAAACATACGGGACGGCTGAAAGCCGTCACTTCGTGAAAAACAGAAAATCCTTTTACTAGGTATTTTCTTGTTGACGTCATTGCCATAGTAACGTAATGAGACATTGTTACGGTCTGAAACTCTGTGAGGTTCAAGATGTCCAAAAATGCAAAAAACTCAAAATTGAAAAATATGTGATTTTCCTTGTATCCGTCACTTCGTGAAAACGGATGATTTTATCTGTGGCCTGGAAGATAACAACCTCTTCAGCTTAAAGGAGTTATTGAGTCTCCGGTATCATATGCTGCATTGTTCGCTTACAGATTTTTGTTATGAAGTAGATATTAGAATAACCTCCACTTTTCTTTCATAATAATCCACCCAAATACCATTTGGAATTATTATGTCAAATGATATTCTATTCAAGTCATATCTGAGGAATGTGTTGAATTCTTAATGTATGAAAGATGCGTCTAGGGAAGATGTGGAACTCTTGATACATGTTAAAAATCAGTGCTGCATTGTTTGCTTACAGATTTTTTGTTATGAAGTAGATATTAGAATAACCTCCATTTTTCTTTCATAATAATCCACCCAAATACCATTTGGAGTTATTATGTCCAATGATATTCTATTTAAGTCATATCTGAGGAATGTGTTGACTGCTTAATGTATGAAAGATGCATCTAGGGAAGATGTGGAACTCTTGATACATGTTAAAAAACAGTGGAGATGTTTGATTATACCTTTTGAAAATTGCAGCTATAATTCTATTTTTTCTTCTGTTCTATTATTATTGTTGTTATTATTTATTATTATTATCATCATTACTATTATTATTATTATTATCAATATTATTATTATTATTATTATTATAATTATTATTATTATTATCATTATTATTATTATTATTATTATTATTATAATTATTATTATTATTATTATCATTATTATTATTATTATTACTACTACTACTACTACTATTATTATTACTGTTATTATCATCAGTAATATCATCATAGTAATAATTTTTTTTCTTCTTCTTCTTTGTCTCTTCTTCTTCTTCTTCTACTCCTTCTTCTGCTTATTGCTGTTAATTATAGTACACATATCTTGGGAAAGATACCAATAAAAGTCATATCTAAAGAAGATGTTAAAACATTCCTTCAAAAGTCATATCTAAAGCAGATGTTAAAACATTCCTTCAAAAATCATATCTGAGGATCGGTAACATCATTGCTGTCATCTTTGATAACACTCTCCATGATGTTGCTAGCTGATATTAGTTATTTTGGGGTGTGTCATTTGTCACATGAAGTGGTCGAGATGGAATAATTCTTGTGGATGAGGTAGAAAGGTGATCAATACTTTCAAATGTACCTTTTGAAGTATATATCTCAGAAAGAGATGAAACATACCTTTAAAGCCACTGAGTAACTTTTGAAAATCTGAGCTTCATGGCCATACATGCTACCAATGTATGAAATAATGTGTAAATATGAAGCCCTGAAAAATGCTCTTCAAAAGCATCATCATGTACTTCACAAAAAGTGAAAATATACAAGTGACCAAAAATGTCAGACCCTTTTTTTTTTACCCCATATAATGCAGTGTTCGACTGAAACATACCCAGGTTGGTTTTGCAAATGGTGGAATTCAGTGATAGATATCTTGTTAATAATATCTTCTATTTCAAAACCTTTAAATTCCTGGCTGTTTATCCTTCAGAACATCTTTATACAACACAGGCATCAAAATATAACATCTTATTAAATCAAGCTTCCACAAAGTTACTGGATCCCTTTAAAACCCACATTTAAGTTTTCTTTGGATCAATAACATTATCGCTTTATTGTAATAAAACTTCCTGTGACATTATCATAGTGTTTGTTATGATTTCTTATCCTGGTGTAGGTCATTTGTCACAGTTGTGGCATGGAAGGAATTATACTTTGATATGAGGTAGAGGATGATTGATAGAAGAGGAGTAAGCTTTGACAGATACTTCATTGAATGCATGTGAGATGGAATTGTGCATAAACATAGCCCTAGGGAATTAACTTCTACCCCACCCCATACATACAGAGATTTGCTTGAGAAATTGCGGAATATTATAAGGAACTCCTTAACTCCTTTCAATATGACACTCTACTTTTCTTCATCCACTTGTAGTAATGTATGATTTTGTTGGTTCTGTTTCATGAGTTACTGAAATACCTTATTAAAAGTGATTGGTGACTGTGATTTCCATCTTAAATATTACATCTCTCATTGTCAATATCTATCTTAACTATATGTATTTCTGATTTTTACATTCCGGATATATACAATGAACAAGATTATGAGATTGTTACATATCGTCGTCAGTCTTACGAACCGGCGAATAGCCAAAATTGGGTCCAAAAATCAATTTTCACTTTTTTGCATATTTGGATGGTATATGTCAGAATCTATCGAGTGGCAAAATTTCATCGCTCAATGTCGTTTATTTTTAGAGAAATCCTGATTTTTATATTTTAGGGTGACCAGCGAATAGCACTTGCCGGTCTTACGAACCGGCGAATAGCCCCCTTACAATTGCTTTCCACGCATTATCTCTTGTCAGCTTTTAAAGTTTGTTGACCCACATACGCGCATCCATACATACACGCAACCATATTTGGAAGGTGAACGGCGAATGGCACTGTTCGGTCTTACGAACCGGCGAATAGGCGGTGAATAAGGTATGTTCTGACCGCGCGCACAAGCCTTTCGTTCTTACGAACTGGCGAATAAGTGGCGAATAGCCTGTATTTCTGACCGGGTGTGCAATTTTTTCATTCTTACGAACCGGCGAATAGGTCTATAAGCTTATAACTTGAGTTTTCTTTATATGTGGTGCTTAATACAAAGATGGAATTAAAATACAGTATGTAAACTCTTTTACTCCGCAAAATTGCTGGAAAAGAAAGATTATAAGCATATAAATTCACTGCTTAAAAAGGTGCAAAACTTTAAACACGTTTTTCTCTGAACTGTGTTTTTCCGCGAGGATGGGCTATTCGCCGGTTCGTAAGACTGACAACGATATTTCTCAATCAATGCATTCAAAGTTCTCAAGTTGTGTCATTTTGATTGATTTTCATTTTATGGTTATCGTACAATGTTATGCAAAATAAATGAGAATTTGTTGTCAAATTCAGTATTTTGGCTGCTATGCATTGTTGAAATGAAACCAGTAATTGAATTGAATTGAAAAAAACATGCATGGGAAATAGTATGAAGAAGAAAAGGGTGCAGTGTTAGTGTCTTCAACAATACATCTACAGAGATGTTGCCTATACATACAAGATTTGCAGTTAACCCATTCGTGACAGAGGTCCACATTTTCAACAATGCATCTACAGAGATGTTGCCTATACATACAAGATTTGCAGTTAACCCATTCGTGACAGAGGTCCACATTTTGTGGTTTGACCTAATAACTTTTGATGCAAAGCCCTAAAAATCATACCAAATACATGAGCAGAAAGAGCAAAAAATTCTACACAAACTGTGCCCATTTTGGTTGCGTCAATATTCGTTGTTTGATGCTGAAATTTTTAAAAGGAAAATAAGCATTAAAATCCTTAAATTGGCAATGTGATAGAAAGTTTAAAATCACCGTTATCACCTGCAAATTGGCAACTTTTTGACTTCTCATCATAATTTGTCAATTTATATTAATTTCAGATACATGATGTTTTATAAGAAAAATGTAGCAATAAAATAAAAATGTTGGTGTTGCCAATTTGAAGAATAGAAGCTGATCAAAGTAGACTTTAAATAATTCCTGTCACGAATGGGTTAAATGACTGTGGGGACATAGTACATGCTTGATAGAAATATGACAGAAATGCTTTTACAGTAGAAGATGTAGTGGAAGATAAAACAAGGTGACCGTGAAAACCTGTGGAGTACAAGTCAAACTTAACACCTACAAAACAAGAGATGAGCCAGCCCATGAAACTAGCCATCATCCGATGACCGTATCATAGGAATCAAACCCCTGTTCCATTTCCTCCTTGAAATCAAATGCCTCAAGAAGTGACAAAAGAATGGAGAAAAGGATCAGAGAAACTGATCCTTCTGCAGGGGAAGTCAATCTGACAAGGGTGTCTTGCTGATGTGCAATTAATCCCGTGTCTCACCAAAGAATGTGGTTGCCTTTCTTTTTGTGTGGTTTGCATCAGAAAATTTATGAGATGTATTTTCGTTGACCATGGTGGGATGGTTTCTAGACAATGATTAGGGTTGAAAATGTTTCTTGATGGATTTCAGAGATTTTTGTTATGAAAAACATTCTTCATTGAAAATCAGACTTTGTGGTTAAAGGAATCCTAGTGTTGTGATTGTCTACATTGATATTTAATTAAAGACATTGGTTAACATTGTTATGATTTAAAAAGAATCTTGTTTTGTTACTTGAAAATGGGATAAACATAAGGGTTATAGTGTAAAAATACCAGTCTGAAAGTTTCAAAGTATAATATCCACAGGAAGTATTTTTACATATCAAAAATGTGAACCAGTGTTTGAAAAATATACGAGGGTCGGTTGCACAGAATAGACATACATGTAAGGAGTGCACATGCGCGTATGACTCACCTTACCGTACTGTGTGTATTGGCTTATCACGCTGCGGGAGGCACATAACGGCATTTTCAAATTCAAGCAAAGTGGTCCTCTTAGTGATTGTCTCGTGAGACGAAGGATAATAAAATCGCTGTTTGCGTCTAACTTACACTTTTTCATTCCAAATTATGGTTGGTTTCAGGGTTTTTGAGTACAAATACAAGTACTCATACACATGTTTCATCTTAGTTTGAGAATTTTTTAAATCAGCTACTCACAAAGTTAGCCAATGCCTTAAATTAAAAATTCAGAAAATATGCACAGAATTGTGAACTGAGAGTCGAGCAATAGCATATTTACAGATGATCACTTTAAATGTATTTAAAGCAATGACCAATTAACTTGGAAAGCATCATTTACCAACCATCCTGCTTGCTGTGTTTTTGTTTCAAATCATTGTCTTTGAGGTTTTATAAAAAAGTTCTCCAGAGCTTTGACATTTACAAGTATCAGAAGCATCCTGTCATTATGATGCACTTGTTGTATTTGAATCAGTGAATAATTAAAGGAGCATGCGTGAAAGACAAACCACCCTGTTTGGTGTGTCTTTGTTTCAAAATAATTGTTCATGAGGGATTGAAAACATTCCCATCTCAAGGGAAATTCCCTTTTACTTGCCAGTATTATTGAAAAGGTCAGAGATATCATGGAGGAGGGAATATTGCTTTGAGGAGATAAATCTAGGAAACCTTGAAATGAAATTGAATGCTCAAAATTGTTGATGTTTTCCAATGGCACATGATATGGTTTATAAGAATTCTGGATCTCATCTAATGTTGTCTTGATCCAGCAATTTGATGTGGAGCTTTTTTTTTTTTTTACTCCTTTAAAAACCTGATCACAGTATTTACAAATTTCATTCTATAAGAACGAAGGGAATTATTGATTTTCATTGATTTCAGTCACTTTGTTTCACACTGGAGTGTATTCACTTTTTATTGTGGTGAGGGGAGTGTTAGGTGGGATAGTTTTGTTTTCTCTATTCTATTAAGTTCCTGTAGCAGCTTTCGCCATTATTTCTTAAAACTTTCTTATTTCATACATCATTTTACTCAATGTTCAGTAGAGATGTATACAATGTTATGCACACTTGATCAGTGATCTGTATGAAAAGAATTTGGATATCTCATTGTCTATTATGCACCATACAAAGACTCCAAGCAGACGCACCGGTGAAAACGGCCATCTTGCCACTCAAAACCTCACTGACTTTGTATGAAAATTAGACTTATTCATTTTAATCATGATAATGGGCCAAGTCTTGTTCCAAAGCCTTCTATTTGATGATATATGCAGTTAAGAGCTGAAAATTCCAGCATTTTACGTTGAATTTAGCCCATTTTTTTGCGGTGGATTGCACATAAACAAATGGAGAATGCGTTTGTGGAGTGGTACTTTGGAGTGGTAATGTGACGGTCAGGTAGCTTCACAAATCTCAGCCAATGAGATGTCCAGATTCTTTTCATACAGATCAGTGACACTTGATGTCACAGAATATATGTGATATTTCTGAATATTCTACTATCCTATATAATCTATACGGTTCGTAGTTGATGAAAGTGAAGTTGATGTTGCAGGTTGTTACTGAATTTCATGAATTTTTTTGTTAAGTAGAAGAAATCAATTCTGTATTTGCAATATCTGTACAAGATAGGTATGAATGAAAGATATCATTTGATGACCACTTAGGAGTTGTATTACCTCTTGTGAGGTTGTATTCCTTCACTTCTGGTGATTTCCTGAAGCCATAAACCCTCTTGAAGTAATGAAACACTGTAGACTGTCCACCACTTGTCATACGATACCATCTGACAGTGAATAATCTGAATATCGTGCATCCCACAAAACACTCAGTGCATCCCAACGACAGTATTCAAATGTTAATTTTCCAATCATTTGCTATCCACCATATAATAATAATAATAATAATATGTAACATTTATATTCCGCTTAAAACAATGTTTCTAAGCGCATGAGAACAAGAGAGCAAAAGAGAAAAAAGTGGAAGAACACATATAAAATACATTAACTAAAAAGAGGATTGCCTAACAAGATGAGTTTTGAATGAGTCTATAGTGGAGGCCTCACGAATGTAGATGGGAAGATTGTTCCAGAGTTTTGGGGCAAGGGAAGAAAAGGCACGATCACCATAACGGGTCATGGTACGGGGTCCAGGAGATAGTTGCAGGTGGGCAATAGAAGCAGCATGGAGACGTTGAGTTGCTGAAGAAGATGATGAACGGAGAGAAATGAGATCTTGAAGATAGGATGGAGCTAGACCGTGAATGATTTTAAAGACAAGAAGAACAACTTTGAAGATAATTCTGTCATGGATCTGGAGCCTGTGAAGAGAATGTAGAACTGGGGTAATGTGTTCAGATTTTTTAGTTAGGGTGATTAGTCTGGCTGCAGAATTTTGTATCCTTTGAAGGGACGCTATAGTCGAATATGGGAGACCAGCAAGTAAACCATTACAATAGTCCAAGTGTGAAGAAAAAAAGGCCTTTACTATTCGCTCAGTAGCTGATTTGTCGAGATATTTTCTGATCTTTCCAATTTTACTAATACCCCATGAAGCACAATGGCAAACATTTCTAACATTTCTATTGTGCTGATATTGTAGTGATTATATTTTATGTGTGATCTGGTTTATGCTAGGTTTAAGGTAAGGGTTGGGGTTAGAACTACATAGAGTGTTAAGTGTTGTGTTAGCTATCCTTAACACTAGCTTCAAGCATAGTAGATGTAAGATTAGGTATAATTCGTATTTGTTAGGTCCACTGTCCAAGTGAATACTTTGCATAGTGTTGAAAATCAAGTCAAGAGTTTTTATTACAAGAACTTTTCAGCTGCACGTTGAGAGATAATGGGGAAAATATGAAATTTTGTGTACAAATTATATAGAGAAATTTTGCGTACAAAACATATTGAGAGTTGTCCTAAACCTGCCATTTTAAGCAACATTGTCAATTTGAGGATTGCTAGAGAAAGTAAATTGAGTCTTTTCAACCTTCATAACTTTCTCATTTTGTAACCGTTTTTGATGGAATTAAAAAAAAAAAATTGTTTCTATGCATCCTCTGTTTTTATTAAAATTGATTTTTACTGAGGGTTTCATTCTCCTTTTAAAAATCAAAGTTGCATGGCTTGTAAATGGCTGAAGACAATATGAGAGCCATTGCAATGGCTACTTTATTTTCTCTCTCTCTCTCTCTCTCTCTCTCTCTCTCTCACCTATAAAACCATGCCCTTTTGCAAGCCAACCAGGTCAATAGGCTAACCTGAAAACTTTGACTGCACCGTCACACCAGCACTCTCAACACACAAGCTGTTGATTCCCCAGCTCCAAACCAATCATCAAGCGTCTAGTTTACATGTAACCTTTGTGGAGGAGCCGTATTTAGGACAGCATAACAAAGCCTACCCACGGTATTGCCGTCTTCCGACTGCTGCGAAAATTGGGATAAGTAGTGACCGGTAACTTGGTAGAATATTCATCTGCTGGATCGTCTTTCGGGTCAGCCCAAGCTAAGCCTCTAGACATGAAAGCGGGATCTTGAGGATATGGGTTCTTGTGAATAGTAATTTTTGGCAGTAGCAGTGAGTTTCCGAATCAATGTTAACCAGGTTTAGTCTTGGTTGTGATTGGTTCATGACAGAATGACTGTGCTGGGTAATTTGGTGTTATTTTTGAGTGATGCTTGATTTGAGGTTTATGTACCAGGACTTCTAAGGTAACAGTGACCTCTTTTGAACTCCAAGAAGGCAGTTTGGCTTCATGGATGGGACCTTTATCCCATATTCTTGATCCACTCAATGCACTTATGCCCGAACGTCGAGGCTTGAATCTTTGGCTCTTGAGTCTCTTTGATAGGATGTAAAGCCATAGGGCCCTAGAGCTATCTTTCTTGATGTATAGATGTATGTTCTCAGCAATTCTTCAGGTGAATGCCAATGCAAGAGGACTGCGATGGGAGCTTTAGTCTCCTTACAGCTTTGAGGGGGTAGTGTTTCTCATTGAATAGAGCAATTTTTTTCAAGCAGACATTCGTTTCAGGTTGAAGACTAAGAAATTGTTCTAATACTCCCAACTTCCCAAGTAGGGCATCAATTTTTAACTGCCTACTCCCTCAAATAGGATCTAAAGCCACAGGTCCATAGCTGTACTTCAATCATACATGTACCTTTGATTTTGTTGCATTGAGATGAAATAATCAAATGACAAAATAATCAGGCAAGTACTCAAACTAATGTCAGTAATTTCCTTTCAGGAGCGTAAACACTCACAAATTATAAGGATCCATATCATATGGAAAGGGCTTCCAAGAAATTGTACTTGTCTTAAATCAGATAGTATAGTGTTCCGCCCAGATCATAATCACACTTTCTTTGATTTATAAACGTAATGATAGTGGGTTCTTGTATGGCACACATGCAGGGTTCTCACTAGAAAAAATCCACACACGGTTCCCACTCTGCGCAAAGCGTGCAAGTTTCGGAAGTTTTATGGAATAACACCTAAAGTTAGGTGTGGCGGCAGTATATGCTATAGTAAAAGGATGAAAAATACTTCTTGGTAAGCAGGAGTTGTCTACTAATGGCATAAAAGTAAAAATACCTGCCAAAAAGCAAAACAATCTGTGACATTTATCATTATTGTTAGGAATATATACTCCAATATATATTTTTACCCCTGTTGCCACGCATGGTGCAACAATTTCACACATGGTTCTTCCTTGTCTGAAACCCTTTATGCATGGTATTGGAACCATGGGTGTTATGTACTGGCGAGAACCATGCACACATGTTTGTCAGACCTGACACTCTTGGCGCTCTACTGTTGTTTCCCTGGATTTAGCATGGCTGCTATTACGGTGCTCTGGCATTTCAAGGAATTTCTTCCTTCTGGGTATCCATTTACTACACAGCATTTGAACATGCCATGCTCACCAGCCAATCAAAATCCAGTCTTCCATGAAGAGTTACTATAATAGCAAAGTTGCTAGAATACTGGATTTTGATTGGCTGTTGAGCAACATGCCATGCTCAACAGCCAATCAAAATCCAGTATTCCATGAAGAGTTACTATTATAGTAATCAAATATACCATGCACTGAGAAGTTCTAGTTGAAATTATGGATTCTGAGGTGACTGGCATAGCACTAAATAGTAACTATGCCAGTCACCGAAGAATCCATAATTTCAGCTGGTACTTCGAAAAGAGTGCATATTTGATTTATATCCTATACACAAGAGACAAAATGTATCATACATAAAAAAAAGTAATAATAAAAAATTCAATTTACCACATCTGTTAATTTTTGCCTAGTCACACAAGGTCATTGCTTAAAGCCAACAATCCAACAATAAGGATGAAAACTTGAAGTAAACAAGAAACGATGAAAACTGGAAAACTCGAACACATTTACAATGTCTCTAGTTTTGTGTTTCAGTTATTTGTTGTAAATATTTACAACGCACCCATGAAAATTGAATGAGTGCCGTTGCATAGTCGTCGTACTATGCAATGCACGTACAATGCAAAGCACATGCAGCGCAGAAGCATACACAGGAGTTTGACGTGCTTAGTCTCATATTATCAAGACTTGAACTGTCAACCTTGTGATCTACAGTCCGGCGACATATCCACTAGATCATGATACCTCTACAAATTTATTATTAAGTTCCGTTTTTATGTAATGGAGCAAGGAAGTGGTCGTTTGCAGTTGATAATTTTTTTTTTTCCCATCAAAATTCACTTTGATCATTTCAAAATGTATTTTTTCACAGATTATGTTCCATTTGATATTTGAATTAGCATTGTTCTACTAGTCATTGTTTTTCAGCAGTGCCTGATTTTATCCCTTGCAAATTTTGTCACCTGTTGAAAAATAAGAATGCTTATTAAGAACATTATTGTAATAACTTTCCATAAAATATTGTCAATAGATGTGGATAGAAGCCTCTGAAAATATAGTATACAGCACACATGCACACCCATATACATGCAAGCATATTACTGTTTGGATGCCTTTTTTAGTTTTGGTTGTAGAAGATAAAATTTCTATTTGCAGAGCATGTAAATTTTTCTCAGAAAGTAAAATGATCCCAACAATTTGGATCTTGATATGTTGGCATGAACATGCTGGAGGCACATCAGTGGTCAATAGAACTTCAGTTTCAAAATCAGAGCACTGAATCATAGAGATCTGATTATAGTACATTATATCAGTTCACATGTATGCAAGTTGATTGCTTCTCTAGAGGTCTTATTTTTTTCAATGTGAAATCTGCATCTTTGATTTTGAATAAGAACCAGGCATTTTGTGTAATACAGCCCAATGAGCCATATGGGATAATTGCAGATGCTTGGAGAGGAGACGCAGACAATTTCTTCTGTACATTTCAAAATCTGAATGGAAACACTCCCTTTTTTGTAAGGCAACCCCCATTTACAATGTGCAATAACCACGGATAATATCTGCATCTTAGATTTTGATTGTGAACTCTCCCTCATATGTAACACAGCCCCCATTAGCTATGTATAATAGTCATAGGCACTTGCAGTGGAGAGGCAAATGTCTTGGAAAATAAAATGTCTTGAAAAACTCACACCAGCGTATACAGGGGTATTTTGTTTCACAACAGGAAATGCAGAAAGAGAGTGTGAATGCATGCATGTATGACTCCCTACATCTTATCTTTTTAATGGGAACCAGGCATTGTGTGTATCACAGCCCCATTAGCTATGTATGACAATCATAGGCACTTGGAGTAGAGAGGCAAACGATGTCTTGTAGAAATCACATCAATGTATTCAAGGGTGTTTTGTTTCACGATAGGAAACGCAGAAAGAGAGTGGGAATGCATACATGTATGACTAAGTGCGTTCTTGTTACCGAGTGTACTTTTTTGGATTTACAAAAAAAAGAAGGAGAAAAAAGGAATGTGCCCTTTCTGCCTGTCCTTTATTCTATCTATCTCTGTATCTTCAGTCTATCTTATACATTCTTTCATCTCCTTTCCTGCCTATCTTTTTCTGTTTATTTTTGTTTCCTTCTCATTTTTCTCACACCAACTCTCTTTTCTCCCCCTTTTCTCTTCTTTTCTAATTTTCTTTCCTTTCTCTCATCTTAATATGTGCTTTTTCTTTTACTCCCCATTACTATGTCATATTGTCTGTTTTTCTCTCAATTTCTCTTTCTCCTATCTCTTCCCTCACTTCTATGTCTTATTCTCTACTTCTCCCTTTCTCCTCATCTCTTATACCCCTCTTCTATATCTCTTTCTGTTTTCTCTCTTTTTCCCCTTATCATTTTCTCTGTCTTTCTCTTTCACTCTTAAGTCTGTCTGTCATAGTTTCTCCCCTGGGGAGTATTTCATGAAGTGTCTTGTCAGTGATTTTTACTGACAAATTTGCTGCCAGCCAATCAGATGCAAGAATTTCAGTAGCTTATAACAGTCATAAGTAAAAATCACTGACAAGACACTTCATGAAACGCTCCCCAGGTCTCTTTCTCTATCTTTCTCTCTCTTCTTGTGTCCATTATGTATCCCCTCTCTCTCTCTCTCTCTTCCTTCTGTTTCCCATTCTTAGCTGTTTCTTTACCTTGACCAGTGACTCATCCTGTTATTCAATATCATCTCCTTAGAGCAGCAAGGACATTAACTCTGTTAAAGTACACAAGCCAACATCCTTTTTGCTCTCAGCAGACCATATGCAAATTCATGTGGTTATGAGAGATGATGAAGAGAGCGTGATGTTCTTTTGGGAAGAGGAAACGCTGTCAGACAAGTGAAATGATTCGTGGAAATTGGCGTCTCGGTGGAAAGTAGAGCGTTTGTCACCCATAGCTATTGTAAGATTGAACAACACTCTGCTCTGTGATGAATTTGCTAACTTCATCAAATTCATATTTTCTACTCTGTATTGAAATCTGTGCCTAATTCTATAAATCTATCCCAAATACGAATTACAACCACATCCCTATCCTTATCCTTTTATGTTTGATAAAGTAAGTTTTAATGCAAATGTTGGATGACTATATTGTTTGTATGAGACAAACGATCCTATTGCAAGAGGTATATATGTTTCCCGGTGCACAAGCATTATGTTTTCCTTGTTAACTTCCCAATTGATTTTTAGTATAATTATATTTTAGGTATGATATATGAATGCCTAATTATTTTTGTTGTTGTTGATCATCCTGCTTAACCGATTTAAATATGCAGTCAGTAAATCAAATATAAAGAAATAGGCTTGCATGTAATCACTTCGCAGAGCCATTGAGTAACTTTTAAAAATCTGAGCTGCAGGGCCCTACATGCTATCAATGTATGTGATATTGTGTAAAAATGAAGCCCTGAAAAAATGCACTTCAGGAGCATTACCCTGCGTTTCACAAAAAGCAAAAATGTACAAGTGACCGGAAAAGCCAGACCTTTTTTTACCCATAGACATCAGTGTTATTCAAAAGCATACCCAGGATGGTTTTGAAAGTGGCGGTATTCAGTTATAGATATCTTCTTGATAACATTTCACATTTCAAAACCTTTATATTCCAAGCTGTTTATATATCTTTCTAAACATCTTTATCTAACACAGACATCAAAATTCAACATTTCATTAATTCAAGCCTCCACAAAGATACCGAAATCCTAACTGCATTGCTTATTTGGTTTGACAGTGTGTATATATATGGGATTGTACTATACAAAGCATGGGATTATGGAAAGAAAGTAAAGCTGTACTCCAGTAAGTAAAGCTATACTCCAGTGTATCACCAGCGTAGTTTTATCAGTTTCAAATCTTTAAGAGGATTTGCTAAGAATCGCACTCCAAGCACAACTGAGCTTATCTACTCAAGATGTGGAAGTGTTCCCAAAGAATGCAAGATTTGGAGTCCAGTGGGACATGGTCGTGACATGTGATGTGTTTGAGAAAAACATTTAACATCACATGGGATCTCACAGAATGTCAATGCATGAAAGCCTTGCCGTATTGCTCCCTTGAGGAATAACATGCGTGTAAGTACCCTTGTTGGGTTTATGTTGTAGGTTTAGGAAGGAATTGACCTGATTTGGTGATAACATTCAAAGGCAAGTTAAGTGCTCTTCTCTTGTCATTTTCTTGGCATGCACAGACCAACTAAATTTTCCATGTTTTTGGAATTCTTTATCACTAGACATTGATGAAGATAATAGACCTTTGAATTATTTTATGGGCAAATTAATTGCTGTAATGTAATCTACCTAAGATGTGAAGTTACAGCGTGTTAAACTTGGTAATCGTCTGTTTGGAGTCAGAAGGGCGTTAAGTCTGTATGAAATGATATGAGTTAATGCCCTTCTGGCTCCGAACAGACGTAATGTAATAGACTAGCATCAGCATTAATAACTCTTTTAAATTCAAACTGCATGTATCACTCTTATTAACTACACGTACAGTATTTATATCTTGTTCCAGGATGTGTTTTTCTTTATTGACTACATTGTGCAATATTTTATTAAGGCACTGAATGATATTATTGTAGGGCGATAAGTACTACATGTGTAGCATTGCAACAGAGTATCAATTGGATCAGTGGTCATCAGAAGTGGTTTTGGAATAAATTCCTGTTTTTTAAAATACATGGTAGAAAATTACTATGGATTGGCTTGCGTGATAATACACAAGACAGCACTATTTGCAATCAAAGGTCAGGCTACTCCCCAAAGCCTGTTAGCAAAGTTTAAGCCTGCATTAAATGGTCTCTTGGAATGATGCAGAAAGTTCAAGGTATAAAGGGAAGGGAGGAAGGATTGGTGGACAAAGGTCAGAGATGAATGAGATCAATTCGTCGTCATTTTTATGAACTGATGAATCCGCGGACGTGCACAGAAATGCGTGTTGGAGAAAATGTTTTTACCAACCGTCAAAATCTGTTTGAATGGCCAGTGCTTCCTTATGATGTATTTATGTACATGATAATAAATGTTATAAGCTACTGAAATCCTTGCATCTGATTGGCTGAGAGCAAATTTGTCATAGAAATGTGTCCTTGTTACTGATAACAAGTTGTATGAAACGGGGCCATTTGAGGAATAATTCTGTCTTCAAGGAAAGGCAGTGGGGGGGGGGGTGCTAGAAGGTGAATGACAATCGATGAATATTGAAGATGCTTAGATCTTAGGTTTGGGTGAGAAAAAAGAAGTATGAAGAAATGAATATGAATTGATGAAGGTGATGCAGTCCCTAGGAGGTAATGAAGTGTATGGATCCTTCATGCTGTGTTAGTCTCTGCATGATAAGAGATAGAGTGATCTGCTCCATGTATTCACATTACAAGCGCACAAGGGTTGAACAGGGGTCATAAAGCTTGGAGGATTGCAACCTGATTATTGAACAGTCTGAAGCACAAACAGTGAGTATTTATAGACCTTTAGCTAATTTGGCTAATTGTATTGTGGATTTGAATGTCATTTGTTTTTTCTATATTTACCCATGTACCCCTGAATTCTCTCCCTCCTATAGGCTTAATACAGGTGTCAACTGGTTTCAGTAGGCTACCAATCAATTACAGATTGATGTTGTTCATAAATGGTATTAGCTTCAGACTTTGATTGCCCCCTTTAAAAAATACTTTTGATAAGTGTTTATTTTTTAATTTCTTTAAAAACGTACTGAAAAGTTTGTTTTAGTATGTAGCAGTTGCAAGCATAATCAGCATGATGGGCTTTACTGCTTAACTGTTATTATCACATTGCATACTAATAAGCAATTCTTTCCGCTAAAGTCATCCCGAGCAAGTGAATTCCACAAAAGGACTGGGCATGGCATATGTGAATATCAAATCAAAAACTTCAGACTGGAGGTTAAATCTAGTGCAGCGCTTCTCAACCACCTGAGAAGCTTTCTCAGGTGGGCCGCGAGGTCAGTCCAAGATATTTTGAAAAAATTCTTGAATTCAGCTTTACTGTTAACATCAGATTGAATTGAATTTATTAAACATATCAAAATAACATCAACAGTTGTGGATTATCATCACTGCAATGTGTTAAACTTTTTTGAAGATTTCTGTACATTTTTGGTGGAGGCATTACATTAAGATTTCATTTATTGCAACCATACCTGTAGGCCCTAGGTTGGATTTTGTAATGTAATGTAATGTAGGTATTGTAGCAGTCCAGATAATTACCACACAATTATTCGCTCTCTATTTTCTTTTGTCATGTTTTCTTGATTTTTTGTTCTCATTGAGAATCTGGGAGGTGGGCCTCAAAATATTTTTTAAAATGAAGTGGGCCTTGGAAAAAAATTAATAGCCAAAGTGGGCCTCGAGGTAAAAAAAGGTTGAGAAGCACTGATCTAGTGCAAGGAAAAACATGAGTCAAGAAAATGCCAAGAAATAACCATGTAGAAATCACCCATCCTGGTTTTGAAGTAAGAAGCAGGATGTCACTGCTGTTAATTGTATCTTGCAACTTCCCCTTGTATGAGAATGAAATTATGAATGAAATAATAATGGGCTTCATGAAATTTTAATCAGTAAGCCTGTACCTAAAGCACGAAAATTAGGTGTTTTATGCAAATAAATGTGTACCTGGTAGAAACAAAATGGATGACCTTCCCTCATTTATAATTCATTCTGGACGTGACCAAGAAGGAAGGTTATCATGGAACAAAGAAATTAAGGCTGGTAAAATGTATAACCCATGAATAATATTATTATGTAGGGTATAGAAAATTATAAGCAGCCTTCCTCAGTCTCAAGTAAAAGCTGCATTTGTCTATTATGATGGTAATTGACTGTTGGGAATGAAGCGTCTATGTACAAAACACTTCACAACGTAAAGACAGTTATTGTAAAAACATTTTAGAAACATCTTAGAAAATAACCTCTTAATGAAATTTTTTAAACAAAGATATAATTTTAATGATTATGTCTTGTTTACCTAGGGTAGCCTCCTCAGTCCTGTCTACTGTTCTCCTTCAGACATGGTTATTAAGTACAAACCATCTATTGCGTAATTCTGATATTATTTCTTAACTTTTTTTTTTTGCTGCAGTAACATTTCACCCATCATGTATTTTAATTTCCACCAATACGTAAAAAATAAAGATCAGACATAATGTTAGAATGAATTACAGATATAGAGTGTGATTACTGAGAAGGTTGAGTGATTAAGATATTATCAGAAAGTTACATACATGTGCATCCATTAGTGGTGAAAAACTACAGTGAGCAATATATGCATTGTGTGGGTGTCGTAATGACATGATGATGAATTATCATTATCTTGGAAATACATCTCCACAAATCATGAAAACAAAGAAGTAAAGGTTATCAGGAGTGATTCATTATTTAATGAGCCTAATCAACCCAAATACAAATAGTGATTTAAGTCTCATGCAGAGGTGGGTGTTATGGTCTAGTAGATATATCTCTGGACTGCAGATCATAAGGTTCAGGGCTCGAATCTCAGCAAGGCACTAATTTCCTTTGGCAAGACATTAGTCTACATTTGCCCCTAGATCGCCACCCAGGTGTAAATGGGTACATGGTATGCTTGAGCGATAGTTACCTTGGCGGTTCGGCTTTACCAATTTAAAGAGCGCTTTACCAATGTCCACTATTATGGTGACTCTGTTCCGGTTATTTGGGTGACTCATGGATAACTTGAACACCATGCTATGTTGTGTGGGTGCTCTGACCCATGGACTTCCCTCTGGTAGGTCCAGGCTCTGACAACTAGCTCCGGTGACGACCACACTGGACTTCATCAACTCCAAGAAATGATCAGGGTTGGCGTTAGGGCTGCAGTTGGGTTTTAGGTTAGGTTTAAAGGTTAGGGTTAGGGTTAGAGCTGGGTTAGTTATGTAATGGTGGGTCCACGGTTAAAATGAGGAAGTTTGTACATGTTAGTAGCATGAAAGGATGCAGAGCAGAATATGTGTCATACAGAGTGTGTAGGCATAGGATGTGTGCTTGGCTAATAATGCATATCGTTGAACTGTTCTTTCACGGTCTATTCAGTACACAGATGTAATATGTATTATGTTAAGGGGTGGAAGTAACACCTGCGGTACATAATGATGGCCGAGACACTTTTATGTGAACATGTTGCAGTGGACATGCTTCATTAGTACTTTTCCTTGAAAAAAAAAATCAAGGAAATCTGTGCGCATTTTTGTAAGTTACATTAGATGAAGCAACCCACCCACAGATAGTATACACCATGAGTCAGAAAAAGTACACTGTTAAACTTGCCCAGATGGAACTTTACAAATACATTGTAATTTAGTGCAATTTGATGCAAATGGGTTTGAGCATGTCACTTTTGTTAGCTGCTGTGCATTCAACCGTGAATAATTGTCCAACAGAACGATACCAAAACAAAAAAGAAGTCAAATGACTTGATCTACATGTGCATGTTGATTTTTTTTTTTCAAATTCGGAAGTCCATTAAAAATATTGGACAATTTCATAAAAATGTGTACTCTTTCTGACTCATCATGTAAAGCAGAGGGAGACCCCCTACCTTTTGTTAGCAGATTTACTTTAATACTGGGCATGCCTTCCCTTACATGTATATGATCTCATTTTGTAAGCACATTCCCCCCCCCTCCCTGCTTACCACTACCCCCTACACTGCTGCTCCCATCTAAAATGTGTGGTAAACCATACAGTTGTTTTTTAAAGCATGCATGGATATAATAATAGTAAGTCAGATACAGCTATAATAGTGTAAATAAAGTCCCAGTTATTTCTTAAAATGTTGATATGTATTCCTTACAGACAGAGATATATTGTGCATTTAGAGTATTACCCATCATGATATGATTTTCTTCTCACTCCCCCATTTGCCCCCATTGTCGCCCACTCACCGATTAAGTGTATGCAAAGTAGCACAACATGATATAATTTCTCATGCTTTGTTCACACGGTTATAGTGATGACAGCCATTAAACTGCAGTGATTTTCGAAATGATGTTTACTCCATAAGAAATTAATTTTAATGATGAGATGTCTTTTTGTACCTCCTACATGACCTCACCGCCCACTCACCCATGGAGTGTCCATGATACAGTGTGATATAATATAGTCATCACACGGGCAGTGATTGCAGTAATCGTCAAAATGCAGGAACTCTTAAAATGGTATTTATTCCAAATGAAAGTTCAGAGCATACCTTTGATGATGGGATGTCTTATTCATTATTCACTCATCTGTTAAGTGGGCATAGTAAACAATTATGTTGTAATGTCCTTTGGATTGTATGGTTAATGAAATATAGTCATTAAAATGTGATTTTTAAACAATATTCAATGTAATAACTTCTAAAATGGTATTAATTTCTTATGAAGATAAGTACCATCTTTTTTGTGATATTATGTCTTCTTGTACCCCTAGTGTTTTAATCCATACCCGCTTGTACCTATTAACTCTCTATTGTAAACGCGGAATATTTTCTGGTGTGGAAATTTTTGCGTGAAAATAAAGCCTTGCGAAATACCTATTTTGCATGTGATTACAGTTATCCTAGCCTCTTTGAAAATGAAAGATGCGCACTTGTCTTTTACCCGGCTGAGTGCGAAAAATTAATGGTGTGAAAATTTCCACTGTTGTAGTATATTGGTTGAAACCCAGGGGCTGCTATATTATTTTGTTTGTAAAGCACATGTTATACACTGTATGTGTGCCAAGGGTCAACATTAGCAGCCGAGGGCTTGTACTATTAGTCGACTAGAGCTTCTAATGGGTTGGATGTGCTTTGTAACCTGTAATAGATATCTTATGGAATCATCACACGGTTGGTGATTACAGTCACCTTTGAAATTACATGATTTTCAAAATGGTTTTTATTTTGAAGGGAAGTAAAGACCATCTTTTTCATGATGTGATGTTTTTATGTACACCCCCTTATGCCCTCATCACCACCTACCCATACCCATTAGGTGTATATCAACTCTCTGAGATAATTCTTAATCATTGATCATTGCATGGTCAGTGATTGCAGTTGCCATTACAATGCCGCAACTTTAAAAATGGCATTTATTTCAAGTAAAACTACTGTGTATATCCCTCAGCATGACGTGATTTTCTGACAGATTGTCTCATCTTCCTAATCTCCCACTCATACCTCAGGAATATTAAGTAAACATTTTTGCACATTTTATACGAAACGTCCATTCATCGCATGAGCAGTGAGTATAACGAGGTTTCACCAGACTACAGTGATTTATAAAATCATATGGAAATCCAGAGCATATCTCTCATAACATGTCTTCATACGCCCCCATCTGTCCTCGTCGCCACCCACACATATCCATTAGGAGTGTGTAGTCTAAATGACAGTATAATTTCTCAACATGACTTCACTGCACAGTCAGTGAGTAATGTTATCTCTTTAAGACTGTTTCACGTATGAAAGGCAGATAAAAAGGCAGCTGAGGCTAGAGGCATATTTTTTTCCTCCTGACAGGGAAAAAAAATGTAGACTAATCTATTCCTTATAAAGTTATTGCAAAATAACCTCAAATTTTATCAAAACTCTCTTTTATTTGGAGTTGACATATAAGTGGGTGTCTCTTATCATAAGTGGTGCTGTTTACCACTCCCACATTTGAATACTAAAAAAAAAAAAAAAAAAAACCACGGGGGTTTGACGCTGATGTCTGAATGAGCCTTTAACATGCAGTGATTTTTAAAAGTCACACCCTTTTATTGATTTAATACACTATTCCATTACACCCTCCCTTGATCTTGCCTTTCCCACCAACACACTCCCCTCCCATACACCCCATTATGAATTAAGAGTAAATGAAGCACTGTAATAACAATTCTGCAAGCATGCTTTCATCATGACATAGCCATAGCTTTAAGGATTTTCGAAAAGAGCGTGGTTTGTGTAAAAATTAATGAGAGCAACATTTTTCTCATTAACAGTGTTCCTCCCCTCACCCACCATATAAAAACCTTGATGAATGTTCTTATTTGTGAAACAATTATGAAATGATTTCAAATAGTTTTTACTTCATATATAAGTATGTTGAGTACAACATTTCATTATCATGTCATCTTCCGCCTCCCTTCCCTCAGTGATACCCTGCAACTACTCATACCTCATCAAGAGTGCTTATGGAACCATCTGAACAGAGATTATGCAATAATATCAAAGTCAGAGGTTCCACGACACTGTGCTGTAGTCAAAGTACAATGTATGCACATCAGATATTAATTTGGTAAATAGTTATCATGCATTCAAATATACTCGCAATTACCATAAAAGGTACCAGTGAAGTAAAAGAGTCAATGTCTGCACACTCGTGGGCGTGAGTTAAGGCATTTAGAGAATTGAACAGCCATTCGATTTAGTTAATGCCTTAATTGTGTGGTCTTATGTTATCCTCTGTTTTCACAAACTCTGTAACTTAACCATTAACCCCTTTGATGCTAGGTAAGTTGTTTGGGGGGTTATTTCACACTTATTAGCTGTACACAAATTCTTTTTCAGGTGATTATCAAACTGCGATGATGATACCGTCCGTTTAGAGCCAGAAGGGCATTAACTATATGTTAAAGCATATGAGTTAACGCCTTTCTGGCTCCAGACGAATATAATATGAAATTTGTAGAGCATAAGTTATTGTACTTAAGATATGATGCCAACTTCCAACGCCTGTCCCCTGGCTGCCTCCCTCCCCCTCCCTCTTCTAATAAATACAAAATACCCCCTTAAGATTGCTTGTGAAGCATGATTCCTGAATTCCTGGAAGTGTGGACTCATCACCTGTGCATTGATTGTAATGATGTATCATCGGTTAGATGTAGGTCTGGTTTAAACAGGAAATGATATTCATGCTTGATCAGGGGTGCATTGGTCGTAACCACCACCAGCACTACGATGATGTAGTCTTTGAAGGTGCATCCCCATTAGACATCAGTCCATCAAACAGACTGACAAAAAGCCAAGCAAAAAATAATGTTACCCCCAATGGCCCAAAAGCAGTCAGATTGTAGTTGGTGTAGAGTCAAATTGGGGGTGGGAATGAATTAGTAGCCCATAGAAGTTTTAGCAGGCACAGACATATACTCATGAGATCAGTGTCACACTCCTCTAGAAGAAGGCTTATTTTCATTAGCCTTGGTTAAGTAAGCTCCAACTCCAAAGCATGTTATAGTCTGAGAACGTCATCATGCACTGGCAACTAGGTTCTCTAATATACCCTGTGTTCAGACACAAAATATTTGACGTATGGCTATACGGAAATGTGCAACACCAGTCATTTTTATGGAGTGGGTTCATATCCCACCGCTGCCACCACGTAATTAAAGAAATAATCAGATGCAACTTGTAGTGCAGATTGATCAGGCTTTATTACACAATAGCAGAAGTAGTATCAGTCACACACATGTGTAAACAATCGGTACAGATGGCGCTGTGGATTTTTCAACAATCAACAACTTAATAACTGGCGAAGGTTTAGCTATACAATGTTTCATCATTTGGTTAGTGTACACCATAGCGATTGGTAACAGGGGATGTGTAATACAACCACTTGTGATCAGCCTAATTTCTCGAGATCAGAAATCACAGGCTGCTCTGAAAATTGAGGCTGATGGGAACAGGCTTATGGATGCACTGTCTTCCGGAAGGCTATCTGACCTTGAACTAGAAATTCCATGAGCAGTGGAGCCAAGGTGGATGATGGAATCTAGACCACTGAACATAAGGTCCAAATCTAATCACCCACTTGGGTTAGCTCCACTACAGCTTATTATGATAATGGTATCCAGAGAGAAATACACATGGACATATACATGTACTTAGGAATTAAATAAGGGGGGGGGGGGGGAGAAAGGGCAGGAGGTAGAGAAAAAAATGGATGCTGATTTGGAAAAAAAATTATGAGTGAGGAGGGACCATCTGATTTAAAGATAGAATGCAAATGTACAAAACGTCGGCTTCCCGGAAAAAGGCCGTTATTGACCTTTTCTTAATTTTCCCGCCATTTTTTTTCATTGCAGAAATGGAAAAAGCATGTCATAAGCTTTCTTCTCGTACCATTCTCGAACCTCAATTTGATGTCATTATGACGTAATAGGCTTACGCGCATAGACCGATTCGCAATAGCGTCCTTTTTCTGGGAACTATTGCGCATTTTTTGTTCACGGAAGAAAGACACTATTCTTCGCTCAACGTGCTTACGCGCATAGACCGATTCGCATTAGCAACCTTTTTCTGGGAACTGGATTTACGTACTCGCGCATTTTTGGTCCGGGAAGAAAGCTGTTGAGGATAGAATGCTAATAATTAGAAAACCTTTAGAGTTTTTAAATAAAAGCACAAAATATCATTGAAGAAAAAATCTTGCTCTGTCAGAAAGTTTGAGAGTTAGGACGAAAAAATAATACACTAGCTGCTAAAAGCTCAAAATAAGGTCAAAACTTCATTCGCGTTTTTCTCGAAAATGTACATTTCGCGCACATGCACGTTAGTGGCCTTTTTCCGGGAAGGCGATGAAAATAAAGTGAAGGAAATATGAGTTTTTAATGTACTTTTCATGAGAAGTCTTGTCTTGATTTACAGTCCAGCACATTTACATGAAAATGTGCCAACTCATCATCTGGATAGAATTCTCATGCCATGAAAGGCACCTACATTTATTGTCTCTTATGATCATATACTAAGCATTTATAAAAACCCATCTCATTTACTGTTGTAGAATTTGACCACTGGTTTTGAAAATATATCATTTGTTGGAATGGTTTATCGTCTATTTTTTTTGATAGTTGGAATGTTACACTGCCAGTTAATCATACAAGAAAGAAATGCAGTGAAATCTAGTTTCCTGAAAAAAAAAAGAATACAACACATATCTTGACAAGTAGTTTCTGCATATCAATAATCCCTTTTCTGAACATAATGCCTGCAGGTATCCTTAGTCATCTGAAGCTCATAATATGCGTCACATCCAATGAAGGGAACATGTTGGGAAAAAAAAATCACTGTTTCCCCCCTCCCTCCCTTCTGAGAAATCTGAAGTAGATGTCATGCTGAGATCATGATATTACATCAAACAAACTCATGTACCATGAGGAATGCCAGGAGGGAGGCAAAATTGATTTGAGAGCTATGTATATAGACAAACCTTAAAGAGAAGCTTGGGTTTGGGGAAAGGCTAAATATAATTATTTGTGAGCTTTCTCATTTCTTTTTATGCAAGTTAGGAAGAATGTTGTAGTAGAAATGGTCACCTGAAAAGAGTTACCCTACAGATGCCCTCAAATACAATACAAGATTGGAAATAGCTGAAGTGTTTGGGCTAAACATTCATGCCACATTTGCGTGGGGTCCTGTGTACTTATTTCTGTGTGCAGTGAATGTGCCTCGTGGGTTGTGGGGAAAGTGGGTAAAAATTCTTTTCAATTTAATGTTTCCTAAATATTACAGTTGACACCTGTTTTTATTTACAGCTGATCCACCCTTCCCAGTTGCATGGAGACCCTTTCTCAGTACAGTATTATAATTAAAGTTCATATTTATTTTCGAAAGGAAAAATTAGCCTGTGGATGCCCTGTGGACAATAATTCTGCTTGCCACCATCATGAAGATTCCTCAAAAAGAATGTTGCTAACAATGATGATAAGGATAATAGACCATGATTATGAGCTATGATTCTTTTCAGCTTCTATGTATCTTAGAAACAGGGAAGGAAAAGGCTAGTTTAGAATCAAGGTAGATCAGGATGTTATTTATTTTTTTATTTGCCACATAATGTTTCCACAAAATGTTAAATGTGACAACAATAACATCCATACATGAACTCTTGTATTAAACTCAAGCAAATTGCAATTTGGAATGATTTAATCAGAATACAAATGAAATAACTGCCTGACGTGTTTGTGCATGCACTCAACTAATGGGATGACATTTCCAAGAAGTGTTCTGCACTGATTTCTTATCAAATAAATAATTATTTGTCTCTTGGGTTGGAATTGCTGAATGATTAGAATGATAATACTACTTGGTCTTTTTTTAAACAGTATTATGAGATTACAATTGCATTTGCCTGTATAAGGGAGTAATTTCATGATGACTTGTTGTTATTTCATTATGAGCAGACTACGACTGCATTGATTTCCTATGGGAAGATGAGGAAAATGGGCTTCCAGTTGAATCTTCCTACCAGATTGATGGACAGTCACGTGTCCTGTCAAGAACAGGGCCCCATTTCATAAAACTTTGTATCAATAACAAGTTGCAATACCTGTTATAAGCTACTGAAATCCTTGCATTTGATTGGCTGAGAGCAAATTTGTCATAGAAATGTGGCAGTTGTTACTGATAACAAGTTTTATGAAACAGGGTCCAGATCATTCTATCTAATAAATCCTATAACCTGATGAAATTACTACTGTCTGTCTATTTGTCATCAACTTGTAGAGCACATGTCAGGAGAAAGAAATTCTGTTGATTTGTTACCTTGGAACATTCTATTAATGAGAGTGATTTTACATATATATATCAATTTGAATCACCAAGTAAATGTATCAAAAGTTTTTCTTTGAGAGATTTAAGCACTTTTGTGTAGATAAGATTTAGTTTAAATACAGTGATCTGACAATGAATCTTTCCCAGAACTCAGGCTTCTCTGTAACCCATTGAACACAAAGCATAAGATAAAGTGGGCTTGGGTCTATGGAAAATGCATGTCATACTGAAATCAATTGTACTCAATTGCTTAAAGCTCATGTACAATTGTGGTAGCAAAAAGAAAATTGGTAGGAAAGTGATTAAATATGGTCTCAAATTGTCTGCCTTGCATTGAAAGACATGTGAGTGAGATCGTGTGATATTCCATTGATAATTTCTGGTGAATTTTAGTGTAAAAGTCTGAAAGGAACACAATAGAATAGTTACACTCTGCCATATGCTATGACCCCTGCATATCAATGGCTCCCCTCGCAACATTAACAGTGCTGTGATGTGCTTGTCTCACGAACTCCCATTGGTTTTGTGATTCACGTCAACCTTGTTGACTTTCATTATCAGAGACTGAAAACTAAGTTTTGACATTTTGATTGTAAAATACACCCACTGAAATGAGTTTTCATGTAATATCCTTCACATCATAATAGTTTTAGGATGCAGTCTTTCATATCGTCTGGCAATGAATGCAAATAATGAAAAATACCTTTTTTTAAGATTTCCCAAACTCTACATTATCTTTAAGCTATCTCATGTTTGATTGTGAATGACCTCTGTGATGTAAGTGAGCACTTAACCAATCAGACAATATTTTGAAGCAGATACCCATCTCAAGCACATTATGATATCATATCTAGATGAGATGAAAAGGGAGAGCACTACTGAGAGATTGCAAGAGAGCATTGAGATGAAAAGCTGTCACCTTAACGAGTAGATTCATGGAGATTGAAGTATGCTCCTGATTCATCGGGGAGGAGTCAAATGAAATTGCTCTGATGCCTCTCGGGGGTAAGGGGAGCAGTTCAGTTGCCCCTGACTTAATAAATCAAAAGTATCAGCTTCATCAATGTGAAGTCTTTGTGTATTTGATTACCGAAGGGACTTACACCCTATTGCAAAAAAAAAAAAAATAAGGTATCTGCCAGGACACCTTGAAACTGAAAACATTGGGAAGCACTTTCAGAAGTCATTCAGAGGTCATCCAATTAATGAGCATTGTCTAATGTTTGCTGTATCATCTTACATTCACTTTATATCTGATTGCTGAAGGATTGAAATGAATCTGTGCATGCTGCTTTTCGTCTAGTAAATTTATTATATGTCTATGATACCTCCCTCCCCCCCCCCCCCCGTCTCCATCTCCCTCTCTCCCTCCCCTGTCTCATGGTTCTACATGTATCTCTGTCTCTCCTTCCCCTCCCTTTCTTCCTCATCTCTGTCTTTCTTTCTCCCTCTCCCTCTCCCTCCTCTCCCCCTGCCTCTCCCCTCCTTCCCTCTTTCTCTCCACTCTTTCCCTCTCCCCCTCTCTCCCCCTCCTCTGTAGCTTAGTGCAAATATACTTTGACAATGTTCACACACACTAAAAGCATGTGAGAGCATATCGTCTGCTGATACCCATTAGTGTGTTAACTCTGTGTAAATGCACATGGGTGAACACCCTTTACCCCTCTCAACAGATAATACATTATATGCAGGGGTCAGGCAGAGGCCATCAGAGAGAGAGAGAGAGAGAGAGAGATAGAGAGAGAGAGATAGAGAGAGAGAGAGATAGAGAGAGTAAAACAGAGAGAGGAAGAAAGAGAGACCGAACTACAGAAATAAAGGGGAGAAGAAATGAGTTCCCCATATTTGAAATGAGCGAATGACCATCATCATGCATAACTATTATGAATGACCATCAGAATAGATATATATCTTATGCAGACATAATTATGTTTCTATAAAAATATTCTTATGTAGACATACAGTGCATCTATAATAGATTCATATCTTATGTAGACTTACCTAGGTATGTATAATAGATTCATATCTATGTAATCTTAACTATCCAAGGTGTTAGAATCGACAGTAGTTTGTCTTCTTAATGCTACTATTTCGACCTAAGATCTGCCCCACCACGATAATTTATATTTTAAGAGGGGCAGGCTCTTCTGAGCCTGACCCTGATCGATTTGTCACAGATGGACATTTGACAAATATTGAAAGTTTGAAGGCCTGTAAGAAAATATGTAATGAGATGTGTTCAGCTATTTTATGTTTCATTGTGATGGGCATCACTTAAGGAGTTTAAATTCAATAAAATGGGGTTGCCCTGGTTCTCTACTTAAACTAGAATCCTTAAAATGATGAATGTCATGGATGGACAAAAATGACACACTTTTAATCGATTAGGCTCTTCTCAAAGATGAGCTGTCAAACGGTCACGTTTTCCCTGACAAATTTGTGATTATAGTCATTTTAAACATAAAGATTGACAAATTTTGTTTAAAAGCTATCAATATGCTTGTACCCCTGAAATGGAATATCATTTAAGTTCATTCTCTTTTTGATTTTTTTTTTTTTGGGGGGGGAGGGGATGAGGAGGGAATTTTATTGAAAATAAAACTTTTTTTTAAACCAATGCAGTGGCCTCGCTTTTTCAAGTGCATACATTGGGTTTCATGCAGAACCATTTTGATTTTATTAAACATACATGCAGTTTGCTAGTATTTCAATTTTTACACATTAAGTTTAAAAAAAGTAATCAAGAGAATCATAAACCATTTATTTTTTTAAACCAAATATGTGCAAGTTTGAAATATGCTGCTATTTCCAACTTTAAAAGATTGTAAGATATTAAAGAGAATTTCCTGTTCTAATTATTTTAACTAAATCTTCATATTTGGTTTATATACATCTACTTTGCAAGTGCATTACAGTATCTTGTAAAAAGTGAAGAGAAATATTCAGGAGATTTTTCTTTTCCCATTTGAGATGCATATATCCAGGGTCGTAAGCCTGGCTTTCTTGATAATCCCCCCAGGTGTGCATTCATATCACAGGGAGACAATAATCATGGATTACCTAGCCCCAGTTTGTTTCCGTATCTCATCTCCAGCACTTATAGAATGCTACCTGATTTCCCAGGCTAGATTTTGGTATGATGCTGAGTTTTTATATGTCCAACTGCTTGGAACTTTTTTTTTGTTGCTGTTGTTAAATCTAATCTTGGTTATTTTAGGTATTTGAAATTATTTTGGAGCATTGTGCTGTTTGATATGTATCAATGCTTATATCATGCCCTAAAATCTATTGTTATTGTAAGAAATATAGTTTTATTTCTTTGTAAGAAATGTGGTTCTCTTTTACTTACAGTTTTGATCCTGTACTGTATAATGCTTTGAATAAGAACATCTTTTATTTTCTTGATGGAGTTTCATGTATTGATACTTGCTGTATAGCAAAAATTGAGAATTATGGGAGATACATTGCCCCTTATGCTGAGAGCTAGAATTGAGGGTGTTTCTTCTAGTGTAAATGATATGAATTAATGCCATTTTGGCTTTCAGTGGATTATTATTATTATTATATATTCATTAATGCCGGATGCACCAGTTACATATACCAAGAAGTATATAAGTTACAATAGTTCTTAGAAAGTAAGTCCTCATTCATATTTATAGAAGTGTAGAATTTGACCTAATTTGGGTTGAGAAGTTGACAGTGTATTTTATCCCACACTGCAAGCACTGTTATAAAATTGAAAGCAAAATACACACTAAAAGGCGGTTAAAAGCTGAATTTTTGTTTATTCTTTCCTTCTCTGAGCGTGACTTTTTACAAGTCGGTCTTGTTATATGAATACTGGTACTGACTAGTTCATGCTCAAGACAGGAAAGAGTTTTCTGAAGTCATTATGTATTTATTGCCCTTTTAAGGAGCAGAGATGACCTACTCTTGTATGGATTCTTTGAATGAAATATTAATTGTAATCAATCAGTCGTCTGCCATTTGTAAAGTAGAAATTGCCAAATTGAAAATGAAATGTGCATGAAGGATATTGACAGCACCTCTCTTAACTATATCTTTATGACTTGTTGCTACTTTTTAATTGCATATTTTAGAAAGAAACTAGGATTTTGCCTGACAAGATTGTAATAATGGCTATGTATTTTCTTTCCAATATCATTTACAAAAATATGCACAACTGGGTCTATAATGAGATTAAAATATAGCTGAAATATGCAGAAAGGGCAACTCGAATTTAGAAATAAATACAATAAGAAATATCACTCCAGTCTTCGATGTTCAATAGTGTACTTTTAAAATTACATTAGGTATTGTGTGCATGTACATTTATTCTCAAGTTGGGGCCTATCTGAGCTTGTACACTACATTGTAGTTTGCATAGCAAAAGGAACCAAACATCAGAACCAAATTTTGTAATTATATTACTCTCTTTGATTATTTGTTGAAAGATTCATATTGCCACTTGCTACCTTTTAAAAAGAAGAGTTGCTACTCTTTCAAAAGGAAACTTTCGAGTAAATTGTTTCTTTTGAACACTGTAATTCAACAAAACAAGTTTTAGTGGGGTTTTTTTTGTGATTGGAAGATAGTGGATACATTGGTGCCATTTACACTGAGAAGAAAGTTCCAAGAGTAAAATTTCTTTGTAACTTGTGCAGAGCAGCACAGTGCAATGAACCCTTTTGTTTAGCTGAAAGTATACTCTCAGTGAACACAACTATTAAAAACAAAATAAACAAAAAACATTCTTTTTTTTTTTTTGGTTGCAGGTGGATTATTTAAGGCATTGTTATGTAGGCCCAAATATTTTCATTGAAAAGAACGTTTTAAGTGTAAAGTTTCTTGTAACTTGTGCAGAACAGCATAATGTACAGACAGTGAACTTCTTTGTTAATTGAGCTGAAGTGAACATAGTTCAATAGATTCTCATTGATTTGTTGTTGGTGCAGGAGAAAAAGTGGTCATTGAGCTTTTATTCTCGATGAGAAAAAAGTTCCTAGTGTAAAGTTCCTTGTAACTTGTGCAGAGCAGCATATTGTACATGCAGAGAACTTCTCTGTTGAGGTGAAATGAACGTAACTCAATAGATTCTCACTGATTTGTTGTTATTGTTGTTGTAGGAGGAAAAGTTGTGATATATATGGTTACTATTTTCATTGAGAAGAGAGTCTCAGGTGGAAAGATCCTTTTAACTTATGCAGAATAGCTTGTATGCATGTAATGAACCCCTTTGTTCAGCTAAAATGTATTCTCTTGTTGACCGTAACTCAAACAACAATTCCCTTTGTTTCTCTTTTTCATTGAACAGGAAGGGAGCGGTGAATGGTACTCGCTGGATCGAGAGGTCGAGGTCAAGAATCGCCAGGTGAATGGAACCAAGATGCCCACCGGACATCGCGTCCTCATCGATGCCAGATATGAAGTCCCCTTTGGTAAGTCTCCAAGCTGAGTTTGATGAACTCCCACAGGTAGTTTGTTTCGCTGCTCATGTTGACAATGTTTGGTAAGAAGGATGCCTTGAGAGTTTGATATCATGTGTGCAAATCTGGCAACAGTTCTTTGCGTGTCTCCTATTATATGTCATTGTATCGTCTTTCATGTTAAGTTGTCAATATTTTGTTGTCTTTGAAAACCAGAAGAGCATCACTGATTTGAAAAGTTCCTTTGGAAAATTATCAAATTCAGTTCATTGAACTCCTAAAGTTAGTTTGTTTTGCAGTCATGATAGCAAAATTTTGTTTGGAGGATGCCTTGAAAATGTGATTTCACTTCTGCAAACTATGACAACAGTTCCCCAGCATTTCCTCTTATACATGTCATTGTATTGTGATTCGGGTTCCATTGTCTATATGTTTCTGTTGGTGATATCATCCCCTGAGAACCTTAAGGGCACAACTGATATGAAGTCCTCATAGGCAAGTGTCCCAGCAGCTCAGTTCAATGAACTTCATAGGTACAAGCAGTTTGTTTAGATTTCCACAATATTTCCTAAGAGAATGCCTTGAGAAATGTTTGTTTTTATCGTGTTCAAAAACTGGCAGCATTCCTCAGCGCATTTCTTTCACATGTCATTGTATTGTCATTCATGTTCCATTGTTAGTATTTTGTTGGTATTGTCATCTCCTGATAGCCACATGGGCAAAGCAGACATGAAGTTCCCTTTGGCAAGTGTCCTAACTGAATTTAATTCATTCTGTTCTAAATCTTTTCCTTTTGCCTTCTCACAATGTTTATAAAATATGAAAAATTCGATCTCATGCGCGCAAATATCTAGCAACATTTCTCTGAGTGTTCTCTTTCTATGTTTAATGTGGTGTTGTATGTTTTGTCAGTAGTAAGTCATTGACACGTCAGTAAAGGGAACCACTGTGGTATATGTTCTGGTCCCCTCAGAGGAATGGCTGAGGAGGGCAAGCCAACCCATGGGCATTGTTGATACATCACTATATTGATAAATGAACACTAAAGGAACAGAGTGAAAACATATCACACTTTGTCACTGAAGGAGAAAGTATACAACACAAAGACAACAGATCCTGAATAAGATTCATCTGATTGGTGATTTCATAAGACAATGTTGGAGGCGAAAGTACTCACAAAAAGGTACATAATTTTCCTTGATTGTGAAAAAAAGAACATTGTCTTACAAAGACAACAGGTTATAAATATAAACCTAGGACTTGACCAGATGAATGGCCATTGCAGGGCAGTTAACATAGAAAACAACAACAGTTGATATAAAAATGATCAATTATTTCCATCATTAATCATAAGAGTATACATTAAAGTTTGGTTCCTACAAATTCAAATATACAATACCCAAAATGTCATTATAGGCATAACCAAAATTTAAACCATGCCATCTTTGAAAAACATAAAATGAAAACATGAAAATAAATCAAAAAATGGAGATGGGTTCATTCTGAGACAAGTTGTTAGACCCACATTTTACCTATCAACTCTAATGTATTAAATTGGCAGTATCATCGCATCAGTGCAAAAACATTGCTGAATGTATTATGCAAAGAAAAGCCCTTAATAAATATGAAACCCTTTAAAGCCCATCTCATGAAAATCAAGCTGTGACACTCTGACTATTGTTTTTTGAGTTCTGTTACCCTATCCTCTGGATAGGTTTTGAAGAAGAAACGAGGCGTTTCATGGTTACATTTCTTCTTTCTTCGATTTACAAGAGAACGCTTTTCGCATCGTGGAAGGGCATTTCTGCACTGATGCAATGATATGATACACAGGCCTTGCATGGAAGATTAGTGACAATGATAAGGATACCATAGGTTTTAAAAAATGTGCAAACCCCCCTCATGTGTCAAAACAATTGAGTCTATATCTATAAAATCATCTGTTTAGAGCCAAAAGGGCAACGACTCATATCATTTTATACAGACTTAATGCCATTCTGGCTCCAGACAGATGAAATGATAGTTTGTCATCTTATGAGCATTCTACTAGTAATTCTGTGCTCATTCCCTGCCAGCAGTCAGTCTCAATTTTTTTTCGCACTCTTCTGCAATGAAAAGAGTCGGGCTTATAATGTTGATATAAACACAAAAGTAGCTTTGAACTTCAAATTAAGTGTCATGATAAGGGAAGCATTTCAGAAAATTATTTTCCCATCTCATACTGCCCAAATTTCCTGATTGTACTCTGCCCATTGATACCTGCTGGCACAAAAGGGAAATATTCTGAGGAGTCACCTCCTCACCTGCATGCACTTTACAAAATTAGTTCCAATGCATTGGAAAGAATTAGATTAAGGCGGTGTTTCTGTTCATATCCAGTTTTTCAGATACATTTCTCATGAAATATTTAAAGTGCATCAATCACCAAAAGAAATTTTGCTTTGTATGAATTAGTGTTCCATACCACTTTACTATATTCTTGACACAAGCTTCATATATTGTTTAAAGATATCAAAAGAGATATTGCAAGTTGAAATATACCATTATTAATCATAAAAAGCAAACAACAATTGGACTAGTAGATGCATAAGCTTGAACAACAGTAGTTTTTTCTAATACATCCTGTATTTCCTTCATACTTTTTAAACCATTAATTCATATAATATAAGTTAAAGTTGTTTGTGGTATATTAATTGTATACATCTAGCTGCACACAAAATATTCTTACAGGTGATTAGTACACTACAGTGGGGAGGGGGGGGGGGGGGAGGAGGAGAGTACTCAGATTTGGTTCGGATGGGGGTGTGCAGCTGAAGCCTCCATACCTGTACCCATTTTTAAGGGTCATTTTGGCATAAAAGGGTATCCATTATTAGGGGTTTTCATTCAAAAAGTGACCCATTATTGAGGTTTTGTCATATTTTGGGGCATGTTTGTGGATTTTCTACCACAAAACCGTACCCCATGTTTAGGGATTTCTTGCAAAAAAGCGACCCATCAGAGTATACCATATGAGATGAGCCCCCCCCCCCCCGTACACTTTAAGTAATGTAAGTCTTAGGCAGGTGGGTATCTGCTCTCCCGTAGAATGCTCCTCGTACATTTCCTCCGTAGAGACCCCCATCTCTGACCCCAGGATGATATGGGAGCACATCCCGTTACCATGACGACCTACAGGTGATTTGTGCGCTCCATTGGGTTTGGGGAGTATGACGGCGGCGGGGCATTGGCACAGATACGTTACGTTTTTGTGTTCATTTGAGCAAATCGAGAAGGAGAGCAGGGGAAGATACTGTGGCTTTCTAGCAGCTACTGTAGCAGTTGCTCTCACCTAGTTCTGACTTTGGTCAATGTGAAGCCATGGCATACTTTGAAGATGCTCTATTCATGTTCTGCGGAGTATTTCCTCATGGGTTCCCTTTTCAATGAAATGGCTAAAACCATGAAGAAAAATCTTTCCCACTGCAAAGATGAATTGCATATAGTGCAGTGAGAGTATATGACGAAGAATATTAATTTTAAGTGGCATTTACTCTATGATTTATCATTCATAAGGAGCTGTCAAGTTTGAATATGGCTCAAGCAATGGTTGCCTCAAGGGCAGATTTTTGTTTGTTTAATGTCCAGTATTTTTTTTTCTGAAAGCCTTATTAGCTATTCCCTGTAGTTTATTCAAGGTTCCTGACATCGTGCATCTCTTTTCTCCTTGCTCCATAAAACGGGTCTTTGAGATTCTCCCAGCAACTGCGTTCCATTAGGCTAATTAGCTTTCTGGCCGCGTGTTCTTCTCAACACAGTTCATTGATGGATCATCGCCATCTTCTTGTGCCAATTCAGAAGAAATTTGTTTTGGGGTTGTTGATTTGGCGTGAGGGTTTCACTTCATGTGAGAGATGTGGAGTGTGCTTTTAGAAGAAATCTTTTACTTTGGCAGTTGAATATTATCACACTGTCAAATGAATAATACACCAATTTCTGATGTGTCAAATATGTACGAGAGAGAGAGAAAGAGAGAAAGAGACAGAAAGAGACAGAGATAGAGAGTGATAATTGAATATTGTTTTATTTAGAATCTAAAGAAGTTAATGAGGCCCCCGTGGAAAAGAGGCCCTCTCACAAATTTTTGTTCAATGTACATCTATGAAAAAGCCAAAATGGCAAATTTGGATGTCACCTTAGAGCTACATAGAGTGATAGAAATATGGCTAAGAAAATTACCTGTTTGGCCTTCCTGTAGGTGAGCAATGAAGAAAAATTTGTGAGGGAGCCTCTTTTCCTTGGAGACCTCATTAGTGCCCTCTCTCCCCTACTGGTATATAAAATTAGATTACAACAACCAAAATAATCATCCCATGTGACCAGCACCATTTTACTTAACATTCTTAAAGAAAATGTAGGTATGTATCAAAACTCTTTTGGGACAAATGTAGATTAAATTCCTGTTTTCTAATATAACATTTTGCTTGACTCATATCTTAATTTCAGTGAAGGTATATAATGCACTGAAGAGCTATGAGACAAACTTTCAGCAAATGTGAAATTAATAAGGTAAATTCATTCTGTGAGAGTGTGATTGTTAAAAATTGTGGGGAATTTAACATCTGAATTTCTGTAGAGAATTAAAACACATGGTGTAGCTACAGTTATGCATGATTGAAATTTCTATGTTCAACGTTGTTCTCAGCATTATACCCCCTCCCACTTCTAACCTATGACCTATAGTCAGAACCTGTCTCAGGCCTGAATACTTTTACCAATAGCAAATTTCAGATTACCATCTTAAAGATGTAATAAGTCATAACAGTACATGCAAAATCAAATTTGTGATTCCTCCATTACAGGATCATAGCACTTTCACATTGTACCCTCTTAAGGCTTGTTCAAACATGGAAAAGGGAAACGGCAAGGGTGGGGGGGGGGGGGGAGGGTGTTGGCTGTTCAGCGGGGGTTTTTGAGGGCATTTTATAACACGCAAGTGAATGAGTGCTTGACATTTTAAACACAGTTATTTGTTGAATCATTGCCATTCATTTTGTACACACAAAAAATTACTTGAAAAGTCCCTGCAGTTTCTCTCCTCAAATGGGCAATTCCACGGTTGCTCACATTACATTTGGAGAGATATTGAGTTACCCTTTAATCTCTCGTTCTTCTATGCATTTAAAGGGGGTACCCAATGCTGAAAACAATATCAGTTCATTTAAAAGAGCATGATTTTATTAGCAGAAAATCATCCACCTAAAGTTTTTTAAAAAGTGGTGTTGCCAAGGAAACCTCCAAATGTGGTAAGATTTCAGGATATTTTTGACCCCTCAGCTGTGACCCAGTTTCAACTGGGTACCCACTTCTAGCAAAATGTGCACAAGGTAAAATACATATTGTACAGTCTAGCGTGCAGCACAACTGTAATGCGCGAAGCTGGGTACCCACTTTTACGTCATAGCTCATACTCAAAGTTTTGGTCAGCTCTTGACTTTTTAAGAGAAAATTAGCCAAAATGCATTGATTTCAATTAAAAATTATTATATTTTTAATGTAATTTTTCTTAGAATTCTATTCTCGATCATATATCAAAACAAAAAAAATTTACCATTATGTAATCACTTTAAAGGTAAATGAGTTTTATTAACAACACTGCACATGCTAGAGTAGTAAATGCAGCATCAAAACTTCAGAAGTTGTTTACTCACTTTACACTATTTTGGACCAACCTGTGGAATTGCCCATATGTGAACAATTATTTAAGATGCATGGCATTCATTCATCAAGAAAACATACACTAGAGCACTATCTTCACATCTTGATTAGATAACTGTGACATTTTCATCAAACAGGAAAATTGACGCTGGAAATCACAGTAACAAACTAATGGTGTCTGTGATATATATTTGTATATTCCCAGCTCCCAAACTGTCAAGGAAAGAAGGAAAATGTGTTTTTCATATGATTAATAAGGGCAGGGAATTGAATTATCTGATAAATTCTGAATTCTCTAATTTTTCTTGCCTTTTTTGTTGCTGGAACCACCCACTTTCCATAGATAGTAGGTTAAAAAAGACTCTCAGTTAGATTAGTAAGAATAGCATTAAGGTACTTACCTGACTTCCATTAATAACGGATTCATTAGCCTTCCATTGTTCTTAAAGAAATCACTTAGCTTGTTTGTTTGTCAAATCAAATTTAAATCTGTAGGTTATGTGGGAGACCAATGCGAGTAATCTTAGAGAAGCAGTCATTTTAGGGCGTGTTGTTTGTGTGCTTGTTTTACACCAATGACCAGTGTCATACAGGTTTGTGGATGATGGCAGTAGATGTGATGTTTGTGTATGGGAGGGTATATCTTGTTTGTACGCTTGTTTATGTTATTGGCTAGTTAGATGCTAGCTGGCAGTGGGAATGGTCTTTTGGAGAGTTAAGTTATCTCGTTTGTATGCTAGTCTATAATGCTAATGCTAATGCTAATGCTAATGCTAATTGGGAGGGGGAGGGGTTGTACTATGTTGATTGTATGCTCTCTCTCCCTTTATGGCTGTGGGAATGATCTTTGAAATGGAGGTTGGTCGAGTTTAGCCCGTTTGTTGTCGTTTTGCACTAGACACTAATGACCAGTTCATTGCATCTTGAATGGAATAATCAGATATCCGAGCCTCTGGGCATGATGTTGTGATGTATCATTTACATTGTTGTTGTTTTGGAAGAGAGAGAGGGTAGGGAGAGAGGGGGGAGGGAGGGAGGGAAGGAGGGGATGAAGGGAGGGAGAGAGAGTTAGGGAGAAAGGGAGAAAGGAAAGAGAAGAGAATCAGAATCAGTAACATTGTTGGTGGTGTTGGTCATTGGAAGGGAGAGAGAGTGGGAGATAGAAGAGAGAGAAATGGAAGCAAAGTACCAGAGAGAGAGAGAGTAAGAGAGAGAGAGAGGAAGGGAGAGGGAAAAGGAAAGAGAAAATGAGAAGGGAGTCCTGATAGAAAATATAGGGAGGACCTATGCAGAGTTGTATAGGGCAAGAGAGCGAGAGGCAGCTAATTGCAATGTATTGATTGCCTTGCTATTCTTTGACAGAACACTTTGCAGTAGAGGGAGGGAGAGAGAGAGAGAGATGAAAAAAGGAAAGAAGAAAAGGGAGAAAGAGGAAAATATGGGGAGAGCCTATAGAGAAGTAGAAGAAAAAGAGGTAATGTATCAATTGCAGTGTTATTTTAAGAGAGAACACATTGACATAAAATGGCATAGAGAGAAAGGGGGGAGGGACATGGAGAGAGATAGGGTGAAAAAGAGAGAAAGAGATGGGAAAAGGGTGATAGTTACAGGAAGGGAAGGAAAGGAGTTGTTGAGAGGCGAGGAAATGAGAGGAAGGGATATAAAGAGCGATAGAAAGATGAGCAGAGAGAGATAGATAGAGAGGGAGAAATAGAGAGATGGATAGATGGTGAGAAAGCGGGATATGCTTCAGCTTGTAACAATATTCCAATGATTTGAGGAAAGATAAAGAGGGGGCATGTGAGGTCGTTCACTGCCCTGCTTACCATCAATGCACCATCTCTTTCAAGAGGTAATTGAACCCTTCATTCCAGTCCAATTCAATTTCCAAAAATAACAGAATTGTTTCAAATGAAAGAAGGCATTAGCATCGTAACATCACGAAGAGGTATTGCCCTTCTGGTACTGAAGAGACAAGTCATCAGACACGCCGTCTGATGGGAAAAATTTTGGTTCTATTATTTGATGGATATCTGGGCTAACTAAGTGGGTTTGAAAAACATTATCTCTTTTGTCAGTTTCTGCTTTGCTCTCTGTAATGGTTTCTCATGTGTTGCTTGTATCTCGCCAGAAGTTGGGGCAGACAATCTTGGTTTTTGCGAGAACCTTTTGGGCATCCGATAAAGACAGAACTAGAGCACGTTAAAAGCATCAGGTGGGATATAGGTGAAAGTGAAATTAAGAAAACTAGTTTTTAATTTATTTGTATCGAGACAAACATCATTGTGGATGCAATATTTCCAGATGGAAGGTGGGGAAAAAGGGGGAGGAAGTAAAGAGAGAGAGAGAGAGAGAGAGAGAGGGGGGGCAAGAATGGGAAAGAGAAAAAAAGAGAGAAATAGGGACAAAATGAGACAGAATGGGAGCTGAGAGAGAGAAAAATATCTTTTTAGAGGGAGACAGTGTCAAAAAAAGATATAAAAAACAGGCATTTCTTATGAAAACTGCTTCTTGACTGCTGTTATCATCACAAAAATATTGAACATACCAAACTGGTATAAAGTGAAAAAGGGATCAAAGCTTTGGCTTTATTCATTTGCTATTTTCAATAATATTCACCCATGATATATGGACAAAATCATGGTTTTCAAATTAATCTTCTATGCTAGAATATAGCATTGACATTTCAGCAGTTGTTAATTTGATCCTAATCTAAAGATCAAAAGTATAGAACATTGAACTGATTCTGCTCAATTAACGTACTTTCATCAGCACCATTGAACATTCAGTGGCTACTTTGAGTGAATAGTCTAACTGAGAAGAACCAGCGTGCTGATGTTATCTGTACCGAATCTCTAGCATATGTAAAACTCTTTGTCTAAATTTATCCATGTGATAAAATATATATATTAGTTTTATGCCTTGTTGGCTTGCACTGTATTCATTCTGACTGGTCTAATGATTAAAAGAACCAGATCAAGCTTGATAGATGGACAGACCTCTATGGATTGAACTTTAGAGGATAGAGTGTGCTTTTCTTAACCAGTGCCATTGTGCTTGTAAACCAAGGTTTTACCCAGGGCATTGAAAAGGAAGGAGAAAAAAAGAAGAGTCTCAAGAGATGAAGCACAAGAAATGTTGAACATTACTGTAAAGCGTAAAGGAGCTCTGGGAAGCTAAATACAGATATTTTCCTCAAGTAAGCTCATGTCATATTGAACGGTATTATAACTGTCGCTGAAAGCATTGAGGATCTTGGAATTAGTATTTCTTACCCCCCCCCCCCCCTTCTGAACCTCATGCTGTATGGAACCCAGACATGGTCTTGCAATGGGGATCTGGAACTAGATGCCCCCCCCTTTCAACTTACTCCCTTCTTTCACCCCTGTTTCATATCTGACAAGCTTATGTTGTATATAGGGAGCACAGTCATAGCATGATGACATGTGGACCAGGAGGGGGGGGGGGATGACTCTTGCAACCCCCTTGCACTATCTTCTGTTACCTCTGTTTGTGTTCCTACAAGCTTTTAAGAGGAATCATGTCATTACTGGAAGTAGTGAAGATGGATTCCCCTACCCCCCCCCCCCTCCCACTTGTCCTTTGTTTGCCTGTGTTGCTCTTGCAGTAAGTTCATGTTGTTCCTAGAACCAAAATAGCTTTGAATGATACGGCTTGGGGTGCCCTTCACCCCCTTAAATTCTTTTCTCCCACCCCTACTGCTCCTGTTATCTCATGTTGTGGGACCTTAATTATGGGATGCTCCTTACCCCTTAGCCCCCTCCTCCCATCCCTGCTACTCCTCCTGTTATCTCATGTTGTAGGAACTCAATCATGACTTTGAGTGATAAGGGAATGGGATGCTTCCTACCCCTTAACCCCCTTCTCCCACCCCTGCTGCTCTTGTTATCTCATGTTATAGGAACCCAGTCATAAGTTTGAGTGACAGGGAATGGGATGCTCCTTACCCCCTAACCCAATCCTCCCATCCCTGCTACTCCTGTTATCGCATGTTGTAAGAACCCAGTCATGACTTTATAGGGAATGGTCTGCTCTTTCCCCCTTAACCCCCTCCTCCTGTTATCTTGTGTTGTAGGGAATCCAATCATGGCTCCAAGCGATGAAGAAGAGGAGGGAACGGGAGACTCTATTCCATCTCACTCGCTGACTCTCAAGTGTTGGCGTGTGCATATGCGCGTGTCTTAAAATGAATTTATGCATCATGATATGCGGGAGGCCACTCGCTCTTTTTTCCATCATCTCTGTCAGAAGAAAGGGTAGAAAAGAAAGAAAAGAAACCGCACTGAAATGAAAAAGAAAATTAGGGGACAGTTATTGAACGATTACTTGTGACAGCTCAGAACCATCTGAATGTTACAAGCGCTTGTAAATTGAAGACACCGCCAGATTGCTATAATCTAGCTCAAGGAAAAAGCCATCTCTCTGTCTCTCTCGCTCCCCCTTATTTCCTTTCTCAGAGTGGGATTCTGAAATCTATTGCCCAAATCCCATCTACCCTAGCTTGGGAAAATAGCTGATTTAGGAATGTCTCTTTATTTATAGTAGATTCATCAACTGTTGATCTGTGCAAAATTGTGTCTTTTATCACTGTAAAGACGACAGCATTATGTTATCCATGTTTATTTGTATGTGACTTATTTGTACATGTGATGGACATATTAAAGCACAATATGAGAAGCCAATATAATTATTATTATTTTATGACTGCTATGACAGATATTTGTTTATGATGTATGAAGTAAATTACAACAAATATACAAGATATATGTTTTTATTGACTGTCCTTGTTTGTTTATTGTGAAAAAAAAAACCTATTGTTTTGTGGTCCTTTTTTCCACATGTCATCTTGGTATCATTTCTTTGTCTTTTGTGTATTGTTTTTTCCTCTTTCCAAAAAGCTTTCTTCTTGAGGTTATGATAATGGCTAATGTTGTCATCATTATTTAACAATGGAATTTTAATCTCTGACACCACATTGAAAAACAGTTGCCAGTCATCATTACACTAAATATGTTTGTGCTAGTGTTCTAGTTGAAATCATGTGTGTCTTTCTATTATTTTGTTGTTATTGTTGCTGGTTGGCAGTGTATGGATACATTAAATAAATTGCCCAGTTGTTTATTCTCAATTTTCCAAATGCCTATACTTCTTATGAATATCTGTCTATGTTTCTGTGTAGTGTAAGTTGGATTATAGTAATTTTGTAACCATGCCATGTCAAGAAAAAAGGAAGCAATAGAAAATTCAACCATTCTTCTTTATAAGCAATGTTCATCTTTAAAACTTATCTTTAGTGTAGACAACATCAGAAAAAAGAAGCTTTAGGTCATATATGACTACAAATTAGACTTGCAGTTTCCCTATATCATTCCTGAAGATTTGTTTGATAAATGGTGCATTGATTTGTTTGTTAATTTATCATGACTAGGATCTGGATGTGAATTACAAAATACAATACTTGTATGAAGCAAAGAAGTGTGTTTATGTGAGCAAGTCAAGATATTTGTGATTTTTACATCTGTATATTCCATGTTCCTATTCCCACAACTTTTTTTTGTTTTGTTTTCTATTTTACTTTTGCTGTTTGCACCACCAAAACAATCCAGCATCAGCTTCAACGGCTCAAGGTAGATTCACAAAATAAAATATCTGCTGTCTTTTCCTCTCCAGAAAGAGAAATGTTGAATTCTGGTTATGATGAAAACTAATTCACTGATCTTTGACATTATTTTCAATTTGGAAGAACATTCCAGTAGATATGTCCCCTGAAACTGTGTTTTAAATGCTATTATTTGAAGTATGACAAGAAACGGCTGAAATTTGGGACCAAACACACCAAACTTCCACCTGTGTAGTCCCATATACGCATTCCCATGACTTCATGTAGTATTCAATCAATCTTTTTCCTCATTTTCATGATTCCAAATATAACTGTATATTCCAACTCATTCATACTATTAGCCTTACTCCCAGACAGTTTCTTTCACATTGTAGTCTCATGACCAGAACTCGACTTTATCTTTAATACCCTTTTGAATCCTATCAGCAATATATTCATCATAACTATTTCTTCATACTGTACATATATAGTACATCCTATTTACTTTCATATATATATTCTTAGTCTAGAAAGCAGACACACATGTATTCCAATCTATTCAGTATATATATCAAGATTTATTTCTGTGTTGATGGTGTAATGTGCAAGTACAATACCCATCTCCCCGCTATCACTTTGCTCCATAAAGCCATAAGGGTGTGAACTTCAGATATGGGGAGTGCGATTGAACACCCTCTCGGCTTGTAGCATGTGATATTGTGTATGTCTCATAGATGCTTATGTAAAGCAATAGAATGTATTACTACAATATTAAGACTTGTTCAGATATGGCGTGATGAGCCCCCGCGACAAATCCCCGCGACAAATCCCCGCCACATTTTTAATATTCAGATATGGCACAACAAACCACCCGTGTTATGTTTTGAACATGCATTAACGTGTCACCTGCTCAAATAAAAGAGGGTTTTGTCAAAAGTTGCGTAGACAAACTCATGACAACATATTTTGTGCTAACTTTTTAAGAATTTGATTGGTCCGCAGCTTTTTGCAGCCAGGCGACCAAAAAATGTCTCCTGCCTCAACGACATTTTTTTTGCTGCCTCATAGGCTTGTACACTAGAAATGTTGCAGGGATTTGTCAGGCGGGTCATGTTGCTTCATATCTGAGCAAGCCTTTAAGTTTCAAGAAAGAGGTCAATATCAGTATAAATTTCCTGCATGCAAAGTTTACAATCAACATGGAAAGTTTTGGGAATACCTTGGAGGTAGATGTTTAAAAATCTGAATATAATCAGGAGGCATGGAGCGTTTTTGACAATGGGGAGGGGTGGGGGTAATGCGCATGCTAATTAGCATATCACTTTATTTCAGTCCCACAATTTTAAACGATTCAACTTGAAAATTGTAAGGGTGAAGGCCAGGAGGGGCTGCAGCCTCCCACCCTATAGTCCCTGATACTTGTAGGGATGTCAGTTTGAGAAAGGTTTTAATAGTTGGATTTGAAAATGAATATCATTTCATATTTCAAGCACATAAATTGCTATGTCTGTTGTTTATCATTGTTGAATCTGATGGCTAAAAATTGGGTTAAAGTCTTAAAGAATATGATCAAGAAGTCGATTAATTTTGATAATGTAAATGTAAACGTACAGACAATTTCTTTTGTAAAGAATACCGAAGACTCTTTGACCCATTTTCCTGTACTCCTTCTTTGTGTGTATTAAGAGGGTACATTTGGATTGACCTAATTATTTGAGTGTTTTTCAAGTGCAACGAGTAGGAAAAGAAATTTAACAGTGGAATATATTGGTTTTAAGTCTGACCACTCTCCATCTTAATTATGTTCTTATTTTGGAGTAAATCAAGCATGATGCTGATGACATATAGTAGCCTCCATGGCAGAAAGTAGGTAGAGGTCCTATCCCAAACTTTGCTGGCAACCCCCCCCCCCCCCTTCTAGAAATGTTTGCATATCTATATCCCGCCTTTCTTTAACACTTCCACAAACGCTCCTGAAAGCCTCCGCAATGAGGCCAGCTACGCGAAGGCAAGCAGAAACCAGGCGGAATGTTTTAGGAAAGCTCAGAGCCAGTTAGGAGAGTGCGCAGAGCGGTTGCGGACATTGCGGTCATGACACGGAAGGGTCAAGAGTGTGATGCCCAAATACCATCCTATTCGGAAGATAGGTTAAATAGTTAAAGGCTTATACTGTCATGACTGTAATTTGATGATGGAATAACACTCCTACCATGAAAAAAGCCAGTATATATATTTTCCTCCCTCGCTGCACTCGCTTGTATGATATTTAGATACATGCTCCTTTGCTCGGTCAATCCATGTTTTACCCCCTTGTCGAATAATTCTGGCTGCGCCAGTGCATATGAGAACAACGCGAAGTCGGCACCTAATTTATAGCCTTGCATTATTTCCTCATGTTGTTCACATATCATCATGGTTGTCGGAAGGTCTTCCTGATTGTCCTTGTCGGTGATTTTGCCCCTCTTGGTGTGATCCTAGAAGTGTTCGCACTGTCCTGCTACAATCAGCTTTTTTCCGCGGCATTTCGCGCCCTTCCCGATTGACTCCTAGGACACTCCCAAGTATGTCTGCAGTCAATAAGCAGAGATTCTTAGTAATGTCCTAGGAAACCATGATGTGCTCACTTTTTCCCTGTCTGACGCGGACAGAATGCCAAAATGACATAATTTGCTTCCTTAACCCTTCCTAGTCTCGTTGGCGCTCTAGTGGACGCCAGCCCTTAGAGAGCACCGAAGCGATGCCGTCACAAAAAACTTTTTTTTTGAATTTGAGAATTTCGGATACCATGTCTTGATGGAGCATGATGAAAAACATCCACAGCCCAAATTTCATGGGAATCGGCTCATGGGGACCCGATATGAGGCCACATGAATACCTACCTAGCCCCATTGAAATCAGTGTAAATTGGCCTGGTTCTAAACAGTTTTTATGAGCCGGCCAATTTACACTGATTTCATTGGGGATAATTAGGCATTCATGTGGCCATACCTTGGGCCACTGTGAACCGATTCACGTCAAATTTGGTGTGTGGAGGTTTTTCATCATGCTCTGTCAGAATATAGTCATGAAAATGCTCAGATGCAAAAAACAAAATTTGATGACGTCACACTTTGGTAACATAGACTAGAGGTTTTTCAGAAACACTTACTAGTACTACTTGCGTAGGAATAAGCTGCTAAAGCTCCTTCAGATGTGGTAATTGTTTTAAAAGTATTTCAGTCTCATGTATTTATCTATAAACTTGACTTTTTTGTAATTTATCTATAAACTTGAGAATTTTTGTAATTTATCTATAAACTTGAATATTTTTGTAATTTATCTACAAACTTGAGTATTTTAGTAATTTATCTATAAACTTCAGTATTTTGATAAGGGCAGCATGAAAGATCAAGTAGCACGAGGCTACAAGCAGAAGGACTATAGAGAAGTGAAATTATCTAACGTATCCTTTAGATACTTATCCTATCCTGTAACATGCCTGTAATGCACTTATCCCCCAACCCATTCCTATTAGCAAACCAAACATCTTTTTTAAGCTTTCTGATTGTATTCTTTCAATTAATCTGTATCATTGAGAAAGGTAATCACAGTAGTTCCTGCACTTAAGATTGCTCAAAGGTATATTGAATTGTTATTTATGCTTGAAAGATTTAGGTTAATTTCAAAGCTTCATATGGATGGTATTCCAATGCACAAAATAAAAAATGAAAATATTCTCGAGGTTTAGGTTTAGTTTGGAGTAGAAATGTCCTTATTAACTCTTACAGTGCCAATGGCACATATATGTTCCCAAGAGACTATACATTTTCAATTGACCATTACTCCACTTAGAATAATGGATATGGTCATGAAAATATATCAAAGTTTAGAGGATAAATATAGTATTTAAAATATCTATCAGTCACTATATGCTAGCATATGATATTTTCTTAGAAAACTGCAGATTGTAGAAAGGATCCATTCTTATTTTAACACAAAACATAGCAAACAAATGAGAAATGAAAATAAATTTTCTACAACTTTTGTGTACAACTTATCTGTATAGAAATAACTGTTGAAGACTTACGGGCATTTGAAAAGTAAGCATTGTTCATGATTTGGTAGAATTTGGGAACAAGGCAAAACCCCTTGGCACTGTAAGAGTTAATTCTATGGGAATTTTATAATCCAGGAGTAGTTAACCCTTTGTCTACTGGAATCGGATGGTCCCTGTATTAAATCTATGGGAAAGAGAGAATTCAGTATTCAACAGGTTAATGTGTCAAAGAGCACTAATCACCAAAAGACATTTTCTCTGTATGTTAGGGTACCCAACTTTCCATGCTACTTTACTTTATTCAAAATATGAGCTTCAAGTTTTCCTTCTATGATAAAAATACATTGTAAGTCCATATACTGTAAATGCAGAAATATTCATGGTACATTAATTTTCACGCATTTCGCACTATTTTTCGGCAAGCGTGAATTCTAGAACTCACTGAAAATGTTAATGTGATTTCATATGCATCGAAATATGAAATCAAATCTTGCACCTTTGCGAGTGAGTAATTGAGCAGCGTGAAATTAAAAACCAGCGAATATGTTGTTGGGTCGCTCATGCAAAAATAACAGCGTTTACAGTATATTCTCTATAAACATACAAGTGATAAGTGAGTAGACTAGTTGACATTTGCATACAGTATATATGCGCATGCATGAATTAAGGCTTGTGGTCTTATGTTATCCTTTATTTCCTTCAAACTCCTTAACTGTTAACCCTTGAAATACCAGTTAAAGCTTTTCAGAGGGGGTTGGGGGAGGGGGCATTTCTTACATTCTGGCTTTTTAACACAAATTTCTTTTTCAGGTGAATGGTACACTTTACAGAATGATATGATATGAATATATAGACTGATAAACATATGAAGAACATTCCATTTGTACTGTGCATGTTCTACCCCTTGTGTGCTGAACTTTCATATATAACCATGATATCTTTCTTTTATTATTTAATCTCATGCAAAAGTATATTAAACATTTACTTGCATTTAGTCATGAATATTGATTCATGTGATGTCTTTAAGAGAGAGCCAACGAAACTTCAAATAACCAGAAGTCTTGTATATTATTTGTATACACCAGCAGACTATATAATTAAGTTATTTCAGATTCTCTAGACCATAATGGCTATCATATTTCTTTTTCTGAGTTACATTCTGATACATTTTCATGCATCAAACATGCTTCATATACGACTTTTTCTGTGATAATATTTGTGGTTAATCAGCATGTCTCCCTTGGTTTGTGATTTTTCAAATATTACAAATGAAGTGCATGTAATAAGATTTTTTTCCCCCTGTATTTGAAATTCATCATCAAACTTTCTGTGTTTATTTGAACTGACTTTGTAATGAAGAGTTAGCAGAACCAAATAGACTGTTGCTTGAATAATATATTTCATTGTGGCTGCAGTACAAAATGATGTAATCAATTTGCAGGAAAACTAAAATAACTTTGTTAGCAGTATTTTAATGTTGAGCTTCAACGTAGACATGTAAATCATCATCAAGCAGAGATTTGTAACCCTGACATAGTAAGATAAGTTGCAGATGTACTTATAAAATTGTGACACAAAAAGTCATAAATTATTTTTATAGTAATGATAAGAGCTTTATTTGTTATTCCACATTTCTATTTCTACTTCTATTTCTGCACTCAAATTTTAATATCATATTTTCCTTGACACTCACTTCCTTTGGAAAGTGCTAAAAGCAAGTCAGATATTGCTGTACCATCAATCATTATACAATAATATATTTGACGATGTGTCTGAGAACCAGGCAAGTGTTTTATGACTCTCTTTAAGATACCATAAACAAAGTACTTGTGTGGTACTCTGGTGACAGTATTCTTATATTGTCTTGTTAAAAGCTGCCTGCTACCTTTCCCCCACCTGTTTACAAATCCATCCTAGTACTCACTGCAATATTAAAGAAAGATTGTATCCCTTCAGTGCCAGAAGGACTCTAGATCCTGCACATTGACATAGAGCTAATGCCCTTCTTGCTTTCAGGAGACAGAGGAAAGATGGCTCTACCTTTCTTAACCTGTTTACACTATCCATCTTACTCGCATTGTTACATAGAAAGCATCTACTCAGAGCCATAAGGGCATTAACCTGTTCAACACTATGCCTGAGATAACTTGGGCTGGGGTCTATTAAAAATGAGTGTTATACCAAAATCAAATTGTGCTCAGCTGGTTAACTAATACTTTTACATAGAGCTAACCACCTTCTGACTCTAAATAGACAATATGGAAAGATATCCTCTCCTTTTCTCCACGTTGCATATCCATCCTATTCAATATGATGAGAAAGATGGCATCTGCTCAGCTTTGAAAAGTTGTTGACCCCTAATGCTTTTACAAAGAGCCAATCACCTTCTGACCATCAGCCAAAAAGAAAGAGAAGATGTCCTCTCCTTTTCACCACCTGTTAAAAAAATACCCACCACAATGCAGGAATGAGGGCATCTCCTCAGTGCAAGTACGGCATTAAGTTTTGTACTTTACATAGAGCTTATGCCGTTCTCGCTCTGAGCAGACAAGGAAAGATATCCTCTAATTTTCTCTACCTGCTTGATAAAAATCATCCTCATTTGAATGACAAATGTATCACCTGGTCAGAGCTAGAAAGACGTTAGCTCTTGTACTGTCACATAGGAACCAACGCCCTTCTGGCTCACCTGATTTTCTCTTCCTTTCTCCATCTGTTGACAAATCTTTCCCACCCAATATGATGACTAAAAAATCTCACAGCTAAAATGGCGTTAGCTATTGCACTGTCGCATAGAGCTAATGCCCCTTTGGCTATCAGCAAACAATAAAGAAATGTGTCGTGTGTTTTTCTTACCAGTTTACAAAAACTATCAAAGTCATTTTAATGACAAAGATATGCTAGAAGGCATTAAATCTTACATTTTCACAGAGCTAAAGACCTTCTGTCTCTTGGACATCATAAGGAATGATTGACATTCAGGATTTCATATACTCCCACAGAGCTACCTGCCCTATCCATTCTTTGCTTCCTCAATTAATTCATTATCTGTCGAGAACCAATTTCAGGTGCATGAAAGTGTTCTCGCGAAATGGTAGATCTTGCTTTATTCTTGAAATTGAAAATGATTTTATATAATATTTTTTGTGTGAAAACTTTTGTAGATGTTCATTTATGTAAAAGGAAAGGATTTGTCTGAAAAAGATATACAAAACTTCTACTCATAGTTCACCTATGTTTAGCTAAGTGGTTATCTCAGACAAGTTTATAACCTTCTGGCTGTCAGCAGGCAGTGTGCTTATTTTGAAAGTTCTAACTATGAAATAACTCAGCTTGTAATGCATGTACAAATTGTTTTGTACTATTTTGTTTGACCTATTAATACCTCCGTCTATGATTTTTAATGGTTTTTGTTTAGCTATAATCCTTCCGGAATGCAAAGCCTGTCACTTTAGTTATATCCATCATTTCATTTTGAATGTTCCCCCATCTTTTCCTATTACTACACTTCACTATGCTTATATAGCTTAATTTTTCCTTTAATTTTTGTGCATCTTCGGCATGAAATGTGCTTATATTTATTACAAAGCCTTTTGAAGGCAGTCTGCATCAGTGAGGAAACCTAAATTAATAACAATTAAAAGAGAGATGGTCTGAACCTTTTGGATGTCGAAATATACTTTTATTTCTACATCATTAACTAGGCCATGCAGTTTGTGGAAACCCTGGTCTATTGAATTCCCCGTTGAGAATCTAAATTGATCATACATATTGATAGTTAACCTTCATTAAGAGTGTGGATATTTATTTCATTTATACCATTCGAATACATCGAATTGCAGTTTGAAAAGATTGGTTCATACGCTGGCAATTTTTCACGTAGAAATACATATCAGGGGAGTGTTTCATGAAGAGTCTTGTCAGTGATTTTCACTGACTAATTTGCTATCAACCAATCAGATACAAGGATTTCAGTAGCTTATAACAGTTGTCAGTGAAAATCACTGACAAAACTCTTCATGAAATGTATATTTTATCATATTGATAGGATCAGTGAAGAAACCAATATAAATTGTGAGTAAGCTTTCTAAAAGTCAGAATTTGCTGGATATCATTACACACCCTATCCTACGGAAGTCTGTGGAAGTTATAGACTTTTGAATTCCCCCACGAAAAATCTGAATTAATACTCGACCTTCACTAAGTCTAAGGGGAAATTCATTCATACCACTGCAATAATGCAGTGATATTCTCAAAAGAGTCTATGGTCATTTTCCACAAAAAATATCTGTCAGAAGGTGAATTTTATCATGATAATTGAATCATAAAAATGAATGGCCATTGCGGGTATGCTTTAAAATAAAAAATACTTGTAGATATTGCAATATGCCTATCTGAATTGCAGTTTGTGAAAGCAATGACTTGTTGAATTTCCCCATGGAGATTTTAAATTGAGTATAGTGATATTTGACCTTCATTAAATCAGGGGAAATTCATTCATACTACTGCAATGCATGGAATATATATTTGAAAGGGTTGGTTCAACTACTGGCAATTTTCCACATAAAAATATCTGCCCAGAGGTCTGTGATATCATAGAAATAGGATTGGAGATTGAATGCAGAGGCTTTCAATGATTTGATACAATATGTATTGCATTTAGATTGCTTGGATTGATTTATCTGTGCATTTTAATGTATTCATACCAATACAATCTGTGAAATTACTCTTTGCTATATTCAAGGTCCGTGGATAATCCTTTTCATCTTTTTTTTTTCTTTATGATTTTCATCCTTCTTTAATGTTAAGTATAGAAACAGTTATATGTATATACTGCATAGAAAAGAGATTTGTTCAAGTGAAAGTTTAGATGCAAATACCCGATACTCTGGTTTGAATATTAAATTGTTGTAGGACTATGGATGATGTGGGTTGAATCATGGTTTCAGTATGGTTGAACTAAAACATCACCAGACACAATCACGAGCTGTGGTCATTGTTTTATATGTACCACTGTTTTTCACACATCATTTTACATTTTCATGGCACGCACTTCGTAGGGTGGCTTTCTTTTATTGGATTGTAATGTTTTTGTCGTGGTAGAATAGAAAGCAATTAACGAGACATTTCTATCATACTTTGTTATTCCTTTGGCCATGAAATATTTAAAAGGGGAAGGGGCTCCACAATGACTTTTTTTTTTGGAAGGGGTTCTGGACAACATAAGTATATGAATAAATAAAGACCGCTTTTGCACGAGCGCAGAGTGCTTCATTTGAATTAAGATTCTAGTCATGCATTGCAAGAATCTTAATTCTAATTATGCAGTTTGGCCGTGTGTATGCAACTGAGCGTAATTTGAATTGCGCAATTCAAATGATGGTCCGGAGGTGTTTTCCAGTGATGATTCTCCTTAATGATGGAATGAAACAGTCATGTGTACGTGTGTATTTGACCTCCAAATAGGTTTTAGGGGCAGGAGCTTATGGTGACCTTTCAAACACTTCCACAGAAAACACGATACGCTTGATGGCTTTGTGAGCATCGTGCATGAGTGATTGATGGGTACCCGGAAAAAGCCACACCTCCTTTTCTTACTCTGAAATGCAAAACCTGTAGAATCCGCGAAGCTTTTCTCGGTTATGTGTACGGACCATAATTCAAATAGTGTAATTGTAATCTTAATTCAAATGATGCACTCTACGCTCGTGTGAAAATGCTCGAAGTCTTTTGTGATATTGGATATTGCTTGTCAGTGGCAAATGGCCTTCTAGCAGATGTTACAAGATGATTGGTCTAATATACATGTATATGCACCGACCTATTCACAGAGGGGATATTCTGAAATAAAACCCACAGGAAATATACATTTAAATGAAATGAAACCAAACCATATGGCTTTGCTTGGTGTGGGAAATGAAATATAGATGGACATTCATTTCCATGACTATTTTAATCAATCGGATAGATTTTGTTACAGAGGTTGCATCATTTCTATTCACAGTCCAGGTTTTGTAAGGTTCTCTCTTGAGCATAAAAAAGTAAGATTTGAAAAAAACAAACCCACCAGAATATGAAAGCGAAATTGATTTTTCATGCTTTAGCCATGGCACTTAACTTTATTAGTATCTACGTGATGGTATCTTCTGTAAGTAAGGTAAAATCCTTGAGGCTTTGTGATCTGCAACTGCATTGTGAGAGGGAATACTTGATGAGGTGTTTTGTGGTTGAGGATGTCTTCTCTTTATTCACTTTTTAGCATGTTCATTGGTGATTTGACCCCCCCCCCCCATTTTGTCCTGAGGCATCTGCTTCATCAAACCCTGTTCTTTGGAAAATTGTGGTTTAGTTTGGAGTGTCTTCTCTGGAAATGCGTTTGACAGGTCCATCAGTGGTTGTAACTGACAGTTCTCTGAGAGGCATCTAGGGCCTTCAGAGCCAAAGAGAATCAAGGTAGAACCAAGCTGACCTTGTAACCCATGGTTATAAACTTGTTGAGTATTTGGAAACAGGACGAAGGTTTATCTTGACTGAAACTTCACAACGTCCACTTGCATCTCAAGTGTCTGCTTCTTGTTCTAAGGAGGTTGAGAGGAAAGCCAACTTGGACCTTACATCTCATGGTCTAGTTAAGGGGCTAGTAACAGTAGGCCCATTAGAGTTGGAACCTTACTTCCACTTGAGGTAACTGCAGGCAACACTGAGGCAACACAAGGTAGAAAGGCCAAGTCAGAATGCTTCGTCTTCTGCTGGTGTGGACTGTTTTAGGCCTACCAAGGCAGCCATCCTTCCTGCTCTGGTGGTTTTTTTTTAGCATCATGCAGGACTTGAAGATGATACCCATACACTTGAATCTAACCCTGAATCTAACCTTCCTGGGCCCCATTGCATAAAACTTACCATTGATGGTAACTTTACCTGCAGTTGTAACTTCTGTGGAAACCTTGAATTTGATTGACTGTTGATCAGTGTTACCATGGTAGCTTGACTATGGTAGTTGCCATTGATGGCAGAGTTACCATTAATGATAAGTTTTATTCAACAGGGCCCTGGCATTGGAATGTACTGGGACAGTGGATGATGAAGGTTGTTTTCCTGCTGGGTACACGCCAGCCTTTTGGGATGCTGCTTTCCTTGCTTGGAGGGGAAGATCTACAATGGAAATGCAGCAAGTACATGACATGCATTGCTGTTGGCTCTGCATCCTGGCCACTTTGCCCGACTCTCTTAATCATGAGTGAAGCTTCCCCAGATTGAGCAAGCACATTCTGTTACCATGTTATATGGGTCAAGAGCTAGACAGTGGATGGTAAAGGTTGTTTTCCTTGTGGGTGCATCTTAGCCTTTTTACAAGACTAGGATGCACATAAGTGTAGGAAGAGTTTCATCAGAGGCTATACAGTGTGTCTCAAAAGAAGGTATACCCAACTTTGGAAGCTTCTAAATGAAAAGTTTAAGCTATCAAGCTTTCCTAGATAAGGCAGATACATTCTGCTACAGGTCAAGAGCAAGAACAATACCTGTGAATGCGTCTTAGGTCTGTCATCAACTTGATATTTGCCGACCTTCTCTGTACATTAGTTTGGACATTTATCTTTGCCTTTGCCTTGTTTGTGCAATAATTGCAGCTTCAATGTGTTCTGGGCCTCGTTTCATTTCAGTAACAACTGCCACTTTTCAATGACAAATTTGCTCTCAGCTAATCAGATGAAAGGATTTCAGTAGCTTATAACAGTTATTGGCACTTGTTATTGATAACAAGTTTTATGAAACGGGGCCCCGGAGTGACTAATGGACATGTTTGCCTTGCTGAGTGGGTCATTCTCTCCCCTGTTCAATTAATTACTTATTTAATCAAAGGTGATGCTCTGCAGTAGACCATTTCATACCCCTTTCACGCTGCTTCCAATGGTGAACTAACATTGAATTAAATGGTGGTTCACCACTCCTTTTCACACTAGTGAGAATGCTCCAATGAATTTGTGTTTCCTGCTGGCACAGCGGCCGACCTGAAGCAGACGTACATGGCGGCGCTGACACGCAAAAAACGTGTGCATGACCAGAAACAAGACACAGACTTTGACATTCAGTCAGCATTTCACCCGGTGTTTCTTAGCAACAGCCTTTCATGCTAGACTTTCACCTGTGAACCACTGCTAGTGCATTGGTGTTTACCCTCGAGGATTGCAGGGTAAAATTTCAGAAATATTTAATTGGTGTTTTTACCTGCATTTCATCCGAGTTTCTTTCACGCTGAGACTTTCACCAGGTGCACCTGGGTGCAGCGTGAAAGGGGTATAGAAATCCACTTTATCCAACAAATTGAAACAGGCGAGATGCTTTTGTCATCTTTGCTTTTGTTTGATACTCATCATCCCTCTTTCTCAGGATGATGGACTTTTCTTTTAAAGTTTTTCCTGTAGGCACTGACTCCGCAATAATCATCACTAATTACATCTCTTCACTGACGGTTCTGATAATTCTTTGCTTGAAATAACAAGAGCCATTAGATCTGTTTGCCATCTTTGCAAAAGCCTCATCTTGCAAGGTACCTAGCAATAAAACCTGTTAACATGCATTCTGATAATTCAAGTTCCCAATGAAGTAACCAGTTGAACACAATTTTATTTAGGTATAACACGCATTTTCCATTGACCTTAGTCCGAGTTACATGTATTTTGTGCTTGGTATTCAGCAGGATAATAAAGATTCATCTGAGCTTTTGGATCTTTGGAAGAACATGACACTTTACCCTTTTGCCTTAAAATTAAAATAAAAATTTGAGATCTGTGTTTGTCATCAGAGCCATACCATACCACAAGTCATACCTCATGACAGATCCACTTTATTGCAGTGCTGGAGAGAGTGCCAGACTAATAACAACCTCTAGACCATAAATCACTCCCCGTATATCCTAATCATAGGATAACTGTCCAATGATACTGAGATTAGTCATAACATATCCCCCTCTAGTATAAACAACCCTACCTTGGGACTTGTAAACCAATATGCATTGATGAAAAATTGCTCCAGAAAAGCACTGGCTAGAAATTTATGTCAGATACAGTACTATAATGATGGCATTATGATTTATATGATAATGTACAAGCTATATCATAGTGATGAATATGATGCATGAAGTGATAAAAAGGTAATATAGAATAGTTTAAAGTATAATCTAGTGAATGTTTCTGTCACAAGAGAATATTTTTGATATGGAGGAAAATTCTGTTCACAAGTTTTAGTCTGTATGACATCAAGCATGTGCGTTAATCATAAACACCAGGGTGCATTTTTTTTCCAGGAAAGCTTTTTATCAGGCTATTATGTTTTGTTGTTGTTGTTGTTGCTAGAGCTATTTCTGTGTACATTGTTCAGAAAATTCTGTCTATGGGGACTAGATGATAAAAGTCGATGGTAAGGAGTACTATTTTTCTTGAAAAACCTGCTTAGAAAAATCAACGATGACATTTACATGCTACAAAATCTATCATTGTTCTTCATGGAAAAAGGTTTTTGAAAATGGAATTTAATTGGGTTACAAAAATTACCAGTGATACAGAAAAGATGGTAAATATGACTGTGTATGGTAATCAGTTTTGAGCCTAGTCTTTGTTCAAACAACCAGAAAGAGAGTATAGGTAATTGATATGAAGAATACATGTTGATCCAAAAACTAGGTTAAGGAATGAAAACCAGAATGGGAGATTATCTTGGTATAGTTTCATTTTATCATTTTGAGTTTTGTCTGCAGAATGAAAGCAATCAATTAATAGGGATTCTTTGAGCAGTACTACTACAGATATCTGTTGCAAAATATTTGTTCTCCATTTGTCTACAACTGGCTGTCGCTTTCTATGCCTTTGTCTCTCTGTCTCTTGATAGGCTCATGTTTATTAAAGCTCATTCAGTTTTGGTAGCAAAAAGAACATTGGCATGAAACTGGTTAAACATAGGCTCACAGTGTCTGCCTTGGTATGGAGTTCCCCTTCCCCTCCTCCTCCCTCCTCCCTTCCCTCCCTCCCGCCATCCCTACATCCCTCCTCCTCCTCCCCTCCTCCCTCCTCCTCCCTCTCTTCCTCCCCTCCATCCCTCCTCACTCCTCCCTCCCTCCTCTTCCCTCCCTATCCCTCCTTCCTCCCATCCCTTCTCACCATTCCTCCATCCTTCCTCCTTCCCTCCCATCCCTCCCTCCTTACCACCTCCCTCCCTCCTTACCTCCCTCCCTCCCCCCTCTCTCTCACTCCCTCTCTCACTCCCTCCCTTTCTCCCTCCCCCTCCCTTCTTTCCTTCATCTATCTACCTCTTCAGTCTTCCTGGCACTTTAATTAAATGAACTGGTTTCCTACTTGTCACTCTCTCTGTATACACCCATCCATCCCCTCCAAACAATGTTCCTCCATTGCGACATAAATATGTCAGGAGCTTTAATGCTCCAAGAAACTCAAGATGGGCAAGAAACCATCCTTTCAGAATTGGATTTGCTTTCACAAATCCCTCATCTGATTCCCAAAGGAAATTATCTTTATCAAATATTTCATCATCGTGAGAATCTTGCAGAAAGAAAGGGATAGCTGTGTCTTCACCTTCCTATTTGCTGTGGAAATGATAGGTTACCGAGAACGGCCTTGTAGACAATAAGAAAGTCAAATACCATGAAGATATTCATATGATCTTAATGCTTTGGCTACTGGGAACTGGTTGGCCCATGTAATAAGTGTATGGGCATAAGAGAAGTCAGTATTCCATTTGTTAAAGATGCACCATAATCCATTGCATACTAGGAAGATAAAAAAAAATGGTTATAGAATTTGCACCCACAAGTCGTCGCCGAATCACAAAGTGGCACTAAGCAACTGTGATGTGGGAAATCACTTTTCGAGTAAAATGCGATTGAAGATTTTATCTGTTTTTCAAATGCTCATTGCCATTTGTTATGAAGTTAACCTGAATGATTCAGGCACAGATCGAAAGCCTTATATCTACTCTCACCTTTCATGTAGAAACTTTATCAAACTAAGGTCAAATCCTAGCACAGCAAAGCTTCAAATGCAGGTGTCTTTTTGTGGAAATGTTGCTTCATCGTAGGAAGAATCCATGAACTTGAAGTGGCATTCCGTGTAGAAAACAAGTACGATTTTGTGCATCTAAAAAAATTCACGAAACGGCACAAGTGCTCATGTCGCGCTGTGTTGTCATTGCGGCATGAGAAAAAAATTCATGACATGACACTAAGTGTTACAGGTGGACAGAAAACTCAATGGCGTGCGCCTATGTGTCGATTCATGGATTTTTTAGTGTGGATTTGAGGCTCTTTGTCTTTTTTTCACTTTAATTATTTCATTAATTAGAGAGAATTGGGTTCTAAAATTTTGTGAGATGAAAGGCTATGGCTAGATAATGCTAAAACTGAAAAAAACAGCAGCTCAAAATTGACTGAGGATGCGATTTTGGGGGTTAGTGAATTCAGCAACAAAGTTTCAGTTTCTCTTGAAATGGAGTTTCAGTCCCAACTTTGCCATCAAGTTGTTGACCATTTCATGGAAATTAAATTTCAGGAAAAATTAAGTGTGAAATTTCATTTATTCTTTTCATGTTGTATTAGGGCTAAGCATCATTTGAAAGAAAAAAACTTTACCATTCATTTGTTTCTTTTATAGGAAATAAAATGAGCTATTTTCTCATCCAAACGTGCATTACATCATTGTAATATTTAGAAGAGATTTGCCGCTGTTGGCGTGAAAAGAGTCCTGCATCATCATAGTTATATTAAGTATTTAAAGTATCCCTTGAAATATGTTATCCATTATTTTTTTCTGAGTCATTTATTAGTGAAAAGCATGATGAGAGTTAATCACGATGGCTCTATCATTCATCACCTTAATGTTAGCCATTAATGATAAACACTTCACTCATCATCACCACTCAGTCAGAAAGTTAATAAGAGATTTAGATCACATGAAGGTGTCTCATAAGCACCTGAAGGCCACCTATGTTTTTTTTCCTTCTTTTTTTGAGAGGGGGGGGGGGGGGGATAAGCGCTAATGAATGTTCTCTAGCGTTCTTGATATCAGGTTTTAGCAAAGCATTATTAAACCATTTTCTGATTTGAACTGATCATACTTCAGAGCCCTGTTGTATAAAACTTGCCATTAATGGTAACTCTGCCATCAATGGCAACTACCATGGTAACATTGCTCAACAGCCAATCAAATCAAGGTTTCCACAGTACTTACCACTGATGGCAAAATTGCCATCTTTGGTAAGGTTTATGCAATGGTGCCCTGAAGTGACAAAATCATTTTATTCTACATTAACCCATTCGTGACAAGAATTATGTAAAGCCTAATTTGATCAGCTTTTATTCTTCAAATTGGCAACACCAACATTCTTATTTTATTGCTATATTTTTCTTCTAAAACGTCATGTATCTGAAATGAATATAAATTGACAGAAATTATGATGAGAAGTCAAAAAGTTGCCAATTTGCAGGGGGAAACAGTGATTTTAAACTTTCTATCACATTGCCAATTTAAGGATTTTAATGCTTATTTTCCTTTCAAAAATTTTCAGCATCAAACAACGAATATTGACGCAACCAAAATGGGCACAGTTTGTGTAGAATTTTTTGCTCTTTCTGCTCATGTATTTGGTATGATTTTTAGGGCTTTACATCAAAAGATATTAGGCCAAACCACAAAATGTGGACCTATGTCACAAATTGGTTAATGCAAAGTTGTTATTGCTACTTTTTTGCCCATCATGACACAGTCTAAAAGTTAATAAGAGATTTACCACGCTTTCAGGCGTACCAACTTATCGTATATTCATACGACGTATTGATATGAGACCTTTCAGACGCAACGCCCTGTTATCCGATAATCGTATAGGAGCATTTCGACGTTTCTCGCGCTCAGTCGAACTTTCATGGGAAGCTCATGAATATGTATGAGTCCCTTGCGCAGTATGAACTTCACGCGGGCTTTGCGCTTAGTGTTTGTGTTGCGCGCGTTGTGCTGGACTCATAGTAGAGTAGAGGTTGGGCCCTAAGCACGCGTTGCAAATAAGTCCCGCCTACTTATACGACGTACAGATATGAGAGCATTCAGACGTGAATTTACATCGTATGGATATTGAATAATCATGCGAAATGATGCCCAAACCATCGTTTCGATATACGTCGTATATTGAAACGACGTATCAATATAAGAGCATTCAGACGCTAAAAAACGTCCTATATCCATACGTTGTATATCCATACGAAAACTCTCTCGTCTGAAAGCGAGGTTAGACTGTTAACATCAAGGTGTTTCATGAGCATCCAAAGACCACTTAACCCATTGGCTACTGGGACTGGATGACCCCTGTATTATGTCTGTGGCAAAGAGAGAATTCAGTATTCAACTGGTTAAGGATTTGTGTTGTATAAACTCTAATGAGTGTTCTTTGATGTTCTTGATATCGATTTTGTGCAAAGTGTGCAAGAACCGCACCCTCAGTTGATCTGACACAACTTTTGAAGTGATTGAGTCAGTATATTTAATCTACATCAATGCAACGCTGTCGTCGTTCTTACTTTGTTGTTCATCATGATGCAATCTGAAAGTTAAAGATTTTTAAAACTAGGCACATTCCTCAAGTGTTATTTTATGTTATTTGAGGTTCTTGATGTTATGAGCAAAGCACTATTGGAAGCACATTTAGATGTGGCCCAAGTTGAGTTACTAGCAATTGTCAGAGGTCCTCCTTTCCTAAAAGCTACATGTGTGTAGAAATTGCATCATCACGGCTCCTGAAGTATCTGCAAATGCAAAATGTTTTCTTTCTGAAACAGTCATGCTCTAATATTTTTTCATCCAGTTTGATTGTGGAATTTGAGGGTGTGATTTGTTGTAAACCAATTTAGAGGCAGTTTGGAGAAAGTATTTTAAAACCAGCATCATAGGATGGGTGGTTTAGGGATACCTCTGTGGTGTACTATAGGTACCCCTGTGGTTTATGGGTATCTCTGTGGTTTACTATGGGTACCTCTGTGGTTTACTTTGGGTACCTCTGTGGTTTACTAGGGGTACCTCTGTGGTTTACTATGGATACCTCTGTGGTTTACTGTGGGTACCTTTGTGGCTTACTAGGGGTACCTCTGTGGTTTACTTATGGGTACTGCTGTGGTTTACTATGGGTACCTCTGTGGCTTACTATGGGTACATGTACCTCTGTGGTTTACTGTGGGTACCTATGTGGCTTACTATGGGTCTATTAGTCGGGATGCATCTTGAAGTATTAACGATTAATGGCAAATCCTAATCACAATGTTTGCCTACTTCGCAATCTCCTGAAACTGTGTTATATGCTTGTCCATACTTCTCCCTGCACAACTCTGCCCTTGGTTACGCCATCGATCGATAGCGATACCTCTTACATATACAGGGATGCATCATCATTGTTAATTCATGCCTCCATGGTGGAGGATGGCAGATTAACCCAATAACCTTCAATCATTTAGGAACCGTTTCATCAAAAGATTGCCTCGAGAATAACCGTAATTGAGGCATAAGTGGGAAGTTTCTCAAAATAGTCTCAACGGTAATGGGAAATAATAACAGGGATTACACATAGGTAGAATATACCATTTTGTAAGTTTTGGAGAATACCTTTTGATGACAAAAAAATTGTTCTTTATCCAAAAACGAAATAAGGTAAATGCATTACTAAAGTTACCTCAAAGAGAATAATTGTTATTAAGGCGTAAGTAGGAAGTTTCTCAAAATAGTCTCAGAAGTAAATGGGGAATAATAATTGGGATTTCATGTCAATGAAATATGCCATTTTTGTAAAATTAAGAGAATATATCTTACACCCCTTTCTGTCCTGTAGGCAGCACATGCTGTCCAAAAGCAACAAGATTTTTTTCCAGATAGTCTCAGCAATAATATTAGGTTCAAACAACTGTCCCTAAACTAAGTCTACTTGTGTTTTCAAAATCTGAAGGTTATCTTATAGTTTCAGGTTGTGTGTACATACTCATAGGTTTGAAACTTTAAGTTTAGTTATAGTTTCAAAATCCTAGGTGAGCTTATAGTTAACTTGTAAACTACAAGCAGTGTCTTTGTCTTTGTTAGTCTGTAGACCTATACTATATTTTGATACTCGAGCACAATTCCAAGTAAAACTTTTGATAGAGCCTCACTTTTCCAGTCTCTGGCTGTGTCTAGAGCAGCAACAGCACAAGGAATATGGAAGTTTTACAGTTTAGACACCTGTCTTGCATTATGACTGATTAGGATTTAAGCCTGCAAACTATTTGATGCGGATGCAGACTACTGGCCTGTAGTTGTGAAACTTTGAGCAGCAGTTGTTTCGTTCCTTTATGAACCCTTGTTGTCGTTTAACATCTTGCTGTTTAAAACGCCAAGGTTTTGCTTACACTTTAAAGTTTCAAGACTGTGATGGCCTCATGAACATAGCTAATGTGGATTATACTGAAATTGTCCTTCACCCCTCCTTTGCTTTGAGCTTGTATCAAGCCCAAGAATGCTAATGATGAATTGGGGTGTTTTGATGAGGTATAAATTCGTCCCTGTTTTCACGAAGTGACGGATGAGCACGCAACTTAAAAAAGTTAGTTTTGAGTAAATCGCTTTCAAAGTTTCAAGGCTCAATCTCAACCTCTTTAATGCATGAAGGGTGAATCAATTTCATATCCTGGTGTAGGGCATATTCTTGACAACGTTCACTATTAATCATTTGCATATTCCTTTTATGTTTTAGAAGAAAACAAGCTGTAAACACTGTCGTCGTTTCGTGAAAACACAAAATTCAAGGACCCACTGTGATTTTGTTTTCATGAAGTGACTGATCTTAGCCGTGCGCTTGTAAAACAGATGGGACTTCACGAGCGCGCATTTGACCTAATTGTGCGCGATCATGTGTTCAGATCGAAGACACGCTCTTTTATGTTTTTTCACGAAGTGACGGAACTCAGCCGCACACGTAAAACATACAGGATGCCTGAACTCAGAATTGACAAATTTGTGATTTTCCTCTTATCCGTCACCTCGTGAAAACAGGGATGAATTATTCTTTCAACAAAAAAATGCGTCACGAAGATTGCTACCTCAGGAGTATTATGAAGCTGTAACTCTTCAAAAGCATTTAATAGGAGTACCGTATCATGCATTAATTTAGTAAAAATCTCTTCACCCGTTTTATTGAATTCTCAAACTCCCATAAACTTAATACAGGGACCATCCGGTTCCCGCAAGCAATGAGTTAATTATGATCCTCACTCATCACTGAATTGAATAATTCTTTCCTTACAGTACTATGTCTTTTCATATATGTACTCAATTTCTTTTAATGATGTATCCTTGTTTTGTTCATATATTTTGTTACCATGAAATCTTTTTGTATGTGAAAACAAGGCCCCTAAAGCTCCGCCATTTTGTCCGAATTCATTAGAAAGCCGACCTAAGCATCCATCAATATTCATGATCAAAAATGAATAATTCATGTTGTAAGATGCTTCCCACGAGTAGCATGTGTTTGTACACGTTTTGAAAAATTGCACCCATTAGCTTACTGCATGCGCAGTATATGTTCAACAAATGCGCATTAAATCAAAGTGTCACAATAAAACTGATACGCGCAATAGATATGAATAATGCATCAGTGTTATCGATATTATTTCGATAACGGGTGCTTATCAGCCCCTTCAAGTGATCCGAAAGATGCAGGGCCTAATGCCATTCGCGTAATGATATCCGCGTGTGCTGCTTTCCGTCTAGTAAATTTATTATATGTCTGTGGTGAAAACATTGTAGCGATCACCCTGCAACAGTATAATCCTAGGTTAGTCATTGTTTGCCATGTGCTTTGTTCATTTGAACAAAATTCACAACCTTACAATTGCCTGTCTCTAAAAATGATTTCTAGTGGTAAACCCAGCAGGGGTTGATATGCCCTTTTTGATTAAAAAAAACAACTGTGGGAGTAGAGAAGAAGAAGAGGAAATGAAGGAAAAGGAAGAGGAAGGAAAGAGGAGGCCTAATAGGAAGGGATTACTATGGAACGTAAGAGGGGAAAGTAAATAGAAGCAAAAGTGAGCGATTAGCAACTTCAAAATTGTCGGCCACCCCCATATAAAGCCGATTTGGCTTTCTCCATAATTGAAACTTACGCAATCATTCCTTTTTTATTCCAGTTTTGTATCACTAATTACAATGTGGGATTTCACCTTTCATAAAATAGAAAGTGTATTTCAGAAACACTTTCATTTTTTTTTCTCTCACTATTTTGTTATATGAGATGTCTTTGGAGATAGGTGACCAAAGATTGTAAAGCTATTGTCTTGGTATGATTGCTGAAATGGAAATTGGTTGGGGCAGGATTTAAGCGCAGGATTTTCATGATTTGAAATTAGCCACACTGCACTGCATCATTGACAGGATTAGACAGATTTGAAGTGCTTGAGCTGAAGTCTCGGTCACCTTCACTGTCGTATTATTAATATACCAAGACTTTTGACATTCACCCATCAATCTCAATAGTTTAAAGAGATTTTTTTTGTTTTAAAATATTCTTTTATTCTTTTCTTTTAGTGACATCAATATGTACAAGCATAGCAAACAAATTACAATCATGAACTGACAAGTAACTTCATGCATACCACGGTACCAGTAAAATCAAAGAACAAAGAATTTATATACATAGATAGACTTGTAAATCACTTCAGTTAACTAACAATGAAATTAGATATAACTGGTCCTTACTGCTTTTCTTTCACTGAAAGAAAGATTAAGAAGTGAAACAAAGAAGAAACAAAATGAAAATGAAAAGAAAAAGACAGACGCACCCGCAAATCCCAGCACAACACCTCATCCCTCCCCTTCACCCCCCCCCCCACAACACTCCCTTTCCCCTTCCCCATCCCTCAGCATACCCCTCGCCATCCGTGACTTACAAGAAGCTTGAGAAGCTGCTGACAACCAATGACGCAACAAAACTCTTTTCCTCTCTTATCCCTAACATTTCATATCTGTCGGGGGGGGGGGGGGGGGGGAAGACTCCGCCATTCATCGGAAATCAAAAGACATGCTGTTGAAAAAAGACCAAGGGCACACAACCACCCCCTTTCATTAAGAGTACAAAAAGTGCCCTTCCTATTATGTTTATGCCCTTTTTCAAGTTCATATTTGAAAAACAATGTACCATGTTTGCTTGTTGAAGGATTTGAAAGTAAATTAGCTCCTTTGAATATTTTTCCCCAAGATTATAAATCTACTGCAGAAAAGAAAATGAAAAGTTCTGCTGAAAGAAGGAAAAATTCTGAGCTATATCATTTTATTTTGTCTGCATTCTTTTATGGAAGAATATAATAGTGGCAATTTGTCGTAATATAGCTTTCAAAGTACTATCATATTGCAAGTATGAATATAGATAGCTTAGAATAATTTGCCATTGTGGACCCAGACATTGCTTTTAATGCTGTAATTTTATACACCCAACCTTGTCATCTGTGCCAAAACACCCATTAGATATAGGTTGATTTATGGTATATACCAATCACAATATTTCATCTCAGAGTATATCACATTTCAGACTGCGGTCAATTTACAGATGCTTCTGCATTAATTAGTTTTAGGATCATGGAGTTATTCATCCTGAGCATTCTGCACCGGAAAGTTATTAATTCATCATAATTCTAATTAATTCGTTGTCAGCCCACTTCAAAAATAAGATGCTAATTAGATGACTGCCACACATGTGGAAGAGTATTGTCCATTTCATTTCATTTCCTGTGAAAGCATTATCTGTACTATTCCTTTACATAGTTAGTGTAGGAGTTCAGACACTTTTTAGATTAGATGAATTCATCTTGACAAAAGGGCCATAGAAAAGCATGATCATTCCTTATGGTTGATGGCATTTTAAAAAAAAAACTTACATTAAAGATGTTCCTTTTGTAAACTAGTTACTAGTATATCACTTAAGGAGCTATGCCTTTTGGTTATGCATTTAGTTTATGCTTAGCTTAAAGAAGGTCTTGAGGATATAGACTAGTGAGCAAGGGCAAGATGGGCATACAAATTAGAGCAAATTCAATTACAGGTCCATGTATAGGAATGGTGAAGATGACGTTTGTAGGGGGCGATAGTGTTATTGAGTAATCAGCTGTAAGGAAATAAAGTCAAGAGGTCCGTCTAAGCGCCATGTGCATGCTAAACTCGGCAAATTGGCAATGACAATCGTGCTGCGATTCCTCTCTCTCTTATATGAATAGCACCTCTCTCTAACAAGCAAATTTCTAGAAAGAATAATACCCTTCATATGCAGGAAATGAGAATAATATTGTTGCTCAGCTTGTAAAAGGACGTCAACTTGAGCGCACATTGTACATTTTGTGTAGCGAGTGCCCTTCTGCCAGCCAGGCAACAATATGACATGTATTGTAACAGACTGGATATACTTCATTTTTGTTCTTATTTCACATGCTATGGAAGAGTGATAGTATACCAGAACCTTTATTGCATGAGAATATGTTCAGTGAGAAGTATTGTAATATGCATGTCAGATGTACAGGCCTTCTCCAGTCCAAAAAAGATTTTGCTCAGAATTATTTACATATGTTTTCTCTTATTGAAATCATAACAAACAATGCAGTAAGTCTTTTTAAAGAAAATGAAAGAAAAACAAAAAAAATCTTTCTTTCTAGCCTCTATTTGTCCCTTTTCAAGTGATCTTGATATTTGAGCTGTATACTGTTATTAAAAGGAAGTCAACTTTTGTTGTGATATGTCTACTGTCCCATCTTCATTTAATAGAATGACTCTTGAATTCTGGAATCCCGTAGAATTTAGAATTCAGGAACCACCTTGTTCCTTAAGGCAACGCGTTGAAAAGATCACACCCCCCCCCCCACCCTTTACGAAAAATTACTCCAAGTGGCCACTGATGGAAAAAAAACTTGCCCAAGCCTACTGTTCTTTATTCAAAAAAATTATCACTAAAGGATTTCAAGGATTGATGATGATTACATTCTTTATATTTGTGTAGAAATCACTGAATTCAGTAAGCAGCTCTTGTGCATGCTAAACAGTGTTACATACTGTATACACGTATGCAGTAACTAGTTGTTGAATGGTTGTAAGATTGTCTCCCGCTATCAGTGCATGATAGATAGATTTTGTGTGTCAAAAGAGTTCACCATCCACTTCAGAAACTAGGTTTCGAGGCGTATCCTTGCAATCAATCAGAAAGCGATTATTGGATGTACTTTAGGATAATTGAATGTATGGCCGACGTGTTATCTAGCCCCTTGTAACATATGAACCTCACATGAGCTACTGAAGCAGGGGGAAAACATTACACTGCCTTTCAACACAGAGGGCACTACTCATAGTCAGGTCAATGGCACAGGCCCTCTGCTCACTGATGAATTGCTGATCTTATTATGTTGAATTGCCGAACTCAAGGTAGATTTGGGCTGATGGATATTTGTTGTTTAAATCAATTTTTCATGACTAGGTAATATTTAGAGAAAGTATATCAGTTTTGGTGAAAAAAGGGAAAATTTTACAAGCCTTTATCATCAGAAGATGTGAACGTATTCATTTTTTTTTTGTAATTTGTGCTTTATTGATCCTTTGCATTTCAAATGAAACATAACATAACAACAACAGTATGACTGATTATATTATAAAATATAAATGAAATTGATGTACACATGTCTGACATATAAAATAAACGATTGACTTATTCAAGAAAAAGGTTGAAAGGACTTGGTACATAGGATCATTAACAGAAGAATTGGATTTTCTTTTACTCCTGAACTCGACATTCTCTTTAATAAAGAAATGACAAAATTGACATATGACATCTGCCGGTGCAGTTTTCAATACGAGGCACTTGCAAGTGACTCTCCAAGATGATAAAATGTCTGTGAAATGTATAAACATTTCGAACCGCGGAGCATGGCACGGAAAAAGAATCATGTAATGTCATAAACACATGTCAGGGGTAGATCCGTGGGGGCAAAGTAAGGCGAGCTTTTAGTGCAGCCACTGGAAAAGTTTACCATGCTCCAATGGCTGATATTCAAATAGAGGTTCTTACCCCCCAACAAGACATTGTTTATCAAGGAGATGTTCTAGGGATGTTGTTATCTTTGGATAGAGTTGTTAGGGAGTCTTTTGTCTGGGTGTCGGTGAGTTGAACCCCCTGAATTATCTTGGTCGCTGTAGAAACTGTTTGGCTCTCGTTCCTGCTAATGTTTTCCTGGTTACTTGACATTTTCCAAACATTCGTATTTCCGAAGGTTTATTATTCCAAAAGGTTTGCTATTCCAAAGGTTTTATTCCGAAGGTTTGTTGCTCCAACGGATCATTATTCCAAAGATAAAAAAGGATTGATAATTCAAAAAAAGGAAATAGTTTTTGCACTTGTTGAAATGAAATAGGGGTCGTAATTGTGAAAGTCAAATAAAACCTTGTATCGTTTTCAGAATTCAAACCTTGGGAATTTTGAACCTACTTATTTTGGGAACTGTGAACCCATTTCATCTGTGAACCCCTTTTCATTTTCAAAACAGTGCGCCCCATGGTATGGAAAATTTGTGCTTCAGAATTATGAACCTTTGGAAAAACATTAGTGCCTCCAATTTATCTACGTAGACTTTGAAGTTTTTTTCTGACATTGATCAAACATGAGAAATAGTCGAGATGTATTGTTTTCAGTGGAACTTAACAATGTTCCATGAAATGAGAGAAGTAGTCATGCTGTGAAGATGAATGAGCGGGCTTAAACAGAACTTCTGATATTGCCGCAAAGGGCGGGGAGGGGGGGGGCGGTCATGTAAATATATATATTTTTCTCTTACTTCAGTTTAGAGGTGTTCTGTGAAATGAGAGCAAAAAGTCATGCTAGGAATTGATATCTCATATAATTTCACTTTGAATGATGTACATGACGTCATTTTAATTGTAATCACTGGAGATAGACTTTTACAGTGTATATAAGTCTCAGCCTTTCTGTCTTTTCTCCGAATACTTTCATTATGGTACCTTTACATGCTTATTTTTTTGTCACTTTGTTATCATTCTCTCATATTTTTCCATTTCTTTATGCAGTGTTTTGACATTTTTATTGTTTACCTTTGCATGTTTTGAATGAAAGTATTGAATAAATGAACTTGAACCTGAACACAAATTAGAATTCAGCTTCTAATATTACGCAAGAAAGGAAAAAAAAAAGAAAAAAGAAATATGTGAATAACCCATAGAGGTACAGTGTCACCTTTAGGAGACGCTTTTGCAGTATCTGTTGGTCCAGAATACTGGGCACTAAACATTATAAATCAGCAGAAAGAGAAAAATTCATTGAAAAATTTGTGTCCATTTCCAACGTGATATAGTATGGCGTTCTTGAATTAGAGCAGCTGAATTGTAACTAATCATTCCACTCCCTAAATCGGCAATGCAGTGAATGTAACAAAATCCCTCTTTCCATGTTCAAATTGGCAATGTTTGATTAAATTTTACAATTATAATTCATTTTGGTTCATGTTATATCCACATTTATCTTTTTCAAACTATGTAAGAGTGGAAAAAAATAATATTTGTTGCCAAGTTGAGGATTGAAAATGATTAATTTAGACCTCAAGAAAGCTCTGTACCTCTATGGGATAAGATATGATGAGAGTTTTGAACATAACTTCTGATGTTGCACCAAAGGAGAGAAATAGCATTCCAATGGAGATGGATAAAGCTTTGCTTGGAATCTGCAGTATTCCATGAAATGAAAGAAAAGGTCATGCTATCATTGAACTTACTAATAAATGAGTATTGAACTGAACTTCTGATATTGGGTCAGAAGGAGAGATAGGGTCATGTGAGTAAGATGAATTAGCGTTTTGAATGAAACCTCCGATGTTGCACCAAATCGAGAGAAATAGTCATTCAAATAAGATGCATTAGAGACTTCATAGGTTCTAATGTGTCACATGACTCACAATTCAAGTGTTGCAATAAAATCCTTCTACTCTGTCAAGTCATGAATAGTAGATGCCGTGGCCAGTGACTAATGTTTGCTACAGTTAAAGATAAATGTATAGTTTTGAGAAATCTAAAAAAAGTAACTTTTACTATTTGAATTCATTGCTAGATGATATGAAAGACTAGATCCTAAAACTGTTATGACGTAGAGGATATTTTTTTAAAACTCATTTAAGTGGGTGTATTTTGCAATCGGAATGTCAAAACTTGGTTTTCTGTCCCCGAGCAACATCGTCGACGTGCATCACATAGTGCTTGCACACTTGTTAAACCAGCGGGAGTTCTATTGTGCAACAAGCACAACAAAGCGTTGTGAATGTTGTGCGGGGAGCCATGGGCATGTAGGGATCATAGCATATGGCAGAGTGTAACAGCTCTATTGTGTTCCTCTCAGGAATTTGTGCTAAAATTCACCGAAAATCATGAATGGTATATCACATGATCTCACACACTAATCTTCTTATGCAAGGTGGACAATGTGAAACTATAATTAATCAGTTTCATGCCAGTTTTCTCTTTGTTTCCAAAAAACTGCACATGAGCATTAATAAAGACCTTGTGTTTCTCTTGATGTATTTTACTCTAATGAGTAGCTCTGAAGGATACTGGCAAGGTGTTTGTAAGCAACATTGAAAGAAAATTGGCTCAACCCCTACTTCTGCTTTGAATACAATAGTTATGAAAGTGAACCTGCATGGTCAGGGCATTGTTATTTTGCTTTTTAACCATATACCTGCTGAGTGCTGAACATCTAGATGTGTAGTAGGATGTACTTTTTTCTTTGGAGAGGAAGCCTAATGAAGATACACATGATAGTAAAGATAAGAAAATACTCTGTAGAATATGATAAAATAGACAAGTTCAGATCGTTGTTACTGTGGATTTATTATGATTGTTATTTCATTTGGTAAAGTCAACCAAGAAAATAGAGTTAAAAACAATGTTCTTGAATTTAAGGAGAGTCATATGGATGCTGGGGGAAGAAAAGACTACATAACTATAACCTTACGGTCTTTTCCAGTCCATGTGACTTCACATGAAATGAAGGACACAGAAATAATGAGATACAATGCACAATGCTTTCCAAGTACAGCTTAACGGTTTGAAGTCAGTGGTCAGTGATAATGAAAAAAAAAAAAAAATTATATAATGTAGTGATCACAAGACAGCAGCCAGCTTGAGAAAGTCCACAGGAGTGGACAAAAGCTTGCCTACAAAAAATTTAAGGTTGGTAAAATCTTAAACTACTAGTGTATATAATGTAGCTTTGAGTACACCCATAGCACCACAGAGAGGTGGTGAATGGTAAGTATTCAGCTTCTACTTCAAGATGTTGTAGGGTGCATTTTGTGTTTGTGAAGGGCGCATTTTGTGTTTGTGAAGGGCATGTATTTAAATCATTGTCTGTATATGATGATGTCATGAATAATATATATATATATATATATATATAATTTTGCCCATATATGCATCTCGGGGGAATGAGTGGAATGATCTCACACACGTATCTTTTTACGCAAGGTGAACAGTGTGAGACTGTACTTAATCACTTCAATGCCAATTTTCTTTTTGCTACCAAAACTGTACATGAGCTTTCTAAGTGCCATTGCACAAGCGGAGTCAAGAAGTCAAAGTTCATGATGGAGTCAGCACGCAAAAAGTTTTCTTGATATATTTCATGTAATGCTCAAAGGTAATTTCCTTCTATAGTCACAGAGAAATATCATTACACACCTGCATGAGCTATAGACGGTGTAATTACATTTACACACCTGGGGAGCGTTTCACGAAGAGTCTTGTCAGTGATTTTCTCTGACAAGGTTGCTCTCAGCCAATCAGATGCAAGGATTTCAGTGGCTTATAACAATCATCAGTGAAAATTACTGACAAGACTATTCTTGAAACGCTCCCCTGCTTGTAATGCTTGTGATGTTGTGACAGGTTTTAATATGGCTTTTAAATGTTGTTCCTTGTTTTGTCAAGAAAGATCTACTCTCCGAATTGGGTGATTAATAATCGCATCATGTGCAGTGCTTTTTTTTTATCATGGAAAATGGTATTTTTTGGATTTTTTGTCATTCATTGATATTTGGAGCAATAATTCACTGTATTACAGACCTCCCAATGATTCTGAATTTGGAGGAAAGAATCTGAATTTCTACCATTCCAAGCTCTTGTTTCAATATGATTTTTGTATTTTTCTTGATAAATTTACTACACACTCCTATGGGAAATGCCCTGTCGTTCCTAATTTTGAGCAAAATCATCCCTATTTTTCAGTCAGAAAGGTTGGGAGGTCTGTGCATTTCAAAGATTTCTATCAAATTGTAAATACTGTGTCTAGCTTCATCATCAATATCAGTTTTCTGTTCCATGTATAATTATCACCATTACGGCAATCCTTATCAATGTGCCTAACATGGTATGTCATCAGGTGGGGGAGGGGGGTGAGTTACCTTAATTTCTCATTTCTAGGTACATTGTACGATGGTATTGGGTACATGTTACAAGGAGTTTACCTGTAACATATTGAGCTTCATATAGTAATAACCAAGTAGCTTAAAATGCTTACTACCCCCCCCCCCCCCGGTGGTTTTACTTAACCGCACCTCTTATGATAATGAGATGCGCATTAACGTGTAAATAATAGTTCACACTCAAATAAAAAAGTGTTTTGCCAAAGTTTGGCAGACAAACTAAATTGTGACATATTTTGTGCTAACTTTATAACAATGTGATTGGTCCATACCTTTTTGCCACCTGCAGTCCCTCCCCCCCCCCATGCTCTTTCCCCTTGGTGTTTCCCCCTTTCACATGAAATTCATTATCACAAAAGAAAAAATGTGGGGGTTACTGCGGGGGCTTGCCTCTTCAGATGTGAACAAGTCTTTAGATTAAGATGTTTTTAAAGAAAAGTTTCAGCTATAAATATAGTAAGTATAGAATCTGCTGAATTCCAGAAAGGCAACGATTCTTTGTGAAATTGTAGGACTTTCATGTGGCATCAGCATATGATATGAAGTTTAGTATTACTTTGTTTTTATTCATCGATATATTACATATAAATGCCCCATTGAAATTAAGATTTTAGTCATATCATATTTTGTCTGCTCCTATGATAGGTAACACTTATTTATGTTTGCTTTGTGGAAACTGCGAGCACGCAGGTTGATTGTACTTTATGTTGAACAAATTCTGCTTCACGAAATGAAGTGATGTATTTAAAGTTGAGGCACACAGCACATCATTGAAATAAGTCATTGTGATTCTGTATTCATTCCTGTCTGCTGGGTACATGCTAATGTGCTTAATGTGCTTTATAATGCAGAATGACTGGGGAATGATTATAAATGCTCTTTCACAGCCATGCCTTTTTAAATAGTAAACTACTTTGAAAGTTTTTATTTACCTGTTGAAGCCCGAGATAACTTGGGCTAGGGACAGTAGAAAATGGGACTGTTTTTAAATGAAGTCAAATCTTACTCAGTGGGTCAATGTTTTCTCTCTCTCTCTCTCTTTCTATATATCTAAGTTTTCTTAACCTCAAATATTGTCCTTGTTTCTTCCCATTTAGTCTGTGAAAAAACAAACAAACTAAAACATAGTAAATGAGATACCCCTTCCCATTTGAACAAAACACACTGTCTTTCTCTAAGTTTGTTCCATGTCTTTGATTTTGAAATGGTCGTAACCATTATGGAATATTGGCTGGAATAATCTGAAATTGTATCTGAGTATCTGAAACTGTTTTTTGAAACATCAATGTCACAAAACATTGAAGGGTATACAAATATATTATGCACACCCCATAGAAGAAATTGAGGGCATATCATTCATCTAATAAATATGCAGTATGCATTTGATCAAAACATCCATAAGGGATTATGGAGTATTATGAATGTGAATTTACTGCATGATATAAATATCTCAATTCTGAAATTCTGTGGCACCAAACCTTGGATGCATCATACATTAGCAATGAGCTCTCGCAGTTTTTTGCGGCATGCTCGTTTTGATCTTGCTCCACGTTCCCACAGGACAACAAAATGGAAATTGTACTTAGAAGTAACTGATGATCGAGGCATTTCAAATTTAATGTTGGAGACTGGTAATAATGCTGTTCAAATTGACCATGATGCATTTGTGTGCCTTGTATTCTCCTTTATTCTGCAAAGAACATTTTAATATAATAGCTTGATATTTGTTGCAGCCTTGACCTGTTAAAGACCATGTGGGTGGGGGGAGGGGGTTAAAAGCAGACAAGCTGTAGAAAGTTGGTGTCCATTTCCCAAACTTTTACATCTACCTCCTCTGAAACCTGCTCCTCCTCTTCTTCCTCCTCCTTCTTCCTCTTTTTCCTGTTCCTCCTCCTCCCTCCTCCTCCTCCTCCTCCTCTTTTTTTCTTCTTGTTTTTATTCTTCTTGTTAAAAGCTGACAAGTAGTAGAAAGTTGCTGGTGTATTTTCTCCCAACTTTTGCCTCTGCCTCCTCCCAAACCTGCTCCTCCTCTTCTTCCTCCTCCCTTCTTCCTCTTCCTCTTCCTTCTCAAACCTCTTCCACCTTCCCTTCCTTCTCTCCCTCCTCCTCCTCCACCTCCTCTTCCTCCTCCTCCTCCACCTCCTCTTCCTCCTCCTTCTGCACCTCCTACACCTCCACATCCACCTCCTCCTCCCCTTCTTCCTTGATCCTCTTCTTTCGGAAATGCCGGATACAAGAGACCACAGACTTCCTTTAAAAACCACATGCCCATCAATTTATTCTACC
>CM057156.1:13367928-13448391 GCA_029962745.1 Echinometra lucunter
CTCTCTCTCACTCCCTCCCTCACTCCCTCCCTTTCTCCCTCCCCCTCCCTTCTTTCCTTCATCTATCTACCTCTTCAGTCTTCCTGGCACTTTAATTAAATGAACTGGTTTCCTACTTGTCACTCTCTCTGTATACACCCATCCCTCTGTATACACCCATCCATCCCCTCCAAACAATGTTCCTCCATTGCGACATAAATATGTCAGGAGCTTTAATGCTCCAAGAAACTCAAGATGGGCAAGAAACCATCCTTTCAGAATTGGATTTGCTTTCACAAATCCCTCATCTGATTCCCAAAGGAAATTATCTTTATCAAATATTTCATCATCGTGAGAATCTTGCAGAAAGAAAGGGATAGCTGTGTCTTCACCTTCCTATTTGCTGTGGAAATGATAGGTTACCGAGAACGGCCTTGTAGACAATAAGAAAGTCAAATACCATGAAGATATTCATATGATCTTAATGCATTGGCTACTGGGAACTGGGTGGCCCATGTAATAAGTGTATGGGCATAAGAGAAGTCAGTATTCCATTTGTTAAAGATGCACCATAATCCATTGCATACTAGGAAGATAAAAAAAAAGTGGTTATAGAATTTGCACCCACAAGTCGTCGATGAATCACAAAGTGGCACTAAGCAACTGCGATGCGGGGAATCACTTTTCGAGTAAAATGTGATTGAAGATTTTATCTGTTTTTCAAATGCTCATTGCCATTTGTTATGAAGTTAACCTGAATGATTCAGGCACAGATAGAAAGCCATATATCTACTCTCATCTTTCATGTAGAAACTTTATCAAACTAAGGTCAAATCCTAGCACAGCAAAGCTTCAAATGCAGGTGTCTTTTTGTGGAAATGTTGCTTCATCGTAGGAAGAATCCATGAACTTGAAGTGGCATTCCATGTAGAAAACAAGTACGATTTTGTGCATCTAAAAAAATTCACGAAACGGCACAAGTGCTCATGTCGGGCTGTGTTGTCATTGCGGCATGAGAAAAAGTTCATGACATGACACTAAGTGTTACAGGTGAACAGAAAACTCAATGGCGTGCGCCTATGTGTCGATTCATGGAATTTTTAGTGTGGATTTGAGGCTCTTTGTCTTTTTTTCACTGTAATTATTTAATTAATTAGAGAGAATTGGGTTCTAAAATTTTGTGAGATGAAAGACCATGGCTAGATAATGCTAAAACTGAAAAAAAAAAGCAGCTCAAAATTGACTTAGGATGCGATTTTGGGGGTTAGTGAATTCAGCAACAAAGTTTCAGTTTCTCTTGAAATGGAGTTTCAGTCCCAACTTTGCCATTAAGCTGTTGACCATTTCATGGAAATTAAATTTCAGGAAAAATTAAGTGTGAAATTTCATTTATTCTTTTCATGTTGTATTAGGGCTAAGTATCATTTGAAATAAAAAAAGACTTTACCATTCATTTGTTTCTTTTATAGGAAATAAAATGAGCTATTTTCTCATCCAAACATGCATTACATCATTGTAATATTTGGAAGAGATTTGCCACTGTTGGCGTGAAAAGAGTTCTGCATCATCATTTAAAGTATCCCTTGAAATATGTTATCCATTATTTTTTTCTGAGTCATTTATTAGTGAAAAGCATGATGAGAGTTAATCACGATGGCTCTATCATTCATCACCTTAATGTTATCCATTAATGATAAACACTTCACTCTTTCATCATCCCCACTCAGTCAGAAAGTTAATAAGAGATTTAGATCACATGAAGGTGTCTCATAAGCACCTGAAGGCCACCTATGTTTTTTTTTTGTTTTTTTTTTCTTCTTTTTTTGAGGGGGGGGGGGGGAGGGATAAGCGCTAATGAATGTTCTCTAGCGTTTTTTATATCAGGTTTTAGCGAAGCATTATGAAACCATTTTCTGATTTGAACTGATCATACTTCAGAGCCCTGTTGTATAAAACTTGCCATTAATGGTTAACTCTGCCATCAATGGTTACCATCAATGGTAACTACTATGGTAACATTGCTCAACAGCCAATCAAATCAAGGTTTCCCTGGTACTTTCCATGGCACTGATGGCAAAATTACCATCTTTGGTGAGGTAGTTTACTAGAAAATGTAAATGAGTGTAATTTTCTTATATTTGACAGATTTTGCTCATTTCTATTTTAAAATGCTGTTCAAATTTATCTCCTTTTATTCAAACAGTGAAACTTCTAGGGTGGACTTACCCTTTAACATCAAGGTGTTTCATGAGCATCCAAAGACCACTTAACCTATTGGCTACTGGAACTGGGTGGCCCCTGTATTATGTCTATGGCAAAGAGAGAATTCAGTATTCAACTGGTTAAGGATTTGTGTACTCTAATGAGTGTTCTTTGATGTTCTTGATATTGATTTTGTGCAAAGCGTGCAAGAACCACCCTGAGTTGATCTGGCACAACTTTTGAAGTGATTGAGTCAGTATATTTAATCTACATCAGTGCAACGTTGTCGTCGTTGTTACTTTGTTGTTCATCATGATGCAATCTAAAAGTTAATAACAGATTTAGACACCAACTCTAAAGTGTTTCATGAGTGCCCGAAGTCTACTTAAAGATTTTTAAAACTAGGCATATTCTTCAAGTGTTATTTTATGTTATCTGAGGTTCTTGATGTTATGAGCAAAGCACTATTGAAAGCACATTTAGATGTGGCCGAAGTTGAGTTACTAGCAATTGTCAGAGGTCCTCCTTTCCTAAAAGCTCTATGTGTGTAGAAATTGCATCATCACAGCTCCTGAAGTATCTGCAAATGCAAAATGTTTTCTTTCTGAAACAGTCATGCTCCAATATTTTTTCATCCAGTGTGATTGTTGAATTTGAGGGTGTGATTTGTTGTAAACCAATTTGGAGGCAGTTTGGAGAAAGTATTTTAAAACCTGCATCGTAGGATGGGTACGATGGATGGTTTAGGGATACCTCTGTGGATTACTATGGGTGCCCCTGTGGTTAACTGTGGTACCTCTGTGTTTTATGGGTACCTCTGTGGTTTACTATGGGTACCTCTGTGGTTTACTTTGGGTACCTCTGTGGCTTACTATGGGTACCTCTGTGGTTTACTGTGGATACCTCTGTGGTTTACTGTGGGTACCTCTGTGGTTTACTATGGGTACCTCTGTGGTTTACTATGGGTACAGCTGTGGTTTGCTATGGGTACCTCAGTGGCTTACTATGGGTACCTCTGTGGTTTACTGTGGGTACCTATGTGGTTTACTATGGGTCTGTTAGTCGGGATGCATCTTGAAGTATTAACAATTAATGGCAAATCCTAATCACAATGTTTGCCTACTTCACAATCTCCTGAAACTGTGTTATATGCTTGTCCATACTTCTCCCTGCACAACTCTGCTCTTGGTTACGCCATCGATCGATAGCGAAACCTCTTACGTATACAGGGATGCATCATCATAGTTAATTCATGCCTCCATGGTGGAGGTTGGCAGATTAACCCAATAACCTTCAATCATTTAGGAACCGTTTCATCAAAAGATTGCTTCGAAGAGAATAACCGTAATTGAGGCATAAGTGGGAAGTTTCTCAAAATAGTCTCAACGGTAATGGGAAATAATAACAGGGATTACACATAGATAGAATATACGATTTTGTAAGTTTTGGAGAATACCTTTTGATGACAAAAAAATTGTTCTTTATCCAAAAACGAAATAAGGTAAATGCATCACTAAAGTTACCTCAAAGAGAATAATTGTTATTAAGGCGTAAGCAGGAAGTTTCTCAAAATAGTCTCAGAAGTAAATGCGGAATAATAATTGGGATTTCATGTCAATGGAATATGCCATTTTTGTAAAATTATTAGAATATATCTTACACCCCTTTCTGTCCTGTAGGCAGCACATGCTGTCCAAAAATCAACAAGATTTTTTTCGGAATAGTCTCAGCAATAATATTAGGTTCAAACAACTGTCCCTAAACTAAGTCTACTTGTGTTTTCAAAACCTTAAGGTTATCTTATAGTTTCAGGTTGTGTGTACATACTCATAGGTTTGAAACTTTAAGCTTAGTTATAGTTTCAAAATCCTAGGTGAGCTTATAGTTAACTTGTAAACTACAAGCAGTGAGTGGTCTTTACTCGAGGTATATGTCTTTGTTAGTCTGTAGACCTATACATTATTTTGATACTCGAGCACAATTCCAAGTAAAAACTTTTGAATAGAGCCTCACTTTTCCAGTCTCTGGCTGTGCCTAGAGCAGCAACAGCACAAGGAATATGGACGTTTTACAGTTTAGACACCTGTCATGCATTATGACTGATTAGGATTTAAGCGTGCAAACTATTCCGATGCGGATGCAGACTACTGGCCTGTAGTTGTGAAACTTTAAGCAGCCGTTGCTTCGTTCCTTTATGAACCCTTGTCGTTGTTTAACATTTTGCTGTGTAAAACACCAAGGTTTTGCTTACAGTTTAAAGTTTCAAAACTGTGATGGCCTCATGAACATAACTAATGTGGATTATACTGAAATTGTCCTTCACCCCTCATTTGCTTTGAGCTTGTCTCAAGCCCAAGAATGCCAATGATGAATTGGGGTGTTTTGATGAGGTATAAATTCGTCCCTGTTTTCACGAAGTGACTAATGAGCACGCAACTTAAAAACGTTAGTTTTGAGTAAATCGCTTTCAAAGTTTCAAAGCTCAATCTCAACGTCTTTAATGTATGAAGGGTGAATCAATTTCATATCCTGGTGTAGGGCATATTCTCGACAACGTTCACTATTAATCATTTGCATATTCCTTTTATGTTTTAGAAGAAAACAAGCTGTAAACACTGTCGTCATTTCGTGAAAACACAAAATTCAAGGACCCACTGTGATTTTTTTTTCATGAAGTGACTGATCTTAGCCGTGCGCGTGTAAGAAAAATGGGACTTCACTTCATTTGACCTAATTGTGCGCGATCATGTGTTCAGATCGAAGACACGCTCTTTTATGTTTTTTCATGAAGTGACGGAACTCAGCTGCACACGAAAAACATACAGGATGCCTGAACTCAAAATTGAAAAATTTGTGATTTTCCTCTTATCCGTCACTTCGTAAAAACGGATGAATTATTCTTTCAACAAAAAAAATGCGTCATGAAGATTGCTACCTCAGGAGTATTATGAACCTGCAACTCTTCAAAAGCATTTACTAGGAGTACCGTATCATGCATTAATTTAGTAAAAATCTCTTCACCCGTTGACTACTGAATTCTCAAACTCCCATAGACTTAATACAGGGACCATCCGGTTCCCGCAGGCAACGAGTGAAGTATGATTCTTTACTCATCACTGAATTGAATAATTCTTTCCTTACAGTACTTTGTCTTTTCATGTATGTACTCAGTTTCTTTTAATGATGTATCCTTGTTTTATTCATGTATTTTGTTACCCTGAAATCTTTTTGTATGTGAAAACAAGGCCCCTAAAGCTCCGCCATTTTGTCCGAATTCATTAGAAGGCCGACCTAAGCATCCATCAATATTCATGATCAAAAATGAATAATTCATGTTGTAAGATGCTTCCAACGAGTAGCATGCGTTTGTACACGTTTTGAAAAATTGCCTCATAAAAAGGCTATATATTGAAACAAAAAACAATGAAAATTCACAACCTTACAATTGCCTGTCTCTAAAAATGATTTTTAGTGGTAAACCCAGCAGGGGTTGATATGCCCTTTTTGTTTTAAAAAAAACAACAACTGTGGGAGTAGAGAAGAAGAAGAGGAAATGAAGGAAAAGGAAGGAGTAGGAAAGAGAAGAAAGAGGAAGGAAAGAGGAGGCCTAATAGGAAGGGATTAGTATGGAAGGGAAGAGGGGGAAGTAAATAGAAGCAAAAGTGAGCGATTAGCAACTTCAAAATTGTCGGTCACCCCCATATAAAGCTGATTTGGCTTTCTCCATAATTGAAACTTACGCAGTCATTCCTTTTTTATTCAGTTTTGTATCACTAATTACAATGTGGGATTTCACCTTTCATAAAATAGAAAGTGTATTTCAGAAACACTTTCATTTTTTTTTCTCTCACTATTTTGTAATATGAGATGCCTTTAGAGATAGTTGACTATAGATTGTAAAGCTGTTGTCTTGGTATGATTGCTGAAATGGAAATTGGTTGGGGCAGGATTTAAGCGCAGGATTTTCATGATTTGGAATTAGCCACACTGCACTGCATCATTCACAGGATCAGACAGATTTGAAGTGCTTGAGCTGAAGTCTCGGTCACCTTCACTGTCGTATTATTAATATACCAAGACTTTTGACATTCACCCATCAATCTATAGTTTAAAGAGACATTAAAAAAAAAAAAAATTTTATTCTTTTCTTTCAGTGACATCAATATGTACAAACATAGCAAACAAATTACAATCATGAACTGACAAGTAACTTCATACATACCACGGTACCAGTAAAATCAAAGAATAAAGAATTTATATACATAGATAGACTTGTAAATCACTTCAGTTAACTAACAATGAAATTAGATATAACTGGTCCTTACTGCTTTTTTTTCACTGAAAGAAAGATTAAGAAATGAAACAAAGAAGAAACAAAATGAAAAGGAAAAGAAAACGACAGACGCACTCGCACATCCCAGCACAACACCTCATCCCTCCCCTTTCATCTCACCCCCCCCAACAACACTCCCTTTCCCCTTCCCCATCCCTGAGCATACCCCTCGCAATCCGTGACTTACAAGAAGCGTGAGAAGCTGCTGACAACCAATGACGCAACAAAACTCTTTTCCTCTCTTATCCGTAACATTTCATAATATCTGTCGGGGGAAAAAAAAAGACTCCGCCATTCATCGGAAATCAAAAGACATGCTGTTGAAAAAAGACCAAGGGCACACAACCACCCCCCTTTCATTAAGAGTACAAAAAGTGCCCTTCCTATTATGTTTATGCCCTTTTTCAAGTTTATATTTGAATAGCAATGTACCATGTTTGCTTGTTGAAGGATTTGAAAGTAAATTAGCTTTGAAAGGATTTGAAAATAAATTAGCTCCTTTGAATATTTTTCCCCAAGATTATAAATCTACTGCAGAAAAAAAAAAGTAAAGTTCTGCTGAAGGAGGAAAAATTCTGAGCTATATCATTTTGTTTTGTCTGCATTCTTTTATGGAAGAATATAATAGTGGCAATTTGTCGTAATATAGCTTTCAAAGTACTATCATATTGCAAATATGAATAGAGATAGCTTAGAATAATTTGCCATTGTGGACCCAGACATTGCTTTTAATGCTGTAATTTTATACACCCAGTCTTGTCATCTGTGCCAAAACACCCATTAGATATAGGTTGATTTATGGTATATACCAATCACAATATTTCATCTCAGAGTATATCACATTTCAGACTGCGGTCAATTTACAGATGGTTCTGCATTAATTAGTTTTAGGATCATGGAGTTATTCATCCTGAGCATTCTGCACCGGAAAGTTATTATTCATCATAATACTAATTAATTCGTTGTCAGCCCACTTCAAAAATAAGATGCTAATTCGATGACGGCCACACATGTGGAAGAGTATTGTCCATTTCATTTCATTTCCTGTGAAAGCATTATCTGTACTATTCCTTTACATAGTTAGTGTAGGAGTTCAGACACTTTTTAGATTAGATGAATCCATCTTGACAAAAGGGCCATAGAAAAGCATGATCATTCCTTATGGTCGATGGCATTTAAAAAAAAAACTTACATTAAAGATTTTCCTTTTGTAAACTAGGTACTAGTATATCACTTAAGGAGCTATGCCTTTTGGTTATGCATTTATGCTTAGATTAAAGAAGGTCTTGAGGATATAGACTAGTAAGCAAGGGCAAGATGGGCATACAAATTAGAGCAAATTCAATTACAGGTCCATGTATAGGAATGGTGAAGATGACGTTTGTAGGGGGTGATAGTGTTATTGAGTAATCAGCTGTAAGGAAATAAAGTCAAGAGGTCCGTCTAAGCGCCATGTGCATGCGAAACTCGGCAAATTGGCAATGACAATCGTGCTGCGATTCCTCCCTCTCTTGTATGAATAGCACCTCTCTCTAACAAGCAAATTTCTAGAAAGAATAATGCCCTTCATATGCAGGAAATGAGAATAATATTGTTGCCCGGCTGGAAGGACTATGTGAATTTGAGTGCAACATTGTACTGTCCGCGTAGCAAGTGCCCTTCTGCCAGCCAGGGAACAATATGACATGTATCAGACTGGATATACTTCATTTTTGTTCTTATTTCACATGCTATGGAAGAGTGATAGTATACCAGAACCTTTATTGCATGAGAATATGTTCAGTGAGAAGTATTGTAATATGCATGTCAGATGTACAGGCCTTCTCCAGTCCAAAAAAGATTTTGCTCAGAATTATTTACAAATGTTTTCTATTATTAAAATCATAAAACACAATGCAGTAAGTTTTTTTAAAGAAAATGAAAGAAAAACCAAAAAAAATCTTTCTTTCTAGCCTCTATTTGTCCCTTTTCAAGTGATCTTGATATTTGAGCTGTATACTGTTATTAAAAGGAAGACAACTTTTGTTGTGATATGTCTACTGTCCCATCTTCATTTAATAGAATGATTCTTGAATTCTGGAATCCCATAGAATTTAGAATTCAGGAACCACCTTGTTCCTTAAGGCAACGCATTGAAAAGATCACAACCCCCCCCCCCCCCACCCTTTACCAAAAATTACTCCAAGTGGCCACTGATGGAAAAAAAACTTGCCCTAGCCTATTGTTCTTTATTAAAAAAAAAATTATCACTAAAGGATTTGAAGGATTGATGATGATTACATTCTATATATTTGTGTAGAAATCACTGAATTCAGTAAGCAGCTCTTGTGCATGCTAAACAGTGTTACATACTGTATACACGTATGCAGTAACTAGTTGTTGAATGGTTGTAAGATTGTCTCCTGCTATCAGTGCAGGATAGATAGATTTTGTGTGTCAAAAGAGTTCACCATCCACTTCAGAAACTAGGTTTTGAGGCGTATCCTTGCAATCAATCAGAAAGCGATTATTGGATGTACTTTAGGATAATTGAATGTATGGCCGACGTGTTATCTAGCCCCTTGTAACATATGAACCTCACATGAGCTACTGAAGCAGGGGGAAAACATTACACTGCCTTTCAACACAGAGGGCACTACTCATAGTCAGGTCAATGGCACAGGCCCTCTGCTCGCTGATGAATTGCTGATCTTATTATGTTGAATGGCTGAACTCAAGGTAGATTTGGGCTGATGGATATTTGTTGTTTAAATCAATTTTTCATGACTAGGTAATATTTAGAGAAAGTATATCAGTTTTAGTGAAAAAAGGGAAAATTTTACAAGCCTTTATCATCAGAAGATGTGAACGTATTTTTTTTTGTTGTTGTAATTTGTGCTTTATTGATCCTTTGCATTTCAAATGAAACATAACATGACAACAGTATGACCGATTATATTATAAAATGCAAATGATATTGATGTACACATGTCTGACATATAAAATAAACGATTGACTTATTCAATAAAAGGGTTGAAAGGACTTGGTACATAGGATCATTAACAGAAGAATTGGATTTTCTTTTACTCCTGAACTCGACATTCTCTTTAATGAAGAAATGACAAAATTGACATATGACATCTGCCGGTGCAGTTTTCAATACGAGGCACTTGCAAGTGACTCTCCAAGATGATAAAATGTCTGTGAAATGTATAAACATTTCGAACCGCGGAGCATGGCACGGAAAAAGAATCATGTAATGTCATAAACACATGTCAGGGGTAGATCCGTGGGGGCAAAGTAAGGCGAGCTTTTAGTGCAGCCACTGGAAAAGTTTGCCATGCTCCAATGGCTGATATTCAAATAGAGGTTCTTACCCCCTCAACAAGACATTGTTTATCAAGGAGATGTTCTAGGGATGTTGTTATCTTTGGATAGAGTTGTTAGGGAGTCTTTTGTCCGGGTGTCGGTGAGTTGAAACCCCCTGAACTATCTCGGTCGCTGTCGAAACTGTTTGGCTCCTGTTCCTGCTAATGTTTTCCTGGCTACTTGACATTTTCCAAACATTCGTATTTCCGAAGGTTTATCATTCCAAAAGGTTTGCTATTCCAAAGGTTTTATTCCGAAGGTTTGTTGCTCCAACGGATCATTATTCCAAAGATATAAAAGGATTCATAATTCCAAAAAAAGGAAATAGGTTTTGCAGTTGTTGAAATGAAATAGGGGTGGTAATTGTGAAAATAAAACCTTATATCGTTTTCAGAATTCAAACCTTGGAAATTTTGAACCTACTTATTTTGGGAACTGTGAACCCATTTCATTTGTGAACCCCTTTTCATTTTCAAAACAGTGCGCCCCATGATATGGAAAATTTGTGCTTCAGAATTATGAACCTTTGGAAAAACATTAGTGCCTCCAATTTATCTATGTAGACTTTGAATTTTTTTTCTGACATTGATCAAACATGAGAAATAGTCAAGATGTATTGTTTTCAGTGGAACTTAACAATGTTCCATGAAATGAGAGAAGTAGTCATGCTGTGAAGATGAATGAGTGGGTTTGAACAGAACTTCTGATATTGCCGCAAAGGGCAGGGGGGGGGGGGGGGGCGGTCATGTAAATATATATATTTTTTTCTTATTTCAGTTTAGAGGTGTTCTGTGAAATGAGAGAAAAAAGTCATGCTAGGAATTAAAATCTCAAATAATTTCACTTTGAATGATGTACATGACGTCATTTTATTTGTAATCACTGGAGATAGACTTTTGCAGTGTATATATGGCTCAGCCTTTCTGTCCTTTCTCTGAATACTTTCATTATGGTACCTTTACATGCTTATTTTTTTGTCATTTTGTTATCATTCTCTCATATTTTGCCATTTCTTTATGCAGTGTTTTGACATTTGTATTGTTTACCTTTGCATGTTTTGAATGAAAGTATTGAATAAATGAACTTGAACCTGAACGCGAATTAGAATTCAGCTTCTAATATTACGCAAGAAAGAAAAAAAAAAGAAGAAAGAAATATGTGAATAAGATATGATGAGAGTTTTGAACATAACTTCTGATGTTGCTCCAAAGGAGAGAAATAGCATTCCAATGGAGATGGATAAAGCTTTGCTTGGAATCTGCAGTATTCCATGAAATGAAAGAAAAGGTCATGCTATCATTGAACTTACTAATAAATGAGTATTGAACTGAACTTCTGATATTGGGTCAGAAGGAGAGAAATGGTCATGTGAGTAAGATGAATTAGCGTTTTGAATGAAACCTCTGCTGTTGCACCGAAACGAGAGAAAAAGTCATTCAAATAAGATGCATTAGAGACTTCCTAGGTTCTAATGTGTCACATGACTCACAATTCAAGTGTTGCAATAAAATCCTTCTACTCTGTCAAGTCATGAATAGTAGATGCCGTGGCCAGTGACTAATGTTTGCTACAGTTAAAGATAAATGTATAGTTTTGAGAAATCTAAAAAAAGTAACTTTTACTATTTGAATTCATTGCTAGATGATATGAAAGACTAGATCCTAAAACTGTTATGACGTAGAGGATATTTTTTTAAAACTCATTTAAGTGGGTGTATTTTGCAATCAGAATGTCAAAACTTAGTTTTCTGTCCCTGAACAACATCGTCGACGTGCATCACATAGTGCTTGCACACTTGTTAAACCAGCGGGAGTTCTATTGTGCAACAAGCACAACAAAGCGTTGTGAATGTTGTGCGGGGAGCCATGGGCATGCAGGGATCATAGCATATTGGCAGAGTGTAACAGCTCTATTGTGTTCCTCTCAGGAATTTGCACTAAAATTCACTGGAAATCATGAATGGAATATCACATGATCTCACACACTAATCTTCTTATACAAGGTGGACATTGTGAGACTATATGTAATCAGTTTCATGTCAGTTTTCCCTTTGTTTCCAGAAACTGTACATGAGCATTAATAAAGACCTTGTTGTGTTTCTCTTAATGTATTTTACTTTAATTAGTAGCTCTCAAGGATACTGGCAAGGAGTTTTGTAAGCAACATTGAAAGAAAATTGGCTCAACCCTTACTTATGCTTTGAATACAATAGTTATGAAAGTGACCCTTCATGGTCAGGGCATTGTTATTTTGCTTTTTTATCCTTATACCTGCTGAGTGCTGAACTTCTAGATGTGTAATAGGATGTACTTTTTTTTGGAGAGGAAGCCTAATGAAGATACACATATTAGTGCAAGATAAGAAAATACTATGTAGAATATGATAAAATAGACAAGTTCAGATCATTGTTACTATGGATTTATTATGATTGTTATTTCATTTGGTAAAGTCAACCAAGAAAATAGAGTTAAAAACAATATTCTTGAATTGAAGGAGAATCATATGGATGCTGGGAGAAGAGAAGGATTGACTACATAACTATAACCTGAAAGTCTTTTCCAATCCATGTGACTTCACGTGAAGGGAAGGACACAGAAATAATGAGATACAACACAAAATGCTTTCCAAGTACAGCTTAACGGTTTGAAGTCAGTGGTCAGTGATAATGAAAAAAAAAAAAAAATTATATAATGTAGTGATCGCAAGACAGCAGCCAGCAACTAGAAACAGTGTGACTGATGACTTGGCTTGAGAAAGTCCATGGGAGTGAATGAAAGCTTGCCTACAAAAAATTTAAGGTTGGTAGAAGCTTAAACTACTAGTGTATATAATGTAGCTTTGAGTACACCCATAGCACCACAGAGAGGTGGTGAATGGTAGGTATTCAACTTCTACTTCAAGATGTTGTAGGGTGCATTTTGTGTTTGTGAAGGGCATGTATTTAAATCATTGTCTGTATATGATGCAGGGTTCTCACTAGAAAAAAATCCACACACGGTTCCCACTCTGCCCAAAGCGTGGAAGTTTCAGAAGTGTTACGGAATAACACCTTAAGTTAGGTGTGGCGGCAGTATATGCTATAGTTAAAGGATGAAAAATACTTCTTGGTAAAGCAGGAATTGTCTACTAATGGCATAAAAGTAAAAATACATTGCCAAAAAGCAAAACAATCTATGACATTTATCATTATTGTTAGGAATGTATACTCCAATATTTTTTTACCCTTGTTGCCACGCATGGTGCAGCAATTTCACACATGGTTCTTCCTTGTCTGAAACCCTTTACGCATGGTATTGGAACCATGGGTGTTATGTACTGGCGAGAACCATGATATGATGTCATGAATTAATATATATATATATATAATTTTGCCCATATATGCATCTCGGGGGAATGAGTGGAATGATCTCACACAGGTATCTTTTTACGCAAGGTGAACAGTGTGAGACTGTACTTAATCACTTCAATGCCAATTTTCTTTTTGCTACCAAAACTGTACATGAGCTTTCTAAGTGCCATTGCACAAGCGGAGTCAAGAAGTCAAAGTTCATGATGGAGTCAGCACGCAAAAAGTTTTCTTGATATATTTTCATGTAATGCTCAAAGGTAATTTCCTTCTATAGTCACAGAGAAATATCATTACACACCTGCATGAGCTATAGACGGTGTAATTACATTTACACACCTGGGGAGCGTTTCACGAAGAGTCTTGTCAGTGATTTTCTCTGACAAGGTTGCTCTCAGCCAATCAGATGCAAGGATTTCAGTGGCTTATAACAATCATCAGTGAAAATTACTGACAAGACTATTCTTGAAACGCTCCCCTGCTTGTAATGCCTGTGATGTTGCGACAGGTTTTAATATGGCTTTTAAATGTTGTTCCTTGTTTTGTCAAGAAAGATCTACTCTCCGAATTGGGTGATTAATAATCGCACCATGTGCAGTGCTTTTTTTTTATCATGGAAAATGGTATTTTTTGGATTTTTTGTCATTCATTGATATTTGGAGCAATAATTCACTGTATTACAGACCTCCCAATGATTCTGAATTTGGAGGAAAGAATCTGAATTTCTACCATTCCAAGCTCTTGTTTCAATATGATTTTTGTATTTTTCTTGATAAATTTACTACACACTCCTATGGGAAATGCCCTGTCGTTCCTAATTTTGAGCAAAATCATCCCTATTTTTCAGTCAGAAAGGTTGGGAAGTCTGTGCATTTCAAAGATTTCTATCAAATTGTAAATACTGTGTCTAGCTTCATCATCAATATCAGTTTTCTGTTCCATGTATAATTATCACCATTACGACAATCCTTATCAATGTGCCTAACATGGTATGTCATCAGGTGGGGGAGGGGGGTGAGTTACCTTAATTTCTCATTTCTAGGTACATTGTACGATGGTATTGGGTACATGTTACAAGGAGTTGACCTGTAACATATTGAGCTTCATATAGTAATAACCAAGTAGCTTAAAATGCTTACTACCCCCCCCCCCCCCGGTGGTTTTACTTAACCGCACCTCTTATGATAATGAGATGCGCATTAACGTGTAAATAATAGTTCACACTCAAATAAAAAAGTGTTTTGCCAAAGTTTGGCAGACAAACTAAATTGTGACATATTTTGTGCTAACTTTATAACAATGTGATTGGTCCATATCTTTTTGCCACCTGCAGTCCCTCCCCCCCCCCCCCCCATGCTCTTTCCCCTTGGTGTTTCCCCCTTTCACATGAAATTCATTATCACAAAAGAAAAAATGTGGGGGTTACTGCGGGGGCTTGCCTCTTCAGATGTGAACAAGTCTTTAGATTAAGATGTTTTTAAAGAAAAATTTCAGCTATAAATATAGTAAGTATAGAATCTGCTGAATTCCAGAAAGGCAACGATTCTTTGTGAAATTGTAGGACTTTCATGTGGCATCAGCATATGATATGAAGTTTAGTATTACTTTGTTTTTATTCATCGATATATTACATATAAATGCCCCATTGAAATTAAGATTTTAGTCATATCATATTTTGTCTGCTCCTATGATAGGTAACACTTATTTATGTTTGCTTTGTGGAAACTGCGAGCACGCAGGTTGATTGTACTTTATGTTGAACAAATTCTGCTTCACGAAATGAAGTGATGTATTTAAAGTTGAGGCACACAGCACATCATTGAAATAAGTCATTGTGATTCTATATTCATTCCTGTCTGCTGGGTACATGCTAATGTGCTTAATGTGCTTTATAATGCAGAATGACTGGGGAATGATTATAAATGCTCTTTCACAGCCATGCCTTTTTAAATAGTAAACTACTTTGAAAGTTTTTATTTACCTGTTGAAGCCCGAGATAACTTGGGCTAGGGACAGTAGAAAATGGGACTGTTTTTAAATGAAGTCAAATCTTACTCAGTGGGTCAATGTTTTCTCTCTCTCTCTCTCTTTCTATATATCTAAGTTTTCTGAACCTCAAATATTGTCCTTGTTTCTTCCCATTTAGTCTGTGAAAAAACAAACAAACTAAAACATAGTAAATGAGATACCCCTTCCCATTTGAACAACACACACTGTCTTTCTGTAAGTTTGTTCCATGTCTTTGATTTTGAAATGGTCGTAACCATTATGGAATATTGGCCGGAATAATCTGAAATTGTATCTGAGTATCTGAAATTGTTTTTTGAAACATCAATGTCACAAAATATATTATGCACACCCCATAGAAGAAATGGAGGGCATATCATTCATCTAATAAATATGCAATATGCATTTGATCAAAACATCCATAAGGGATTATGGAGTATTATGAATGTGAATTTACTGCATGATATAAATATCTCAATTCTGAAATTCTGTGGCACCAAACCTTGGATGCATCATACATTAGCAATGAGCTCTCGCAGTTTTTTGCGGCATGCTCGTTTTGATCTTGCTCCACGTTCCCACAGGACAACAAAATGGAAATTGTACTTAGAAGTAACTGATGATCGAGGCATTTCAAATTTAATGTTGGAGACTGGTAATAATGCTGTTCAAATTGACCATGATGCATTTGTGTGCCTTGTATTCTCCTTTATTCTGCAAAGAACATTTTAATATAATAGCTTGATATTTGTTGCAGCCTTGACCTGTTAAAGACCACGTGGGTGGGGGGGGGGGGGGGGAGGGGGTTAAAAGCAGACAAGCTGTAGAAAGTTGTTGTCCATTTCCCAAACTTTTGCCTCTACCTCCTCTGAAACCTGCTCCTCCTCTTCTTCCTCCTCCCTTCTCCTCTTCCTCTTGTTCCTCCTCCCTCCTCCTCCCTTCTCCTCCTCCTCTTGTTTTCTTCTTGTTCTTGTTTTTATTCTTTATTCTAGTAGAAAGTTGCTGGTGTACTTTTCTCCCATCTTTTGCCTCTGCCTCCTCCCAAACCTGCTCCTCCTCTTCTTCCTCCTCCCTTCTTCCTCTTCCTCTTCCTTCTCAAACCTCTTCCACCTTCCCTTCCTTCTCTCCCTCCTCCTCCTCCACCTCCTCTTCCTCCTCCTTCTGCACCTCCTACACCTCCACATCCACCTCCTCTTCCCCTTCTTCCTTGATCCTCTTCTTTCGGGAATGCCAGATATAAGAGACCACAGACTTCCTTTAAAAACCACATGCCCATCAATTTATTCTACCCTGACCCACTTCTCCCCCTCCTGCCCCTCCTGCCCCACCTCCTCCTCCTTCTTCATCTTTTTCTTCATCCTTTTTTCTGTTCCTGTTCCTGTGCCTCCTCCCTCCTCCTCCTCCTCCTCCTCCTCCTCCTCCTTCTCTTTCTTTTTCTTCTTCTTCTTGTTTTTCTTCTTCTTGTTCTTCTTCTTGTTCATGTTCTTGTTGTTGTTGTTCTTCTTCTTGTTCATGTTCTTGTTGTTGTTCTTGTTGTTTTTGTTGTTGTTGTTCTTCTATTACTTCTTCTTCTTTTTCTTTTTAGTCACTCTACCCACCATAGTCCATCCTTCTCTTCCACTGGCAAACCCATCTAATTTTACCTGCAGTCATTGATCAGCAGCTTTGTCTAGATACCACATACATGTCAACTTATTCTCCCCTGCCCCACTTCTTCCATCTGTCCATCCGTTCATCTACTTAACCCACCACATTGTCTCCTCCTCCACCTCTTCATGCTCTTCCTCTCCTTGTCCCTCTTCTTTCTCCCATTAACCAATCCGACTTTAATGTTATAATAAACTCATCAGTTGAATTTGTGACAGCCTCTTTTCTTCCTCTAATCATCCTTCCGTCTATTCATCAATTTTAATTCCACAACTCTCTACTGTCTTCTTCCTCCTCCTCTTCTTCTTTCTCCTCACTTATATATGCCTTTTCTTCCTCTTCTCCCTCCTCCTCCTCCTCCTCCTCCCACTTTCTCCCTCATCATGCTTCTCCTCTCCATCCCTCCCTCCCTCCTTCCCTCCTCTCTTCCTACCACTAACTGACTAACCCCACTGACTCTTCCCAGTGTCACTGCCAACTTGTATTCTGTGAAGACCTACATGTACCCCTGCCTTTTTTCCCCTTACTGTCCACCCACCAACATCTCCCCCTCCTCTTCCTTCCCCCTCCTTCCACCACACCCATCTGCATCTACCTGGTATCACAGCCCCCTGCTTCCCACTTATAAAGCTCCTGCCCATCCAAGCGTCTTTAATCCTGTGGCTGCCAACCGCTTGGATGCTCCGGTAGTAATTACCAACCCCCCGTCTCATGACAGATGACAAGATAGAGAAAATTGATGAGGGAAAAAAAGAGAGGTTTTGGACAAAATGTTTCATTTAGGGATTGTTGCTGCTACGACGATCTCATTAGCCTTTTAAAAGGCACGTGTGGTTTCAGTCTGTTGGTGATGGTTCACTGGTCGTTTTTTGTTATGTAGCAAGTGATTGTCTTTTGCTCGCTCAGTTGTCATTTGTGATGCAGTGATGATAGTGGAGGAGATGGTATTGGGGTTAATCTTGGTATACCAGTATTGGAATGTTCATGTTGGGTAAAAAGCTTCCAACAACTATCTCAGGTATGTTGAAATTGACCATTTACATCTTCAGTAAAGAGTGTGTGTGCATGGTATTATGAGCTACAATCTTTCACTTTGTGTTACTTTTAGTTACCTGTTTAAATAATCAAAGCACTTTGGGATGCATTATCTTTCAGTTACTTGTCATATAACTTTCTCTCATGGTAATTATGCTCTCTTTTTTGTATGTTGATGTGAGTACTGTACTTGACATACGAAGAAATTTGCTGGACACAACAATCAATGGTTCTAAAACTGAAGATACGGCTTTGATTTGCAATTGCCATATGCCAGTGTAAGAGTGTAGTGTGGACTCAAATGTTAACAATTAAATCAATTTAATTTTACTAAAAACTTTAAAAATTGATTGATAATCACAACATATTGGAAATAGTAGATTTCATTGTACATACATGTAATAGCTGTATTTGGACAAAATTCACTATTCTTTGAATCATGAAACGTCAGTCACGTGTCCAAATTATGCAGTAAGGGATTCAGAAGTTATTCTTAAATGAATTCCAATGTTTTTTTCTTCTTTTACTGTACTTAACCTGTGTGACTTCTGTTTCATTCTAAAACAAAAGTCAGACAGGAATTTGTTGTACAGTGAAAAGCTACATGATTAGAACAATTAACTTGCTGGCTCCGAATGAGTGATTTACCGTACTCGGTCTCGACTCTCAAGCGAGGGCTTAATATTGTTTTGTGTTGACTCTAGGCATTATGATAAATGGGTTAGCCGAGCGCTTTTCAGTCAGGCGTTTAGCCCTAGTCGTCCAATTTCCTAAATGCTGTTTAAATAATGGCCTAAAAAGATCTGTGTAAATGGTGTAGCCAGGTCTATTAATAATTCAGAAGATTTTGGGGGATATGTGAAAACCTCTTGCAAAATTACTGGATGAGGTTTTTGGAGACAACTTTTAAGAATGATCAACCAAAGATATTTACACTTGAGAAAGGATGTCATCTTGCATTATTACAGAAATGATGAATCATTTTATTTCATATGAAAACATAGAGCATACATAGAGCATACATAGAGCATGTATTTCTTTGTTTGTTTGATTGCATTTTATTTTTGTATTCAATAACATGATACCCAATTATCTCATGTTACAGAAAAAATATGAAAAAGACACATTTCAGACATTAGAAATTTACTTCTGGGTGCAAAGAAAATATGTATATTGGAGATTGACATTTTACAAATAACAAAATTGCTGGAATATCATTATTTTTTATCATGATCACATCTGCTTTCATTACATGCATTAATGTCTTTTTGGCTCTCAGCAAATGATGGATATAAAGTAAAGTCTTCTTTAAATGTAAATGCTTCATTTATATATAGGGATAGGGTGAATTTGAAGAGTTTACATGCAAAAACCGATAAATGTCATTTTTGAAAATTTCAAAGTAAGTTCACCTTCATATAGTTCAAAATAGTACTTTTCAAATGATACATTGCTCATTGCATATAAAGGTATATAGTTGAAGATATGGTCGAAAGTAGCATAAATTTTGTTATATTTTTTTAAATCTTTCTTGATCCTTAATTGCAAATATCTCAATTGGACAAAAATTGATATATAGTTTTTGCATTCAAACTCTTTATATATTCCCATGAAAGATACTGAAAATAGGGTCCCATATACTCATTTCTTTGTGTATTCAAATCTTCTTCTTCAAATCTCGTGCTTATAGACATTTGTGTTAATATACAACTGATCTAACTCTCCCAGTTGCTTTGGAACAGTTTCTTTGACAGTATGATCGCATGATCAGAACTCAAGTTTATCTTTAGGGAAAATAGAACTTCAAAGGTCGGCTTTTAAATTCCTCTCATATGTCTCTTTCAAGTAAAGCACTAAGAACCAATACATCAAGCAGGTTGATAGTGAAAACACAGAAAGGGTCTAATCTTAGGCTATTTCAGGTTGATTAGATTATTAAATAGCTATTAAAAGATAGAGGAGTGAAACGACAAACACGGGACAAATTTAGATGTACATCTGTGTGAGAGAAATTGCACACAAAAGAAAGGAAGAGTTTCGAAGTCAGAAAAATCAGTTGATAATTCTTCTGCTGATGATACCTGAAGGGAATTTTGTTGTTCTGTACCCAAATGATAGGTGTGAACATGAATTTATAGTGAAAACTTTTTTTCAATTCAATTCAGTCCAAAAATTTATTGCAAACATAACAATCAAAAGTTTAGATAGTTACACATAAATGCACTTTTCAAAATGTGAAATAGGCATAAGAAACATTAAAAAATCAAATGTACAGAAGAAGGAAAACATACTTAAACAGATGTTGATATAAACAAAAAATGTTGAAAGTATTTTTTTTTTTATAGTTTTGTCATTAAAGATAATGGAATTATGTGCAGCATTGACGTCAAACCAATAACACGATAAACATTGTCGACATACTTGTATTCAAAGGAAATTCAGAACTGTGAAATCAACATGTATTCTTCTACAATTGTGCATCTTGTGGCAGTGCATTGGTTGTTTCCAGTGCAGGTTATGTGATGATTTACTGTATGGTTCTCAGTAGAAGAAGTGTGCGAAATTTCATTGAGGACTCATAAAAGTGATTGAATTGAGGCTTTGTTAAATACACAGTCAGCACAGTCTCACTTTACCGTCTGAGGATGATGGATGTATCCCATCAAAACGTAGCTGGATTTATCCACAGTAAGTTTGGGTTTTCGAGTTTATGATCTTGTCATTAAACAGTGAATAGCATTTCAAAATAATTTCCTCTGGGGGAGGGTTGGGCAGTAAAAAGGGTTGCAAAAGGAGAAATGGCTGACAAAATATTGCTCTAGCATAGAAATAAAAAATATATATATTTTGGTCACATATTCAGTCAAATCCCTGTTTTACAGTGGAATACATTAACACTCATTCACTCCAACCAGACTCCCCTGTGAGTCCACCACTTAACATACAAATAGATATGATACATGAATTTCCTTAGTTTATATTCCGTCTTTTCGGGGTAGGGTCTGGAATGGGTTTTATTTGACAGTGATATATGCAGGACTTGTTAATGAATGAAGTGACAGAGATTGGTGCCATATAGCCTAGCTCCCTCGCGGGTGATTTAGGGGGAAGGGCAGTATACCGGAGAACATAATTGGTGTTTTTTGGAAGTAATGCTGTATTTTGGTTCCCTGCTGATCTCAAAACTTATAGGGACAGGTAAATGCTGGAGTAAGAGGAAAGGTATTCCTTTGAACTCTGATGGACTTCTATTTTTGTAATGCATGTGGGCTGGACTTTTCTCAGAAGTTTTGTTTCTGTAACTGTGTATCTTGATACAAAAGAAATCATATTATGTGCTGTGACTATTTTAGCCTTAGGTATGTGATATTCCCAGTCGTACCAGCATATTTAGAATTACACAAAAATAATGCACAGTTGTAGATGCATTAGTGATAATGCACTAGTCCAGATAGAGTTACATTAGTGAATGAAAAAGGCTGTGCTGAGGTCATTTAAAGTCTACTGTGATGAGCTGTAGAATGGGTTCATATCTACTCAAGATAATGGCAGAAAAAAGTGCACACTCTGGTTAATTTCTATTGCAAATCCAGTTTGGATTGCCATGCATGCATGGATATAATTTTCACTGAATCCCTTGTTGTACACTGCAATTTCAGTTGATCATTCTTAGAAGTACAGAGAGTCTACGTCAAAGCAAGATTATCACTATCTCACTATGAACATGACGGACAAAGAAAGCGGACAAAATAAACAACCCCCTCATTCTACCCTTCACAATGGTTCTGGTAGTCAAAAGAACATCCCTTCACTGCTATTGTCTAACATAAATTATGTGGACCAGGTGCCACATGCATATTCACCTGGAACTACATGATTAAACATAATAGCTGTGAAGGGATGTTCTTTTGACTACCAGAACCATTGTGAAGGGCAGAATGAGAGGTTGTTTATTTTGTCCGCTTTCTTTGTCTGCCATGTTCATAGTGTCTCTGACACAGAATGAGTTTGTTTTTTTTTCAAAAACTTTAGTTTAGTGAAAAAAAAAGTATATATCTGCTTACGAGGAAATCTGTCTCTATAAAATGAGACTTATCAATTGGTGTTTGCTTTTTTCACTATACTGTTGCATTAAAGAGAAATAGCTTCTTAATTTCTTATGACTGAAGATTTCAATCTATATTTACACAGAAAAACTTCACCATGAACGTAGGTCTGTAAAACATCTTTCACCACTGTAATTTGTATTTATCCTTTTTTGAGGATTATGTTGAAAAGTGAGATTGAAATAAGATACTTGCAATTTACCACACTTGAAAATTTCATTTACCAGCAGACAATTTAGAAATATGAATGACAAAGATGAAGTGATTTTAATATGCATGTAGGTGATAGTTTTGAAATTAGCAAGGAGGTTGGTTATAACTGTTATCATCATGTTTGCAAACCTGTGGCAGTTGCACTCCAACACTGACAATGGACTCTGACAATTAACACTCAGAAGACATACAATGCCAGACAACAATGCCTATTCACATTTTGAGTGTAATTGATGAAATTAATCCCTGCCAAACAATTGCTCTGCTCCTCTTAAGCAAACAAAAACATCAAAGCCTATTGATGGCTCTTTTGTATGTGCATGTAGTTCTAACTTCTTGTGATTAATGAATTGCTTTCCAGTGCTTTGTGAAGGCATTTGTTTTGTGAATCACTGTCCTTCACCAAAATGATTTTTAATACTATCCTTGCCAGCTTTATGCTTTGGGAATGACTTGAACTGTTGGTGTATTTGAATTTGTACTTTTACGGCTATATTCAGTTAGAACCAGCTGAATTTTGATAATGTGTTTAACATGTTGAGACAAAGGTATATTAGTTTCTCTTTGAAAATATTATAGATTTATACATTGGTGAATTAGATGTTATGATATTAGTTTTTTTTTTTTATATATATAATACCATATTATATTGTATCAAAATGAACAATGAAGAAAATAAGTAGCAATTGAAAAAAAAAATGTACTTCATGCCACAGATTTGCTGTATTTTTAGAACTTTGCTGTACCTTTAGAATTAAAGTAATTTGATTCAAATATATAGTAAGAGGCAGCTCTCCCCACTCTATCTTTTTTTTCTCTCTCTCTCCTTTCTCCCTTTTTATTTTTTCTTATTCTCTCTCTCTCTCTCTTTGTTTCTCTTATTGAACCATTTGCCTTCGGGAATGGGTGGCTCTTGAACTAAGCCTATGGGAATGTTCACCTCCTATTTAATATCATACTGCATTTATGTTCATGATGGATACATTTTGAATTTTTAAGAAAGAATAAAATGGGACTGTCATTACACTTTTTGGCAGAGTTAGGGTGATGGGGGGCAATGGTGTAGCTAGGATTTCATTTTGGGAGGGCATAGTGAGCACGTGAAGCGGGCTCCTTCGGGGAGAGGGTGAAGGGAGAGGGGAGTTTTTCCATCCCGTGCTTGTCATTGTTCCTTGTCTGCTCCTGCGCTCTTTCTATGTTCTTTTACCTTTTTATCTTCTAGCTCACATTTTTTTCTGGCGTTTTGGAGGGGGCGACCGCCCCCCATCACCCCCCTTGGCTACACGGGTGATTGGGGGGGGGGGAATATTGATGAGCTTCTCATCAGTCGTATAATGTGAAGGTTATGCATAATTATGTTATTGCAGTCTTGTAATATTCATGTGTATGATATCCCCCACTGTGCAAGAGGGATGATAAAAAATGAGAAGGGGGCATGTTGATGAAGTCCATGTCACTGACATTGGTGTAGTTATTTCACTTTATTTTTGTACCTTTGTCTGTTGCCTAATGATCCTCTTAGTATGTTAAACTACTGTATGTGCCATGTGCATTGATGTGCGTGGAGCAGATTATACCATATAGGCCAACGGCCAAGGCTGTAGCATCTCATATATTCATGAACTAAAGCCAATTTGCCTCTGCGTTAATATCAATGCCATTCATTCAACGATAACTCTACATGCGAGAGCTGTACGTGCAATAGCTTTACATGTGATAGCTCTGCATATGTAGGGTATGGCCTCATTAAATACCCCAGCTCTCATTTCTCAGTTGGTCGCCTCCCGTGACGTTGCGAGACCCCATTTACTGCTCGCTGGGCCGAGATCCAAATCAGACTTCTTTAGCACCTGTCGGCTGCATGGCTTGCAATTCCATATCTGATGTATCATACTTCGTCTGCTACTCATCAATATTCCAAGAGAAACGGTGCTGGTTGTTGCAATGATAAAACAGTGAATCGCCGTTTAATATGCCAGTGGTTGACATTTTGGAGAGTAGAGTGAGATTTGATGCAGTTGAATGTTTATTCATTTCATGCATTGAATAAAACAACTTGTTACTACAAATTGTATTTCATTGAACTTCCCAAGAAGGAAATATGCTGAGTAAAAGTAGCGCTCAACAATTGGCTTATTTTGCGCATTATAAGATACCATAGTTGTTATTTATGAAAAGCATTCTTTGTTGATTCTCAGTGATATATGTAGGTGTTAATAACTTCACCCTTATATCACGTAATGCATACCATTTTCTATGAAGAAATGTATCACTTAACCTTTTTTTTTTTTTTTTTTAATCATGGCAGTTTTGTATCTATACCTATGTGTAACTTTAATCTGTTGATTACTATTTCTTATATTCCCATAAACTTAATGCTTAGGCCACTCGCTTCCAGTAGCCAATGGATTAAATCAAGCCTTTCCTTCCTTCCTATTTCGACTACAATAGGAGAATGGTAGATCCATTCATGCAAACTGCATATAACCATACAAATCTGCACTGGCATAGCCAGGATTTCATGTTAGGGGAGGTGGTAGTTAGCACTCAAAGCACACTCATATAAAAGGGGGGGGGGGGAGTGCAGGGAGGGGAGACTTAGCTTTAATTTCCTTGTCTGCTCCTTCTCTTTCTACATTCAATCACTTTTTTCTCTTTTCTTTTTCCTTTTTGTTGGCGTTTTGAAGGAGGGGGCAACCGCCCCAATGCCCCCTGGCTACATGGGTGTACAGATGTAGAACTTGCTATCTTAAGTATGTATGATGAGCAGTTATCGACATCGTGATCACATCAAAATTGTATTTTAATCTCTCTGTCATGTCATTGTAGAATTCAACCATTCCTCTTGTTTTCTATCACGGCAGAGCAAGAAGAATCGGTGGCGTATGAACGCAAGCTGCGGATGATCCACGACATTATCCAACAGGATGCCAGCGCCTCGGGACAGCAGCCACCTGCCCAGCTTATACCGGCTCAGTGTAAGTCCTCCAACATTTTGCCCCCATCCCCCAACACGGTCCTTGCCCCTTAGTGTAAGTCCTCCAACATTTTGCCTCCCCCCCCTGCCACCATGGTCCTTGCCCTTTAGTGTAAGTCCTCCAACATTTTGCCCCCACCCACCATGGTCCTTGCCCCTTAATCATCATGTGCCCTACTGCCTATTATTGAAATGGGTGGCAAGGGCACTTTGTATCAAATTATATGTAGGGATCCCACCTACTCTGTTTTCCTCAGGCCATCTACAAAATTAATGGAATAGGCAACTTGTTTTGAATAAAAGATGCCCCCTTTCATGTCCATTTGATCCTTTACAAAATGGATGACACACCAACTTTGTATCAATTACACTGTACATAGAAGGTCCCCATTTTGTCCCCACCTGTCCATCTGTTAAATGGTGACACTTGCACCTTGTCTCAAATTTTTGATACTGTCACCTTTTGTTCCCCCTACCTTTTAAACACATGTAAACAGGCTTGTTTTCTTGAAGTTGAGATGCCCCCATATGTTTTGTGTCCCTTGCCTCTTACAGACTCAATGATGCAGGCATGTTGATCCTCCAAACTAAATAAAGAGGTACATTGCCCCCAACCAAGATCACTTCCTTCATTTCCTTTGCTCAAATCTACCTTGACACACTGGCATACCATACTTTTTCACATAAAACTTTCCAAACTCATTGATAGTAAAATGCACACAGTGACTTTTAGTTACATGTTTGTCATACATTCATCAGTCTTCATTTTTTTCAACTTACTCAAATTTGCATGCCCTTTGAGTGGTTTTTGTGATAATTTGAAGGGGGGGGGGGTTTGATTTCATATCAAAACCTTGACCATTCAAAATGTCAATAGCATGGAGTAAACTGTATACTGATCAAATTCATGCATCCGGTCATTCATACATTATTGAATCATGAAATATATAGCTTACCAATAAAATGTTATTCTTTTGTCGCATATGATAAAATTGATTTATTTTTACACCTGACCATGTTATCGTCCCATTTTGTTGGCTGCCAATTCCCAACACATCATTCCTGTGTTGAAAATGTAAAACATCATCCTCTAAATGGTGTAATTCTGCACATACCACTTCATCCATTATTTCATCCACCAAGCATTTACAGTGTAATGTATATTTCATCATCAATTCCATACTGTTTTCATGACTCTCTCCACAAAAAATCCCATTCTTTGAACATTTTGGAGTTGTTAAAGAGTTTTAATTTTTTTTCATTTATATTGAAAGCTGAGCAAGCGATGGGCAGGTGATGCTGATTCCGCTGGCATGTGATGGGTTAAAAAACGTTGGTGAACTTGTGTGAATGTTGTTTATACCAGATAGAATGCTTATTAGATGTACCACATCTTAACCATGTCTTCTAGTTTTAGCTTGTTAAGGCCGTATCTTAGTTGCGGCATTCGTGGCAACTCGGGAGACCGAAATATGGATCGCGCTTTCACCAAGGCGACAGAAGGGCTCTCTGTGACGTCTCTGCCACCTCTCTGCGTTGTCTCCAGACAAGGTGACAACCAATTTGCCCGGAAGTTGCGGGGAAGTTGCCGCAAAGTCTCCAGCAGTCGCTGTGACGTCTCCGGGATGTTTCTGGCAGTCGATGGGAAGCAAGTCAGAATTCTTGCACCTCCAGGGTCAGGCAATGTCTGTTTCAAGGAATCTAACCAATTCCTTGACACACTTCTGATGGTTTGACAGTGGCTGGTTGATATTCCCCAGAAGATTCTGTGCCTGGTTCAAAAGCTGCAACACTCAGGCCATGTGTAAGAAAGTGGAGAAAAGAAATAAAAAAAGTGGACAAACACATCAGTACAGTTGAACATGCTAAAATTAGACTGGTGGAACAGAGTACAAAACAAGAAGATGGCTGTGAGAATATATACACATGGCATTTCCAAATAAAGAGCAAACTGAACTTCAATTCTCACAAGATAACAATACACTTAGCATATTACTTCTGCCTCAGAGACATTGCCACTTTCCTTCTGTATCTTCTTCTGGCTTCTTCCTTTTAACAGGTGGTAGTATCAAAACTGACCAGTGCTTGTGCTTGGTCCAAGTTGTGAAGAAGATTCCACACTTTACCCGACACTCATGGCATCATCATCCTCTTCTCTGGAGTGGTGGCCTCTGCCAAACTGTAGGAGAAAATACGAAAATGTAATTTTGAATAATGATTTACTGCATCACATATCGCAGGACTGTATATGGTTTAAGAAAAATGTATGATTCATGTTTATACTTTAATACTAAATCTCATGAGCGAGATGCCTTTACCCCTCAATGCGCTTCCACAGAAATTTGTACCTCTCTACCATGAAGGCTCCCTAGGCAGAGATGGTGTATGCGGGCTGCCCCGACTTTTTTGTGATGTATCTTTTATATTTTGTTCGGAAGTTGCGCAGATGTCCTGTGAAATGTGGATCTGAAAATAAGTAATATTACAATAATTCTATTCAACATATTCATCACTACTCATTTCACTATACTTTTTCAAAACATATTTTTTCACATATTTATTTTAATGCAATTGAATATAAATCTAATGCAATTTAGATATATGCTCACGTGTAGGTAGGGGCTTCTTGAGCCCTTTGAACATATTCTGCTTATCAAGAAGGAAAGTTTCAACTGCTGTTTTCTTGTACAGGTTATCTTTGAATCTTTCATTGGATTTCTTGTAGAATTCGGGATGATCCTCCCAAAAGTCACCCATAGTCTGTTGGTGTCCCTGTTTCCAGTCATATTGTTTATCTTCTTTGGCATCAGCTGCTTCCTCAGCATCCACAAGCTCCTTCAACCGCTTCATCCTCCTTTCTCTTGCCCTTCTGGCCCCCACTGCCCTTGGGTGGCATATGGTAGCTGTAGTTGGCAGGAACGAGTACCAAATGATGAAGATCTTGACCGGATCCTGCACCTGACTTGGACCAGGAGTGATGCCAGCACTTGTTCAGTCATATGGTTTCTAAAGTGGGTCAAGCAGCGTCAAGCAGAGTCATGGAGATGTCACCTCATCGTGGCTGCAACTTCACCGCAACGTCTCCTCAGTCTCCTTGGTCTCCAGAAGGTCTTGGAGACGCTGCAGAGATGTCAGGAAGATTTCACAGAGACCTCGAGGAGACCTCATGGGGACGTCTCCCTAGTTGCGGACAAAATTAGTCTCTGTGATGTCGCCGCAACTGATGGAGACGTCTTGGAGATTTCAAGGACCCCAGCTGAAGACTGGAAAATATCTTCAAAAATCAAACGTTAAATTTCCCACAACTCCCTGGAGACCTGGTTAGTCTCCAGGAGACATGTGAAGACTAGAGTTGCAAACTAGTCGCGAATTAGATGTGAACTAGTCTCCAGGCCTGTGAGATACCCCCTTAAACTTGCATTATCTGTGAGCAATAGTTGATCTTTTATTCAATCAAGCTCTAGAATTTTGATTTTTCAAACTACTATATAAGACAGCTTAAAATCCAGAAATATTTTGCCAAGAAAATTTAAGCACCATCCTTGTTGAAGGCAAAAGCAGCCTGTATGCTCCCCTAACTCATTGCCTACACAAACCAGATTGCTCATGTATAAAAGCTTAATGGAATTAGAGAATGCAGTAGTCAAGGGGTTTAATGGTGGTGCACTGAATGAAGTGATGGACCATGAGATTCAGATTTTCTCTTTTAAAAATTGATGAAAAAATGATTCCATTGACTGACCAGCTATGGGAACCCACTGATCACAGTTTGAATTCTGTGGGAAGGAGAGAATTGTGTATTAAAGAGGAAAAACCCTAACTATTCTAACCTGTAACTCTGAAAGTGGAAATGTCCTCTTCCAAGTACCAACTTCGACGGTGAACGCCAAACTGGACACTTAACAGTATTCTATCTGGCTTAACTCCACTGTACACATATACATCCATGCTATACCAAGGGGTTCCAGAGAACGTTTGGTTTGTTATGCTTGACTGCACATTGAAATGTCAACTTGGAAACAATTAGAAACACTTTCTCCTGTGGAAGATTTTGGAAACATTCCTAGGCAGAGAGATTTAGGTGTCTTATCTTTCTGTCATTGTACAAAAGAACGCGTCTGGAACGCAAAATGGAAAATTACTGAAAATCATATTTTTCAAACAATGATTGATAATTTCACAGGTAGCATGTAGACCTTGTAAATTGATATACGATCTTCTTGTGTCATGATCTCTGCTAAAATTCTTTTCCAATCCGTCAAAATAGACATTTTAATTTGTGCATTTTTGTATTTTGCATTCCGGACTCGTTCTTTCGCACAACGTCATAAAGATAAAATGCCTTAATGAGATTGATTTCTTTATCAGAGGGGTAGAGAGGGATCAGAAATACTCTCCTGTTATTAGTATTATTATTGATTAGGAAGTATTTGACGTCATTAAGGCATGGGAGGGGACAAGCGAACTTATCACTGTGACCCTCAGGTCTCTCCTCCCGATATAACTAATTAGGATGTGCAGGTGTACCACTACATTAGGGTTTCCCCCTACTCTTCTTCGAACAGTGTAGTGGGTTCTTAAAGCGCAAAGATGGTGACTCTTCTCTACATCCATTTAACATCCTATCTGAGGGACAGAGCGCTTTCCATTGAAACATAGCTTGCATCTATGAAACGGGAGGGGCACATTAACACCAGACTTCAGCCATTCCCCCGGGATGGACTCGAACCCATGATCTTTGGTGTGTGTTTGTTTTATGCCTCTGCCCACCGTAGGTGGTTGCCGGAGGCATTATGTTTTGGGGTCGTCCGTCCGTCCGTCCGTCCCGTTTTCGTTCTCACGATAACTTTAGAACCATTCAACAGATTGGCTTCAAACTTGGCTCATGTATGCACATGGAAGGGACAGTGATCTGATTAGATTTGGGGGTCTCAAGGTCAAAGGTCAAAGGTCATAGAGGTCATCATTAAGTAGCTTTGCAAAACATAGTGGAACAAAGACGTGCATTGAGAATGCAAAATGCATACTGTTGTGTTTATTGTTTGCGCTCCAGATGCCTCTTTTCATGCACTCCTGTTTCACTAAGCTACCTTGGTAAATAATGAAAGAAATTTTGTGTTCTTCATCATTCTTACCATCTTGATTCATCTGTTAATCTTCACCTGTTAAATGTATCCAAATTGGAATGATCGACCATGGTGTAATGGAATACTTCCCCTTTTTATCCTTGCCCTCTCCCTTCGGATGACGTCATACTTGCATTACCATGGTCAGTGTATTCTGTTTTGTATGCGTATTGACCTAGCAGGTTACATAACCTTGTACACAAGAGAAATAGCACTTAACGACAGACTAAAAGCAATACGGAAATAGAGTTGCCTTCATTTTAGGAGACACCCCCCCCCCCATTCCTACGTATGTTTGGGATCTTTTGAAATCAATATGTTATGAATCGTTATGAATTATGATGATGCTGAGGATCTAATTCACCTTCCACACACAAAACTTAAGCTTTTGTTCACACTAAACTAATTCAAATCTCTGTCCTATCCTTGGAATGTGTAGAAAAGAGAAAAATTAGGCATGTAGCATTTATTAAAGTAATTGATGTGTAAACACCAGGGGTGTAGATGGGGGGGGGGGGGGTGCATCTCCCACTTTTTGTAGTGGGTGTATCTATGGGGGAATCATCCCCCTCCAGTAATGAGGACCTGTCTACACCAATGGTAAACACCCAAGGCAGACTGCTATGCTCGGAGTTGGTGAAATCAGAATACTCAAAATTGAATTTAAAAACTCTGTTGACAAAGCGTTTTCACAAATTTTCCCCCTTAGGGCTTTATCAAGTGTTTTATTTGATGTAGAACAAATTTGAAAATGCGTTGTATATCATCATCAGTAAACTGCTCTCTCTGCTGAAGCCCTATAGGCGTTAGCTGCATAATGTTTTGGGTTATTTTCATTTTCATTCTTGGACAGGAGAATTGCATCCAATCATGCAATAAAGGCTTGTTCAGATATGACGAGACAAACTCCTGTGGGCAATTCCACAGTAAGTGACGTTACCAAGATGGTGTACTAGTGGTATTGTTTATATTGTAATTTTGTGAATGACACTTGCTTCGGCTTTTAATTACTATAGATAAATAAGTTGATAATGGGGAAGAAATACATGGACAGTTTTCATCTCAAACTGCATTTCTTATCACAAAGCAAGTGAAAAAGGGGCTGGTAACTGACGTTACGCAAAAAGACATGGAAAATGATGGTGTCAAATCAAATTTATATATCTCATGTCTCAGACTTGTAGGGATTATGTAATTCATTTGACATTACACCTAGGTTCCTTGGAAGAGATGTGCAAAATGATGAGACATTTGAATAGTTTTTTTTAGTGCCATGGAAAATTTACTGAAGACATGTTGGTAACTGACATTACGTAACTGACGTTGCGCTTAAATTCAGTGTAGGTTTTGCACATTTCCATTAGTGTTTCATTAATTAACTATCCAAAATCTGTTAAAGTTATCCATTAAAATCAATTAAATGAAAACAGATCAGAGAAAAATGTGTAAATATCAGAATAAGGGGCATTTAAAGCACTTTTCCCTGATCATAGTCCCACATGTGCAATTTTTTGTTTGTTTATGTTATTCTCCGTAAGAAGGTTGAATTGCAATTTTTTTTTATCTTAAATGTTCATTTGTAACAAAAAGAAGAGCTCTGTAGTGATTTTAGATTTTTCTTGGGAATTAACAGGGCGCAGTGCGACTTCAAATTTTGAGCTCTGTGTCCCATATGTTGTGGATTTGCCCATGTGACAAACCCCCATGGTTTTTGTGTAGTAAGTGAATGGGATATGAGACAGTCAAAGGCCCGCCAAGGCAAGAGGCACATTTTTTGCCTCCTGGCAGCAAAAAGCTGTGGACCAATCAAATTCTCAAAAAGTGGGCGCAAAATATGATGTCACGAGTTTGTCTGAACAACTTCATTACCTTAAAGTGATTACACAATGGTCTTTTTTTTTTTTTTTGATATATGATCGAGAATAGAATTCTAAGAAGAATAACATTAAAAATTTGATGATTTTCAATCGAAATCAATGCATTTTGGCTAATTTTCTTATTAAAAAGTCAAGAGCTCACCAAAAATTTGAGTATGAGGTATGACGTAAAAGTGGGTACCCAGCTTCGCGCATGTGCTGCGCGCTAGACCGTATAATTTGTATTATACCTTACGTGCATTTTGTTAGAATCACAAATGACCGTGCTACAATTATTACCTACAGTGCACTTACTTCAGTGCATTTCTGCTTTTAAAAATACCAGAGAGACAGCTTCCTGCAAATGGCTAACACACCTCCTAATCCTTGCATGTGAATTGGGGTGAGGGATAGTTGCTTAAGCTGCTGTACGCATTATTGATTGGAATATTTAGCATTCGGTTTGGACGGGGCTTAATTAGCCTGACGTTATTTTCAATAGAGGCTCTTCCGTAAATGAGGACGGTGAAGTCTCATCCATAATACTCTAAGAGAGTTTGCTTCATCCAGCAGTTAGTGGTACTAAATTGGATGCTTTTAGATATCGTCAGATCGTGTAGATGTAGATCGCATTGGGTTATGTATACCTTCATAGGGTGTGTGTGGGACCAAGGAAGATATATAGGATGATTAACATGTGTGCAGTAGAAGGACTAATTAGAGATGACATTTTATTGACTTGGGATTGCACTGTATGTTCCTACCAAGGAAATGTTGGATCAATGCTTTGATGAGATTAGCAAAGCTTCCAAGAGGAACATTCGAGTTGGCTTCCTTACCAAGTTACCATTAATATGCAGAGCTGCTTCCACTGGTGCTAAATGGGTAGACAAAAGGGTGAAGATTTCTGCTGATCTGTTCCTATTCTTGTCCGGAAATATGTCACCTGTCCTTTGGGGAGTTCACCTTGGTGACCTACTTAGGTGTCACTGGACGCTTAGTATTGCTAGCCATGCTTCCTTCCAAGCTTAAGTTCTCTGCCATGATGTATTTTTTGCTCCAAAACATTGATTACAGAGAACTTTGAAAAGTGTGATATTAAAATTGGAATACATCATGTTACATGAGACAAACCTTATGTGAATTTATGAATTTATGAATTTGACATTCTTTATGATCAAAAGAATTTCTTGAGGTTAACCTCATCTGTTGATGTAATTTTTTTTGATTTATCGGACTACATTTGATCTTTGAACTTATTCAAACCTTCCATGAACCATGCTGGATTGATGTATCAACATCTCAACATCACCGACATGCTTATCTTTTAGATCCACAATGATAATTGATGTATGATTGATCTTTTCAATTATGAATGTTGCCCATTTCCATCAAAAGCGAGTGGCGCTCTCTTCAAAGAAGTTACGCTAACCCACACCACATATTGAATGCATGTTGCGCATCGAGTACGAGGTGATTGGCAAGGCCGTCTGCATCTCTGTTCCAGTTTCGCGATTGTTTGTGTTCTTTTGCCAGTAGAATGGAAAGTATAATTTGGATATATCATGTAACTTAGGTGATGTCCATAATGGACACTGAATATCTCTAATGGGGTAAGTGTTTCTCATCTAATGTAGACGACACATGATATGAAGTGAAAACATCCAAATTAGGGCCTCTACTAAATGTCCTCTATTTAGTGGTCTGTCTGGAGAGAAGGGATGGTGGTGTGGATTCCATGTGTAATAATAGTCAGAATATTATGTTGCAGGTATTACAACCTATGCCTTGATAACTGACATGAGAATACATCTGTCATCTCCAGTTCTCTTGCAAAGTGGAAGACATAAAAGAATTTTTCTTTGCATTCAGTATTCATCTTGATTTTATTTTGTCAGAATTAAAACAAGAATTTTCATGAGCAGTTTTCATGAAACTTTATGATTGTGTGTATTCCTTCCGAATTTTCCTTCTATTTCTTTTGCACTTGTGTGTGTTTTGCTCTTTTCTTGGATGTTTAGTAATTGTTTGTTTTTCCTGATTAGCTTGCTGTTCCAAACGATATGAACAATCTCTCATTGCCCCCCCCCCCCCCAAAGTTATCTCTTGACTGTATGATACAGCAGTACACTGGATTGTGGGGTATTTTAGTTATTTTTGAGTGGCTTTGATTAAAGCTCAGATGACTTGGGATATTTAAATCATTAGTTTCTCTTTTGTCTTGTTTTTACAGCTGGTATGATGTCAGAAGACAGCGATTACACCAGTGATGTGAACGCACCCACGGTCAGCAATAGCAGCCCTCGACACAGCGGTGGTACAGCACACCATTCGTCGGATAGGTTAGACTCACCCTCCCAAGGCTCGCCCCCATCACGTTTCCATGATTACAACGATGACCACTACTCTGGGATGGAAGAGGTGAGCAAATTTATTTCAATTCCTTTTGGATGCGGCACTCACTGCACATTTTTAACCCATTGAACACTATAAGCCCGAGATAACTCGGGCTAGGGCCTATGGACATTTTGCTATGCTGAAATTGTACTCAACAGGGTCCTGTTTCATAAAACTCGTTATCAATAACAACTGCCACATTTTTATGACAAATTTGCTCTCAGCCAATCAGTTACAAGGATTTCAGTAGCTTTTAACAGTTATTGCAACTTGTTATTGATAACAAGTTTTATGAAACAGGACCCAGGTTCAATAAAGTCCAGGACCAGTATTATGTTCACACTGTGAGAAATATATACTACCTGGAAGCAGTTTGGAAAGGTTGATAATGCAGTGTAAAAGAATTAATGTCTCAGTGGTGGCACAGCTCCCCTCTTGCCCCCCCCCCCCACAGCTCTTCTCCTTTCCATTTCCATTATTTCAACGATGACCGATACACAGGAATAGAGATGGTGTACGTAAAAGAAGAAAGTTTCAAGACAGAAACTTTAGAAAATTGTAAAGACCATTATTTTCATGGCCAGAAACTTGTGTGAACCGTAAAAATCATAATGTTGTGTCAGTTTTGATTCAGCCATTTCACAGCATGATACATTCTCACAAAATGGAAAATGTTTCATCATACAAGTGAAATTTAAGCTTTCATACAGCAATTTCATTGTTAATTTCAATGTTTGCTCCTGAGGTGGGAGTTTCCGTAAACTTTTTGTAGAATGTCTGTAAACATGAACAGTAGATAGAAATGCAGGAGATTTGTAAGCATGTTAATAAGATCATGTGCCTTGGTAGTCCTTCTGTAAAAAAGTACAATGGGTACCATGATAATTTGATGAAATTACCATCAAATCATGGTAGTTTCATGGTACTTGTATGGTACTTTCATGGTTTGATGATAATTTTGTCAAAATACCATGATACCCATGGTACCTTTTCTGCAGGGTTGTGAAAACATGCTCTTTTCTTTGCAAAACGTCTCGGACTTCCGTCAAGTTTGCTGCCAGGTCATGGGAAGCTAAACACCTGATGATCATTTACATATGCTCATTAAGACTATGCAGACAATCTTGCAAAAGATACTAGCCTGATTGCTTCCTTGTCAGGACATTGTTCAAGCATTCAGCAAGCTCATTTAGGGGCAAGAATATGTCCCCAACACATATTAGAAGCTAGTATGAAGTAAGCAAGAATGCTAAGCTGCAAGCTTGTAATGAGCCATTCGGCTTGAAGCATGCTTATATTTCTATGATGGCTTATGAACGCTCTTTACCCTTGAATTTAAATTTGAGTGCAAGACAGTCATGAAGAATGTTGATGGACGGAACTCATGTATTTCAATTAGATACCAATTCCAGTTATTCTCTGTTCCTTTCGTTTATTGGCTAGCTCCATCCCTTTTCTTGAATTTTTTTTGTTTGTGATTTTAACTTTGATAGCCCTACTACCCTCATGACTATACTGACGAAGAGCGGATAGGACGTTTCATCGAGGACGACGACAGAAGGAGACTCTATCCTGAGGATCGTGGTGACTTCACAGATGGTAGTGCCGATCGATTAGACCAGGACTTCCCCGACAGAGAGTACTACAATGACTATCACTCTGGTAGCAATATGGACTACAGGTATGTTCCTATGAAGATTTGTGTCCTTTGAATAGGATGTTGATTATCACAATGTCCATCACTGCATTAGCACTATGGATGCAGGTAGAACAATCATTATGCTTGAAATATTTACATTGCCTACCTGCCTGTGTCATCTGTCCTTTCATATACCTTCATTTCTGGAATAAAAAAAAGAGCTATTCGTATTCTTCAGATATAAATCCTGAGACATTCAACCTAAGCAAAAATGATGTTTAAATGCTTTGTCTTGTTTTCTCTCAGATACAACGGTTCAACAGGTGAATTCACAAACCCTGAGGACAATTACAGTGGGGAATACGACTCAGAATATGGGGCTAACCAGCGCGGCTATTTGGATGATTATGATCAATTCAGGGAGGAATATCGCGAAGGACATAGCTCTGATGAGCAGAGGTACAGACGCATGGAGTCTTACGAACAGGAGGAATATGACAGGAAGTACGATCGGGATGATTATCCGCCAGAGGTTTACAGCGATGAGTATGAAGGGAGGGAAAGGGAGTTTGATCCAAGGGATCACGATTATGTGCCACCGGACAGTGAATACGAACACCGGGAAAGCGAGGATGTTGACTATGAGAAGGAGAAAGCAGCGTATGGTTTACGCAAGAGTGAGGATTTAGGGAGAAATGGCGATCACGATGGACGTGGGAGTAGTTATGATGTAAGAACGGATGGAGACCTTGAACCTCTGCATGGCAGCAACTACGATTTAAGGACAGATAGAGAATTTGAAAGTAGAAGAGGTAACCTAGTGCCCGATGGTGATCTAGATTCTAAAAAAGGCAGCAAGTATGACCTAACAAGGGAGACAGAATACAATATGCGTACAGACAGTGAGTTTGATACCGGCCGGGAGAGCGAGTTTGATTCTCGACTTGACGGTGATTTCGACCCGCAACAAGAAAGAGAGTTCAAGTCCAGAGAAGACTTTGACCCTCAGCAGGAGAGCGGGTTCGAATTGCACGAAAATATTTACTGTCGACCAGAAAGTGAAGACCTTGACGATAGAGGCAGTGAGTTTGAATTGATCCGCCGCGACCCATACAGGACCATTCGGGAGAGTGAGTACGACCGGAGGCCGTCCAACTTTGGCTTTGAGGGGTATAACTTTGACGAGGGCAGGAACTATGTGGACAGGGGGGAGAGTTTTGAGACAAGGACTGAACAGAGTGAGGTGGAGTCAGAAACCAGCAATACTGTCCCACGAAGGCATCGTCGGATGGGATCATATCCATATAGCCCTCACGGGAGTGAAAGATACCTACACCAGGATGAGAGAGACGTAGATAGTTTAGAACGAGACAGTAGACCATCACTGGACACTGGAAGGTAAGAATATTTTATGCCTATTCTGCCATTTAACAACATAAGGAAGCGACTCTTGATTTTTTTAAAATTGATTTCTTTTTTTTCTTGATTTGGGGTACTTTTATGTATGCTCTACATGATGATGGAGAAATTTAGGTTACATGACCCTCAATTTCTCAATCTTAGACATATCAAAAGGAAGCAGTTCTGTAGATTTCCTCATAAAAGAGTGACATAATTTCTTCAATTACTAGGAACTCATTCTACAGAGTTGCTTCCTTTCGTCACTGAATGGCAGTATTCTTATCTATTCTTTCACTCATATCCATCCTTTGTTCTTATTATTTTAGTCTTGAATAAAGAAGTAATTCAAAGTACTTCTGATTACAGGCAAATCTACATTGACAGTGATACCTCCGTTTTTCTTCAATGCAATTAAGAGGTTAACTAGGAGGTCCATTTTCTGCTTAAGTTTAAATCAGACACTAGGTTTAGAGCTTGGGTGAAAGTCAAGTTTAAAAAAGGAAGTTAGAAAAATCCCTTTTTATATGAGTTATTTCTGAGGTTTTACTGAATCAGTAGAATACATTCATCTGTGATTCAGGGATGTAAGTTTTCCTGATTTTCAGGAATTCCTGATTTTTTCAAATTTAAGAAATGTTTCCTGATTTTTTCTGTGACATGTTATGTGTTGAAGGCAGTATCGTAGAGTGGGCGCGCACATGCACGCAAGCCGCTTTGCAAGTAGGAACTCTTAGCGGGGCTTTGTGAATACCTTCCCAGGGTGTCGGCGATGGGGATGATTGGGAGACCGTTGGTCGGTGGTCGCGCAATCAATACTTTCCTGTTTTTTTTTTTTTTTGCTACCGACTTACATCCCTGGTGATTAGTTCATAGAACAGGTGTGTCTTTATTTTCACCCATGTGTGACCCAACATTTTATTTTTAACTTGGAAATAATGAAAAAGGACACTAGATGTTACTTTATATACATGTTACGTTTTCATATTATGATTTTATTCAGTAGTAATGATGATTGTAATTTCATATCCAGTTGGGTGAAATATGCTGGTATAGTCATTTGCAGTGAGACGATATCTTTAGAATAAACATGAAATGAAAATCTTGCTTGAGTCATTTGAAGCCATCTGCTGCATGTTTCACATTCTAGTCTTTGCTTTGCAATTTGTAAAACTGGAAGCATTTAGCAGCCTTGGACTTTGACTGATTCACTATGGGGTAAAGTATTGTTTGAAATTTATAAGACAAAAAAGATGGCCCCTGTCTTAAGTGGATGAAAATTTGACAATTCAGTCAACAACTTGTTAACGACTTTTTTGAATACCAGACATTTTTGTTATCTCATGTATATTTTATGTACTAAACCATTTGAGAGTTAAGAAGACTTTTTTTTTCTTTTCCTCGTTTGATTTGTGTATTATAGTTAAAATGAGAAAGAATCCTTTATGAAATCTCCACTTTACATGAGCAAAATGTCTACACGATGTGCAGTGTCCCTTATTACAGTGCCTGATTCACTCTAAAGCAATTATACTAGTAGATACTGAACACCATATGTGGATTTCCAGATGGAGCTTTGTGTGTCAAAATATAGCCTAGTTTCTCTTATACAGAGTCAAAAGCTCTGTTCACATGGGCCATCAAGAGTTTTGAAACTAAGCTAAACTGTAAAGCTAAACTGTAAAGCTTTAAACAGCTAGGGGTTAAACAATGAGAAGAATTCATATGGGACAAAAGCAATGACTGCTCAAAGTTTCTAAACTACAAGCCAGTAGTTGGCCTCTGCATTGGAAATGTGTGACAGGTGTCGAACGGAAAGACTACCATATTCCCTGTGCTGTAGCTGCTCCCGAAACAGCCAGGGTCTCTGTCTGCAGACTAGGAAATGGATGACCTTGCCTCTTAATTGATTTCCATTTTATCAAGTTGAAAACACATTTTCCTTTTAAAAGTAACTTTAAGCTGAATACTGAAAGATCAAGTGTTTCTCATTGTATGTAGTATGTATCATACTCTTGAACATGCTATTTCTTTTCAGAGTTATGTAGGTATTGGAATTATTCATGGAAACATCATTTATCTAGCCTTTACCACCCATTAAGTTGAAATGTTATTTAGAGTATGTGAATTATGAATGCCTATTGAAATGATCTGAATAAATTGAGTTGAATTTTTACTAAATCCTGTGACTGTATCATCTGCAGCCCTGGAAGTAGCCACTTCTCATCACCAAGGGTCAGCCGGAGCAGCCTGGCACTTGACCGTTACTCCGAAAGCCTACAGCAGTCAGATGAACTCCTGGATCGGGACCAGGAGCTGGAGAGGGAACTGGACCCAGAAGAGGAGGACGAGCTGAGAGACCTAGTACCTGCTATGACCATCGCACGAATGAGATGGCTCAATGCATTCCACAGAGTGCGGGAGCAGATCAAAGAGGTAAAGATCATAGCAACTCAAAATCATTTTAAAGGGCAAGTCCAAGCTGTTTGTATTATATCCGTCATGATAAGAATCTCTGAAATTGATTGGTCCAGTGCGCATCATGTGATAAAATACAATTCCCACCAGCTTCATGCAAATGAGCAAATTTGCCATGGAAGGTAACATCTGACGTCACGAGCCATTAATAGTACTACTATTCACGGATACTATATACGGCATATGACGTCACACTCAAAAAGCGCACTAGATTGTGATGACATTAATTTGCGCATGCCTATTGTTTTAGGCGCCAAAGCGTGATGATGATGTCATCGTTTTGTTAAATCTAGATCCCCGCGCAGTGCAAACACTGCAATAGCGCTATGGTTACCTAGAATCTACATGTAGATGTAGAATCTCTGATTTAAAGAGTGCAGATTCTACTCTTTACTAAAGATGACGGATATAAACCAAATATATACGGCCATGAGAGGGTCTGCTTAAACTATGGTGCCCTCAGTGACGCCAGTGCGACTTTTTTCCAACCAGACGCTCTCACGGCCATACATATTTGAATACCATGCACAACTGACTTTATTGATTGAAGATGTTAGTATTTCTGATGACTGTATCAAGCTGATAACTACTAGAGCGTGAAGCAGACAGATAATGAAATGAAATTGCATTTTTATTCCCTTTCATGATCATCTTTCATAAAATGTAAGGGGTAATGTATGGGAATTAACTTGGACTTAGCCAGTATTAGACCCATAGTTATTAGGGAGAGTTAATTATGACATGCGCATTGAACCCTTAAGGTCAATTCATGGAACACTAGGTTTCTTCTACCTGCAGTCTCTAAGTGAAGGGAACTGGAGTTCTATGAAATGACATTTGAATCACTGTCATCATGTACACGTGTCATGACTGTCTCCTGTCCTTCTGCTGCCACCACAGCAGAATAGAAAACACTTCAGTTACCATCATTTTCTGTTGCCTGACCATTTTTTGAGGCAAGATTGTGCCATGGGTCATCAGTTATTTCTATGACATGGGTCTGTATCCCACTCCTGCCACCACAACAGGATAAACAAAATTTTGTCTCCAATAAAATATCCAGTTACCTATTTATTGAAGCAGCTCTGTGTATGAGTTAACAGTATTAAATTTTGATGGTATGTGTTAGTAGTCCGCTGCTACCATGATGGCAGAGTAGACAATACTTCAATAACAATAGTCAGAGTACCTTACCTTTCACTGAAGCAAGGCTGTGCACAAGTTCTGGTGCCAAAAAGGTGAAAACTTAAAACAAAAACCAAAGGCATGATATTGGATATATCATGCCTTTAGAGGGCAGTAAACCCAAAACTGTCAGTAAAGACAGGTGTTCTTACATGTTTTCTCCAAGGTTGTTAGTATCAAGTTCTGATTTCTGGCAGAAAATGACATATATCTAGATTTTTCCCCAATGAAATGACATAGAGAGTGGTACAGAAAAACAATAAAAGCAGTCTGTATAAACAGAGACTCATCGGTCTTGCTTTCTTTTGATAAAGTGAGTGCATTATTTTGAAGTTTTGTCATCCATCTTAAGGTGACCAGTGTCTTACATGCTTTTAAAAATATTCCCCATAATCAGTATAGAAAATACCAAAAAATAAGGGCTAATCAGATTTGAAACCATTGATATTTGCTTTTGATGTGAAAAGAAATGCTCTCCTTATGAAACCAGAAGCCCTGTTAGTAGCACAGTATTAAGTAACAAGAGAAGCTGCTAATTTCACTCAAGGATATATGATGTATTTAAGGCCGGATGAGATGCAGAGTTAGAGTATCTGAAAAAAACCCCATGTGATTCACAAAGATATATATAGAATGCACAGGACAACATGGGTTGTACTTCATAAGCGCCTTCGATTTGATTCTCTTCAGTTGAAGTGGTTCTTTTTACAATTTGACATGGTTGATATACATGTACAAGTATGCGTGTGTACTTACATCGAGATACTTTTAGATCAAAATAAGGACCAGGATTAACCAAGTCCTATTGATTGACATTCTGTTAAATCTAAGATTAAGCGTCACTTGTGCAGGTAGTTTGCTTTTATTCCAGGTGATTAATCCATACAGCTGGAATACAGCATCAATGATAGTTATCCTCTCCCTCTGCTTTTTTCCTCCTCTCTCTCTCTCTCCCTGCACGTATCATATCCTTTTCTGTTCATTACTCCTAACCTGGGGAGCGTTTCATGAAGAGTTTTGTCGGTGAAAATCACCGACAAATGTTACAAGCTACTGAAAAACCTCGCATCTGATTGGCTGACAGCAAATTAGTCGGTGAAAATCACCAACAAAACTCTTCATGAAACGCTCCCCAGGTATCTCTTTTTTCCTTAAGTTGAACCATAATAACATCATACTCAATCTCTTTTTTCTTCCCCTGTCTCCCTTCGTCCTCCCGCTCATCGATGACATAGTGTATCTTCTTTCCAAAGTATAGAAAATACCCTTCTTTATTATTTCTTTCCTTCATTTTTATCATGATCAAAGTTAGCTGTCTTTATATCGGTAACATTCCCACATGAGCGTAGGACATTCTTTGAAAACAACCCTTTTAGAACAATCACTGATTCTGTATTAAGCTGTAAAGACTAGTCACCTTGAATAAAAGCAAACTACCTGCACAAGTGACACTTAATCTTAGATTTAAACAGAATGTTAATCAATAGGTCTTGGATAATCCTGGTCCTTATTTTAATCTAAAAAGTATCTCATTGTAATCATACTTGTACTTGTACATGTATATAAACCATGTCAAATTGTAAAGACAAACACTTCGCCTGAAGAGAATTAAATCGAAAGCACTTGTGAAGTACAACCGATGTTGTCCTGTGTATTCCACATATCATTGTGAATCATATATGTTTTCTGATATATATTATACGAGGTTTTTGTGTGACAGTTGTTTTTCTAAAGTCTCCAGCGTGAGTTATTTCAAGCTTATTTTTCTGTTTGTTAATGAGTATTTGTAAAGCTTTTGTGGTATGTCATAGTAAATTGTCTATCAAATCCACTTGTATTGTGTGAATTGTTGCTACAATCTATCATATTTTCAGGGATATTATGATGGTGACAGCAGTATGAGACTAGGCAAGCCGGGTGGACTGTGGGCTAACTTAGCAAATGGCGGGTAAGTAAAAGTCATGCTTAACAAATTTTTTACCATATCCTGTGAAATTATGTATGTTCATATTATGACATACTGCAGATTATTTCAGAAAATTGCAGTGTGACTTTTTATTTTAAAACTTCGATCAAAATTATCCAAATCAAGTCTAAATCATCTGCACTGTTAGCCTGTCAGTATTATTTCTTTAATCAGCTGAAAGAAGGCTACAGCTGCAGCCATGATGGGCTGTAACAACCATAAATTGTTTCTAAAAACCATATGGTACCCGTGTTGTAATTACAAAAATGTTGCTTTGGGGGATTATTACATTTATGTTATTATTGTTTAAAGATATAGCTCACTTTATATTTCTTGTAGGGGATATGCCTTTACAATTGACAATCTAATAGTATTTCAGGGGTGGTATTCTGAGACTGTTTTAACTCTGTTTTAAGTCTGTTTTAGCAAATCGGTATTCTGAACACCGTTTTATCTCTGTTTTAACTTTTGTTTTAAGTTTTGTTTTATCTTTCTAACCGCGCATCTTACCTTGCATGCCTGGCGCAAGTCATGCGCAGGCGGGTAAAAATACCATGTGTAATAACACGGTATTCTGAAGACCGTTTTATCTCCTGTTTTAACTCTTTCCGCTTGACATTTCATGCTCATGAGATAAAACAGGGTGGAAGGTGTTTTAACTTTGCATGCGGTATGTCATGGCGGCAATTTTTCTCGCTCATAAATGTTTTTGGTTGGAATGAGGTGGATAACGAGATCCAATAAACCTTACTTTTATTCCTGAAACAACATTTCGAAAGAATTTTTGCCTCGGGTGGAGAAATTTGGCAATTGTCTGTGATAATATCAAAGTTGATTTGCACAAATAATTCTGTCACATCATCACATCTGAATTAAAGCAAGAAACTAAGTGCAAACTAATGCGCTCATTACAACGTGAATATATAAGTTCATGCGTTTCATGCACCCCTTCCCCAGGGAGCGATCTTATTGGCTGAGTCAGCTTAGACTCATCTCTAACGACTTTCCCCATTGGATAATATCTTTGTGGTGGGTGTGGCTTTGATGACTTACAACACCGTTAAAACAGTTCTCAGAATACCGTTTAAAGACTGTTTTAGCGGTGTTGTAAATCAATGCCTTAAAACAGAAGTTATAACAGAACTTAAAACACAGTTCAAGCGATGTTCAGAATACCACGCCAGGTTATCTTTTTTTCAGATATTAGCTTTGGCATGGCCTTTTATCTAATGCAATACAATGTTTACACTAAACTGTACAATGTAACAAATAATAGCTAACCCCTATGTTTGAACATATTTTTTTATCAACTAACCGATCTGCCTCATCCTTTGTTGAGACTGCATTATCTGCCTTTTCAAATAGTTTTATTATTTTAGAGCAAGATAAGAGAGAACAGTGTCCATTGTGAAAGATGAAAGCAGGTATTTACAGTAACTGGTACATTCATTATTGCCCACAGCAAATTTGAGGACACTTTCAACAGCAACGCCCAAGATATTTCAGTCACAAGACCATTGAGGAGACGTAAAAACTTTCGCATTCCAGCAAATAAACTTCTGGAGATTGACATGGCCCCTGAACTTCCCCCTTCCCGCAAAATATCAGCGGTATTGTAACAAAATAATGGTTACTCATAGATTATTCCCTGCCATTTCCACGCATCAGACTGTAGTATTCTCATTCGTTCGACATACTATAGATTTAGGTGTTGCATAATTCTTTCCCACAAAATATCAGCAATGTAGCAACAGTTAATGATTATTTTCCATTTCCCCTGACATCAGACTATAGCATACACATTCATTCAACAAACCATGAATTAGATATATCAGAAAAATGTCAGCAATATAGTATGCTTACTCTTTAATATTCCTTGGCATTTCCACATATCAAACAATGTATACTCATTCAATTGACATACCATAAATTAGATGTACAGAATCATATCCCACAAAATATCAGCAATGTAATATTTATGGCTACTCTCAGATTATTATCTAGCATTTCCACACATCAAACTCTAGTATACTCATTAAATTGACATGCCATAGGTTTAGATGTTGCAAAAATCATTGGTGTATTAATCATTGACAGTAACATGAAGATCATTCTTTGGTATTTCCACACATTAAAATGTAGTCTACCAATTCATTTAACAAACTATACATTTATATGTGGCTGTTTAGACCTCGGGCATCAGAATAGATTCCTTTCCATCAATCTTTGCAGCTCCTCTGTAACCTCTATCCATTAGCTAATCAATATCATAGTTAGCATTTTGAAAACATGTTCATTCATGTCATAAAATTAGCAATAGGCACAAAAAAGGCATCGTAATCAGGGATTCCTGTGCATTTTGCCGTAGACAGAGTGATGAGGTGGTTTTCTGAAGTGAAGTTGTATCTATCTGCCCTTGAGTTGAAATAGGTTATGTTATATTTGAGCCACTCTGCAGCCCACTGTAGGATGAATTCTCATATTCCAAATAAAAAGCTGATTATAGATCTTGGGAACCTGTTGAAAAAAATTCTTTCCCAAATTACAGTGGAAATTTTTGGGCTTCCACTTAAAAATAGGATGTATTATGATGCAGAGTTCATCATATGTTACATATATCACAATAGTCACAAAATCTATGAAAAACACATTTTGGCCATGTATAATACCATGGTCATTTCATATTGTCTGGGGAACACATCTTGCAACACAAAGGTTACAGAGATCAAGCCTTCTCAATGTTGCATACATAAATGTTACAGCATATTACATATCATTTACTATATATTTAATCTGCAGTCTGTTTGTTGGCCACATATTGATGTATTTTCTTCATCTTCATTCATTCTTATCTTCCCATGGCGTAGCCCTCCTGGACTAGATCTCCTGCCAGAAATGTTACCCCGAAGAAAATCCATACCACTGGTGAGAGCAAGAGAGAGAGTAGGAGACATAAACAGAGAGTGAGACAGAGAGACAGAGAGCGAAAGAGAGAGAGAGAGAGAGAGAGAGAGAGAGAGAGTGGGAGAGAGGGAGAGAATGAAAAGAGAAACATATGAAAGAGGAGGAAGAAGTGGAAGAATGAAAGGGAAGAAACAAATTTTAAAAAAAGAGAAGTGGACCTGAAAAGAAAGAAAGAGAAAGAGGGAGAAAGAAACAGTGTGAGAGATATGGATGAATCTGAATCTGAATCTGAAGATAGGATAAGAAAGGGCCAGAGAAGGAGCAAGAGAGAAACAGATGGAGAAAGAGAGAAGTAGAGGAATGGGATAGGATAATGAAAGGAAGAGAGAGAGAGAGAGAGAGAGAGAGAGAGAGAGAGAGAGAGAGAGAGAGAGAGAGAGAGTGAAAGAGAGGGATAGAGCAAGAGTTACAAAGTTGGCAAAAGAGAAATGAACTTATTGATATTTTCTGTGTTGTCATTATCGTTTGTAATCATGTATTGATGTACAGTGATGGTTCTGCTTGCCTGCATACCTATTTTGTTCACAAACACACACACACACTTTTGATTTGTCTTTTAGACCTCGTCATGATGTTGTTGCATGCTCAAAGCATCAGGTTCATAGTTCATACTCATATTGTTCACCCCCCCCCCCCTGTTATATTTAAATGTCTGTGGAGTATAATTATCCTGTTTTCATGCTCTCCGTCATTTATAATTTGCCTATTATTCATATAGTCTGTCATTGCTTGTTGGAATAATGTTTGCATTCGGTAAATTCGCTACGCCCAGTGGCTTCATGATGTACATGCATGTACCAGCATGTTGTACAAATTTCACCACAGGTATCATGGGACATCATGAAAACTTTCCCAAAAAATGTTTGGAGAAAGCATGACTTATATCTCTAGTTACAGTAAATCCATCTGTAGCAATCAGGTTTTTCAAGATACATTGCAAGAATATCATAGTTTGCTTCTCTTTCATAAATTAGCATACACCCTTCTGTAGTAACAAAACAATTCAGTTTTCTCTGATTCTCAGCAGATGATACATGAAGCTGCTCTTCTTACATGCTGATTATTGTATTATATCAGTTATACTGTCTGAAATATTGGTGTGTTGTGAAATATTTTGGGACATTTTAGACAAATGACACAAGAACATATGAAATATGGGATAGTTGACTCACCTTGGAATGGATATTTGATTTATTTTTTGAAAATTGTAATTGTTTATAGATTTCTATCAGTAATAAATCATAATGTAACATACTTGTAGAAATTTTTTAATTAACATATTAATTCCCTTGAGACTGTTTATGATCAGTTGAAGGCTGGGAGGGCATTAACTTTTTCCAAATGATGTGAGTTTATGTCCTGGCTGGGAGCAGATTTATCCATATACCTGTCTAGAATAACTGTAGAGCAATAATAGGAAATACGTTATTCATATACCAAGGCCGGAATGACAGGAAGTAAAGAATTTGCATTCCAAACAGACATAAGTGAGCTGGATACTGAAATTCACATGCTCTAGTCAGGGCCACATTAGAAATCATTTAGCAGCTCTATTTAGAGATGTAATTACGTGAGAGCTGCGGAACAGATTGCTTTATTGATTGGGTGACTAGTCATGTGATGGTCATGAAAATCTATCTCTGCTCTCTATATCTTGAAGTCAGCATGGTATTTGGTGTATTGTTAGTCATAGGATATTGAAATGAGGGTAGGGAAAGGTGGATGCAAAATTTGATATCCAAAAAAAATAGCAATAAATTTATGATATTTTACATCCTGATAAGTTCAAAATCAGCCCTGAAAAACAGTTTCAACTCGTAAACAATATTAACTTGCTTCGTATGATTCCATTATGGCCTTACCTTTTCAGTAGATCCCAACTGAGGTTATCTTTTGTTGGGTTTTCAATGGATTCACAGTTTTCAAAAAGGGTAGTATGGGATGATAAAAGCTGTACTAGTTGAAAAATTTTCTCATCACCAGGGCATTATGAGGCTATTTTCTCAATGAGATTTTGACAGAATTACACACATTTTGCAGTTAAAACTCGTCCCTATTTATATTGGGCTTGGTATTTTTTCATTATTAGCTAGCATTAAAAGCTTAACACAAGTATTTATGTGATTTTGACAGAATTACACTCATTTTGCAGTTACACCTCAGCCCCAATTATATTGGGCTTGGTATTTTTTTTTTATTTGTAACTAGCATTAAAAGCCTAATGTTCGTATCAAATGTAACGATGGCATGAAGTTGAACATTTATGAGCATCTTTTCTAGTGCCGCTCACTTCAGTAAAAGGAGGATAAAGTCACGCACATCCTTTTCCCATGGGATATGGATGTGTAAAAATTCTTCCCACGTTGCCATTTGGATTGCCTCCTTAGGCTTCTAAATGTAGGTCAGAAATTGATCTCAGTTTATCATTGACAAAAAAATTAAGATAGGGCGCTGTCTACTATTTTGTGGAAATTCTTATTACACAAATGAATGAATGAAATAGTTTCATTTTTTTTTTTTTTTTTTTGCATTTAGATGTGTAAGATTTTTTTTGATAGAAAATACTTTTGTTCACGTAGTTTTTCATCAATTTTTTTTTTCATATTTTTTCATTTTGGAATCATATCTCTGTTAGGTTGTTGGATAACATTCTTTTTTTTAAATTATTGAATCATTTGTCATGTGTAAGTGCTCAATAGTTCTTGGTTTTATTTTTCTTTTACATTGCTTTTCTGTACTTGTTCTGTATGTGTCTGGTTACTTGTTCGGTTGTAGTTGTCTCATATCATTTCTGGTTCCATTTTATATCAAGTGCTCTCTTACTCCCACCCCCTCCCTCTCTCTCTTTCTCTGTCTCAAAATGATCACATTATGGTTTTTTGCCCCTACAGTACTCAGTATAGAACAAGGCCTTTGTTTGCATTCCCTTTTTCAAATTGGCTGAAATGCCTTGCCAATGGTAATATTGTTAGGATTATATAATTTGGGCTTTTTTATAGTTTCATTAAAACATAAATACAAAAATTATATCAGTAAGATTATTTTTTGTTATTGTCTGCACATGCCATCACTTTCTCAATATTTCTCCATCCCTCACTCCCTTCCTACCCCCCCCCCATTCCCTTCTCTTGCTCTCCCCCTTCTTTTCCCAAATCTCTGTGACTCTCTCCCACCCCGCAGAACTGCACTAACCACCTCTATACCTCCATATTCCTACCTCTATCATCTCTAATTACATTTCCCAAGCTATCATTTCCCCAGGCTACAAAACACCTGGATGATATCAATGTTATTGATAAGACTCCTTTTTTTTATACTGTGACCTAGTTTTCTAACCTGTTTTCTACCAGTTCCAATTTACTTTCCCTTGGTATACATCCATCATTTGTAGCTTTGTGACAAAAAAATAGTCTCAGCATCTCCTCTGTCTGCATCTTATTGCCAATACTGTATAAATCTAGATTAAAGAAATAATCTGTTGTGAAAATAGTATGTCCTTTTTAATCAGAATATCATTGCATTCCATTTTCTGCTAGTGCTCATTTCATTTCATCTTGGTATACATCCATCATTTTCATTCTCTCAAGGGGAAAAAATTAATTCTCTTTTGCCTGTTTATTATTATTAGCAGTACAGAATCAATCTAGATTACATGATGAATAAGCTGTTGCAAGAGTAGTGTATGGGAATTTGTTAGTATCTCTGAACAATACCCATTGACCTAGTTCTGCAATTCATTTTCTGCTAGTTCAAATTTTCTCATCCCCCTGATATACATCCATCATTTCCCAGCTTTCCTCAACAAAAAAAGGCAACCATCACATTTGTCTGTAAAGATATTATCAAAAAAGCAGAATAAATCTAGATTAAAGGAATATTATTCTATTGTGAATTTGTGATGGTAGTGTGTAGGAATTTGTTAGTATTGTATGTCTGAACACTTAATCCTGTGACCAATAATTTTTTTTAAAACCCATTTTCTCGTGCTTCCCTTTTACTTCGCTCATGGCATTGCATCCATCATTTCTTACTTTTTCACAACAAAACCAACAATTTTTAATGTGCTTTTGTTTGTGTAGATGATATCATAGTATAAATGTAGATTACAAGAAAAATAATTGTTTAGGATGTTATAGTGTGTAAGAATTTGGGGTTATTTTTTAACATTTATCCTTTGACCTAATTTTCCAATCTATCAAAACTACCTTTTTTCCATCTGCATGATATTTACCATTACTTGAATTAATGATTGAAAGACTTAAACAATTCATCCAATTGCACATATGGCAGATTAGAATGCAACCATTCAAAGAGAATACCAAATATCACCACTCTCCCCTTTGTCCTCTCTGTTTCTTTTCTATACACATTATTCCATAATTCATCAGATGTCAGTCTTCTTTCTTTTTTTTTCTCAATTTTGTGATCATGTGAACTTGTTTATTCATTTTTTATTCACAAGCATGTGCTCTTTTGATGGAAAAATAATTTTAACAAAGTAATGTGCAATGTTGTAGTTAAGATATGATACAAGTTTTAGTGTAACTGTATATGTATTTTATTCAAATGAGATAATGCACTCCATGATCAGGGATTTATACTTTCTCAAACGTTCATTTCAAATTGCATCATAATTTGTTCTTATAGAATTCATCTAAGATTACACATACTTCAGGTATTCATTTAACCCATTCGTGACATAGGTCCACATTTTGTGGTTTGGCCTAATATCTTTTGATGCAAAGCCCTAAAAGTCATACCAAATACATGAGCAGAAAGAGCAAAAAATTCTACACAAACTGTACCCATTTTGGTTGCGTCAATATTCGTTGTTTGATGCTGAAAATTTTTTAAAGGAAAATAAGCATTAAAATCCTTAAATTGGCAATGTGATAGAAAGTTTAAAATCACTGTTTTTCCCTGCAAATTGGCAACTTTTGGACTTCTCGTCATACATCTTGTCAATTTATATTTATTTCAGATACATGATGTTTTATAAGGAAAATGTAGCAATAAAAGAAAAATGTTGGTGTTGCCAATTTGAAGGATAAAAGCTGATCAAATTAGGCTTTAAATAATTCCTGTCACGAATGGGTTAATAAATATGCATTTCAAGGTGATCTTGGCATGATCTTTTTTGATAATCTTTTTTTTTTTGGGGGGGGGGGGGAGGGAGAGGGTAATCCTTTTTAATCTTTGACATAGGTGATGGGAGGAAATGCATCTTCTACCGCATTGATTCCTTTCGCATGTACATGTATGCCAGTTAGTCTATATCATTCAAGATAGATTATTATGGTGCTCCTTTATAAAATTATCCCATTATTTGTTGATTAGAAGGGGGAAAAAATCAGTATTATCCTTTTGTTTGTAATTTTGTGATTGTATTATTCATTCAATCTTGTCTCAATGCTCCAATATATGTTTTTGTACACCAGTCTTATATTATGCAAACCAGTTCTCAGCCTCCATTTCCAGCTTCATTTTAACTCATTTTATTTTTTCATCTATCAAACATTGTCTTTGTACCCTCCACATGCCTACATAGGAGATAGGGGTCAAGAGCTTGTGTTGGGTAAGGGATACATGTTTTAATCTCTATTTTGTATGTTTTTTAGTCATAAAGGCATTAAAGTGTACCAATCACCAAGAGATGATGTTGTCTGTTCAGAGCCAGAAGGGCATTAACTCATATCATTTTATACAGACTTGGCGCCTTTCTGGCTCCAAACAGACGACATGGTTTGTATGTTAAGGGTTCAGTGTACTAAATTTTGGCATTAGCAATGCTGCCATCTAATGACATAAGGAAACAGCTCTTATTTTTCCAACGTTGGTTGTTTTATTTTTTAAAAAATCATGGTTTTGATGATTTGATGTATGATTTCGGGAGTTTGACATGTTTTAAATAATTTCATATCTACTTTAGACTCAGAATGGAGTGTAGTCAAGACCTAGACTGTACTTGTAATTCAGGTCTTGGCCCTGGATTTAGTCCAGATAGAACATGTTACAGCAGTCCAAAATATTAGAGATGAAAAGGGCACAATTTATGACTTCACTGAAGGTAAAGGGCATCTGAAATGAAGTGAAAAAGTCTTGTGCGATAAATTTATTGTTTGTCTCTTTTTCCCTTTTCTTTATAAAGTCGTTAGCTGCTATGAAGAGACAAACTATGCCTTCAACCATGGTTAACAGGCAGTCATTGAATGACGAAGAACTGGTAAGTTTTGGTTTAATTTAAATCATTTTTCCTTCAATTTGAAAATAAATCCAATATATTAATTTTTTATGTGCAACTATTATGAAAGAAGTTTCAGAAGTCCAAGTTTTTGATTTATATCTGTGTGTCAGTACATTGGACTAGACACCAAATAAACTTCACAACTGATTATACCTCTGTGTTTTAGCAAGCAAATAATTTCTATTCCAAGTCAAAACATGCATAAAAGCATTCAAACTCTTGCCCTTGGCACAGAAATGGTTGAACTTTAATAGTGAATGTTGTTTTGATCAGTTCAAGAGTGGTAAGTATTATCCTAAAATACCTGTCTTGATTAAGAAGAGTCGATTGATAATATTATGTAGCATGTGTGATATGTTTACTACTGCATGTACATTGTTTAATCAAAAATGATTCTCTTTTTGACTATTCATCTCTTTGTTTCATTGATGTTGATAATCTATACACTTTGTGATTTCCAGTATCCTTAATTCCTCTGACCTTTTCTTGAACTCTACAGAAAAGCCACGTCTACAAGAAGACCTTGCAAGCCCTGATCTATCCAATCTCCAGCACCACGCCTCACAACTTTGAGATCTGGACAGCGACCACGCCCACCTACTGCTACGAATGTGAGGGTCTGCTTTGGGGCATCGCCAGGCAGGGTGTGCGCTGCACGGAGTGTGGGGTCAAATGTCATGAAAAGTGCAAGGACCTTTTGAATGCGGACTGCTTACAGCGTGAGTATTGCTTATTAGGAGTATGTCGGAACACACTGAATTATTTACGTGATTGTTAAAAACAGGGTAATCTATCCCATCTGGTAGGGAACCAAGCAAAAAGAAACATCTCTCTAACATTTTAGTTCACCCCAATCAAGATAATCCTCATATGACAGACTTACCAACTTGATATTGCATGGAAAGTGTCGGAAAGAGACAGTTAAAAAATTGATGCATTTGACATAAAGTAGTCTAATATTTGGCTCACTAATGAACTACATAAAATTCCCGTAGCAAAAAGCATTTAGATGTCAAATTTTTAAAGGTTTGACAAAGGAAAGTGAAAATGATGGAAAGTGTGCCCTGAAATTTCACCCTAGAAATTTGCTCCCTTCCCTATTTTGTTTCATTCGTGCACCCTCTCCTTTATAATAATTGTTTTTCATGTTCAAATGGCTGAAAGTGACCTTTAACCTTTGACCCTTTATCCATTATCCAAAGAGCAATCCATTTCAACCATCCAAAAGTCATAGCATGTTTAACCCATCTCAACATGCAATCCAAATTTGAACCTCATTTCCAAAGCAGCATTGATTCCCCAAAACATGAACTAAATCACAAATTAAACAAAGAAGGAACATTGAAATGTGTTTGTCAAGTATAATGTTTCATTGTTCTATATGTGAAAGTGTTGGCAATTGGTTTGATTTGATGATAAAATAGTTTTGAACATTATATTGAAATAATTCTGTTGTAAATCAAGTAGACCATTCAAAAGCGCCTCCCTTTCTGTACTCATGCTTTTAAACAATAATACAGACATTTCTGTTATGTTCTGTCAGCGATAAGTTGATTTTTATTCAGGATTGAAGCTAACATTTTAAATCTTTATTAGAATCGAGATGGCATCTTTCATAATAATGTAACTAAATGTTAATCCTTATATGTTCCTCTGTTAAAACCTATAGTAATGCTGAAAGATATAACCTTTGCCACTGAACTAACTGTAATTACATAATGATTGTCCATCTCTAATTCAGATTTTGTTATTCTAGTTTGACTAACCAGTATAAATATTTTAGGTATATTGATAGTTTAAAATGTGATAGGTACCTTGTTGCATATTCATGTGTTCTTAAAGCTTGTTTGTGTTATATTGTGTGATTTGTGTTTGATTTTTTTTTCTTCGAAGAAATCATTGTAAAATCATCATTATGTTGCAACACCATCCCTCGATTCAAACTTCAAAGTTCTTTAAGGTGAAGTACAAGATGGGACAGTAGTTCAGGAAATGCATGATTTAATTGTTTATTTCATGTACATAATGTGCTTATTAGAGTATTAAAAGGAACTCCATTAAGAGACAAAATCGACAACTTTGGCCTACCTCTCTTATTCTCCCTTTAAAAAAAATCTGTTTAACTGGGATTTACTTCCTCAAAGAACTGCACTATTGTCACTTAAATCTTTGGACTTCAAGGATAGATAGATTTAAAATCATGCCATTAATACCACTGAAATATGGATAAAATGGTCCGGAAAGCAGCATTTTAATTCCTGGGTAAAACATTTTGATCTTATGTGTTGTATCTAAAAAATTTGAAAATGATTTATGACCCAGGTATATTGTTTTAACCTCAAAGCTTCCCATCACTATTTTCATAGGTACTTAGCATCACTAAAATGTATAAAATCAGTCATGCGCTAAAAAGTAAGAAATTTGCATCCAACATCATACCCTTTGTACAAGAGTGTAATACTAATACATAATCTCCCAACCCATCTTTGTATGTGTCTGTCATTTTTACAGTTTTCATGACAAAGAAGAGCAGTAAGTTAATTCTAAACTGTGTTTTCATCATAATATCTCTAGAGTCTTGTATTTTTTCTCTGCTTGGTTCTATGACACGTGCTCTGGCGACAAAGGCTCTGCACTCTGTTTTCTTGACGAATAAAATGCTGAACTTTGACCCGTGACTATTATACTACTATTTCTAATCCTGACCCTTACCCCAAACTTAACATAAAACCCCAAATTTTGCCATCCTGACCCATTGTTTTTGATGAGATAAAACCAGGAGCAGTTGTCGCTGGAGAAATGTCCGATCACTCTCTGCTTGCGCTACAGCTTTCTCTTTCCTCTCTGAAAAATCTGTGACCCTTGACCTCACCTCAAGTGACCAATCACGTTCCATGTCTCTGACCTTCCATGTCATTAGAGTAAATATGATTTTACAATCTTTTCAATTTGATTTACAATCACACAGCTTTAAAATTTTCCTCACCCATTTGATGATAATGTTTTTATAATTTTCCTAATAATTTTCTTTTGATATTTTGACTTTTTTTGAACAGTGGCAAACTTTCTATCCTTTTAACAGTATTTTTTAGAAACTGTGATTTTTTAAAATTATGATTATCATCATAATTGTTACTCGTTGCTCTTTTAGGGGTGCATGAAAATTATAATTTAAACAAACTGATAAATTTTTGAAGTGTAAATTGTTACAATTGTAATGTATACATCACAAAGGAAACAATTTAAATTATTAAATTGAGAAATGTGATGAAAATTGATTTCTAACCAGCAATGAATAATTGAAATTTCCTGTGTCATTGTGTGTGCATTGATTATACAGACCGAGCTAGGTGCGCATCCGATATGATGATGGAAGGTAGAGAACAAACGTGATTGGTTCATTAGCTTTCTCATGCCCCTCCTCCTTTCCTAAAGACATGCCTCCTTTGCACCTTAGCCACACCCCTTCCCCCAAAAAAGCAAAAATCAAACTACTCCATGATGCTGTAGAATTTTATATGCTTTTTTTCTTTCTGAACTTAGTTTGATCCCTCTCTAGAAATAATGTGCATTTGAGTTACAATTTCTTTGACTAATTTTTGTAATTTATGTCCTGAAATTACTATCTTCAAAAAGGCATAAATTTGGACTTTACAGGATATTCCTTCCCAATATTTGCATGTGTGTGATTTTAATGAAAATGATAATGGCCTGTTGTGTCAAGATACCTTCACAAATGTTGCATTTGGGAATACATCAATGGGATTAGGAATGTTTCATAATTGATAATTGAAAGTGAGAAATTATTTGCAAGTATTCTATTGTATTGAGTAGGGAAGTTGAGTATGCCAGAATAAAGTAATCATTTTTCCAGTATGACTTATTAGGTGACTGATTTTAATGTTCCTGCCTTCATCAGTTTCATTTTAGATATATTTTAGTGTAAGGGGTATCCTTTTTTTCTAATAATCAGATAGTGTATCCAATTATTTTCTTATTTTCCACTTTAATGGTTCTTATGATTTCCTGCCTAGTTCTTTGGCTGTATGTGATGAATTATTAATTTTAATATGGAGTGTGCTCTTGCCTGTCTCTTGCTTTAAAGCCTCTGAAAGTATATCTTATGCTCTTATTTTTATGTATGCCATCATTTCATTTTTTTTTAGAGTTGATTTCAGTTTCATTGTTTTATGCATTTTCTTATTTTTTGTGTGTGATCTAAGAATGATTTTGTCCTGCAATGGTTGAATGTTACCAGAAATTCTGCTTTGTTATTGTTGTAAAGACTGTTGCTCATTTTTTACTTTTGTTGATTATGTTTTTCTTTAGGAAAGTGTTCATTAATTCTACATTTGAATGTTCACCCATTTTTTTTGTCTTTTTGAATAATTTGATAGATATAATTTTGATTTGATTTTAATTTGATTTTGAAAGGATATCTGTTTTTAGTGTATTTTGGATTTGATGAATGAATATTTCTTTTAAAAGCTGTGATAAACGCTTTTTCATCAATATCAACATGAATTTGATTGCCAGTATGAGAATGTAGCAAAATATATATTTTTGTCAGTTCTTACCAAATTTTGTTATGATTAATTTTAGAAGTCTGAAAGTTGAATTTCTGTTTAGTGAATTATCATTGGATGCATTTTTTGGATTGCAAGCTTCAGTTGAACTGTAAAATATCTTAAAGATAAAAAAGTGCTTAATTTCTGCCTATAGGTCTAATATCTGTAGCAGATCATGGACCCTTCCCCTGTAAATGAAAAGAAAACTTACTACCTGATCCATAATTGAAGAGTTTGTATGCAAAAGGGGTTAAATCCACTTTTGATGAAAATTGAGTTACTGATATCAGAACATGGTTCAACCGGGTACCTGTCTTTTGAACAAAACTATTAAGCTAAATTTTCAGAGCACTCATGAAAACAATCACATTCTAATTTCACTTTTCTGTACACGCCTGTATGAAATCTGGCAAACAAATGCATTTTACTCTGAAGTTACAATAGTGGATCTAACCCTGCTTGCATACAAACTCTTCAATTACAGACATGAATGGTTGGCACAGACTATCAACATTCTATTCTCAACCCACGCAGAATAAAGTTATGGGCCCATAGTGACCACCATCACTGCTATAAGCATGGTAGCAGTGAAGACATGTGCAAGAATGATAATCATTAATGTTTTTACTGTCTACTTACTCTCCGAGCTTGTGAGACGGATGATGAATTGCAGCCTTGTTGGTTTGTCCGAGCTGTTCACCACCTGGCAATGATTCCTGCTGTCCTCTTTGGTAAAGGGTCGGCTGAGAAAGAGGCAGAACGTCATCGTGATGATGGCTTTGACATAGTCATGGTCGTTAACGACGAGGTAGATTGGGAGGAGGATGATGAGGAGGGGGCGACTATGGATGCAATGAGTGTAGACTTTGCCCCTGCAGGTGTTGCTTTGGACGATGGTAAAATATACAGGATTTTGGTGGTGGTGGGAGCGACTTGAAAAATCTTGCTTCTTGGCTGTAGCCTCCATGGTTGGCTTTGTAGAGCTCTTCATTGTAGACACTGAAAACAAAAAAGAAATCATGCAACATGGATTTCCCTTTTCCAAAGGTCTTCTTCATTGCACAAATGGTCAAAATACTAAATGTTATCTTGTTTCAAGGGCTCTCTTCTTTCAATTGGTCTTTCTGTTTTGAAATCTTCCATTTCTGATATGCAATTCTTCTTCTATTCTTACCATCATTCTCTCTCACAGTCTTTTATCCATAAAATCTTTTTAAAAAAGTATGCACAAGGGTCCTCTCTGCTTGGAAAGAAATTCCTGGAGGCTTGCCATCCTGCAATGGAAATGAGATCACCCAGCTTCTAAGATAGCAGTTACTCTAAAATCCATCCATCAGTCTGCTTCACGGTAGTTTTGGCTATTAGAATCTTGCATGAAAAATCTGTTTTGACCCATACCCTTTTGGGAACAGCTTGGTCCCTAGGAATGAGAGAATTCAGTAGTCGATGGGTTATAATGTCAATGAAAATTATGTTTTTGCCCTTCTCTATTAAAGCTAAGAGATAAATTGTGATATACTTTTTATGTGAAGATGCTTTTCTCATACATATAAAACAGATGAAATGTATGTCTTTAAGCATGAGAGAATTTCATCTTTATTCAAACTGGCCCAGGAAAAATGCAACCCCTGAGATCTGTTAATTTCAATAAAATCATTTGTACTGTGTCATTATTTTTTTCTTGTATTGGATAAGAAATTCCCTTCTGTGTAAAATGACACCAAGATCTCAGTATTGGAAATGGCATTTCAATTTTACAGCTATTACTATGAGGCATTGTTATTTTGATTATTGCAATATTATCATAATTGTCATCACAGCCTTCACTATCGTTATCATCATCTATGCCACTGTCACTATCATCACCATAATAACAATAAGCACCATCTTCTTCATCATAATCATCATTACCCTTATCACCATCACCTTTACTACCATCTTTATCACCGTTATTTTCTTCTTCTTCTTCTTCTTCTTCTTCTTCTTCTTCTTCTTCTTCTTCTTCTTCTTCTTCTTCTTCTTCTCCTTCTCCTTTTTCTTCTTCTTCTTCATCATCATCATCATCATCATCATCATCACCACCACTACTACCACTGCCACCACCACCACCACCACCATCATCATCATCATCATCATCATCATCATCATCATCATCATCATCATTATCATCATCACCACCACCACTACCTCTACTAATACCACCACCACCATCATCATTACCAATGTCATCAACATCACTTTGGTTCTTGTTTTGTTTTCTTATCACAAACTTTAGCTATCATTGTCATCATTTCTATCTCGAATGGATGATTGTGAATGTTGTTTTTTTTTTCATATATATTCTTCTCCTTAACATTTCATCATCACGCAGTACGAAAGGTACAATCTTATCCTCATTTGGGTTAGTGGAAATTTGATGTCCTCTGGTGCTGTGTACAACTCTGGATTTTTTGAGGGCTTCTCTGATCTGTAACCTTTGTCTTGTATGAGAGAAAAACCAAAGCTTTCTTGGCCTTTTTGCCTATTCATTTTTTTTTTCATAGGATTTTCTTTTGGTATTCGCTGGCGATCTAGTGATTCCTGTTGGATATTCCATCATATATTTCATGTTTTGGGGGATGACTGGAATTTCATCTTTCTAATTCTTATGTATTTGAGTATTTGCTTATGTTAGGAGCCAAAAGTGTATAAGCCATTATGATGGTTTTTCAATCCTTCTACTTCTGATGTGACACTTGGTAATGATCTTCTTAGAGTGTGCTGGAACATTAGCTAATAGGTATTATCTCCATTTCATCATTCCTCAGAATTTGTTTTACCCCTCTTTTTCATGACCTAGGATTTACAGTTTCGCTTATTCAATAATAGGGATGCTTCATTAAAGATGTTACAATTTTATTTGTTCCGAACTAGTATATCTGATCCTCTCTGGTAAATGAGATGTTTTTTTTCTCTTGATAGTATATTTGTTTTGCATGAAAATGGAAGAATTTTTTTTGAAGACTTACAGAGGGTGCTTATTGTTTTTCAATTATAACATATTGCAAGAAATGCTTATTACCAAAGCCCTTCCCACTGTTTTTGCCTAGAATGCCAATTAGAATTATGATCAATGCTTATTATAGAAGATTGCTACTTACATAATATCAATAAATATTTGAGCTGGTAATATTTGCAAATGTTTTTTATATATTGTGATGAAAATATTTTCTTTGTATTCTGACATTTCTTCATTTTCTTGTGGTATTGTCATTTTTTTGTCTTAACTTTCAGTTACTCTCTCTCTTTTGTTTTCAATGTCTGTTCATTTTGTATTTTCAGTACTGTTGATGTCACCCTATTTTTCTTTTCCTGCTTTCTATTGTTATAGGTGAAAAAGAAGATTTCCATATTTAATTCCCACTGGGCTGTATGTGGGAGTGATCTGCTAAATAATTAGATCTTAGACCTTCTTGCTCATTTCCTTCATCGGAAAATTGTAGCTCTAGGGAATTTTGCTCATATTCTTTTGATAAATATCCTCTGAGTAGTAAAATGTACTGCCATTGTCCTTCCTATTTCACATGGAGCTTATTATTCATTCAATAATGATAAAATACGTCATGGAAAAGGGTGACGTTCGTTATTCCGAAGGTTCGTTAGTCCGAAAATTAAATAAGGTTCGTTATTAGCATTTTCTATACTTCACCAAAACAAGGTTACTCTGTACTCCAACTCAGTTATGTCAGTCATCAGTCTTCTCTAATTGCAAGATTTTTTAGCCTGCCCTACTTTGACAAAAGGAATCAAATGACAAAAGTGACATTTCCTGTAAAAGAGCAGAATGTATCTATCATTTACGCTGATGTCAGTGCAGAACCGTTATGATGTCTTGCCTTACATATCTCTTAGCAGAATGAGTGCTCATGCATAAAATTTAGCCTCGAAGAAGAGCACACTAGGTAAAATGCAAAAATATCAGGAGCTCGAATTTGCTTGATGTCACTTGCTACCTTTTGTCAAAGTAGGACAGAAGACACTGTCTGTCATAGGGTTACTATAGTTTGGTTAGATCATGATAAAATTCTTCATGTGAGTATGTGAAATGAAGAGTGTATTCTGTGATTTACACGATTTATATGGATTATGATTAATTTACTAATGCACGAGACTTTGATTTAGAGAGGATTTGAGATATATCCTGATTTTGTTCTGTTCATTATTGCACAAACTTTTCTCTTTGAGAGTGTGTTGGAAAAGTGTACTCTTTGCTTTATGTGAATTATATTTTTAAATTTTTATCGGACACGCAGGAGCGGCAGAAAAAAGTTCCAAGCATGGGGCAGAGGACAAGACCCAGAATATTATCATGGCAATGAAAGATAGGATGAAGATACGAGAAAGGAACAAACCAGAAATATTTGAGATGATTCGGTAAGATATAACAAACCAGAAATATTTGGGATGATACAGTAAGATATAACAAACCAGAAATATTTGAGATGATTCGGTAAGATATAACTTCAGACAGTAATCCATGCTGCCACATGTGCTGGAATGCTCCCTCCTGAGCAGAGAAGGTGCACACATTGTGTGGGGGCAAGCCTGAATCCGATGACCAGGGTAATGATATTCTGTAAAGCGCTTAGACATGTCTCAGAGAGATGTATTAGGCACTATATAAATGCAGAATATTACATACATGTATGATATTGTTGGAGGAGTGATCCTCATTTTATTTTAAAACCTTCACACTCCTATCATGAACTGCAGATTCCTCTCTTTTTTTTTTTTTTTACTGAAAAGCTTTGTGTAAAAAGCACAAAAAGTATAGTTTGCATGTATTTCTCATTTTGTCGCAGATTTTCCATATTTCTGTTGTGAAATTAGTGGTTTACAATTTTAGTAACCCATATTAAGATGATAATTGACAAATGTTGGAACAATAAAAAGAAAAGAAAAACTAATGCTGAGGAATTATGCAAAAGAAGCACTCTAATCTTTGTGTTAAAAGGTTTCATTGTTAGTTGTTTTTCAAAGCAAATAGATTATATACAGTACAATTACAAACAGATTGACGATTGGATCAAGCACAGCCTATGGCTGCAAGAAAAGGAAGAAGAAAAAATTCAGATTGAGTAAAGTGAGTTTTGCTGTGAGGTATTTGAACATTGAAAGTTCAAGTTCAAGTTCAAGTTTTTATTTCAAATTCCATAAAAAATAGCACTGATTGAATACATATACATTCAACACAAAGAAAAAAGGGACATTAAATAAAATTTACAGAGTAATGATAATTGATTAGGAATTTGGGTGTAGCCAAAAAAGCCGGATGGCTTGTCGATTACTTATAACTTATAACTAGTTTCCTTGTTTGTTACAAAGTCCTGCATGTGCAACACTGACCTTGTATTCTATGATGGCCATCCTTATGTCGTAATAGAATACAAGTGTGGTATTGCACGTGCAGGAATGTTTGAGAAACATGGAAAGAAATGAAGCCTATTTAAGAATTCCGTGAATTTTCTCCATCTTGTTTGTCACAAATAAAATTTACAGAGTAATGATAATTGATCAGGAATTTGGGTGTAGCCAAAAAAGCCGGATGGCTTGTCGATTACTTATAACTTATAACTAGTTTCCTTGTTTGTTACAAAGTCCTGCATGTGCAACACTGACCTTGTATTCTATGATGGCCATCCTTATGTCGTAATAGAATACAAGTGTGGTGTTACACGTGCAGGAATGTTTGAGAAACATGGAAGGAAATGAAACCTATTTAAGAATTCCGTGAATTTTCTCCATCTTGTTTGTCACAAATAAAATTTACAGAGTAATGATAATTGATCAGGAATTTGGGTGTAGCCAAAAAAGCCGGATGGCTTGTTGAGTACTTATAACTTATGTTTCCTTGTTTGTCACAAAGTCCTGCAGGTGCAACACTGAATGGTATTCTGTGATGGCCATCCTTATGTCGTAATAGAATACGAGTGTGGTGTTGCACGTGCAGGAATGTTTGAGAAACATGGAAAGAAATGAAACTTATTTAAGAATCCATGGATTTTCTCCACCTAACCACTGACTTTTCTATACGTAGTATAAGTAGGAGCATTAAGATAGCTTGCATGCTGAAGCAAATCCTGGAATGGGCAGGGTGTTAGAATTTCTGATACGGCTTTTTTGTACGGTTTCCTAGCTAAATAACTGATATTCTGCTTCAGTATAATTCCTTATCAGTCAGATATGACTTCTCATGTCATACACACCCTCTGAGAATCCATTATAGCTTGCGTGCACTTATTTGTCGGCTACGACAGTAGTGATGAAAATTTCCTCTCCCAACATTGTGGCTTGCAGGGAGGTTTTCAACACGCCACCTCAGGCCCACTCGGGGCACATGAAGGCGGTCAAGCAGTCGGTGCTGGACGGCACGTCCAAGTGGTCAGCCAAACTTGCCATCACTGTGGTCAGCGCTCAGGGTCTCATAGCCAAGGACAAGACTGGGACGAGCGACCCCTACGTCACTGTCCAGGTGGGCAAGGTCAAGAAACGGACGCGTACCGTCCAGCAGAACCTCAACCCGGAGTGGAATGAGAAGTTTTTCTTTGAGTGCCACAACTCCTCAGACAGGATCAAAGTCAGAGTATGGTGAGTAATGTACCCCCTGAAACTTTGAAATTAAAATTTTGGTGTAGTATGTAGTGTCAATACTTCTCTGACAGAATTAAAATAAGCATATTTTTAGTATTATCAACCCTAAAATTTTAGATTATGATATTGGTTGTGAGCAATACCAAAACTCAGAGTAGAAATGTTGTTTCTCTGGAGTCGGGCTAACTCGGACCAGGGACAACTTGGTCCCGCTGCAAATACGGGTCCGGGTTGTCCTGGCATGAATTTTTTTTAATGAAGTATTTTTAGGGTTAGGGTTAGGGTTAGGGGTTAGGGTTAAGGTAAGGGTAAGGTAGGGTTTAGGATTAGGGTTGGAGTTAAAGTTAGGGTATGCCTGGACAACTCAGCCCCGTATTTGCAGCGGGGTCAAGTTGTCCCTGCGTCCAAGTTAGCCCGGAGTTGTCCCGGCATGAATTTTTTTTTAATGAAGTATTTTTAGGGTTAGGGTTAGGGTTAGGATTTAGGGTTAGGATTAGGGTTAGGATTAGGGTTAGGGTAGGGTTTAGGATTAGGGTTAGGGTTAAAGTTAGGGTATGTCTGGAACAACGGCCCCGTATTTGCAGCAGGGCCGAGTTGTCCCCAGGTCCGAGTTAGCCCGGATCCGTTTCTCTTTGAGTGCCCCAGCTTCTCAGACATGACCAAAGTCTGTTGATTAATGTAAGACAGGTCCATTTCAATCTTTGCCGATGGCTTACATGTATGGCAGAGTGACCTAACTTTGCGCAGGTCCAAACTTCGCGCAGGTCCAAACTTTGCGCAGGTCCAAACTTCGCGCAGGTCCAAACTTCGCGCACAGGGCCATATCTCAAAAACTAGAAAAGATTGTGAAAAACTGGTAGCACCAACGGAAAGATCACCCTAAAATTACCGTGGAAATTACTTTCCTTTTGAAAGTAGAGAAGGAATTTTGAAATTATGAATGAAAAATTGGCAAATTTTGCAGCGTTGTGCGTTTGTTCTGACAAAAACTGGACTTGTCGACAAGGGTCTAGAATTCCTCTTTTCGACAGACGATGTCATCGAAATTGTAAGTAAAATGGGGTATCAAATTATTCATGGCATTTTTGCATTCCTAGTAATGCAATTATCTTACCTTTTATGGATCTCTATTTTGTATTAATCACTTGAAAACTGGCGTGCGCGAAGTTAGGCCTCGGTATTTTTGTAACACTTTTCCAGGTCCAGAGCGGTGTGATACGACATCAAATTTTGTGATCGCGATATCTCGGGAATTCTTCGTAAATAACATGTTCTTCCTGCGCCCATTTGAAATCTAAAACTTTGTTTTGCCTTTGGTGTCATTTAAATCAGAATAATTTTTGGTAAAAATTGAGAAATTATGGATCAAAAATGGCCTTCATTAAAAAATTAAAATGTGCGCGAACTATGGTCCCCCCATCACATATTGCTGAACAGTCTGTCTCACCCACATTTGTCCCTCTCCACTTGGTTGTGTGAAGTAGGAATCCAGCAGTGCTGGATACAAAACCATTATAGGTAGACCAGCATCTATACTGATGAGGCTACCCTTGGTAGTTAAATACCATTTTATTGTCATCATGATTGTAACTTTTACAGCATTGTGAAAGTCAGGATCATTTGCATTATACAACCTTACCTGACATGTACTACATTAATGCGATATCATATTGGTGCAGTTTTTCTTGGCAGTTTAAATCTTTTATATGCCACTTAAATCATATGCCTGTGCCACAGTATATTTCTCAAGGAGTAGGTTTACCAACATCTTTAGGAGTAGATTTATTAACATCTCAGGGTTTATTAGGCAATTTCAATTATTTTTGTGGATAAAGATGATCATCACGTGGCTAATTAACCCGTTGAAAACTCCAGATAACTCAGGCGAGGGTCTCTGGCAGATGCCTTTCATACTGGACATAAAATCATACACAATGGGTTAAGACCATGAGTGAGTTATCATTTAGATCCGTTGTAATGCATATGGAAAATCCTTTTGTCTATTGTTTTCCTATTATTGTGCCCATTGGCACTTGTGGCATGATACTGTTGTGCTGATTTGCACTCGTGGCAAACAAAAAGTTAAAGCAACGTGTGTGAACAGGACTTTTAGTGAGAACACACCCAACATCATTCATCTTTAATTGATTGTGGCTTCTACATCATATGTCTTCAACTAGATTAATTCTGCTTTTATTGTGAACACACCCAACATCTTTAATTGACTTCTACGTCATATGTCTTCAACTAGATTAATTTAGATCCGTTGTAATACATATGGAAAATCCTTTTGTCTATTGTTTTCCTATTATTGTGCCCATTGGCACATGTGGCATGATACTATTGTGCTGATTTGCACTCGTGGCAAACAAATAGTTAAAGCAACCTGTGTGAACAGGACTTTTAGTGAGAACACACCCAACATCATTCATCTTTAATTGATTGTTGCTTCTACGTGATATGTCTTCAACTAGATTAATTTTGCTTATGTGAGAACGTGGTGTAATTAGCAGTTACTAGTCTGGCAGTAGAAGGCTTCACAGTACACCATGTATTCTTTCTTGGAAATGAGTGTGGTCCTGAAAAGGACTCTCAATGTTTCAGTAAGCATGCATGTTCTTACCATCCTCATTTCTTCTGAGGACAGTAAGAACGTGCTTATTGAAACGTTGAGAGTGAGTAGGTCTGTTTCATGACCACGGTACGTCATGTATTCTTTCCAAGAAAGAATACATGACGTACCGTGGAGCCTTCTACTGCCATATGTTCTACCACCATGGAAACCTTCAAAAGACATTTACCAGTCGAAATCTGTTTGATAATAAGTGGTCATCTCCTCATAAACCTTGTCTCATTCTTAGGGATGAAGATGATGACTTGAAGTCCAAACTCATGCAGAAGTTGACAAGAGAGTCGGATGATTTCCTTGGCCAGACAATTATTGAAGTGAGAACGTTGAGCGGTGAAATGGATGTCTGGTACAATCTAGGTAAGTACATGCATACTTTCAGGACAGTGCTTTCCCTGTCAAGAAACTGCATTGATGATGATGATGAAGAAGACTTCTTGTAAAGCCCTGGTATCCACCTCAGCTGGGTGCTCATGGCGCATTGAAGCTACATATTTTTAAAGTTTCATTCAACATCCAAAGCATTTGGAGACACTTTTTTCAGATTTGAAAGTTCCTGTTGAAATACCCTTTCCATTGTACAAACAGAACCCTTGTGAACATTAATTTTCCATTCCTGGAATATAGTTTCTTTGCTTATAATTTGATTAATATTGCATTCTTTCATACAGTCTATGGAATGTGAATTTAAATTTGAAATTCAAACGTGAATTGAAATCCGTAATCATTGTTCTTATACTGACTTTGATTTTCAGAGAAAAGAACAGACAAGTCAGCAGTCTCAGGTGCCATCAGGTTGCATATATCAGTGGAAATCAAGGGAGAAGAGAAAGCTGTGGCCCCATACCATGTACAATACACCTGTCTTCATGAGGTGAGCATCAATCTGCCGGTTGTAATCACTAAGCACCGGTACATATCCCACTCCTGCCACCACACTACGAAATTATACAAATATTGGGTTATGGATTTGACTGCCATGACTGCCATCAGGTATAAATCAGTGGAAATCAAGGAATAGGAGAAAGCAGTGGCCACATACCATGTACAATACACTTGCCACCATGTGATGAGGTTAAGACTGGGTTTAAGTCACATTTCTAATTTTGCGGTTGTGAATATTAACAGGGGTGAAAGGGAATACCGCAATATTACAGTAATATTACCTTATTTCCCCTGTAATATGAATGGTGTCCACACAAAATGCGCATCAGTAATATTGCGGTATTGGCTAATATGAATTTTGCTTACGATGTGGGTAAATATCCCACCGCTGCCACCCCTCATTTGACGAATCTACAAATGTTACCTGTTTTAAGGGAAATAGACTGAGCCATTGCTTTGCAGTGGCCATGAAACCATGCTGTGCTCCTAGATAGAGTCAAGAATCATGACAGTCTTGAAGTTACATTGATCAAAAGCGCTTCTTTAGCATCCATCTCACTTCTGTGTTATTGCAATTCTTCTCTGCTTCCTCTCCTCATTATCCTCTCAGAGTCTAAATTTGCCACATTTGTTGTATAAGTCAAAGAAATAAACTAGCCAGAATCAAACCATGTTTGATGTTCTCTTGAATCCAGAACCTCTTCCACTTCTTGAGTATGAAGGAAGGAGGTCAAGTCAAGCTTCCATCGGCCAAGGGCGATGATGCCTGGAAGATCTACTTTGACGAGACGGCCCAGGAAGTGGTGGATGAGTTTGCCATGAGATATGGCATCGAGTCCATCTACCAAGCTATGACGTAAGTCTACCATTGACAGTTAGCATTGAATTGGGGTCATGAAATTTTATCTCTCACTTCTAAGCTCTTTAGTACTACATTGAATGTTGGGATGAAAAAGGAAAGAAAATGCCATTGACCTTTAAATGTTGAAATCACCAAAGGACAAAGACTTACAGGGAAAGTCCAAATAAAATGTACCGATACAGAGACTTTGATAAAATGGCCAAGATGATAAAGCGTTTGAGATTAATGCTTGTTTCAGTGAATTTGAAGGTTTTTCTATTTTGTGCCTCAATTTGTTTTTTCAGACACTTTTCCTGTCTTTCATCTAAGTACATGTGCTCAGGCGTACCAGCCGTTATGAGTACATTACTAGCCAATATCAATGCCTTCTACGCACATACCACAGCATCCTCGGCTGTCTCTGCCAGTGACAGATTCGCAGCATCCAACTTTGGGGTAAGTAAGATGCCGGGGATACCATTTGTTATTTGCCATTTCAGTTTAATGTTACACCGTCTTTCCTTTGTATCGATTCAAGAGCTGTCATTGTAGGACTTAGAGATGTGAGTGTGACTTGAATAGGAAAATTATTGCATACTCTCTTAATCATGGGTTCGTGTGAACATGACCTGACTGGATTATTTTACTGAAGGCATTTTCTTTGCAGATTATAGGTGAAGCAAATTTGAACATGACATGGCTTTAGGTATAGCTTAGCAAAACAGCATAGTGCAAAAAGACACGTAAAGGACGCAAGATGCTTATTGTCATATGCATTTTTCACATTCCAGATGTGTCTTTATGCACTAGTTCATTTTCCTATGCTACCGTATTTATGTAAAGTTTTGATGAGAGGAACATTCTGTGAAGATCTTAAGTAGATGTGGGTGTGACCTGACTCTGCTGTAATTGAATCAGGGATTCATACTGCGGAGGCCATAGAAAGAGGTGAACAAGATTTCACATGATATGTATAGCACACGCCCATTTGAAATACTTTCCAGGTCAAATTACCTTCTCTTTTTGCACAGCATCTCTTTATGAAACATAAACTCGCTATAATTTGTTGTCTGTGTTTTCATGTCTTCACATAGATTTTATTATTCCCTTTAATACATTTTCTGTCTGCAGAAAGAGAAGTTTGTACGCCTTCTCGATCAACTCCATAATTCGGTCCGGATAGATCTCAATTCATACAGAGTAAGTAATATAGTTAAATGATATTGCAAGTTTCTCTTTAATCCCAATATGCTAAGGATATGGATAAAATCTTGAAATAACTTTTCAAGAATTTTTTTCGTTAAGTAATCTTGTTCAAACACTTTAACTTTTGGAACCTTTAGTTTTCAAATCATTCATCTTCTCTTTGTATCTCATTCTCTTGAGTATCTTTGCATTTAAAAATGAAGCAAATGCCCATCAGTTATTTTATCTATTTCTCTTAATTTTTTGCTTGACAGAATAACTTCCCTGCAGACACCCCAGATAGACTTGCTGACCTTAAGTCTATGGTGGACCTCCTAACCAGTATTACATTCTTCAGAATGAAGGTATGCAACATGATATAAAGCAGGGTAAAAAAAATACTTTTTTTTTCCCCACAGGAACTATTCTCTGAAAACATAGCTTCCACAGACAAATTTACAGAAGCTATTTCTGAGCCCAAGGAAGCTATTTTAAAGACTGTATAGTTTGAAGACTAGTTACATTGAAGCGAGCGATTACTGGTATCATCTTTGATCATTACAGTACTGATCCTTACCATGCAAGCAAAAGTCGCTACCCTTATTCCGTTTTATACTATGCATTGCGCTTTCGTTTACGCTAGCGTTAAGTGCTAGCTTGCTCCAGCCAATTGATTTCAGTAATTACTGAAAGTGAAACAGAAAGCAAGGTAAGAAATGTTAATTCTGCTGCTCCTAGATCACGATTTGTGAATTTATTGCTTATTTTCAGAGCTGAAGCGAGAGCAACTCTGAAGAAAATGGTCGCCCCAAAGGTTTGGGTTTTAAGGATTTTAGGGGGGTTACATGAGCTCCATCGAGGGCAAAATTGCCCATCTCCCCTGGGTATATCTTACCCTGATATAGAGTCTTCAGCTCAAAGAGCGAAGATTACAAGTGTCCATTCAGATTTGCTTAAACCTTCCATAGTTACTGACTGTTTTGAATAGGACAATGACTCCTTCAAAAGAAGGCAAGAAAAAAGGGCGCAAGTTTCAATGATAATAATAATAATAATATAAAACATTTATTTGGCGCTTATTACAGGTGTTTCTAAGCGTACTGTTTTCTGTCTATAATTTAATACCAGGAATTGAAATCAAATACATACAAAAATTATATAAGTAACCTTAAGCAGTTCAGAATATATGTGCTGTTCTATACAGTATCTGATGTGGAAATGATAAGGAACTATGTTGGGGCAGTTTATGTGGAGATGATACACACTATTTCTCATGGTACAGTTTGATCCTCAGGAAATCAATAATTCTTTGGACTGCTCCACTAAATGAAGGATGGCTTCTAATATCAGTGAATGCTCTTTGTGGGAAATGCTCTACAAGTCGGGCATTAAAAATGAAATCTGGAAAATGAAAGGAATTGGGTCATGAAACCATATTTTTATCAATGTATTTTTATCCATTGTATCTTATTATCTGATAACCTGAACCCGTCATAATGTTGTATCTATAATAGGTGCAAGAACAAGCCAGTCCACCTAGAGCTGCCTCAGTATCTGGAAAATGAAAGAAATTGGGTCATGAAACCATATTTTTATCATTGTATTTTTGTCCATTGTATCTTACTATCTGATAACCTGAACCTGTCATAATGTTGTATCTATAATAGGTGCAAGAACAAGCCAGTCCACCTAGAGCTGCCTCAGTATCTGGAAAATGAAAGGAATTGGGTCATGAAACCATATTTTTATCATTGTATTTTTATCCATTGTATCTTACTATCTGATAACCTGAACCCGTCATAATGTTGTATCTATAATAGGTGCAAGAACAAGCCAGTCCACCTAGAGCTGCCTCAGTGGTCCTGGGTTGTGTCAAGGCCTGCTTACAATCCACCTATGACTACATCAGGGATAACTGCTTTGAACTGTACCAACGCGAGTTCCAACCGGATCAACCGATCAAACAACCTGACCCGGCCGATGACCCTAACGGACCCCGAAGTCTGGACTTCTGGACCAAGATGATATCCCTCATCGTGTCCGTCATCGAAGAAGACAAGACCACCTACACTTCTGTGCTCAACCAGTAAGTTAGTTGTTTCTTCTTTGTTAAGGCACTGCAATTAAATGGGAAAATGAGTAATTTCTGTAACTACAGGAGTTGCATTAGAAAGCAGACATTACAATGCCAACCTTGTATTTCTTTTTAGTAGTGCTTACCTGTAGGTATGCACCTTCAAATCAAAGAAAGTTTTCTGAGATTATTTGTAATTAATTATGATCCTAATCAGTGTATAAATCTCTCCACTTTTTCTCTCTTTCTCTCTCTTTTTTTCTCTTTCTCGCTCTTTCTCTCTCTTTCTTGTCAGGTTTCCTAATGAGCTTAATGTGGGTGTACTCTCGGCTACCATGATGTGGAGTGGCTTTGCCAAAGATATGAAGTCTGCGCTCGAAGGTATGTGTGCATGTATATAACTGGTGGATTCAAGGGCCACATGCATCCTACCCACTCCCATGTAAATCCAACTTTCAATTCAAAATAGACAACCTCCCCCCCCCCCCCACCCCACCCCCTCCAAAATAGTGCCCTTTTAAGTTTCTCTATAAGAGTGATTTCAAAATAAAAATCTTTTCTTTTGAGAGATTGTGTATAAATTTTTGACACCCCTCCCCCCCCCCCCATAATTCAGAACTCTCATGTAAGATCTGCTCCTATCTTATATTCATAGTTTATATCCTTATAATTAATAAATCATCTAAAAGTTAATAGTAAACCTAAGCCAAGATTAACCTCATTAGAAAGGCTTTGAAGCATTAGAAGAGTTTATTATTCATACTGGTGCCCAAGAATCTGTCTGTATTCTCTTATTTAGAAAGCATGATCAAACGAATGCCGAATTCATAAGCTCATTTTCTAATTGTTTCTGATCCTAATTTTTAAGATTTCTATCTATTCTAACAAACACTGAAACAACCATGCCCAACAGGGATTATATGCTTTCAAAATTTACTTGTTTTGAGTAAAGGTACAGGGTATTTATATTAATTTTTTTGTCTTTAATCTACATGTATTAGCCCTGATTGCCGAGAATGAGCAGTAGAGGTTACGAGTGCAGAATACGTGAACCGTCATTTCAAGAAGTTCCTTGGCATAATTTGTTAAAAAACAGTCTTGTTAGTTAATAATAATAATGATAATAATGATAATAATATATTACATTTATATAGCGCATTATGTGAATACATGAACCTGGTTTACAATGTTACTATTATTACCCCTTATCACTGGATTTCTACCCTGCACAAGTGTGCATCATCTTCAATCCTTTGGGAGCATTTCTACCATTACTGTGCAATTGTAGTTACTGTGCAGTTGTAGATGCTGTATCAATGAGTCACTCACCACACTTTCATTTCTAATCCTATAACCCAAATTACAGAACATGACCAGCAAAGGTTATGTACGAGTGCAGAGTACATGAACCTTCATTTCAAGGTCAAGTGGATGTTCAACAAGTACGTGGAAGGAATCAGTGAATATGAGAACAAGATCCCGGAATATGCCAGGTCAGTATAAAAATCGATTTCAGGGGAGTGTTTCACAAAGAGTTAAATTGGACTTAAAGTCGCACTTAAATTCCTAGTTGCGTGCTGTATATTACACGTCACCGCATTGGTCAAATCATGCTCAGGGGATGCGCGCTATAGGGAAGTCATAAAAGAGATTATACGTTAAATACCGGATGTGCATTGGCTCTTACACATGACTCTAAGTCCAACTTAACTCTTTGTAAAACACCTCCCAGGGGATCCAGCATTTGCTCCGAAGACACTCCTTTCTGGATTTCATTCATCAAAGATTTAGATTAGGTTTAAGGTTGCAATTTTGTGTCAGGTTAGGTGTTACAATTCTGTGTAGAATTAGGCTCATTGGGGTTAAATTTCAGAATTTCAGTTGCTCCCAAAAATAGACATTGGAGCCATTTTTTTTTCTAGAACATTTGCTGAAGAACAACTGCATTTCAAAAGGGAATTACCAAAGCATTGGAAGCATGATGTGGAGTAGGTTAAGATTGGCTTACAATTGTGAAGCCAAATGTAGAAGTAGGATTGTGTGGCTTGGTAATTCCTATTCTTCTTGACACCACAAACAATTTCTTAGTCTGTTCTAAGTAGCAAAAGGCAGGAGTGATTATCAACTTCACATTAAAAAAAATAATGACTTTAGGGGATTAAGAAACGATAGATGTGCTTTAGAAAAGGAAAATGAATGGAGGATTGAATTATCCACAGGCAAAGATATCTTGTTAATATCATTTTTTTCAATTCAATATAAAAAGTAAGTAGTGATTAAAATTTTGATGAAATGATAATTTGACATCCTGACTTAGAAGTGACATAGAAAGTAATCTTGATACTACGTTGTTAAATTGTATCCTGCGTTTATTTGCTGTAGCTGGTTTGAGCCATTTGTCATGCAGTGGCTGCGTGAGAACGAGGAACTGTCTATGGATTTCCTGCACGGCGCCCTTGAGAGGGATGCCAAGGAGAACTTCCAGAAGAGCTCGGAGCATGCTCGCTTCTCTTGCTCCGTGGTGGATGTCTTCACCCAGATCAACCAAAGCTTTGACATCATCCGTCGTCTTGAGTGCCCGGACCCGGAGATCGTCAACAGATACATGAGAAAATTTGCTAATGTGAGTCTTTTAAAAGTATTCTTTGTACGGAGAATTTCATTCTGTGACTGTGAATGGGCATGGATGAGAACATACAAATATGTTTGTGTTAATTATGTATTTGTATCAATCTCTGTAATTCGATGAAATTCACAGTTTCCATAAGTATTCTACTATATCTTTTCATATGCAACTGCTTTACTCGTATTTATTTTTATAGTTGCAAAGGTTTTTTTTATGGATCATTATGTGTGATTTTCTTTACAGACTGTCAACAGAGTATTACTTGCCTACGCAGACATTGTGACAGAGAAGTTTGCTCGCTATTGTAACAAAGATGAAATAGTAAGTTCTTTCTTTAATAACCTGAAACTTTCAGAGGTTATAGTCTTGATGCGGTATAGTATGCTCTAGGTTAGTTTGTTTACAGTTTCATGAGAAAAATATGTATCCAAATATTCCACCCAATTTTACTAATCTACCTAATCTGTTTTGTGTCCTTGCAGTCTATGTGCCGAAGGAGCTATGCTGGTATATACAGTATTGAATAACCTGAGAAAATTCGTCATCATTGCACTTTTAATTTTGTTAAAACATTTCCCTCCAAATTTCCTGCCATTCATGAATAGTCCATGTATGTACTTTTGATATCAACAATTTTACAAGTGCATTTTAAATTCTTTGAAACAATTAATTGATATGTTGAGCGTTAGGCCTTTGGTACAGAATTGAACCCATAGAAAAATTGTGAATGTTAAGTTGTTTCATATACATTAAAACAATGCTTTCTGTGAATTTCTGTATTTTCCAGTCCCTCCAAGCCTGTATTCTAATGAACAACATCCAGCAGCTGAGGGTCTATCTGGAGAAGGTCTTTGAATCCATGGGAGGAGAGAAGTTAGATGCAGAGGCCGCCGACACCTTGAAGAAGCTTCAAGGCAGTCTCAATGAAGTCTTAGACCAACTCAGCAAAGTTTTTGCCAAGAGGTGAATTAAATCTCTTTTTTTCTTCAGACTCACCCCCCCCCCAATCTTTGTTGGGAATTTCTCTTAATGTTCTTTTTCTGTTTTTTGTGTGTTTGTTCTCCACTTTCTCAGTATGTTCATTTTTTTCCGTCTCTTAAATTTTTTTCCTCATCCCTTCCCTTCCTGTTTGTTTGTTTGCTGTTTTTTTGTTTTTTGTTTTTTGTTTTTTGTACTTCAGTTTCATCTTCCTCTTTTCCCTTCTCCTTTTTTCCCCATGTTTATCTTTCTCTTCTACTTCCTTAACTTTCTGGGACATTGTAGTTTCATATCAACTCAGATAGCACCGGTCTTTATTTTTTCTTCATGTATATGTAAAATAATGATGGTGATGATGGTGTTGATGATGACGATCACAATATTGATGGTGGGAGCAGTGATGCAAACGGTTCTTTTTCTGTAGTATTTTGTACTTTTTTTTAGGGAAATACTGCAGGTTTAAAGCAAAACTCTGTTTATCCTGAACTTTAGTTACTACAATTTTATGGCTGTGAAGTATACTCTTTTTCCACTCAGAATACTTTATTTCAGACATGAAAATACTACAAAACTTATGTACAGTTGGTATCTCTGTGGTTGTGATGTTGATGTTGATGGTGATAGTGGTGATATGTCTCATATCATATGTATAATGCATATATTTCAGTAAAAAAATACTGAAATCAGAGGGCTGGGCATCCCTACAAGAGAAACAAAAATTACGTGAATTATGATCATACCGGTATTCATCATTATTTATCGTCCCCCTCCTCCGCCCGCAGCTTTGTACCACGTCTTCATGAGAGCATAGAACAACTCAGCGCCCATCTCGGAGAGATCCGAGGGCAGGGCCAACCTAACCAGAGGAGCAACAATGAATCTGATGCTGTCACTGTACTCAGGCCACTCATGGAAATCCTGGATGGGAAGTAAGAACTAGTTTTTACCTCCTTTCATTGAAATTCTTATTTTGTTAGGGTATTAAGAAATGGATTATAACCTTGAGGCCTGATGTCATTATATTGCTCAGACTCCTAATGGATGCACCTGATAAAGAGTGCAAGCAAAATTTTCATATCATCAAATCTTACCTTTGGAGATGATGAATTTAATAGTTTGCAGAGGACCACCCCCCCCCCCAAAAAAAAAAAAAAGAAAAAGAAAAAAAGAAGACCAAATAAAGAAAGATATGAGAAGGATAGATATGTGTAAACAGATAATAATATTACATTTTCGGAATAACTGTTGAATATAATTTAACATTACTTACGGATTTTATCAAGTAGAGTGAAATCAAAGGAATATAATGAGTACCAGTACTGAATAAGATTAACTTTGTTACTTTTCTTTATTTTGTTGCTTGCTTTCATCAGTCTGTCAGTGTTGGCGCAGAACTGTGAGAAGACAGTGTGGAAACGTCTTCTGAAGGAGATGTGGAAGATTGTCATCAGTACTGTGGAGAAAGTTGTCGTCTTACCGCCAATGAGTGATGTCTCGGTAAGAAATAGATGGTTGTGATGAGGATGAGGATGATGAGGATGATGATGATGGTGGTGGTGGTGGTGGTGGTGATCGTGATGATGATAGTGATGATGATGATAGTGATGGTGGTGATGATGGTGATGATGTTGATGATGTTGGTGATGATAGTGAGGGTGATGATGATGATGTGGCGGTGGTAGTGATGATGGTAGTGATGATTATGATGATGGTAATGATGCAAGTGATAATGATAATGATGTTGATGAAAGTGATGAAGATAATGAATGTGGAATGTGAAAGGCAAGATTTTATGTGGACAAGGTTGTGATTTCACCAACTTTGAGTGATGTCTTGTTAACTCTTACAGTGCCGATGGCACGTATATGTGCTCAAGAGACTTTACATTTTTAATTGACCATTACTCCACTTAGAATAATGGATATGGTCGTGAAAATATGTCAGTGTTTAGAGGATAAATATAGTATTTAAAATATCTATCAGTCACTATATTCTACCATAGGATATTTTTTAGAAAACTGCAGATTTTGGAAAGGATCCATTCTTATTTTAGCATAAAACAATAGCAAACAAATGAGAAATGAAAACGGAAAGGTCAAGAGGGAAGCTCATTTCCATTTCCAAATAATTTTCATGCAAGACATTGAATTAATGGAAATATTTGGTATCTTTTGAAAGGGTAATGAATTTTCTACAACTTTTGTGTACAATCTATCTGTATAGAAATTACTGCTGAAGACTTACGGGCATTTGAAAAGCAAGCATTGTTCATGATTTGGTAGAATTTGGGAACAAGCAAAACCCCTTGGCACCGTGAGAGTTAAGAGTGATGTTTTGGTAAGAAAATGATGGTGATTGTGTTAACGGTGATAATGCTGGTTGTCGTGGTAATGGTGGTTATTGCAGTAAGAGTGACAGTATGCAGAGAGATATAGTAATGTATTATCTTATTATGATATTGTGGAGGGGGAGAGTAGGAACTGCAGGAGGAAAGAGGAAGAGTAATAGAAGAGGGGGAAAAAGAAGGAGGAGGAAGAGGAAGTATAGGAGGGGTAGGGATGTGTTTTTAGATAAATGTAATGTTTCCAGCATTGTATTGTGCTGTTGTGATGGTCTTTACTGAAAAAGAGATAACATAAATGAAATTGATGAGGATAACATTTTTCTTTTATTTTGCTCTCTTCAGATGAGTTCTATTCTTGCCACGCTTAACCCAGCCTTAGCCAAATTACAAGGTCATGGAGAAACCAAGGTGCGTACAACAGCTGATAATTGATTGGCACTGTTGACCGAAAGATATTTATAAATGATTATCATACTTGGCCTCTTGCATAAAGAGTTGCGATTAAAGCAACTTGATTTTCAACCAATCAGAATTGAGTATTTGGGACTTGCGTTTTATATTTTGAGTTGTGTTTAATAGCAACCTTTTATGCAGGAGGGGCCAGATATCTATTTCCTATACATTTTCATGCGAAATAACTGTTTTATAAAAGAAGAAGATTTCAACAATTTGCTTTAAATCATGCATTTTAACATGAGAGCACTGAACAGTTTACTAAAAAATCTATACTGTTTGAAGGTACATTTGTGTTTGTGTGGTTTATAATGGATAAGTTTTAACATCGCTTTTTTATATTTGTGTATAAGTTGAGAGTAAACATGTTATTTTCTTTGCTACAGGATGTCAACAAGGAGGAAAACAAGAACCTCTCTCCCAAACAGTGTGCTGTCCTAGAAGTTGCTCTTGATCATATCAAGGTATCCCACTCGCATCTTTGTTGCTGTGGAAACAGTGATGCTATCGCAACAGCTAGCTGCTTTGCTGATTTACGCATTGATGTTTTGATGTTTTTTTGTGTTGATTCCTCCCTCCTTTTTATTGAAATTTGTTATTGTAGTCCTGTTTTGTGTGTGATCAGTGATTAATTTGCCTGTCATTACATGTTCTAACTTGTTCACGGTGACAACCCACTTCACCGAAGGCCCGCGAGACCGAAAATAGCACATTGTAATCTATAATATCACACCGCTCTGACCAATTCCTGAGCCAGAAGGAAGTTTAATAATTATTAAGGGGCAACGAGGACTAAACATGCTAAAGGAGACATAATTATTTCATATACCGATAGCGCATTATTTGTGATGAAGGAAAATACGATACGAGAAAAGTCGGCCTCGCAGGCCTTCAATCTCGCGGGCCTTCGGTCAAGTGGGCGGACCCCCCTTGTTCACATTGCATGGATTAATTAACAGATACAGTACTACCAAAGTTAAAGTTAGTTGACATTGTCAACCACCCTCCCCCCCCCCCAAAAAAAAAAAAAAGATAAATAAATAATAAAAATAAAAAGAGATAACAAAATAAAGAAATTTTTTGAAAATGGAAACACAATAAACATTCAGTAGATAAGAGCAGGTTTCAAAGGATTAAAATGTTACAAATAGGTAATATCGTGCATTTAACTACTAATGTTGGTAAAAAAAAAAATACTTATGCATTCCTGATGTACCTCAGCTTATCGTTTAATTCTGAAAGCAAAAATTTATTAAATATAATAAACCCAACTAATCAAATCGTATTAACTATTCAGAATCTTCCATCTCACTTATTTCAAATTTATAGCATTTTTTAGGTTGAATAAAGTATGGTACTCTAAAAACTAACTTCTTTAAAGTGAAGGATTATTCTTATTGTTGTTATCTGGTAGTTTTGTTATGCAATTCATTGGTTTTTAATGAACCGCAAGCTCTTAATTGCTGATAAATGCATTCTTTCTCATTTAACAAACACAATGATTATCTCTATTTGTAATTTATTTCATTGTATATTTGTTACGTTTCTGTGATTTTTGTTGTCAATGTTGACAGTGTTCTAACCATTTATGGCAGCATCATTAGACAGCTCTTAACAAATTATTGAGTAAATATTGTGTTTATGGTCTTTTGCACAGCTTTGACTAGTTTGTGAAGGCAGCTTTAGATGTGTAGTGATGTAATAGAAACAGTCGTGATATTTTGTTCAGTGTGCCTAATTGTTCTTAGATATGTTGATTTAAGAGTGACTAACATGTGAAGTAGAAATTGTCAATTTTGCTTTCACTGTGGCATCATTTGCATCTGCTGTGTAATATTGTCTTCATACTAAAAAGATAAATATGTTACATGAAATCCCAGCTGACATTAAGATATCTATCCTTTGATGTAAGTAAGATCAGCAGTAATTTCTGAATTATATTAAGCAAAGAGAATTTCAAAAACATGCGGGAAATAAATTGTTACAGTAATTATAGGAGCCCTACTATATACTACTCAATAAAGATATTTTTGGCATGTGCTAGTTTCTAAAGATAAAGAGACATAATATTTGTCATGATACTCTATCATATGGGATGCATTTTTTAAACTCACGGATGTCATAAGTATGAATCATAAGAACATGGATAAGAATGTGGTCTAATTAAAAGGACTTTTTCCTTGCAAAATATGAATCACAAATCTAGGGTTTCTTTCAGACATGTTATGAGGCCATTTTCCCAGTTTCCTACACTAAAAAACATATTGATTTCATTGAAATGCATATGAATATTAATAGTTCCTTGAATTAAGTGATGGTATAGATATGTAATTTTGAATGATTACTTCATTTGCATTATGCTAAAAATCTAAAGTAGATTCCAGTTAAAGCTGTGCATTTGAAGACAAACACAAGTTTCTACCTTTGAAAGGAAGAACAAAAACTTTTTAAAAATTGCCAAGGAACGATCCTGGAATTAGAAGGTTTTTGGAGAAATTTGTTTGAAAATTCATTCTGAGCTGCTTAACGTTGCTTCCCCGCACGCAACAGGGTTCTTTCGCCCATCCACAGCAATACTTCCACGGATCGGGCAACGGTCTCAAGCGCAACTTTCTGGAGAAGAGTCCGGAGCTTCAGTCCTTGCGGTACGCCCTCTCCCTCTATACGCAGACCACCGATATGCTGATCAAGACGTTTGTACAGACACAGAATCAACAAGGTAATGTAGAAGTTTGGGGGTATATTTCTGCTTTATAAAAGATATGTAGTTCTCTTTGGTGAGAAGTCTCATTCTGTTTTTTTTT